>CM030318.1:30327983-30432941 GCA_002915635.3 Ambystoma mexicanum | reverse complement strand
TATGCTAGGAAGCACTGCAGGACTGGAGCCCACTGCACTGCCTGCCATTATGCTCTATGCTAGGAAGCACTGCAGGACTGGAGCCCCACCTGCCTGCCATTATGCTCTATGCTAGGAAGCACTGCAGATTGGAGCCCCACTGCACTGCCTGACATTATGCTCTATGCTAGGAAGCACTGCAGGACTGGAGCCCCACTGCACTGCCTGCAAATGATGCAATCTATGCTAGGAAGCACTGCAGACTGGAGCACCATTGCACTGTCTGCCATTATGCTACATGGTAGGAAGCACTGCAGGACTGGAGCCATACTGCCTGCCATTACGCTCTATGCTGGGAAGCAAATCAGGACTGAAGCCCCACTGAACCGCCTGTCATTATGCTCTTTGCTAGGAAAAACTGCAGGACTGGAGCCCCACTGCACTGCCTGCCATTATGCTCTATGCTAGGAAGCACTGCAGGACTGCAGCCCCACTGCACTGGCTGCCAGTATGCTCTATGCTTGGAAGCACTGCAGGATTGGAGCCCCGCTGCACTGCCTGACATAATGCTCTATGTTAGGAAGCACTGCAGGACTGGAGCCCCACTGCACTGCCTGAAATGATAATCTATGCTAGGAAGCACTGCAGGACTGGAGCACCATTGCACTGTCTGCCATTATGTTACATGGTAGGAAGCATTGCAGGACTGGAGCCATACTGCCTGCCATTACGCTCTATGCTGGGAAGCAAAGCAGGACTGGAGCCCCACTGAACTGCCTGTCATTATGCTCTTTGCTAGGAAAAACTTCAGGACTGGAGCTCAATGCACTGCCTGACATTATACACTTTGCTAGGAAGCACTGCAGGACTGGAGCCCCACTGCACTGTCTGACATTATACTCTATGCCAGGAAGCACTGCAGGACTGGAGCCCCACTGCACTGCCTGCCATTATGCCCTATGGTAGGAAGCACTGTGGGACTGGAGACGCACTGCCTGCCATTATGCTCTATGCTAGGAAGCATAGGAGGACTGGAGCCCCACTGCACTGCCTGCCATTATGCTCTATGCTAGGAAGCACTGCAGGACTGGAGCCCCACTGCACTGCCTGCCATTATGCTCTATGCTAGGAAGCACTGCAGGAATGGAGCCCCGCTGCACTGCCTGACATTATGCTCTATGCTAGGAAGCACTGCAGGACTGGAGCCCCACTGCACTGCCTGAAATGATAATCTATGCTAGGAAGCACTGCAGGACTGGAGCACCATTGCACTGTCTGCCATTATGCTACATGGTAGGAAGCACTGCAGGACTGGAGCCATACTGCCTGCCATTACGCTCTATGCTGGGAAGCAAATCAGGACTGAAGCCCCACTGAACTGCCTGTCATTATGCTCTTTGCTAGGAAAAACTTCAGGACTGGAGCTCAATGCACTGCCTGACATTATACACTTTGCTAGGAAGCACTGCAGGACTGGAGCCCCACTGCACTGCCTGCCATTATGCTCTATGCTAGGAAGCACTGTAGGACTGGAGCCCACTGCACTGCCTGCCATTATGCTCTATGCTAGGAAGCCTAGGAGGACTGGAGCCCCACTGCACTCCCCACCATTATGCTCTATGCTAGGAAGCACTGCAGGAGTGGAGCCACACTGCACTGCCTGCCAGTATGCTCTATTCTAGGAAGCACTGCAGGAGTGGAGCCCCACTGCCCTGCCTGACAATATACTCTATGCTTGGTACCACTGCAGGACTGGATCCCCACTGCATTGTCTGCAATTATGCTCTATGCTAGGAAGCACTGTAGGACTGGAGCCCCCTGCACTCCCTGCCATTATACTCTATGCTAGGAAGCACTGCAGGACTGGAGACCCACTGCACTGCCTGCCATTATGCTCTATGTTCGGAAGCACTGCAGGACTGCAGCCCCACTGCACTGCCTGCCATTTTGCTCTATTCTAGGAAGCACTTCAGGACTGGAGCCCCAGTGCACTGCCTGCCATTATGCTCTATGCTAGAGACACAGATTGCAGGACTGGAGCCCCCACTGCAATGCCTGCCAGTATGCTCTATGCTAGAGACACTGACTGCAGGACTGGAGCCCCCACTGCCCTGCCTGCCAGTATTCTCTATGCTAGAGACACACACTGCAGGACTGGAGCCACACTGCAGTGCCTGTAATCATGCTCTATGCTAGAGACATAAACTGCAGGACTGGAGCCCCACTGCACTGCCTGCCATTATGCTCTATGCTAGGAAGCACTGCAGGACTGCAGCCCCACTGCACTGCCTGCCAGTATGCTCTATGCTTGGAAGCACTGCAGGATTGGAGCCCCGCTGCACTGCCTGACATTATGCTCTATGCTAGGAAGCACTGCAGGACTGGAGCCCCCCTGCACTGCCTGAAATTATAATCTATGCTAGGAAGCACTGCAGGACTGGAGCACCATTGCACTGTCTGCCATTATGCTACATGGTAGGAAGCACTGCAGGACTGGAGCCATACTGCCTGCCATTACGCTCTATGCTGGGAAGCATAGCAGGACTGGAGCCCCACTGAACCGCCTGTCATTATGCTCTTTGCTAGGAAGCACTGCAGGACTGGAGCCCGACTGCACTGCCTGACATTATGCTCTATGCTAGGAAGCACTGCAGGACTGGAGCCCCACTGCCATGGTTCGGGTGGATAGCTCAGTGGCAGCGTGCGTGTCTTGGAAGCAAGACGACACGAAGCAACAACAGGTTCGATCCCCGGGTCCGCGCTTGAAAACCTCTGGGTGTTTAAGCGCGTTATAAATACGTAACTAAAACAAAAAAAAAAAACACAATTACGCAACTTAAAAAAAAAAACAATTCCTGTAACAGCGCCTCGATGCCTGCGGGCTGTGTGAGCGCTTTATAAATTTAAAATAACAATAACTGTCTGACATTATGCCCTATGGTAGGAAGCACTGTGGGACTGGAGACGCACTGCTTGCCATTATGCGCTATGCTAGGAAGCATTGGAGGACTGGAGCCCCACTGCACTGCCCACCATTATGCTCTATGCTAGGAAGCACTGCAGGAGTGGATCCACACTGCACTACCTGCCATTATGCTCTATTCTAGGAAGCACTGCAGGAGTGGAGCCCCACTGCCCTGCCTGACAATATACTCTATGCTTGGAAGCACTGCAGGACTGGATCACCACTGCATTGTCTGCAATTATGCTCTATGCTAGGAAGCACTGTGGGACTGGAGCCCCCTGCACTCCCTGCCATTATAGTCCATGCTAAGAAGAACTGCAGGACTGGAGCCCCACTGCACTGCCTGCCATTATGCTCTATGCTAGGAAGCACTGCGGGACTGGAGCTCCACTGCACTGCCTGCCATTATGCTCTATGCTAGGAAGCACTGCTGGACTCGAGCCCCACTGCACTGCATGCCATTATGCTCTATGCTAGGAAGCACTGCGGGACTGGAGCTCCACTGCACTCCCTGACATTATGCTCTATGCTAGAGAGCACTACAGAACTGGATCCCCCTGCACTACCTGCCATCGTGCTGTATGCTAGGATGGACTGCAGGACCGGGGCCCCACTGCACTGCCTGCCATTATGATCAATGCAAGGAAGCACTGCACAACTGGAGCCCCACTACACTGCCTGCCATTATGCTCTATACTAGAGACCACTGCAGGACTGGAGCCCCACTGCCCTGCCTGCCATTATGCTCTATTCTGGGAAGCACTGCAGGAGTGGAGCCCCACTGCACTGTCTGACATTTCGCTCTATGTTATGTTATTTTTCTTATACCGTGCCAAAGCCCGTAGGCATCCAGGCGCCGAGAGACAGAAAAGTTGGCGGCAACCAGTAATGGAATCGTATTAATAGAAGAGGTGAGTCTTCAGAAGTTTCCGAAACACAAGCAGGTCCCCGGTTTTACGCAAGGTAGCTGGCAAGGCATTCCAGGCCTTGGCGCCTTGGATATGAAACGCTCTGCCAAGCCCGTGGGCTCGTTTCACGCGGTGGTGGGCTAATAGAAGATCTTCAGCTGATCTGAGTCTTCTTGTGGGTTGATAGATATTTATAATGTCTTTCAGGTAGCTAGGTGCAGACCCATAAATACATTTATGGCAAATGGTAAGTAGCTTAAACTGAATGCGGGCCTCTACAGGGAGCCAGTGTAGTTTTATTCTAGCAGCAGTGATCGGTTCAGAATTTTTCATCTGAAAGATGATACGGATGGCTTTGTTTTGTACTTTCTGAAGTTCAAGGAGATCACCTTTACTTGCCCCACATAAAAGTGCGTTACAATAATCCACGCGAGGTAAAATGACAGCACTTACAAGTTTAGTGCGGTTTTCGATAGAGACAAGTGGGGCAACCTGTCTGAGCACTTTAAGATGGTAGTTGGTGCTCCTAGAAATAGCTGTAACATAAGCATCACAATCTAAGCTGCTCTCCATGTAAGTACCTAGCGTTTTAACTTTCTGCACGACTTTTATGTCACTGCCATCAATTCTAAAGCCTGAGTACGCCTAGTCCAGTTTAGTTAGTGCCTGGGTGGGTCCAAAAAGCATAAGCTCAGTTTTTGATGCATTTAGGCAGAGCCAGTTGGTAGACATCCACTTTTCTATTAGCTGATACACCATGTCCACCAGGTGTTGGTCGGTATCATGATTGCCAGTGATGTCAAGGACCAATTGAAAATCATCTGCATAGTTGCAGAAGAAAATTTGAAAAAGTGCTAAATCATAACAGAGGGGGAGGATATAGATATTAAACAATACATTTCTATGCTAGGAAGCACTGCAGGACTGGTGCCCCACTGCCCTTTCTGACATAATACTCTATGCTAGGAAACACTGCAGGACTGGAGCCCTACTGCAACTGCCTGACATTATGATCTGTGCTAGCAAGCACTGCATGACTGGAACCCCACTGCACTGCCTGACATTATGCTCTATGCTAGGAAGCACTGCAGGACTGGAGTCCCACTGCACTGCCTGCCATTATGCTCTATGGTAGGAAGCACAGCTGGACTCGAGCCGCACTGCCTGCCATTATGCTCTATGCTAGGAAGCATAGCAGGATTGGAGCCCCACTGCACTGCTTGACATTATGCTCTATGCTAGGAAGCACTGCAGGACTGGAGCCCACTGCACTGCCTGACATTATGCTGTGTGCTAGGAAGCACTGGAGCCCACTGCACTGCCTGTCTTTACCCTCTATGCTAGGAAGCACTGCAGGACTGGAGCCGCACTGCATTGCCTGAATTTACGCTCTATGCTAGAAAGCACTGTGGGACTGGAGCCCCATTGCCCTGCCTGACATTATACTATATGCTAGGAAGCACTGCAGGACTTTATCCCCACTGCATTGCCTGACTTTACGCTCTATGCTAGAAAGCACTGCTGGGCTGGAGCCCCACTGCCCTGCCTGACATTATGCTCTATGCTAGGAAGCACTGCAGGCCTGGTGTTCCACTGCACTTCCTGACATAATACCCTATGCTAGGAGGCACTGTAGGACTGGAGCCCAACTGCAACTGCCTGACATTATGAACTGTGCCAGCAAGCACTGCACGACTGGAACCTCACTGCACTGCCTGACATTATACTATATGCTAGGAAGCACTGCAGGACTTTATCTCCACTACACTGTCTGACATTATGCTCTATGCTAGCAAGCACTGCATGACTAGAACCCCACTGCACTGCATGACATTATACTCTGTGCTAGGAAGGACTGCAGGAGGACTGGAGTCCCACTGTACTGCCTGTACTGCCTGCCATTATGCTTGGCATTATGCTCTATGCTAGGAAGCACTGCAGGACTGGAGCCCACTGCACTGCCTGACATTATGCTGTGTGCTAGGAAGCACTGGAGCCCACTGCACTGCCTGTCTTTACCCTCTATGCTAGGAAGCACTGCAGGACTGGAGCCGCACTGCATTGCCTTAATTTACGCTCTATGCTAGAAAGCACTGCGGGACTGGAGCCCCACTGCCCTGCCTGACATTATACTATATGCTAGGAAGCACTGCAGGACTTTATCTCCACTGCACTGTCTGACATTATGCTCTATGCTAGCAAGCACTGCATGACTAGAACCCCACTGCACTGCCTGACATTATACTCTGTGCTAGGAAGCACTGCAGGACTGGAGTCCCACTGTACTGCCTGCCATTATGCTCTATGATAGGGAGCCATGCTGGACTGGAGCCGCACTGCCTGCCATTATGCTCTATGCTAGGAAGCATAGCAGGATTGGAGCCCCACTGCACTGCTTGACATTATGCTCTATGCTAGGAAGCACTGCAGGACTGGAGCCCACTGCACTGCCTGACATTATGCTGTATGCTAGGAAGCACTGGAGCCCACTGCACTGCCTGTCTTTACCCTCTATGCTAGGAAGCACTGCAGGACTGGAGCCACACTGCATTGCCTGACTTTATGCTCTATGCTAGAAAGCACTGCCGGGCTGGAGCCCCACTGCCCTGCCTGACATTATGCTCTATGCTAGGAAGCACTGCAGGCCTGGTGTTCCACTGCACTTCCTGACATAATACTCTATGCTAGGAGGCACTGTAGGATTGGAGCCCCACTGCAACTGCCTGACATTATGATCTGTGCCAGCAAGCACTGCACGACTGGAACCTCACTGCACTGCCTGACATTATACTATATGCTAGGAAGCACTGCAGGACTTTATCTCCACTGCACTGTCTGACTTTATGCTCTATGCTAGCAAGCACTGCATGACTAGAACCCCACTGCACTGCATGACATTATACTCTGTGCTAGGAAGCACTGCAGGACTGGAGTCCCACTGTACTGCCTGCCATTATGGTCTATGGTAGGGAGCACTGCTGGACTGGAGCCGCACTGCCTGTCGTTATGCTCTATGTTAGGAAGCATAGCAGGATTGGAGCCCCACTGCACTGCTTGACATTATGCTCTATGCTAGGAAGCACTGCAGGACTGGAGCCCACTGCACTGCCTGACATTATGCTGTATGGTAGGAAGCACTGGCGTCCACTGCACTGCCTGTCTTTACCCTCTATGCTAGGAAGCACTGCAGAACTGGAGCCGCACTGCAGGACTGGAGCCGCACTGCATTGCCTGACTTTATGCTCTATGCTAGAAGGCACTGCAGGACTGGAGCCCCACTGCCCTGCCTGACATTATGCTCTATGCTAGGAAGCACTGCAGGCCTGGTGTTCCACTGCACTTCCTGACATAATACTCTATGCTAGGAAGCACTGTAGGACTGGAGCCCCACTGCAACTGCCTGACATTATGATCTGTGCCAGCACGCACTGCATGACTGGAACCTCACTGCACTGCCTGACATTATACTCTATGCTAGGAAGCACTGCAAGACTGGAGTCCCACTGCACTACCTGCCATTTTGCTCTATGGTAGGAATCACTGCTGGACTGAAGCCGCACTGCCTGCCATTATGCTATATGCTAGGAAGCATAGCAGGATTGGAGCCCCACTGCACTGCTTGATATTATGCTCTATGCTAGGAAGCTCTGCAGGACAGGAGACCACTGCACTGCCTGACATTATGATGTACACTAGGAAGCACTGGAGCCCACTGCACTGCCTGTCTTTATGCTCTATGCTAGGAAGCACTGCAGGACTGGAGCCACACTGCATTGCCTGACTTTACGCTCTATGCTAGGAAGCACTGCAGGACTGGAGTCCCACTGCATTGCCTGACTTTACGCTCTATACTAGGAAGCACTGCAGGACTGGAGCCCCACTGCACTACCTGCCATTATGCTCTATGCCACGAAGCACTGCAGGACTGGAGACCCACTGCAGTGCCTGACATTATGCTCTATGCCAGGAAGTACTGTGGGACTGGATCCCCACTGAACTGCCTAACATTATGCTTTATGCCAGGAAGCATTTCGGGACTGGAGCCCCTCTGCACTGCCTGCCATTATGCTCTATGTTGGGAAGTACTGTGGGACTGGAACCCCACTGCACTGCCTGCCATTATGCTCTATGCTAGGAAGCACTGAGGGTCTGTAGCTCCACTGCACTGCCTGCCATTATGCTCTATGCTAGGAAGCACTGCAGAACTGGAGCCCCACTGCACTGCCTGACATTATGCTCTATGCTAGGAAGCACTGCAGGACTAGAGCCCCACTCCACTGCCTGACATTATGCTCTATGCTAGATAGCACTGCAGAACCGGAGGCCCACTGCACTGCCTGCCATTATGCTCTATGCTGGGAAGCACTGCGGAACTGGAGCCCCACTGCACTGCCTGTCATTATGCTCTATGCTAGGAAGCACTGAGGGTCTGTAGCTCCACTGCACTGCCTGCCATTATGCTCTATGCTAGGAAACACTGCAGGACTGGAGCCCCACTACACTGCCTGACATTATGCTCTATGCTAGAAAGCACTACAGAACCAGAACACCCCCCTGCACTGCCTGCCATTATGCTTTATGCCAGGAAGCACTGCAGGACCGGAGCCCCACTGCACTGCCTGCCATTATGATCTATGCTAGGAAGCACTGCAGGACTGGAGCCCCACTGCACTGCCTGCTATTATGCTCTATGCTAGGGACTACACTAGGAATGGAGCCACACTGCACTGTCTGGACCCTCTCCCCTCTTCCCTATTTCACCCTTATGTTTCCCGATGTCTACTGCTGTCGCCTTTACAGTCAACCATCGACCCTCTCCCCTCTTCCCTCTCTTACCCTTATGTTTCAGATGTCTACTGCTGTCCCCTTTACAATCAACCATTGACCTTCTCCCCCCTGCCCTTTATCACCCTTTTGTTTCCAGGTGTTTTCTGCATTCCCTTTACACATTTAACCCTTGACCCTCTCCCCTCGTTCACCCTTATGTTTCCTGAAGTCTACTGCAGTTCCCCTTTAGGTCATCCCTTGATCTTGTCCCCTCTACCCTCTATCAACCGTATGTTTCCTGATATCTTCTGAAGTCTCCTTGAAACAGCCAACCCCTGACCGTCTCCCCTCTTCCCTGTATCACCCTTATGTTTCCTGGTGTCTTCTTAATTCCCTTTACCCAGTCAACCCCTGACCATCTCCCCTCTTGCCTCCATCACCCTTATGTTTCCTGATGTCTTCTGAATTTCCTTTACACAGTCAACCCTTGACCCTCTCCCCTCTATCCTCCTTATGTTTCCTAGTGTCTACTGCAGTCCCCTTTCAAAGTCAACCCTTGAAATTCTTCCCTGTTCCCTCTATCACCCTTATGTTTCATGGTGTTTACTGCAGTCTCCTTTACACTGCCAAGCCATGACATTATCTGCTCTTTCCTCTGTCACCCGGATGTTTCCTGATTTCGTCTGCATTCCCTTTGCACAGTCAACCCTTGATCCTCTCCCGTCTTCCTTGTATCACCCTTATGCATCCTGTTGTCTTCTGCATTGCCTTTACACCATCAACCCATGACCTTCTACCCTCTTCCATGCACCACCTTTATGTTTCCTGATTTCTTCAGTACTTTTTACACAGCCAACCCTTGATGTTCTACCCTCTTCCCTGGACCACCCATATGTTTCCTGATGTCTTTTGCAGTCCCCTTGACACAGCCAACCCATGACCTTCTACCCTCTTCCCTACACCACCCTTGTGTTTCCCCATTTCTTCTAAAGTCCCCTTTACACAGCCAACCCTTGACGGTATATCCTCTTCCCTGCACCACCCTTATGTTTCCAGATGTCTTTTGCAGTCCCCTTTACACAGCCAACCCTTGACCTTCTACCCTCTTCCCTGCACCGCCTTTATGTTTCCTGATTTCTTCTGGAGCACTTTTTACACGGCCAACCCTTGACCTTCTACCCTCTTCCCTGCACAATCCTTATGTTTCCTGATGTCTTTTGCAGTCCGCTTTACATAGCCAACCCTTGAATTTGTATCCTCTTTCCTGCATCACCCTTGTGTTTCCTGATTTCTTCTGCAGTATTTTTTTACACAGCCAACCCTTGACCTTCTACCTTCTTCCTTGCACCACTCTTATGTTTCTTGATGTATTTTGCAGTCCCCTTTACACCGCCAACCCTTGACTTTGTATCCTCTTCCCTGCATCACCCTTGTGTTTCCTGATTTCTTCTGCAGCACTTTTTACACAGTTAACCCTTGACCTTCTACCCTCTTCCCTGCATCACCCTTAAGTTTCCTGGTGTCTTTTGCAGTCCCCTTTACACCGCCAACCCTTGACTTTTTATCCTCTTCCCTGCATCACCCTTGTGTTTCCTGATTTCTTCTGCAGCACTTTTTACACAGTTAACCCTTGACCTTCTACCCTCTTCCCTGCACCACCCTTATGTTTCCTGGTGTCCATTGCAGTCCCCTTTACACAGCCATTCCTTGACTTTGTATCCTCTTCCCTGCACCACCTGTGTGTTTCCTGATTTCTTCTGCAGTACTTTTTACACAGCCAATCCTTGACTTTGTATCCTATTCCCAGCCCCACCGTTATGTTTCCTGATGTCTTTTGCGGTTCCCTTTACACAGTCAACCCTTGACCTTGTATCCTATTACCTGCATCACCCTTGTGTTTCCTGATTTCTTCTGCAGTCCCCTTTACACAGCCAACCCTTGACTTTGTATCCTATGCCCTGCATCACCCTTGTGTTTCCTGATGTCTTTTGCAGTGCCCTTTACACAGCCAACCCTTGATTTTGTATCCTCTTCCCTGCATCACCCTTGTGTTTCCTGATGTCTTTTCCAGTACCCTTTACACAGACAGCCCTTGACCTTGTATCCTCTTCCCTGCATCACCCTTGTGTTTCCTTATTTCTTCTGCAGTCCCCTTTATATAGCCAACCCTTGACTTTGTATCCTCTTCCCTGCACCACCCTTTTGTTTCCTGATGTCTTTTGCAGTCCCTGTTACACAGTCAATCCCTGACCTTGTATCCTCTTCCCTGCATCACCCTTGTGTTTCCTGATTTCTTCTGCAGTGCATTTTACACATCCAACCCTTGACCGTGTATCCTCTTCCATGCATCACCCCTGTGTTTCTTGATTACTTCTACAGTCCCCTTTACACAGCCAACCCATGACCTTGTATCCTCTTCCCTGCCCCACCCTTATGTTTCCTGATGTCTGTTGCAGTCCCCTTTATGCAGCCAACCCTTGACCATGTATCCTCTTCCCTGCCTCACCTGTGTGTTTCCTGATTTCTTCTGCAGTACTTTTTACACAGCCAATCCTTGACATTGTATCCTATTCCCTTCATCGCCCTTGTGTTTCCTGGTGTCTTTTGCAGTCCCCTTTACACAGCCAACCCTTGACCTTGTATCCTCTTCCCTGCATCACCCTTGTGTTTCCTGATTTCTTCTGCAGTCCCCTTTGCACAGCCAACCCTTGACTTTGTATCCTCTTCCCTGCATCACCCTTGTGTTTCCTGATTTCTTCTGCGGTCCCCTTTACACAGCCAACCATAGACCTTGTATCCTCTTCCCTGCATCACCCTTGTGTTTCCTGATTTCTTCTGCAGTCCCCTTTGCACACCCAACCCTTGACTTTGTATCCTCTTCCCTGCATCACCCTTGTGTTTCCTGATTTCTTCTGCGGTCCCCTTTACACAGCCAACCCTAGACCTTGTATCCTCTTCCCTGCATCACCCTTGTGTTTCCTGATTTCTTCTGCAGTCCCCTTTGCACAGCCAACCCTTGACTTTGTATCCTCTTCCCTGCACCACCCTTGTGTTTCCTGATTTCTTCTGCAGTCCCCTTTACACAGCCAACCCTAGACCTTGTATCCTCTTCCCTGCATCGCCCTTGTTTCCTGATGTCTTTTGCAGTCCCCTTGACATTGTATCCTCTTCCTTGCATCCCCCTTGTGTTTCCTGATGTATTTTGCAGTACCCTTATGACAGCCAACCCTTTACTTTGTATCCTCTTCCCTGCATCACCCTTGTGTTTCCTGATGTCATTTGTAGTCCCCTTTACACAGCCAACCCTAGACCTTGTATCCTCTTCCCTGCATTACCCTTATGTTTCCCAATGTCTCCTGCAGTCCCCTTTACAAAGACAACCTTTGATGCTGCCCTCTTGATAGCTTGACTTGGGGCTAAGGAACTGCCCTCTTGGGGCGCTAAGGCTTAATATGGGTATCCCACAATATACCACGCTTTTCTCTGCATTCTAGGACTTGCAGTTGTGCTTTTCGCATTATTAATGCTGGACTACAAGTCCCATAATTCCAAGGAGGAAAAAATCCCCGGATAAGCATCTATGTAAGGACATGGGACATACTGGCATATATGGGAGCGTGACACCTTGCAAAGGCGCGTGAGAAAGGCATTGCTCCGCGTCTCATTTCTTCAAGGTGTCACACTTAACATGTTATGTGGTGTCTTACTGTGTCTTGCGGCTTGTTCCGTTTTCATGGCCTCTTGGCGCCATGCAATTGAAGCGGGGGGGGGGCGCACGTGGGTGGTGGGTAGTTTAAAGGGAGCAGAGCAGGGGGTGCTATTAACTCGGCTGTGTGAGGCAGGCTGCCATTGGCTGGGTGCGAGTGTGCAGGAGCTTTATGTGCTGTGTTAATGTTAATGTTAATGTTAAAGGATATTTGTACCGCACACTATCACCACCGGAGTGGTCCCCTGGTGGTCTGGCGGCTCTGAAAAAGGGAGGGGTGGGTTGTGAGTTAGTGGGAATAAGCTGGAAAAGTGCAAGAGAGCAGTGATGTGCTGTTGGCGGCCTCGGCCCGGAAGTCTGTTGGCTGGACTTGGGGTGTTTTATGGTTGGTATCCGTTGTGTGCTGTTGTGCGGGTCTGTGTGTGATTTGTTGTTTCAGTGTAGTGATGTTTGTGCGGTTTGTTGTGTTATAGGGTTGTGGTTGTGTTTGATTAGAGTTTGAGAGGTGTATGCAGAGGGGAGAAATTGCTAGTGGGTTGGTTAATTAGCCTGGTGGCGAGGCGCTAAGACTTCCATATTCTCTCTTGGTGGGGCGCGTGAGCATCTCTGCGTCTCCAACACTCACATTTCCTTTCCCACATGGCATCCACTCACATTGCTAACCATGCCCAGGTTTGGCAGTGGTTGCCTGCGTGGCACCTGTTTGTATGTGGGGCCTAGAGACTGTTCCTGATCTACGGTATCCGTCAGCCAGGGTTACTCCCTCCATATGTGGGGGTGCTCAGCATTCATCTTGTTCGGTTGCTCACGCATGCTACCGCTCCCGGCCCTCCGTAACGTGGCAAATGCCTACCCTTGCAATTATGTGTGCGTTTCTCAATCGGGAGCGCCGTCACCTGGGGGCTCTTGGCATCTATGGGTGGCCCTGGTGGGACGCCGCCCCTGAGAGGGTTTAGGATTGGGCTGCCCTTGTTGCGGGCTGGTACTGGCATCATCAGGGGGGAGCCCACTTTTTTCATTTCAAATGATGCGAGCAATACCCGGGCACCTTGGCGGACACCCGCCCCGTCCCCCTCCCCTCAAGAACCCGATTGGCTGGATTAGCCCCCCTGTGCTTGCCGTCGGCCAGCAGGCAGAGGACGCTTGGGGTGGGAGAGAGAGCAGGGGGGTGCGTGCACTGTCTGGTGATTGGCCTGCAGGCGGGCCTTATCTGAGCAGTGTCTTTGGATAAGGGGCGCCTGGATAAGCAGGGGCGCGGGGGGGGGGGTCCCTCCTCGGTATGTGAATGAATACCCAGTAGATAGGATTACGGGGGCTTTGTCTTTCGCGTATTTGCCCCAGGGGGGTGCACATGTTTGCAGAAGCAGCAGGAGCCCCCCCCCCTTTTTTATGCACCCCGCCCCCGGGGCCATGGCATTGCAGAATGGGTCCGGGGCACGTCAACCATGGAGGCCCCTCTGGCCTGAGAGTGCCTGGTAGCTGCCTCCAGGAGGGCGGTGCTAGGCGCTTTAAGCTGTGTCTCCTTCTCGGGAGGGGCTCTGCCTGTTCGCAAGGGCATTTACCCAGAGACCACCGTGTTGGGTGGGGCAGGTCACATACATGCCAACGTGCTCCATTCCGTGCGGCGCGGGGGACGCTAATCCAGGCCTGAGTTTTGTTTTAATTCTGAGAATTTGCATTTCTGAATGTCCCCCTCATGAATCTTGGACTACACGTCCCAGAATGCAAATAAACAAAACATAACACAGGGTGGGGGCTTTGAGGGAAGACGGAAACCGGCCACAGAGAATATCCTTTAATTCTGCACTCCATCCATCCATGATCTCTTCAGCTGGGGTTGCCGCCCCCACCAGCCCCCAAGTTTTCTTTACTTATCTGTGGAGTTTGAGCATAGTCCTCGTGGACACCGGAGCCCTGCGGGTGGCAACATGGCAACATGGGCACAGCGATATGAAGCTTGGCATTGAAGATTATGCATTGCTGTAATTTGCAGTGAGTGGCGTTGTATATAGTCTGATACAATATAAATAATATATATGACCTCCACGTCCCTCTTCCTCGTCCTAGTACTTACCTTTGAGTGTGTTCTACTCCCAGGAACTCTTTTTTACAAGTTGGGCTATTCTGGCCCCTCCCGCCGGAGGTATAACCTCTCACTTACCCAATCCAAGGCAGTGCTTTAGTTCCTGCCGGAACTTTCTGATCCTCTAGGTGCAGGGCTGTTGAGGGACAACGACTGGTGTCCCACACCCAGCGGGTCCTCTGCGAGGTTTGGTGACTGCGGGCTGCTGGTGTTTCCGAAAGGCCTCCTGTGGGGCTGCGGCACCCGGATGCGGTGTCTGCCGGTGTCCTCGTGCAACTGGGGTGTGGCTGCTGGTATACTGTCAGCTGTGCCGCGCGGGTTCCCTACTCCGCACGGCATCTACAGTAAGTGGTGTGGGTGGGGGAGTGCAGTTGCTGGGCCTCTGCCATCCCTTTCCGGTGTATTTGCTGCCGGCGGGCTCCGTGTTGGGGCTGACGCCCCACTGGCTTTTGTGTCGGGGATTGCAGGCTCCCGCTTGCCCTGCCCTCTGGTGCGGAATGGTGGTGCAGCCCGTGGGCCTACAGGAGGGGGCTGAGCCTCCCTCTTCTTCATGGATAAAATAAAATGGGAAACACACTGAAAAGAAGAAATCATGCCATGCCTGCCTCTTCTTCTTCCTCACGGCTTCCTAAACGATGGGAGATGTCGCCCCTACTCCTGGGGGTTCTGCGCCGGCCCCTGGTCCCACCTCTGCTAGATCCTCTTCCCGTTCACCGGATACTGCCAGCTCTGCCCTTTCATCAAATGATGGGGATGCCGCTGGCAAACACTTGGACCGGGATGAGGTCCAGCTGGTGATGGACCAGATCTACGTGTCTATGGGGTTTCCGGAGCCTGCTGTTGTGGATCAGGTGGCAGAGCCCTCCATTCACCGTATAAACATTCTTCAAAGTTGGGTCTTCTGTTGATCTCTGACATTTGGGGCAAGATCCTTCGTGAGTGGACCAGATTGGAACAAATCTCCATGCCCCGGTTCATGGCTAAGCTGTACCTCCTCTGGGGTGAAGAAGCCCGTCTGCCTCCTGTGGTTGAGGTTGATGACATCCAGGCCAGCCAGGTGGGGCGTTTGTCTGGCGGTGACCAGAGGGGATTTGCTGGTTTCCCTCAACCTACAGGACGCCTATTACCATGTCCCGATCTACCGGAGTCATCAGAGGATTGTGAGGTTTGCCGTGGGGCAGGATCACTTCCAGTCCCAGGTTCTGCCCTTCGGTCTCAAGTCGGCGCCTCATGTCTTCACGAAGCTGTTGGCTCCCATGGTGGCGTCGTTACACCTGGCCCGGATTCAGGTGTCCCCCTACTTGGACGATTGGTTGACCCGGGCCCGCTCCCAGCTTCTAGTGGTGACCCATCTTTATCTTGTCTCTTGTACGCTAGTCCAGTGGGGGTTTCTGCTCAAAGTCACACTTGTCGCCCTCACAGACTCTTCAGTTCATTGAGTCCCAGTTCTGCACCAATGAGGGGTTGGTTCAGTTCCCACTGGACCGGGCCTCCCAGCTCCAGTCTCTCCTGAGGGTTCTCGTTCACAGGTCTTGGGCTTCGGCCAGGGACCTTTTGTGTCTTCAGGGTTTGATTTCCTGTGTCTTTGTGGTCCCCGGGCCTCATTTGAGACCGTTGGTGTGCCACCTGCTGTCCCATTGTAACCCAACATCCCTTCTGTACGACTTCTTAGGTCTGCTCTCTCATACCCTTTGGATGTCGATTTGGCTATGTTGTAAAAGCCTGTCTTTGAGCCTCTGGAGCATGTCGAACTGAAGTGGTTGACTCTCCAAGCGACATTTTGGGTGGCTGTCAATTCGCTTCACCGTATGGGGGATATTGGTGCTCTTATGTGTTGTCCTCCGTTTTTGATGGTCCGGGAGTAGGCCTTGGTCCTATGATGTGCCCTTCCTTTATGCCTAAGGTCTCCTCTCGGTTCCATTGTTCTCAGGAGGTAATCCTTCCTGCCTTCTTCCCTGTTCCTTCCTCTCCTGAGGAGGAGGCTTGGCATTGCTTGGATATCAAGCGGGTGGTCCTGCATTATCTTTCCTGGACCGAGACATTTCGGCTCACTGACCATCTCTTGGTCAGTTTTGTGGCTGAGGCCTGTGGCCGCAGGCTTCCACTCCTATTATCAGCTGGTGGATTCAATCCTTGATTCTCCTTGCCTATGATTCTGCAGGGATCTGCCCGGCGGGCGTGCCCAGGGTCGGTCCACTGGGGGGGTGGCCTTACTGGACATGTGCCCGGGGGCAATCTGGTCTATACTAAACCCCTTTATTCGTCATTACCAACTCAATGTGGCGGGGCCCTGTTACACTTCCTTTGGCATGGGGGTTCTGGGGGCTGTGTCTGCTTGAGGTGGTGGCAGGAGTCTTCGTCTTCCTGCTGTCTGTTTTTGCTTGTTGGTTACATTGGTGTTGGGTTGGTTGAGCATTACCCTTGGTGTTTGTGTCTTTTGCGGTGGGCTTCCCGTTTTGCTTTGGTATGGCTCAAAGGTAAGTACTGCGATGAGGAAGAGCGATGTGGAGGTAATGTTACTGGTAATCTTCATTACTCCTAGTCCTACTCGTCCTTGTGCCAGTACAAACTACCCTTTCCTCCTGCCCATTGGCAAAATTGGATTGGGTAAGTGGGAGGTTATACCTCCTGGGGCGGGGCGGGCAGAAGAGGCAAGCTTGTAAAATAGAGTTACTGGGAGTAGAGCATACTCGAAGGTAAGTACTGGGATGAGGAAGAGTAGGACTAGGAGTTATGATGATTGCTGGTAAGTCATCTGGACATTACGCATTTGCACCAATGGAAGGGTGCTCAGCCAATCCTGTGGCTGGAACAGTGGTTGAGGATACACAATCTCCGCCCGCTGATCCAGCCACCCAAGGCCCTTGGCCCTGGGTGGCATTCTTTTTTCCTTCAATGCGTGGAGGCGACACTGTGTCTCTCCCTCCACCCTCTCCGCTTTCCTGCGGGACAGGCCTCCTTCTGTCTGGTCGCCGCCATAGACACAGAAAAGGGACCTTTTCCATATGACGGCAAATCATCTTTCTGGAGAGTTTTGTTTTTCTCGGCTACGCAAGCAGAGCGGCTCTCCCGTTGAAAAATGAAGAAAGCCATTTCCACCCCGCACTCCTCCGCTCACACGTTCGGGGGTTTGGGCCTAACCTTGGGTGGAGACAAGTTTACATCTCTGCAGAGGTCACCAACCCTTCCCTAAAACTCCGACGGGGTTTTTAAATTAATGAAACTCTCGGGACAGGGGGGGGGGCTGATTCCGGGACTGTCACGGCCAAACCTCTAAGCAAACGTACATTGGGAGATGTTCACCCTGGAAACAGTCAGGAATCCGAATAAATCGTCATCCTGCAGGCGGTCCATGGCGCTCCTATGCCCGCACCGTCATGATAACACGGGGTGCAACGGCTGCTTGCTTCTCCATGAACCCCCCACCCCCTTTAACAGGCACCAGTTTGCTTGCCTTCCCTTCACTTCTATCTGCATTGAAGTGACTCTTTAAATGCACAACCTCCATCTGTCTGGAGCGTGTGCACGGAGCACGCGTCGGAGGATATGCACGGAGCACCCTACGCAGGCTGTGCACGGAGCACCCTTCACCCTTCGGAGGCTGTGCACGGAGCACCCTTCGGAGGGTGTGCATGGAGCACCCTTCGGAGGATGTGCACGGAGCACCCTTCGGAGGACGTGCACGGAGCACCCTTCGGAGGCTGTGCACGGAGCACCCTTGGGAGGATGTGCACGGAGCAGCCTTCGGAGGCTGTGCACGGAGCACCCTTCGGAGGATGTGCACGGAGCAGCCTTCAGCCGCTGGGCCTTGGTTTGGGGGCAGGACACGCCCACTCGTTTACTGCACGTGGCTGCCGCTTCCTTCCCTCCCGGATTCCCTCTCAGGCATCCCCTGGAGTATTCCCGATTTCCCGGCTCTCTCACGGGGACCTCGCAGTGCACGTGCATCTCGAGACCAGAGTGTGCGTCTGTTCCGAGGCCTGCACTGAGCCCTTAGGGGTGTCAGATCCAGGTGTCAGTGGCCAGTCAATCAAGCCCTTACACTGGTCACACACTGTAAAGGTGTCTTTAACACGGTGCATGGAGTTCGGAACGGAAGCAGCCGAAATGGCGAGCAAGGAGACAATGGGATGGCGAGAAGCGGACCCAGGAAAGAAAAAGAAAGATCGGGGAGAATCACAAGGAGAATCAGGGAAAATTAAATGAAGAACCAGGGAGAGTTACAAAAACAGGGGCAATGAAAAGGAGACTCGGGGAGAATGAAAAGAAGAACCAGGGAGAATAAAAAAAAACAGGGGCAATGAAAAGGAGACTCAGGGAGAATGAAAAGAAGAACCAGGGAGAATGAAAAGAAGAACCTGGGAGAATGAAAAGAAGAACCAGGGAGAATGAAAAGAAGAACCTGGGAGAATGATAAGAAGAACCAGGGAGAATACAAATAAACAGGGGCAATGAAAAGGAGACTCAGGGAGAATGGAAGGGAGAATCAGGGAGAAAGAAAAGGAGAATCAAAAGAAGAACCAGGGAGAATACAAAAAAAAACAGGGGCAATGAAAAAGAGACTCAGGAAGAATGAAAGGGACAATCAGGGAGAATGAAAAGGACAATCAGAGAGAATGAGAAGGAGAATCAGGGAGAATGAAAAGAAGAACCAGGGAGAAGAACCAATCTGTATTGCCCCCTCTTAGTCAAACATGCTGCCTAGTTCTAGTAAGTGTGACTATTTGCTTATTGCCACTTCTGAGTGAATTATGAGGCCCCGCGTGAGTGATACCATTCCAATGCGCAGGGGTCCTACTGAGTCAAATGCTGCACTCAGCCTTAGTGTGTGTACCCCAGCACATACCGCCGTTACTCACATACAGACTACTATCACCAGTGAAAAAGCCATCAAGGGCAGACTTATGAACGCCAGATCACTTCTAGCCCATGCCCTTGACATCTCTGACCTCATAACCACTAACCAACTTGACCTACTAGCGGTCATAGAAACATGGCTGCACCCTGCAGCAGGCCCCGCACTATCGCTAGACATCCCAGAGGGATTCACAAGGTACAGGAAAGATAGAACCTCTGCTAAAGGAGGCGGGGTTGCCCTGATCGCTAAATCTGACCCGTCCCTCAGAGAATCACCAAACCAACCCTTCCCTTCAGGGGAGCTACTCTCACTCAAACTCTCCTACCCCAATACTGCTACCACCACTATGCACATCATATACAGACCACCAGGCCCACTCCAAACCTTCGACGAGGACATAGCTCTCCTCCTCTCAAGAAACTCCAAACCGTCATCCAGAATCATCATTCTAGGTGACTTTAACCTCGCCCTCCATGATAGCCTAGATCCCAATGCCACGATTCTTCAAAATACAATGGCCACCCAAGGATTTACCCAACCTATCAAACAAGCTACCCATGACAAAGGTTGCACCTTAGATTGGCTCGCGGAACCGAATGTATCAACTAGCATTACAGCCAATTCCCTCTGCCCCTGGTCAGACCATATCGTCATCACCTTCACTATCCCTAGAGAAACCCTGCCTAAAACTGTACCGCGCCAGGCTCCAGCCTCTCTGGCAAGAAACACACGTAATATCAAACGTACCAACTTGCTCCCTTTACTAGGCCCAATCACAGATGGCACCCACTCCTTGGCCAATCCAACAGCTATGGTAGATCTCTATAACACTGCTATCCTCCAGGCCATTGATAAAATCGTCCCACTCAAACACCACAAACCCAAACCCACAGCTCACCTGAACTCTTGGTTCACTGACACCTGACCTCAAGAATCTAAGATCCAATAAACGCGCCGCAGAATGTCTGTGGAAAGCCTCACCATCCAAAAAACAACAGGGATCTATTCATCACCCCCGCTAAAGCAAGCTATACTTCAAGCAAAGAACGCCACATACGAGCGCATAACAAATGCCAAATCTGGTAGCAAAGAACTATTCACCATCTTGAGGGAACTCGAGTCACCAACCAATCCACCAGACACCTGTCATAAAGATGAAACGTGGAGCACCAACATGCAGCACGCCCTTCTGGACAAAACATCAACGCTCCAACAAAAAAAGACAAGGCGACACTGGCAGACATGATCGCAGACTCTCCAAACATAGACAATCCCCTCCCCACTCCATTCAAATTTAGGCCAGTCTCCACGACTGAGGTCATCAACATTATCTCCAGTGTAAAACCATCTAGATGTCAAGGCGACATCTGCTCTGCCCCAGTCATCAAAGACTGTGTCACAGAACTTGCCCGATTCATCACCTCGGTAATCAATCATTCCTTTTCACAAGGCACTGTGCCCAAAAACCTGAAAGAAGCGTGGGTTCTCCCACTTCTAAAAAAACATTGATCGACCTGAGCATCCCAACCAATCACTGCCCCATTTCGACGGTCCCCTTCAGTCTGAAAATCCTTGACCGCGCCTCCTACCTTCAGATTCAGGAACATCTAGAAACAAACAATCTCTTGGGCCTAGACAAATTGGGCTTCAGACCTAGACACGGCACGGAAACTACACTCCTCAAACTTAACAACCAAATGGATGCCATCATTGACAATGGGAACGTAGCCATACTACTTCTCCTAGACCTGTCTGCAGCCTTTGATTTAGTGAATCACAAAATACTGTGTCATCACCTAGACAGCACAGCCCAATTTTCACCTAAAGCCATTGCCTGGATAAAATCCTTCCTCTCAGAGTGCACAATTAGAGTTTTCTCCAATTTAGCTAATGCCGCCCCAGCCCCAGTTCTCTGCAGTGCACCCCAAGGATCATGCGTGTCGCCAACGCTTTACAATATTTTCACCAAGACCAAGCCCCTGTTCAACCGCCTAGATGAACGCGGAGTGTCCTATACAAATTACGCGGATGACACACAGATCCTTCTGCATCTCTCTGGAGACTACAATAAAGATTTCACCACTCTCAACGATATCTATCAGATGATCCAATCTTGGATGGCCCAACACAAACTCTGTCAAAACAATGACAAAAGTGAGTTACTACTGGTCGGCACCCATACACGCCTAAAAAAACTGGACCCCAAATACAAACACGTCATAATACTATCACTGTCTCGAAAGAACTCCAAACACTGGTGTGTATCTGGACTCCTCCTCAACCTTATTCAGACAAGTCAACTCAAGGATCTAATCGGCAGCTTATACTGCCAAGCTCATCAACGCTTGCAGACCCTACTTGTCAACCGACAGCTGCCTGACCTTTGCGAGAGCCCTCATCCTGTCGAAACGCGACTATTGTAATATTCTCTTGGCTGGCACATCGACCAGCAGTATCAAAAAACTTCAGGTCACCCAAAACAATGCCCCCCGGACAGCCTTAAACAACCCTAGAAGAGAGCACATCTCTGAAACTAGACGCAAAGTGCGCTGGCTGCCGATTCAATACGGAATCAGATTCAAAATGATGGCAATCACCCATAAATGCCTTACCAACACGGCTCCCAAATATCTCACAAACCTGCTTACTCCCCAACCCATACCGCTAAGCCCACACGTTCTGCCTCAGCCTACCTTCTCGCGGTACCCAAATTCAAAAGAACCAAAGCCGGGGGACGTAGCTTCCCAGTAGTGGCAGCAAAAGTCTGGAACGCTCTACATCTAGCCATCGGAGCTAACCCCTCCCACGCCTCATTCAGCAGAAGACTCAAGACCTGGCTCCTCACATCCAACCTGCAGCACTCCCACAGTGGCAGCATTTGCCAGATCCATGGCTTGCCATTGTTTGCACAAATGACCTCAGCACTAAGAACTTTATCACTGTAAACTGTTACTGTAACTGTAAATGTGCACAATTTTGTTACTTGTAAATATGCTAAATCTTGTTACCTGTACATTTTATGTCTTACGCTGTTGCCTGGGGTAACACCTGTAAATTGTATTACCCTGCTTCTCCAGCGCCCAGATATCTACGTGTTAGGTGCGGTCTACAAATGTTAAATAAATAAATGAAAAGAAGAACCAGGGAGAATAAAAAAAAAACAGGAACAATGAAAAGGAGACCAAGGGAGAAGGAAAAGAAGAATCAGGGAGAATGAAAAGAAGAATCAGGGAGAATGAAAAGAACAATCAGGGACAATGAGAATGAGAATCAGGGAGACTGAAAAGAAGAATCCGGGAAAATGAAAGGAGAGATCAGGGAGAATGAAAAGGAGACTCTGGGACAATGAAAAGGAGACTTAGGGAGAATGAAAAAGAGAATCCGGGAGAATGAAAGGGAGAATCAGGGAGAATGAAAAGGAGAATCCGGGAGAATGAAAGGGAGAATCAGGGAGAATGAAAAGGAGAATCTGGGAGAATGAAAAGGAGAATCAGGGAGAATGAAAAGAAGAATCAGGAAGATGAAAAAAAGAATCTAGGAGAATGAAAAGGACAATCAGGAGAATGAAAAGGACAATTGGGGAGAATGAAAAGAAGAATCTGGGAGAATGCAAAGGGGAATCAGGGAGAATGAAAAGAAGAATTGGGGAGAATGAACAGCAAAATTCGTAGAATTAAAAGAAGAATGAGGGGGAATGAAAAGAAGAACCAGGGAGAATGAAAGGGAGAATCAGAGAGCATGAAAAGAAGAATCTGGGAGAATGAAAAGGAGAATCAGCGAAAATGAAAAGGAGAATCAGGGAAATTGAAAGGGAGAATCAGGGAATATGAAAAGAAGAATCAGGGGAAATTAAAAGGAGAATCAGGGAGAATGAAAAGAAGAACCAGAGCGAATGAAAAGGAAACTCAGGGACAAAGAGAGGAGACTCAGGGAGAATGAAAAGGAGAATCTGGGAGAATGAAAAGGAGATAGGGAGCAGGGAATAAAAGAGAGACATGCGAGACAGGGGATAAAAGAGAGGCAGTGAGGCAGGGGAATGAACATTCGTAGAATTAAAAGAAAGAATCGGGGGAATGAAAAGAAGAACCAGGGAGAATGAAAGGGAGAATCTGGAGCATGAAAAGAAGAATCTGGGAGAATGAAAAGGAAAATCAGCGAGAATAAAAAGAAGAACCAGGGAGAATGAAAGGGACACTCGGGGACAATGAGGAGAATCACGGAGACTGAAAAGAAGAATACGGGAGAATGGAGGGAGAATCAGGGAGAATGAAAAGAAGGATCAGGGAGAATGAAAAGGAGACTCAGGGAGAATGAAAAGGAGAATCCGGAAGAATGAAAAGGACAATCGGGAGAATGAAAAGGACAATCAGGGAGAATGAAAATAAGAATCTGGGAGAATGAAAGGGAAAATCAGGGAGAATGAAAAGGAGAATCAGGGAGAATGAAAAGAAGAATCAAGGAGAAAGAAATGGAGAATCGGTGAGAATGGAAAGATGAATACGGGAGAATGAACAGGAAAATTCGTAGAATTAAAAGAAGAATCAGGGGGAATGAAAAGAAGAACCAGGGAGAATGAAAGGGAGAATCTGGGAGCATGAAAAGAAGAATCTGGGAGAATGAAAAGGAAAATCAGCGAGAATGAAAAGAAGAATCAGGGAAAATGAAATGAGAATCAGGGAAATTGAAAGGGAGAATCAAAAAGAATGAAAAAAAGCATCAGGGAGAATGAACAGGAGAATCAGGGAAAATGAAAAAGAACCAGGGAGAATGAAAGGGAGAATTGGGGAGAATGAAAAGGAGAATCAGGGAAAATGAAAAGAACAACCAGGGAGAATGAAAAGGAGAATCAGGGAGAATGAACAGGAGAATCAGGGAAAATGAAAAGAAGAACCAGGGAGAATGAAAAGGAGAATCAGGGAAAATGAAAAGAAGAACCAGGGAGAATGAAAAGAAGAATCTGGAAGAATGAAAGGGAGAATCAGGGAGAATGAAAAGGAGAATCTGGGAAAATGAAAAGAAGAACCAGGGAGAATGAAAAGGAGAATCAGGGAGAATGAACAGGAGAATCAGGGAAAATGAAAAGAAGAACCAGGGAGAATGAAAAGGAGAATCAGGAAGAATGAAAGGGAGAATCAGGGAGAATGAAAAGGAGAATCTGGGAAAATGAAAAGAAGAACCAGGGAGAATGAAAAGGAGAATCAGGGAGAATGAACAGGAGAATCAGGGAAAATGAAAAGAAGAACCAGGGAGAATGAAAAGGAGAATCAGGGAAAATGAAAAGAAGAACCAGGGAGAATGAAAAGGAGAATCTGGAAGAATGAAAGGGAGAATCAGGGAGAATGAAAAGGAGAATCTGGGAAAATGAAAAGAAGCATGTTAAGATTGAAAGGAATGATGACAACAATGAGAAGGGAGCGATGGAGATGGATATTAGGAAGAACCGGGGACTGCATTTGGGAGAAGGAGGTCCGGAGAAGGAGGAGGATTGGGTGTGCAGAAGGAGTGGCGAGTCCGCGGAGGTAAAATACCCCTGAAGGGCGGGCCTCGGAGTGGGGGTCAGAGAGCAGAGAGAGGGGGTTCACCGCCTGCGAGTCTAGACTGCAGCAATTACTGCCAGCAAAGAACACCCAGGCTCTGCCTCCCAGATGCAAGGGCTTAACAAAGCCCAGAAAGAAGGGGGCTCCTGCCAGCCCAGCCCCTGCTCCCTGCACTGCGCGGAGAGGGGGAGTGGGAAGGGGCGCACTCTGAGCAGGGAGGGTGGGGAAACTCACCTGATCTCCCTTCTGAGCGGTAGGAGGGAGCTCTCCTGGGCTGAGCAGGGAGGGGTGGGGAAGCTCACCGATCTCTCTTCTGAAAGGGGGAGGGGTGGGGGAGCTCGCCTGGTGTTCACAGATCCGGGTTGTGAAAGCTCCCCGCATCCCTCTTCTGTTGTGAGTGAGAGGATGTCATATTGCTCAACCTTGTGTGCCTACAAGAGGGTGAGGGGCTGAGGGCCATTGAACTGAATAGGCAAATCGGAGGCTTGGTGGCCGAGTCAGCTGGCTGCAAAGCTGGCGATGCCCGCCAAAAGCTGTGCGTTGAGAGCTCGGGAGTGTGGGGGGTAGTGAATCTTTCCCGAGATGATCAGGAAGGGTGGTGGAAGCTCTCCTGATCTCTTCTGTTCTGGGTGTGGCAAGAGTGTGAGAGCCCCCAGGTCAGAGGATGGGGTAATCAGTATTCTAAAGTCCCTCATCTAGGAGCTAGGCGCCAGCCCCGCGAGAGTCCCACGCACACTATTGTCCTCATACGGCGCCCCCACGGACCCCCGCGCAGGAAGCCACAGGCAGGACGAGAGATCAGCCTCGGACTTTGAACAGGCACCAAAGACATGGGGTCCTGGGAGGCTGGGCCAAGGCAGAGCCACAGGCTAGCATGTCACAGACGCCGAGGGGAAAAACCTCTCACCTCACCCCCACCCTGGGGGCAGGTCAGACCCTGGCAAGCCCCATTCTCATCCATAGACTTCAATGGACCCTCACCCGCCAAAACCTAAATCTTCAGATTGTATCCAGCCTGGCGGCTGAGCAGGTTGGAAGGTTTGAAAGGGTTAAGGCACAGCCAGCAATTCCACAAATATAGACTGAGTGACCACATAGAGGCTGGCGGATGCAGCCCAAACAATACTCCCAGGACAGGACCCCAACAGCTTGACTCAGGAGAAGTAGAGACTGAGAAACGCCCATAAGGACGTGCCTGGAAGTACACCAGGAGAAGAGGCGCTTCACTCTGCCGCATCGTCAGAGGCTGCCCCCATTAGCAGAGCTGGCAGCACGCGCTCTTGTCACGCCACTCCCAATAAAGCCTTCTCTGGACCCATCTGTCCCTGCCAACTTTTGGCCGACATCCCTGCTCTGCTTTCCTATGAAGATGCTTGAATCAATTGTCACTCTGCAGATGAGAGACTTTTTGGAAAAAGCGGATATTAGCATAATTGACCTAGAAACATTTGACCTGAAAAATGTGATGGAATTGTTTTGACCTTTTTTCAGTCAAATTTTATTAAATATATTTATGGGGGTGGCTAAGGGTATAGATTACGTTGAGGGGTTGTGGGGGGTCTTCCCCCACATTTTAGACAAAAAAAGGTCAAATAAATTTGATCAAATGTGATTTGGTCAAATGTTTTAGGTCAAACAGACCCAAACCGAAAAAAGGTCCATACAGAATCGCCATCAGTCTGGTTTCAGGGCTGTTATGAGTACAGAATCGCCATCACCTCAGGGCTGGTATGAGTACAGAATCGCCATCAGTGTGGTTTCAGTGCTGGTATGAGAACAGAATCGCCATCACCTCAGGGCTGGTATGAGTACAGAATTGCCACCAGTCTGGTTTCAGGGCTGTTATGAGTACAGAATCGCCATCACCTCAGGGCTGGTATGAGTACACAATCGCCATCAGTGTGGTTTCAGTGCTGGTATGAGAACAGAATCGCCATCACCTCAGGGCTGGTATGAGTACAGAATTGCCACCAGTCTGGTTTCGGGGCTGTTATGAGTACAGAATCGCCATCACCTCAGGGCTGGTATGAGTACAGAGTTGCCATCAGTCTGGTTTCGGGGCTGGTATGAGTACAGAATCGCCATCAGTCTGGTTTCAGGGCTGTTATGAGCCAGAATCTGCAGCCCACGGGCATAGAGGCGCTGTCAAGGATACTTAAGAAGGCTTGCTTGAGGGTTACAATAAGCAGCCCAAGAAACAACATATCACAATTGCTCTATTTTGTACAGTTAAGAGAAGCATAGTTTTACATTGAAGGGTGTGACACAATCAGCGGGGAAGCATAAGTTCGGAATCGCACCTGGGGTAAGCCCTCTAGACAAAGAGCCTAGTTTTTAAGGCCTTACGGAAGGCAGCATGAGATTCAATTGATCTGATCTCGTTAGGGAGGTTGTTCCAGAGAGAGGCAGCCATAGAGGGGAAGCTCGAGCCCCCAGCGCGCACGCTGCGTGTGTGAGGAACCAAGATGCGGTTGGCATAGGCGGCCTGGAAGGTCTGGTCAGTGTTTGTTTGGAGATCCTTTGTTCAAGGTTCGTGGGTGCGAGTCCGTGGACACATTTGTGTGTTATGGCAAGTGTTTTGAAGACAACCTTTTCTTTAAGAGGTACCCAGTGTGCCTGCCTCCTAACCATTGAGATTTGTTCCCTGCGTGAAGTGCCCGTTGCGGCCCTTAAGGCATTGTTCTGGGCAATCTGGAGCTTAGCCAGGTTTCTTTGAGATGTTTCGATGAAGAGGTATGAGTACAGAATCGCCATCAGTCTGGTTTCGGGGCTGGTATGAGTACAGAATCACCATCCGTCTGGTTTCAGGGCTAGTATGAGTACAGAATCATCACTGATGGCAGTTACTGATGCGACCAGACCAGCTGACAGGCCTCATACAGCAGTATTGACACTCCTAGACCTGTCATCACTGTTTGACACTGTTGACCGTGGCTTCCTTTGTCAATGCCCAGAGGACAGTGGGATTTCTGGCATGGCCCTGAATTGGTTAAAGTCATTTCTCGCCAACTGATCCCAGATGCTCCCTCCCACCCCCATTACATGGCAGAAGAGGTTCCTTTAGGGTGGGGCGCCCCTCAGGGCTCGGCCCTATCTCCCATTTAATTCCATATTTACATGACATCTCTGATGGCTATCATTCCTTCTTTTGGCTTCTACTCATACGCAGACGATACACAGTTGATCTTTCGTATCGATCGGGACCCTTCTCAGTCGGCCTCCTATCTCAGAAACTGCTTACCCGCAATCAGTCAATGGATGGACCAGAATTGGCTTAAGTTAAATGGGGATACGACCTAGGTTTTGGTCACCGGCCATCCTGCGGCTAACCATCTCTGGATCCCTGGATTTTTGGCCAGTGGAACTTGACCCTTTGCAAACCTGTAAAGAATCTTGGTCTCCACATCTCTGAGTCTTTGTTTCCTGCACTTCAGATCAGTGCTATATGTAGTGTCGGCCATCGAGGGCAATACTCTGCTTCTTACCGGATGAATTACGCGCCCCCTTCATCTCGGCCTCTATCTCTGGAGTCATGTATTATGGTAAAGCCTCTTTATTAGCTCAGCCCAAGTGTCATGTTAAGCGCCTGCAAGTCTTATAGAATTCCGCAGCGAGGCTTGTAGCTAATTTACCCAAATCAGCTTCTGGCACCCCCCTTCTTAGCAACTTGCACTGGCTCCCTGTTGTCCAATGTTAACCCTTTGCCTCGTACATCGGGGTTTCTATGGCAAAGGGGCCGTGTACCTCCAGGCGTGCTCTCCATTCTACTAATAGTCTCCTCAAAAGAGCACGCTGGGCGGTCGCGCCTTTTCGGGGACTGCGCCGAAGCTTTGGAACAGTCTTCCGCTGGCATTTCGAGTAATTGCACGTCATCGGATTTTTAGGAAGTCACTTACAACGTGTTTGTTTCCATCCTGGGAATGACTCTCCGCTGCGTCTTCCTCTTCTCTGTGGGTTGTTTCCTCTTTATTCTCTTTCTACTTGCTCAGCGCCAAGATACCTTCGGGGCACAGTTTGTGCGACACAGGTTCCATACCCCGCCGCAGTTTGAGATGTACCGCTACGGTTTGCATGGTCTCCAGGTGCTGAAGCGGGTCTGAGAGAGAGGCAGCGGGGAGTGGGGAGATCAGAGTAGCTTTGCTGCTCTGCTGACGCATGCAGTTCCGGAGGACTTGTGTGTTTTGGGCAGGACTTTCTCCAGGTAATGTCTCCTGGGCACAAAGGCATTGGTGTCCAATGGGAGACTTGTGCGCTTCGGGTGCATGGGTGCATTGTCCGGGGCGGGAGTGAGTGAGTTGGCCGCAGAGGTGTAGACTTCTGCTGTGCCATGTCTGAAGGGAGGGATTTTAAAGTGCTCTGTACGGGCAGTAAGTTGGTCTGCGTATAGTGTGTTTGGGCATGAAGTGTTCGTGTTGGGGCAAACAATTCATCTAGAAATCTTAGGAGCAACATACAGCAGGGCAACAATTAAACCAGGGCAAACAATTCCTATTCTGAGGACATGGGGGAAATGAAGAGCAAATAGTTGGTTTCCAGAGTGCGCCGTGACATGCCCCCAACTTTGCCAACTACAGACAGGCTCCTTTGGAGAGAAAGCACTTTACAGCAAAAGTATGACGCTGCCCAATCTTTGGCAGTAGGGAAGGGCCAGGAAGGAGTATATAAGCCGCAAAAGCAATTCCAGCTTGTTAAAAAATATGGGGTTCCTGGAGGAAGATCCCAAATTGTTGTTTCTCTCAAATATTTGTATTTTCCCAAAACAAGGGCCACAAAGCAAAACCGACTTTTAAATGAGTGGAAACGTGAGCACTGGGTGCTCTTTACTGAGACCCAGGCCCCAATGCTACCACCCTCTTCTTCACGCCCAAATAACCAAAAATGACAGGTGGGCGCAATACCAGACCACTTGGCTATTAGTCTGGTGCAGTCTGATATAATATCATGATTTAGCAAACCTAGGAAAATATACTACTTCTAAGCAGGGCACAGCCTATCAATGGTAGCATAACACAGCCACATCCCCAACACAATGCGCAACATAGCATACCAGACAGCCAATCATGCCATCCAGCATACGCGTAGCGCTAAGGTAGCATGTCCCAAAAGAGGCATTACAGTGGATGCTGGGGGGGCAAGGGTTACCCTCAGAACCACACGGAGATCTGTAACTGGGCCGGAAACACCTGATAGCAAGGAAGATTCCATGACAAAGCAACTTTCATACATACGTGCCCACGCACATGCATGCACGCCGATATGCTCGCGGACAAACACACACACATGAGCACATGCACAGACACCCTACCCCTGACCCACACCTTTCAGTTCTGGAATCTGCTCCTCTGCAGACTGGCTGACAAAATGAGAGGGGAGGGCGAGAGGACAGTGAGATCTGGGGCCTCACATGCCTTTCCCTACTGTGTTGGCCCCTAAAAGGGAGAGGATTTACGCATACGCGCCTAAAACAGGCGTGTTATGAATGGCATATCATACTGAGAAACCTGGAGACACACAATGATCTGGAACCCGACGCAAAGGTCACCCCCTCTTAGCATTCACTTATAATAAGCCCAACAGACCTTCATTCCCCACAGTTCACTTCCATACAGAGCAGCTGGTAGGGCTTGGCCTTCATACGTGTCTAAAACAGCAATGCGTACGTGACAGCCCTGATAGCAATTTATGTGCACCTATGTGTCATTTTAAGATCAGTGCACTTTTTTCACTCTGCATCCTTGTGAAATCTGATTCCGAGGTATTCAAAGGAGTAAGGACATGTGCAAACTTGAAAGAAAGAACCAGAAGACAGGCCTTCTCTGTCTGCGCTCCTAGACTCTGGAACCTCCTCCCATCAACATCAGACTTGCCTCCTCGCTTCTACAGTTCAGGAAGGAGCTCAAGGCCCTCACCTTGAAGGAATGGCTCCTCCCTTACACCTAGGTCCACATACCCTACACTCCCCATGCTACCTGATACGGGGTGATCTGATCCCCACTATTTCCTCCCCTGGTTGCTTGTTGATCCCGGTTGTATGCGATATAATCACTGCAAATAAGATTGAGGGTGACTCAATATTTTTTTAAGGCACTAAACACCCTCCCCAACAGATTTTAGGACTGGTGTAATTATATACACAAACCAGTCTTAGAATATTTGGGAAAAGTGTTGGCTAGTGCCCTTAAAAAAACATTACGTCACCCTCAATGTTTTTTCCAGCGATTATATTACTGCCTCCCATTGATCCCTTGCTGACAAATTGCCCACCGTCCCCCTCTGCTGTTGTTAGCTGCCTACTCCCTTGTTTCTCTGCTCTCTCACGGTTTTCTCCCCCTATGATTGTAAAGCACTTCGTTGCTTCCCGAAGCTGGGTCCATGCTCAATAAATACTCTAATCATAAGTATAAGGCCCCACAAACAGGAGTGATAAGCCAGGCTGGTCCGACTCGTGCCTCCTCCTTCTACTGCAAAGTGTTCCCCTTGGCGAGATGCCCACAGCCCAGTGTTATGAGCAGCTGGAACAGAGCTGCCAGAGCCCATGATGTGGCTGGGACGTGTTTGCTGTTTACTTTTCTGTGGGGTCACCTCAGACGCAGATCCCACCAGATAAAGGAGTGAGAGTGAACCTCATGCTCACTAAACACCCCACTCAAACAGGTTCTAGAGAACGCTGTGTTCACTTGGTTTTAAGCGGCAGTACCGACTCAAACTGCAGTTTCCAGACTGCAGTTTAACTACTTATTTTCTGTGTCCTTTTCCAAAACTGGCCCTGGGACTGGCAGGGTCTCAATGGAAAGTTCAGATGAATCAAACCCTCCTGGCACTATAAAAGCATTCCTTTTTTCTTGAAGCTCTAGTCTAGAACAACAGGCCTCTCACCTTAATTCGTAACTCATTGGCTGGCTTTTGGTACTGCCATTACAGCAGTTCCTTCCCTTCGTGGTCTCTGCCATCCCGTATTTAGGTGGTGTTCTTATGCTTTTAATTAACGTGAAAGTTTACGCTTCCTTCCCGTGCTCCGAAGATCTCGCCCAGACCTTTTCCAGCGCTTCTCTGGCCTTAGTCACCTTAGACCGGTCAGTGAATCCCAACAGTCTGATGTTCCGTACTCTAGATTTGTTCTCAAGATCTTCCGTTCTATTTCGTAATCTCTAGACGGCCCCCTGTGCAATGCCAAAACTCCTCAAATGAATCGTAAACAGTGCAGTGGTTATATGCTACCAGACTGATTCGCTGCAGATGTGCCAGCTGTGCACTGGAGCAGCTGGTAAATGCTCTCATCTGTTGGGACGATGAAGGCGGCAGAAAGACGTCCTGATCGCAAGTCTTGCAACCTTGGAGAGCTTCACCACATGGAGGGGAACTAGAAATTCACTTCACCCAGAGATTTCTCTGAAAGGGCCGAAGTGACTGTGCCAGTGAACCCACACATATGTTTCCAAGCACAAAGCTGGACTCTGATGGTGAGGCAGTCGCAAGGGCGACGTGCTTCTGGAGTCAATGGGAGGCTAAAAAAACAAGAACAGGGATTCACATGAAAAATGCCTGAAGTCTTACCCCCAGCACAGACATTCCATGCCAGAGTAGGACACAACACCAGGTGGCCCCACGGAGGGTAATCTCAAGGGGAAGAATGCATGTATTACGTCATGTTTTATGGCATTTGTCTAGCGCCCAATGCCACTGGTATGGCCTCAAAGCACTGTGGGGTGAACGCCCGTGGAGGACAGAAGTCCAAGGTATGAGAATTGAAGGAGGGTTTTGAGAATGCGTGTGAGCATTTTAGCAAGCACGAGGGTGGGTAGGGCTGATTTAATCCCTGCTAGTGACTAATGGAGATCTGACTAGTGGATGGGTGCTGTGATAGGCTGTCAGGAGAGTAGGCGAGTCAGGGAGACTGAATGTGCCCAGCTGGACCAAATTATTTCTTGAGGGACTCAGCTGCGATCTAATGGCAGAGGTGATGTGTGTTATAAAGTTGCATAGTGAATTGCTGCAGGTGTATGCGGGTGGCCTGTTCCCCTGGTGGGATACGGCTATGTTCCATTGAGAAAGAGTGCTTTATGTGCCAGAGAGGCCCTGTAGGCTTTGAAATGCAATCCTACAGCACCATCTCTCTGGGAGGAGATCCAAAGTAGTGGAACTACATTATTATTAGCAATGCATATGGTGTTTAATTCCAGACTCCTCCAGCTTCTAAGCACTAGACCGGGGATCGAACCCATGCTGCACAGCATCGGCTTGTTCCCAGATGGAGGGCCTGATCTCGAGGATGACTGAGATAAGGCCAAGAGGACAAAGGGGAAGCTGAACAAACTCTCCACCAAGATGGCTCAGATTCTCTCTCTCTCTCTCTCTCTCTCTCTCTTTCTCTCTCTTGTTAACCCCCATTGTCTTTCTCTCGTTCTTTCTCCTGCTGTCTATTTCGATCTTTTTCTTTCTCTATCCCCCTCTTGCTCACCATTTCTTTCTTTCTTTCTTTCTTTCTTTCTTTCTTTCTTTCTTTCTTTCTTTCTTTCTTTCTTTCTTTCTTTCTTTCTTTCTTTCTTTCTTTCTTTCTTTCTTTCTTCTTTCTTTCTTTCTTTCTTTCTTTCTTTCCCTCTCTCCCTTTCTCTCTGCCCCTCTCCCGCTCTGTTCCTCCCTCTCTCTTTCTTTATCCCTCTCTGCCTCTTTCTCTAACTCTTTCACTACCCCTAGCTCTCTCAGTCTCTCTTTTTCTCTCACTCTCCCTACCTCTCTCGCTGTTTCTTCCCCTGTCTTCTTGAGTTACCAATGCTGTCACAAGTTGACATGTCTTCTGTTTTTTGCTGGGTTTTCGCCCAATAGAGGCAGATCTTTTGTTTATTTTCGAACTTTGTGACATACTTGATCTTCAGGGGGAATTCTTTGAAGTGAGAGTTTATTGACTCTCCTCTCTTCTTCTTTCCCTGTCTCTTTCGCCCCCTTTCGCTCTTTGCCTTGTTTCCCCCTCTATCTCATCCTTCCCTATCCACACGTGAACTGTCTCTTTTTCTCCAACTTCCTTCCCTCTCCTTCCCACACTCCATTGCTCTCTCTGTGTCTATCTCACACTCTCTCTTGCACATCTTTGCTCTCTATAGTCTCTCTGAACTTTCTGTCTCTGGCGATGGTATCGCAGACCAAGACTATGAGTAAAAATCTCTTTCAGAACGACTACGTCACAGCAAAGAAAAGTCTGTGAACCATCGCGGTCACTCACCACAACACCACCGAGGCAAGTGACCCGGCGCACCCCTGAAACGGAAAAGAATGAAAGGCAGAAAGAAAAAAAAGACTAAGAAGTGGCATGATCTGCTCTTGGCCCCAGTGGAGTACCCCACGCGCAAAGGGCTACTCGAACCAAACCACCACCGGTAGAGCCACTGCAGAGGACTATGTAGAGCTGTCAGGAAGACCAGGAGAGCCCCCAACATCCTACATGTCAGGGAGGGCTTAAAGACCCCCACCCATCTTCAAGGACCATCTTGTAAATCACTGATTGCTCCACTCAACTAAATTCTCACCCACTATAGTTCCCTCCCATGCCCTGCTCCCCCGACCCACAGCAGATCCTCTGCTACCACTGTACCCTACTTCTGGCCCCCTGGACGTGTCCGCTTTGCACAACCCTCTGTTGCTTCCCACCTAAGTGACCCGGGATGAAGGGCCTAAGGAATTCCTTATTCTAAGGGAGCGCTCAGTGAGCATTGAAGTGTAGATCAGGTCAGCTTACTAAAAAGATTGACATCATGACGGGTGTCTCTGGCAATCTGTCCATTGGATTCAATCCTTCCTCAGCAATCAGAGTCCAAAAAGAAACCGGGACCCCCCAAAACAGCCCCACCGGAAGTCCTCCATGGCACGACACAATGCTCTTCGTTTTCCTCTGTGTTATTTAACTTAAACACTGTCTGGCCCCCCTAATCCAAGGCGACCAGCGGGGCTTCCAGGTGCATGCAGATGTCATGCAAATTCATCTACACCTGGTAAAGTGGGAGTGAAATCAGAGAAAATCATGAAGTGCTGTGGCCACATCTTGCATGGATGAGGGAAAGCCTGCTCTGCCTCTGTGGATCTAAGGGACCCCCATTCTAGGAGATTTATCTGACAGCAATCCCACTTTTCATTGGCATTCTTGTCTCTACCCCATCCAAAAAGTACACAAGTTGGGAGTCAGGTTTGACATAGGGTCCTCCTTCCTCCAAGTGAAAGTGGGCAAAGGAGCCACTTTTCAACTCTCTGTGGTACACAATCTCACATCACCTGGGAACACGTGATTGCATGAAAGTGACCAGTCCCTCAGTGATGACACATTTACACGACTGCAAAAGCCACCCAAAAGAAATGACCAGCCAACTTCAGTGAGTACAAAACCACGCGGCTCGATGAGGCTGACCTGAAAGAGAAGAATGATGAGTAGATATGAAAATGTCCCTCTCATCACATCCTCTTTCTCGCTCTCACTCCTCAGTTATCCTCTGCAATCGTCCCCACCCATCCGTCACAGTGCCAACCCATCCTGTTGTCGTATTTACCCTTTTGCTCCCCAAATGGTCAAGTCTTAATTACCTGCCCTTTTCTCTATTAGCTCTTTAACTTTTCTCTCTCCTCTGGACTCCTCCCTGCCTCCTTTAGATCTGAAACTATCTTATCAGTATTGAAAAAACCCTCTTCTGACCCAAAGGTTCAGCCAAACTATCGCCCTGTTTCCCTCCTTCCTCGTTCTTCAAAGGTCCTTGAGCGGGTGGCCTTCAACTGGATGACTAACTGCCTTGAGGGTAATGGCCTTGGAGACCCACTACAGTCTGGTTTCCATAGTAAACATTCGACTGACACTTCATTCATGAATATCTCCAACTTTCCCTCTAATGCGCACCACTCCAAACTCTCTTCTGTACTTATGCTTTTGGACCTTTCTTCCGCTTTTGACACTGTTGGCCACTCCTTTCTCCTCCACACTGTCCAGGACCTTGGATTCTGAAAATCTGCTCTTGCCTGGATCGCCTCCAAAATGGAAGGTCGATTCTTGGAGCTCACAATCCTCTGACCCCACTTCTTTTCCTGTCGGTGCTCCCCGGCCAGCCAGGGGCAGTCCTTGGACCTCTGCTCTTCACCCTCTATACCTCGGCCCTAGGAAGACCTGTCTCATCCTTTGGCTTTCACACTTGCCTTTTTGCTGATGACACTCATATATTTTTCTCCTTTCCCCTCCTTCCCCTCGGCCATCTTGGAACAGATTACACTCACTGCAATTCGTCACTGGGTGGCTCTCTGCTGCCTCATGCTATTCATCACTGGGTGCCATGATTCCTATCCCTGACCCCCTCAGTTGCAACAGGCCCCTGGAAGTCAGGTTGCAGCCCCCACAGTGACTCCAAGGGTCCAAAAGACCCATCAACAGCAGACATGGAGACATTCCTGGCGCCTTTGGCACCAGGCTCATTATCCAGTATACGGCAAGCCCATTCTGGGCCTAAATCCAACATGGAGGCACTTCCTGTAGCTCAGTTCCATGAACTGAAGCATGCAGACTAGTCTTTTGGGTGTGGTCAAATCTTCAGGTGTGGCTGGCTATATAAACCACGCCCGAACTGGGATTCACGCTTCGCGTTATTCTGCACTCCTGCAGCGTAACGCTCACTGTGTCCAGCTCCAGCTCATCTGCTTCTCCCGGTGACCTGATTCTGCAGCATCACTCCTGGATTCCACCGGCAACCTGCCAGAACAAGGACAACATTATCAAGAACGCTTACCTGTGAGTAGCGGCTCCAACTTCCATCTGCTCATCAGTCCGTGCTCGGTGGTTCACCTGTCTCCGCAGAGTTAGTTCCGCAACCTGCAAGAACAAGACAGCATTAGCGGGGAACAATTACCTGTGAGTAACAGCCTCTTCCTCCATTCGCGCTCGGTGGCTTTGCCATCTCCGGAGTGCTCAGCGACCTGCAAGATAAAGGACAACATTAGCAGCAGGTTTTGACATCGTGCTACGCTAAGCTGCAACGGCGATGGAAAGACACGCAAAACCCATTAACCACTTACCTGCATACCCGGCCACCGAACGATCTGCATTCTGGATGGTAAGCGCACGGTCTCCTGCGTGAAGGAGAGAAAGGAATACAGGTTAGCAAACTGGCCTATGTTGTGCAGCGCCGCGCTTCGCGCTAAACAACTTACCTCAGCCTCAATCATCCGGCGTTACGGCTCCACAACAGCAACAATTACCGTGAAAGGCAGAAAGAGACATTAAGAACCAGGAAGGGGAAAAAACACCGAAAAGCACAGGTAACAAAAGACTAAAAGACACTCACCTGCGCACTTTAAACAAGTCGGTGTCACAGCCAGACTGGACCCGACGCATGGGCAGAAGACCAGTGAAGTAACTAGGCCTTCAGAACGCCCTCAACTAACATGCGCCCCTGCACTCAGACGCAAGACGGAGAGCTTCACGCACAAGATAATAAGGTGAGGCATAACCCTTAGGCAAGGGACTTGGTCAGTGGGAGGTGGGAACCCCCATCACAGGACTCAGCATCTAAACCTCTACTCTCCTGTTATAGAACCTGCCCTCCAGTCAACACACAAACCAGCAGACCGGGGTCCAGGTCAGCACACAGCCTCCCATCCAGCATTGTGTGGCGTCCCGGTGGCTATCAGGTGAGTGTAACATTAGGTGGCTCTCTGCTGCCTCGTGCCAAGCTTGTCAAAAACTCAAGTCATCTTTCTCCCTGCTCCCGATGCCTTCCCTCTGCTCTCCTATCTCCTTCCCACCTGACCTGCTGTCTCCCTTGCCCAAGGCCTGCAATCTCAGAGGCATCTTTGAGAGCGATCTGGGACTGCAAAACGTCATCACTACCACTGTCTCTGCTGCTCGTATTGACCTCCTCAATATTAGGTACATTCATCCTTTTGTTACTGACCGTTCCACAAAAACTCTAATCTCCACTCTCGTGCTCAGCAAACAGGATTACTGCCCAAGCCTACTCCTTGTCCTTCCTCGCTACTCCTGTCTCCCCCTAGACAAAGCCCTCAACGTCCACTAGCCGCACTATCTGCAACCTACCCAGACCCTCCCCCACTTCTACCTAATGATACCATGCTGATTGGCTCTCCAAGCACAACCGCTCTCTCATCGACTTCCTTCTTCTAGTCCACAAACCCATCAATGGCTTTGCCCCTCAGTACCTGTCTGATTGCATCTCACTTTACTCACCACCTCGTTCCTCCTGATCCTCTTCTGCACTCACCCTCACGTCCCATACCCTCCCTGTGCCTCCTCTGGCTTCCACTCTTTCTCCCTAACTGCCCGCTCCACTAGAACCCACGCTCCATAACAATCACAGCCCAACTGTGGATCTCTGCAAAGCTCGGCTTCAACTTCCCGTACTTTCTAAACAGGGAGCTCCCCTTGCCCTCTCCAACGCCTCATTACCTGACCACACCACTGGCTCCAGTGATGCTTGATAATGTCATTTTATGTTTATGTAGTGCTCCTCTTTGGTTTGAAGCACTTGTGCCCTTAGCTTAATGTTCCCTCTGGATGTCACCTGTTTCCTTATATAGCTTTTTGTTTGTTTTGACCCTGGTATATGTCCTCGTTTTATTTTAAACCCTCATAAACTGGCTCACCACTTGTTCTCATCGTTGTACAGACACCCCTCATGGGAATGCCTCCTCCATCAAAATTGATATTCGTGCTCTTCAAATAAATAAAAATAAAAAGAAATACACGTGCAAATACTCAGCAGTTTTCATTCTAAAATGGAAACGAGTTTGTCCGTTCTAGGACACCCTCGTGTCTCCTCCTCAGCCTCCCTGTCATCCTCCTCCCCCAGAACCAAGGATGGGGGGCGAGAGGGATGAAGGCTCGTGCTCTACAGCGTGTGATGAGTGAGGGAAGGAGAAGTCAAGAGTGAGGACTCATGAGTGAGGGGAAAACTGAGGAGTGGGGGAAGACTGCAGAGTGAGGGGAGGAGTGAGGGGACGACTGAGGAGTGACGGGAACACTGAAGAGTGAGGGGAAGACTGTGGAGTGGGGGAAGACTGAGGAGTGAGAGGAAGACTGAGGAGTGACGGGAAGACTGAGAAGTGACGGGAAGACTGAGGAGCGAGGGGAAGACTGAGGAGCGAGGGGAAGACTGGGGAGTGACGGGAAGACTGAGGAGTGAGGAGAAGACTGAGGAGTGGCGGGAAGACTGGGGAGTGAGGGGAAGACGGAGGAGTGGGGGAAGACTGATGAGTGAGGGGAAGACTGAGGAGTGAGGGGAAGACTGAGGAGTGAGGGGATTCAGGGGAAGACTGGGAAGTGAGCACGTCTAGTGGGGAGTTAAGAGTAGAAATCGAGGCTGAGGCAAACGGGTGGCTTCTCTGCTATGAGCGCTTTGAAACACTTGCCTGTGTATAGGCGCTATATACCAACATTACCATACCGGCTACCGCCACCTTCAGCTAGTTGTGGCCACTGGGTAATCTTTCGGAGCCCTGGCTCATTGTAGGGGTACTGGTAAAGCAGGGGCGTTGCTAGGGGGGGCTAAGGGGGCTATAGCCCCTGATCTTTTGGTTGTAGCCCCGGATAGAATCTCAGGAGCTACAGCCAAAAGAGTAGCTAGCCCCGAGTCCCAACAGTTCCGACATCAGCTTAGCCCTGGGTCTTTTCCAGACCTAACAACTCCCCTGTGGTAAAGTCTCCCCGCTGGGCCCGCGACCCCAGCGCGAGACTCTGGCTCCCGTCGTTCACACACTCTTATCTCGGCGGGGGGTGGGGGGGGGGCTGCCCATCTGTACTGTGGCTTCACCCTCCCACACCCTCAATGATCTCCGCTCTCAGAGGCGAGACTCTCCCATAATTCCCCTCTGTGTCTCTGCTTTGCTCCCTTGCGTCCAGCAGGGGGGGCGCGAGTGTCTAGCAGACCAGAAGCAGGCGGTCACCACGTGCGTGCCTTTGGGTTTCTTCCACCCACTCAGTATTGAGACCCTCCCTGGCAGCCTGTTCCCAGCCCTCTACTTTCATATGCCCCGGGATGGCCACCGGGCCTTTCAACTTTTTCAAAGCCTTAGGGAGGCCTCCAGCAACTGTCCCCATGTTGCCAGTCAACAGTCGTATTATAACACAGCAATTCTTCCCTTTATATATTTCGTTCTGAGGCTTTAAATCTGTGCTTTGCAGCGCTCGCCTTAAACTGCGTTTGCTGGACCCCTTTCCGCCGTCACTTCCCTCGGGGTATACACAGCACTGTCATCACCTTGTTGCCTTTTAAAACCGGCTTCTCCTCCACATCGGCCACTTGCTGACACAGGTATTTTAGCTTTCCAGTGGCCATTTAGTGTTTCAGCTCCCTGCTGGTGGGCCGTTCGTGATAATCGGAGGCTAGAACCTTACCCTTGTTGCCAATTTAAAGTATGCACTCCACGGGAGCCTCATACTGTTTTTGCTCCAAGGGGGAAGGGGCGGGGGGCGACAACCGTCATGTTGAAATGGGCCCCCACACACCGTCAGCCGGGCCTGCATATGTATCACACGTGCAAAACGAGCGCCTAGAAGGGGGTTGTGATCTACTCCATGCTCTGCTAAAAAGCAACTCCGAACCCCTTTTGATAACTTCAGTTCACGCTTCAGCCTGTGGTCAGAACGCCAAGGGTTAACTCTCCCCGTAAACTGGACATTCCCAGTAACCTCCCACTTTGAGATTCTAGGAAGATCACGATTCCTTGTGTGTGGACTTGGGTGTCGTCGCGCACAGCCAGTCTCTGTTCTCTGTCCACACCGTAAGGGACGCGGCATGTGCGCGTGCTTTTCAGAGTTCAGTGCAGTGAAGCGAGTCTTGCTGGCAACCCCGTTAAGGTGACGTGTAAATGATACGCGCGCGACTGCTGGGAAACGGTGGACCAATGAGGCTCATCTAAAACATACTTGGAACATGCCAAGTGCCCCTTTTCTTGTAGATCATGTAAAGTGGAATCTGTGTTGTTGGAAACGCTAAAACATGTAAGTGTTTACTGCCCGGTCATTAACAATGCAAGAAGGCCCGCCTGAACCGCTATTGGTGGACCTGCTCTCGTTTGATGCCAGGGGACAGAGAATCCTTCATTTTAGCATTCTATAGATTTCTGGTCGCGACCTTTGCACTTCTTCAAGTATGGCTTTAGTTGTATAGTGTCTCACATTGTTTGCATAGATGTGTTTTTACTTGTATTTCTGTATGGTCTATTTTGAAAGCAAATCACAAGAAAACATGTTCACAATTTCCTGTAAATTCAACATTGCCAGTAAGCGCCCAGGTTGACATTCCCAGTAACGCTGCTCCAGATACGATTTGGGAGTAAAATTATGTTTTTAGGGAGTCGAATTCCCAATGTGAGTATTTTATAAGCGAGGAAAAATAGGTTTAAACTAGAAAACGGACATGTTTAATGAATAGTGTTCCTTGCACCCAGTGATTCGTGCACTTTACACGATACATGTTCACTTCTTCTGCTCTCAGGCACTTATAATAGTAGCTTCTTCCTGTGGTACTACGTGCACTACTGGCCCAAACATACCCATGGAGCCGTGGGGGTGAGAGTAGGGGCTCAAGCTTCGATGTGTCCATTTCTTATTTTTTGTTGGGAGTATTTTTAGTCCCTATGTTTATTTTTTGGGAGTATTTGTCTATTTTTAGGGAGTAAAAGTGGCCAATATCTGTAGGACTGCCCAGTAAGCTTGACATTCTCAATAAGTTCTCAGTCTGACATTCCCATTAGGATTGGTTTCCTCAATACACTCCTCATTGGGATCGGGAGTAAGCCAACATTCCCAGTAAAATTGACATTCCCAGTAACACCGGTATTCCCAGTAAACTCCTGGCCTGACACTCAGAAGCTTGGTGTGCTCAATGTACTCCTCATTGGGATTGGGAGTAGGCTCAACATTCCCAGTAAACTCGACATTTTCAGTCACCCTAGTATTCCCAGTAAACTCCTGGCCTGACACCCAGAAGCTTGGTGTGCTCAATACACACCACATTGGGATTGGGAGAAGGCTCAACATTCCCAGTAAACTCGACATTTTCAGTAACCCCAGTATTCCCAGTAGACTCCTGGCCTGACATCCAGAAGCTTGGTGTGCTCAATACACTCCACATTGGGATTGGGAGTAACATCGACATTCCCAGTAACCCCAGTAACCCCAGTATTCCCAGTAAAGCCCTGGCCTGACACTCAGAAGCTTGGTATTCCCAATACACTCCACATTGGGATTGGAGTAAGCTTGACATTCCCAGTAAACCCGATATTCCCAGTAAACCCCTGGCCTGACAGTCAGAAGCTTGGTGTGCTTCATATGCTGCACATTGGGATTGGGAGTAAGATCAACATTCCCAGTAACCCCAGTATTCCCAGTAAACCCCTGGCCTGACACTCAGAAGCTTGGTGTGCTTCATATGCTGCACATTGGGATTGGGAGTAAGATCGACATTCCTAGTAACCCCAGTATTCCCAGTAAACCCCTGGTCTGACACTCAGAAGCTTGGTATTCTCAATACACTCCACATTGGGATTGGGAGTAAGCTTGACATTCCCAGTAAACTAGATATTCCCAGTAACCCCAGTATTCCCAGTAAACCCCTGGCCTGACACTCAGAAGCTTGGTGTGCTTCATATGCTGCACATTGGGATTGGGAGTAAGATCGACATTCCCAGTAACCCCAGTATTCCCAGTAAACCCCTGGCCTGACGCTCAGAAGCTTGGTGTGCTTCATATGCTGCACATTGGGATTGGGAGTAAGATCGACATTCCCAGTAACCCCAGTATTCCCAGTAAACCCCTGGCCTGACACTCAGAAGCTTGGTGTGCTTCATATGCTGCACATTGGGATTGGGAGTAAGATCGACATTCCCAGTAACCCCAGTATTCCCAGTAAACCCCTGGCCTGACACTCAGAAGCTTGGTGTGCTTCATATGCTGCACATTGGATTGGGAGTAAGATCGACATTCCCAGTAACCCAGTATCCCAGTAAACCCCTGGCCTGACGCTCAGAGGCTTGGTGTGCTTCATATGCTGCACATTGGGATTGGGTAGTAAGATCGACATTCCCAGTAACCCCAGTATTCCCAGTAAACCCCTGGCCTGACACTCAGAAGCGTGGTGTGCTTCATATGCTGCAAATTGGGATTGGGAGTAAGATCGACATTCCCAGTAACCACAGTATTCCCAGTAAACCCCTGGCCTGACACTCAGAAGCTTGGTGTGTTTCATATGGTGCACATTGGGATTGGGAGTAAGATCGACATTCCCAGTAACCCCAGTATTCCCAGTAACCCCCTGGCCTGACACTCAGAAGCTTGGTGTGCTCCATATGCTGCACATTGGGATTGGGAGTAAGATCGACATTCCCAGTAACCCCAGTATTCCCAGTAAACCCCTGGCCTGACACTCAGAAGCTTGGTGTGCTTCATATGCTGCACATTGGGATTGGGAGTAAGATCGACATTCCCAGTAACCCCAGTATCCCAGTAAACCCCTGGCCTGACACTCAGAAGCTTGGTGTGCTTCATATGCTGCACATTGGGATTGGGAGTAAGATCGACATTCCCAGTAACCCCAGTATTCCCAGTAAACCCCTGGCCTGACACTCAGAAGCTTGGTGTGCTCCATATGCTGCTCATTGGGATTGGGAGTAAGATCGACATTCCCAGTAACCCCAGTATTCCCAGTAAACCCCTGGCCTGACACTCAGAAGCTTGGTGTGCTCCATATGCTGCACATTGGGATTGGGAGTAAGATCGACATTCCCAGTAACCCCAGTATTCCCAGTAAACCCCTGGCCTGACACTCAGAAGCTTGGTGTGCTTCATATGCTGCACATTGGGATTGGGAGTAAAATCGACATTCCTAGTAACCCCAGTATTCCCAGTAAACCCCTGGCCTGACGCTCAGAGGCTTGGTGTGCTTCATATGCTGCACATTGGGATGGGGAGTAAAATCGACATTCCCAGTAACCCCAGTATTCCCAGTAAACCCCTGGCCTGACACTCAGAAGCTTGGTGTGCTCCATATGCTGCACATTGGGATTGGGAGTAAGATCCACATCCCCAGTAACCCAGTATTCCCAGTAAACCCCTGGCCTGACACTCAGAAACTTGGTGTGCTTCATATGCTGCACATTGGGATTGGGAGTAAGATCGACATTCCCAGTAACCCCAGTATTCCCAGTAAACCCCTGGCCTGACACTCAGAAGCTTGGTGTGCTTCCATATGCTGCACATTGGGATTGGGAGTAAGATCGACACTCCCAGTAACCCCAGTATTCCAGTAAACCCCTGGCCTGACACTCAGAAGCTTGGTGTGCTTCATATGCTGCACATTGGGATTGGGAGTAAGATCGACATTCCCAGTAACCCCAGTATTCCCAGTAAACCCCTGGCCTGACACTCAGAAGCTTGGTGTGCTTCATATGCTGCACATTGGGATTGGGAGTAAGATCGACATTCCCAGTAACCCCAGTATTCCCAGTAAACCCCTGGCCTGACACTCAGAAGCTTGGTGTGCTTCATATGCTGCACATTGGGATTGGGAGTAAGATCGACATTCCAGTAACCCCAGTATTCCCAGTAAACCCCTGGCCTGACACTCAGAAGCTTGGTGTGCTTCATATGCTGCACATTGGGATTGGGAGTAAGATCGACATTCCCAGTAACCCCAGTATTCCCAGTAAACCCCTGGCCTGACACTCAGAAGCTTGTGTGCTTCATATGCTGCACATTGGGATTGGGAGTAAGATCGACATTCCCAGTAACCCCAGTATTCCAGTAAACCCCTGGCCTGACACTCAGAAGCTTGGTGTGCTTCATATGCTGCACATTGGGATTGGGAGTAAGATCGACATTCCCAGTAACCCCAGTATTCCCAGTAAACCCCTGGCCTGACACTCAGAAGCTTGGTGTGCTTCATATGCTGCACATTGGGATTGGGAGTAAGATCGACATTCCCAGTAACCCAGTATTCCCAGTAAACCCCTGGCCTGACACTCAGAAGCTTGCTGTGGCTTCATATGCTGCACATTGGGATTGGGAGTACGATCGACATTCCCAGTAACCCCAGTATTCCCAGTAAACCCCTGGCCTGACACTCAGAAGCTTGGTGTGCTCCATATGCTGCACATTGGGATTGGGAGTAAAATCGACATTCCCAGTTACCCCAGTATTCCCAGTAAACCCCTGGCCTGACACTCAGAAGCTTGGTGTGCTTCATATGCTGCACATTGGGATTGGGAGTAAGATCGACATTCCCAGTAACCCCAGTATTCCCAGTAAACCCCTGGCCTGACACTCAGAAGCTTGGTGTGCTCCATATGCTGCACATTGGGATTGGGAGTAAGATCGACATTCCCAGTAACCCCAGTATTCCCAGTAAACCCCTGGCCTGACACTCAGAAGCTTGGTGTGCTTCATATGCTGCACATTGGGATTGGGAGTAAGATCCACATCCCCAGTAACCCCAGTATTCCCAGTAAACCCCTGGCCTGACACTCAGAAGCTTGGTGTGCTTCATATGCTGCACATTGGGATTGGGAGTAAGATCGACATTCCCAGTAACCCCAGTATTCCCAGTAAACCCCTGGCCTGACACTCAGAAGCTTGGTGTGCTTCATATGCTGCACATTGGGATTGGGAGTAAGATCGACATTCCCAGTAACCCCAGTATTCCCAGTAAACCCCTGGCCTGACACTCAGAAGCTTGGTGTGCTTCATATGCTGCACATTGGGATTGGGAGTAAGATCGACATTCCCAGTAACCCCAGTATTCCCAGTAAACCCCTGGCCTGACACTCAGAAGCTTGGTGTGCTTCATATGCTGCACATTGGGATTGGGAGTAAGATCGACATTCCCAGTAACCCCAGTATTCCCTGTAAACCCCTGGCCTGACACTCAGAAGCTTGGTGTGCTCCATATGCTGCACATTGGGATTGGGAGTAAGATCGACACTCCCAGTAACCCCAGTATTCCCAGTAAACCCCTGGCCTGACACTCAGAAGCTTGGTGTGCTCCATATGCTGCACATTGGGATTGGGAGTAAGATCGACATTCCCAGTAGCCCCAGTATTCCCAGTAAACCCCTGGCCTGACACTCAGAAGCTTGGTGTGCTCCATATGCTGCACATTGGGATTGGGAGTAGGATCGACATTCCCAGTAACCCCAGCATTCCCAGTAAACCCCTGGCCTGACACTCAGAAGCTTGGTGTGCTTCATATGCTGCACATTGGGATTGGGAGTAAGATCGACATTCCCAGTAACCCCAGTATTCCCAGTAAACCCCTGGCCTGACACTCAGAAGCTTGGTGTGCTTCATATGCTGCACATTGGGATTGGGAGTAAGATCGACATTCCCAGTAACCCCAGTATTCCCAGTAAACCCCTGGCCTGACACTCAGAAGCTTGGTGTGCTCCATATGCTGCTCATTGGACATTCCCAGCCAACTCCCAAGTTGACATGCCCTGTACGCTCCCAGTTTACACAATTCCAGTAGACTGTTGTGGAAAGTCCTACCCGAGTCCCATATTTGGCACGGATCCTAACGCCTGGGAGCCAACACAGTAAGACCAGCTTTCCAGATGCCCAGGGCCACACGAGTCGCCTCACTTCCATAATGACTAGCAAGCTCGCCCGCCCACTATCAAGCGCTACGTGTTCAGGAACCTGCTGCCTCCCACGTGACATGCCTCGCCTAGACTTCAGCGCTCTCTAGCAGCACATAGACCCGTGGTCTTCAAACTGTGAGACGGAGCCCCCCAGAGCAGCCTGAGGGATATCCAGGGGGGCGCAAGGGAGCGCAGTGACTGCTTTTAATAGAACATATAAGCAGAAATAGGATCTGGGAGCTGAGCAATAGGATCTGGGGGGCAGCAATGGGATCTGGGGGGCCCAGAAATGGGATCTGGGGGCTCATCAATGGATCTGGGGGCTCAGAAATGGGATCTGGGGGCCCCAGCAATGGGATCTGGGGGGACCAGCAATGGGATCTGGGGGCGCAGCAATGGGATCTAGGGGGGACTCAGCAATGGGATCTGGGGGGCTCAGCAATAGGATCTGGGGGGCTCAGCAATGGGATGTGGGGGCTCAGCAATGGGATCTGGGGGCTCAGCAATGGGATCTGGGGCCCAGCAATGGGATCTGGGTGGCCTGGCAATGGGATCTGGGGGGCACAACAATGGGTTCTTGGGGCCCAGCAATGGGATCTGGGGGGCTAGAAATGGAATCTGGGGGGCTCAGCAATAGGATCATGGGGGGTCCAGCAATGGGATATGGGGGGCCTGGCAATGGGATCTTGGGGGCGCAGCAATTGGTTCTGGGGGGCCCAGCAATGGGATCTGGGGGGCTCAGCAATGGGATCTGGGGGCCCAGCATTGGAATCTGGGGGCCCAGCAATGGGATATGGGGCTCAGCAATGGGATCTGGGGGGGCAGCAATGGGATCTGGGGGGTCAGCAATGGGATCTGGGGGGCTCAGCAATTGGTTCTGGGGGCCCAGCAATGGGATCTGGCGGGCTCAGCAATGGGATCTGGGGGCTCAGCAATGGGATCTGGGGGGCTCAGCAATGGGTTCTGGGCGGCCCGGCAATGGGATCTGGGGGGCCCGGTAATGGGATCTGGGAGGCCCAAAAACGTTATTTTTTACTCGGTTTTACAAAGTTGCATTAGCGCTGATCTAGACTGCGGGATGCTCGTTGCCTCGACTGCCCCGAGGCTGAGTTTGTAAAAGGTATTTTTTTCAGATTCCTTTTTTTCCTAATTAAACTAATGCCTGAGAAAGTGGCATGAAAACTGTGGCCCCACGGCTCCTATAACCCAAGTGGATTAGGCTCCTGCTTTGACCTCTCTATTTTTAGGACACATTGTGGACCTTCTATCCGACAAGCTGCGATTCTAAACAGAGGCCCATACCATCACACACTGAGATTCTACACAGCCGCCCATACAGGCTTAAATTTAGAATCTACACAGAGGCCCATACCATCACACCCTGAGATTCTATACAGCCGCCCATACATGCTTACATTTAGAATCTACACAGAGGCCCATACCATCACACACTGAGATTCTACACAGCTGCCCATACAGGCTTACATTTAGAATCTACACAGAGGCCCATACCATCACACACTGAGATTCGACTCAAGGGCCCCTATGCACATACAATGAGAAGTTATACAGAGGCCCATAATATCACACAGATTATGAAGAGGCCCATACCATCACACACTGATACTCTACACAGAGGCTGATAAAGGCATGCATTGAGATTCTACACAAGAGTCCACAAAGACACACACAAAAATTCGACTCAGAAGCCCATACAATCATACATTAACATGCATGAAGGCATGTATTGAGATTCTACACATACCATAATTCACTGAGATTCGACAAAAGGGCCCATATAATCACACACCGATGTGCTACACAATGACTCATACCATCACACACTGATGAGATTCTACACAGAAGTTCATACCTCACCAAACACCTCGTTGGCTGTCTGGTATCTAATGCCTCCTACTACATGCAAATCAGGCCTACCTTGATATATCGAGCCGTGCCACAGTGGCCAGGGCCATCATTGGTAGTCGACTGGACTACTGTGCTAGCAGTTTGCTGATTGTGGGCAAAGGTGAACTTACCCATCTGCAAGTGATGCAGAATAATGCAGTAAGAGCGGTAACAGGACTATGCAAATCTGATCATGTGTCATCTGCCCGGAGAGAGCTGCATTGGCTGCCCATCGCCAAGAGAATCCAGTATCGTACCCTCTGCATAGCACACTCCTGCCTCTATGGCCAGAGTGCAAACTACCTGGCAGATCAGCTGAAATGGCTCCCTGACAGACGCTGCCTGAGGTCAATCAACTCAGGGCTACTTTGGGTACCCAAAGCCAAATTGGTACTGGTACAGAATGGCTGTTTCCCCTTTTCTACTTTGCATTTGTGGAATATCCTCCCACTTTACTTCTGGCTTTGTTCTAGCCTTCCTATCTTCAAACGAAAGCTGAAAACTGTCCTTTTTGAATAATCCCTGGGATGCCTGACGCAACCTAGTCCCTCGCTCTACACCTGCTACCTCTCACTATTTTCTGTTCTCTGTTGTGTGTCATGTTGCAGCGCTCCTATGCCTCAGGGCCCTTCGTCACAAGAGCTTAAGAAATAAATACATTACATAAATAAATACAGGCATACACTCTGATTCAACACAGGGACCCATACAGGCAGTGATTGAGATTCAACACAGAGGCCCATACCATCACACACTGAGTTTCGAGACAAGGGCCCATACAATCAGATACTGGGGTACTACTCAAGGACTCATACCATCACACACTGAATTTCTACACAGAAGTTAATTTAGGCATACATTGAGATTTAACACAGAGGCCCATATCATCACACACTGAGATGCTACTCAGAGGCCCATTTAATCATATATTGTGATTCTACACACTGACCTATACAGGTATACATTGGTATTGAACACAGCAGCCCAAGCAGACATTCACTGACTTACCACACTGAGGCTGATACCATCAGACACTGAGATTCTATACACAGGCCCATGCAGGCATACATTGAAACTCAACACAACAGCCCAGGCAGACATTCACTGACTTTCTACACAGACTTCGATACCATCACCCACTGAGATTCTACACAGAGGCCCATCCAATCACACATTGACATGCATACAGGCATACATTGAGATTCTACATAGAGGGCGATACCATCACTCACTGAGATTCGACAAAAGGGTCCATATAATCACACATTGAGGTGTAGAGATATGGTCATTTCTCAGACATAACCCAATAGAGCCATCTTTGGATACAAAAACACACAATGTGCAAGAAAGAGACATGTATTGCCCCATAGCCAGCTGGGAGCGTTTGTTCAATCAACTATGGTACAAGCTGAAAAGAAGAAAGTCTCATAGTCCTCCTATATCTAACATATATGTATAGAAAGAGAAGTATCACACATCAGTTCTGTTCTAACCTGAATCTTATGATATAATTGGTCAGGTTTCTATGAGTAAAATACATTGCCCTTTCTTATTGGGTACAGATGCTTCCTATTCAAATGACCTCATACTCTGCTGACCAGCACAAAACTTGTTATTCCCAATTTCAATGAATAACAGAACTTGTTTTGCAACTTAGCGGCTGGACGGAAGTGGTTTTGAGATGACGTGGGCTCTAGTTGACTCTGCCAAGGACATAAAGCTTGCTGTCACATCCCCATTGGTCCATCGATCTAGCTTATATATTTCTCACTTTACTGCCAATTTCATTTATAAAAATGCTCTTGAGCAACCATTCTATAACCTGTCCATTCTACTATTTAATGCTGGCAGGTTTGTGTGCCTGGCTCTGCTTGAGCATACCCTCCAGTTTTCTACTTTCTCAGCCCTGCCTGATTCATTTGTAATGTATGCTATGGCATCCATTTTAAATAAGATGGATACCTTTTGCTATAGCATTTCTATGTTAAAGAAATATATCCACATGTTATTCATGTTTGTGCGCACATATATGCATTTCTTTATATATGTGTTTTCCTACATGAATGAGTGCAGTGTAATATTTTTCATGTCTAAGTGTGTTCTTTTAATCATTATTCATGTAGCTTCATAATGAATGTAATTAACTTCATGTCTATTGAATGCGTACATATACCCCAATCAATTATTCTTGTCACTTTCAATTTTACATTGTATACCTTTCCCAATGCACCTGCCTGGAATACGAGCATTATGGCTGCCTCAATGAATAATGCTTCTCACTTTTAGAATGTTGGACAGAGGGGGAGAGGGAGTCACTTTTGGTCTACTCCTCTTCAGAGGTGCACCACAAGGACTTATGCCATCATACACTGAGATTCTGAACAGCGGTTCAAACGGGCATACATTGAGATTCCATACAGAGGCCCATATCATCACACCATAATGCTACTCAGAGGCCCATACAATCACAGACTGTGATTCTACATAAGGGCCCATAAAGGCCTACATTGACATTGAACGCTCCAGCCCATGTAGACATTCACTGAGTTTTTACAAAGAAATCCTTACCACCACACACTAGGATTCTACACATAGGTCGACACCACCACACTCTAAGATTCTACACAGAGGCCCATACAGACATACATTGACATTGAACACAACAGCTCAGGCAGACATTCACTGACTTTCTATACAGAGACGCACACCATCACACACTGAGATGCTACACAGAGGCCCACATCATCACACACTGAGATTCTTCACAGGGGCCCACACCAGCAAACATTGAGATTCCACACAGAGGCACATATCATCACACACTGAGATGCTACACAGAGGCCCATACAAGCATACACTGTAATTCTACACAGGCACCCATACAGGCAGAGATTGAGATTCAACACAGAGGCCCATACCATCACACACTGAGATTCGAGACAAGGGCCCATATAATCATACACTACTACACAAGGACTCATGCATAACACACTGATTTTCTACAAAGAAGTTAATTCAAGCATACATTGAGATTCAACGCAGATGCCCATATCCTCACACGCTGAGATGCTACTCAAAGGCCCATAGAATCATACACTGTGATTCTACACACAGGCCCATACAAGCATAGATTGACATTGAACACAGCAGCCCAGGCAGACATTTACTGAGTTTAGATACAGAGGCCCATGCCATCACACACAGAGATTCTACACACAGGCCCATACATGCATACATTGACATTATACACAAAGGACAGAGAAGAAGAGGTGGCTGCTGACACAGGCACCTGTGGTCACATAGCTACAAGTGGCCCACCGAAAGCTACCAAGAAATCATCTGCACAGAGCCAAATCACAAAGCAAGGCCATACTGGCAGTGCTGCTAGACACAGTGCAAGGCAATACAGTGGCACCATCTCAGAAGCTATAAAGTCTCAAATGAAACAGACGTGCAATGAAGCTTAAAGAATAACATGTTATGCATTACAAAGAAAACCACTGGGCGTTACATAAAACTGAGACCAGCATGAAATGTGATGGATTCCCATACATAAAAAAGGAAACGGACAGTGTGGAAGACCCCAGCAACTACAGACCTATATCCAACCTGCCCTACCCAGCGAAGATACTGGAGAACCATGTATACAAAATCATACTTAACTATGTAGTAGGAACGAATGGAATACTTGACCACACGAAAGTTGGCTTGAGACCAATGAGATGAACAGAATAAGCACACCTATTCTTATTGGATGACCTAAAAATAAATGCAGACAACGGCACTCAACCTGCCCTCATTGTAAAAGTATATTTTGCATGAATACAGTCTGATAGTAAACATTGGCCTAAGCACATTCGCATTGCACTGTAAATCGCATTTGAATGAACCTGAAATAGGCTGACTACACCACCATTTTAAGTTATTCACCATTTTGATTAACTCCTGCTTTCTGTCCCATGTTAGAATTTGTGTTTTCGGCTCCAGCAGAGCAAAATGAACTTTGTACTATGTCAATGTAGATGAACATGCTGAAGCTGCTAAGGTAGATTGTTTGTCCTGCACTAAGGAAATCTTGGAGCTAAACAAGAGCCGAGCTAATCAGTAATTTAGAGGCCATTTATAGCAACAGTGTCTTCCCCGTTCAAATAGTGAAACAGAATGATGAATAGCTGAACATGTGCTTTTTCAGAAATCTTTGTTTTTGCTCCTTGAAACTAAGCTGACTTTAAACTTAAGAACAAATGGTAGACACGTATAAGTAAATGAAATAAGGACTGTTACCTTTGTGTCCAATGTTTGAAAAGCATATGAAGTGTTTAACAGAAAACAACCAGCTATTCAAGAATGTTTTAACATGTATTAGTTATGTGGAAAGGTTATGTACCCTAGGTAAATGTGTTACACGAAGAGGGGCTCGACGATGTGTCCGGGATTGTGAGAAAAATGTATAAATACTCATGTTTTTGAAATGTCCAGCACTCTCTCATCTCACTGATTCTGCTAGCACACATTGCGTGGTGTTGAGAGCCAGACAGCTGTTCTGCTAACATAAAGTGTACTTGTAGCTTAGTACTCGTGACTGGCGTATTTCTGTTATGTGGTATTAAGCCTCGATAGTCTTTTAATCTTTTCAGATGGTGCCTGAATAGGGACCCTCAGGATTGATGTCATATCACTAGATGAAGACGAGGCTGCCGGACCGGAATCGGAGACTGACGGGGGTCCCTGAAAAGTGAGACGCGATTCCTCCGCAGTACTGCACGCCCGATCCCTGGACGGTGAGCAGCGTTTAGTAGGACATCACGACGAGGGTCCCCGTATCGAAGCCTGTTTTGCAAACCACCAATGATTTGTAATCCAATCGGACCCCTTTGAAATTTGAAATCAGATGAGTCGTGCCCCGATTCTTAAAAGTCCTGATATTGGTTGCAGTTTTCTTTTTGCAAATGCAAACAACGCCAGGAAAAAAAAACAGTGATTTGATATGCCTGGGAAATTATCACCCTCTTTCAGGGTAGAGCATTTAGAATCTGTATTGTTGAGAAAAAAGGCTAAGCCTGCAGTATTTGATGCAGTTAGAGATTGGAGGAAGGAAGCTATGAGGCAACTCAGAAGTAGAGAAAAGCATGCATGTAGACACATGACGAATGCTGAGAAAGCATTGTTGCAAGATCAGCAGGTACAGTCAGAATCCATTAGAAGTATGGTTAGGGCTTTTCAACTCGATGTGCAAAAGATATATCCCTCTCAGGATTTTCATACATCAGATGAGTTACTTAATAAATTATTGAATGAACGTAGAACTGTTTCAACTGCACCACCTCCTTATGTGCCTCCTCCCATTGTTGTACCTCTTCTTCCCATTGTTGTTCCTCTTCCTCCCAATGTTGTTCCCCCTCCTGCACCTCCACCCTTGCTGACAGTTGCCGTCCCCATAGCTTCGTCTGCACCGCCGGCGGTATTGCCTACACTATCTATTGACTCTGCTAGGTGGTTCTGCTCCACCTGTAGTGGTTGAAGGGGCAAGAGCTGATCCAAGAATAGTGACTTGTGGCACAGTATCTAAAGACAGAAAGAGAACATTGTATACGTGGGCTAAAAAGTACATAGAAGAGGGTGATGAATCATCTGTTTTAGTTGCGATTTCTGACCAATTGGGTATTCCTGAACAGAATATTTTGCTAGAAAGGATGGGAACGCATTTAGCTGATATATGGAGTGATTTAACGGACATGAATGTCCCACAGGGGTTGAGGGATTTGAATGTCCTTTCCCACTCAAGGGACACTGCGGAGAAATTATATGAGCATGTAGAGAAAGCATTTGAGTTTAAAAGGGAGCAAGATTGATTACTGGAAGAAGAAATGGATGGCAATGAACGGCAAGCTTCATATATGCAGAAACTATTTCTTCCTCCATTGAAACCAATGAGTGAAGAAATGCGCATTTGCACAAGAGACGCTCTTAGATGTATTTCGGATGGTTCCATTTCTCCCATTGAAGTGCATGACACGTTTAGTCAGTATGCAGGTGATGGTAGAGTATCTACAAGATGAGTTTATAAAGAGAAAGGAATGTTGTCCCGCAGAATTGATGGTTATTTATAAAAGAGCATGTTCGCCCAATACTGCTTTGACTACTTTGTCACTTGATTTGGCCTTGTTGCTTAATAGACGTTCAGATTTACCTACTTTACAATTGCCAATGAGGGAGGTTCCTCCGACATTTGTTCACAAAGTAGAGATTCCAGCTAAGCTGCAGCAGGAACACCTGCTACTACTATTGAAGCACATTATGTCTCACAGTTTGTGCATGTCCCATTTTCTAAACTGTGAATACCATTAGGCAATCAATTCCAGATATTAGGAAGAATCCAATAGGATTTTATAAAGAAATTGAATCTGTCTTGCATTCGTCAGTTTTCATGCTGAGTGATATAGATTTGTTGTTTCCCTTGATCCTTCCTGCCTATTTGTGGAAGCAGATTAGAACTGTAGACGACCAGGCAGGGATGGGTGATACATGGGATGCCTTAGTACGAGTAGATGAGGAAAGGAATGCCGGTGAGAAACCGCCACAGGTGATACTGATGTTCCCAGATAGAATAGTGACTAAATTGAAAACTCTGGCTCCTGAAAAAAGAATCATATGGGTAAGTTTACGGCTTGCATGTAATTGAAGTCAGAGGGTAGAACTGAGTATTGTAACAGATTTGAGCAAGTATTTTCAGATTTTAGTGGTCAAGACATAGGTACAGAGCCAGGAAAGAGGCTGTTCATTGATAAGTTTGTGCATGAATTATTTCCTGAAAATCCAATCACAGATCATGACTTCTGAGAGTGCATGGCAAGCGAAATCACAATCTGAAGTGTTACACAGGGCTCAGTACTATGAAAATAGGGTTAATACAGAGAAGGAGAAAGTGGAAAAGAAGAAGCGAGACCTGAAAACTAGAGTGTTATTGCAGTAAATAGCTAGAGGAGCCAGGGGTGGGAATACACAGGTCAGAGGTCCATTCACACCACAGGGTGGCGCACAACTGGGTCCTGTACATATGAACCAGTGTGCATATTGTAGAGAAGAGGGTCATTTGTGAGCAAATTTCCGATTCTTCAGCAGAGATCAAACAACACATATGGTGCCATGGGTAGACCATCCATAGGCCATCCTGGGATAGGGGGTCCTGGTAGAAGTCAGTCTGCACAGAATCAACAGACACCATCACAAGATAGTCAGCAACAGAGTGTCACTAGTGGGAATATATTTGATAATCCTTCGAATGTCTATTTTTCTGAGTATTTTGGATCTGATGATATACTGTTCCGTTAGGACAGCCCGAATCAGGGTCTGGAACCGATGCCTATTCCCGTTGGTCAGAAAGGGCCCAACGTTGAAATGAAGGTGGGTAATAGGGAGCATCTATTTTTGATAGATATAGGAGCATAGAAGTGTTCTATTGATCATTCACGGGTTCCAGATGTTCCACTGTCAGGGCAGAACAACATTTCTGTAGGGTTCTCTGGTACGCCACTGGTAAGTCCGGTCTCTCTGCAGGTACCAATTTCACTGGGACCATTCACTGATTTTTGTCCATTTCTATTGATGACAAATTGTGTCGAAAATTTGTTGGGATTGAATTTATTAAAGGAAATGAATGCTGTGATTTTCTGTTCTCCAGATGGAGTGTACTTAAGGATTTCGCCCCAACAATCTTCCGTTCCACAATTTTTGTTTATGCCTTTACCAATTGAATTGAATAAGGTTCCGACATGTTTATGGGCAGTTAATGATAATGACATTCGAATTTTGCAAATTGAACCAGTTAAAACTGTGTTGAAAACAGGAGTTACATTGCTGTGTATTTCCCCAGTATAAGATTTCGGTTGAAGGTGAACAGGTTTTGAAGAGTATGATTTCTGATTTCGTGCACCGAGGTGTAATTGAGGAAATTGCGGGAAGTGTGTGTAATAGCCCAATTTTACCAGTTTACAAGAAAAGGGGATAATGCGATTCCTTTTTCGTTTTATTATTGATTTGCACGCAATTAATAAGGTTGTTGCTCCATCGTTTCCGATTGTGCCTGATGTCAGCACAATTCTGACTATGATTCCAGCCACGGCTGCACATTTTACTGTTGTGAATTTGAAAAACGCTTTCTTTAGTATCCCTGTGCATGTTCATAGCATATGTTTGTTTGTGTTCACCCTAGGGGGACGCTCTTTCACATTCACTCGTGTGCCGCAAGGGTACCATGAGAGTCCAAATATCTATAGTAGAGTGTTGAAAGAACAGCTTGATACGCTTGAATTACCTTCCACTTGCAAATTTTTGCAATATGTTGATGATCTACTTCTAGCTGCTGATTCTGAAGCTGCTTGCAAAGAAGGCACCATGTTGCTGCTTATTCATTTAGCAGAGCATGGACATAAAGCTTTGTTGAAGAAGTTTCAGTATTGTCGACAGGAGGGCGGCTGTTTGGGCTATATCTCCTGTCGAAGGAGGGAAGAAGACTGACACCTGAACGGATACAAAGCATCTCTGATATGTCTGTTCCAAATACACAGAAAGAGATAAGAGCTTTAATAGGCATGGCCTCATATTGTTGACAGTGGATCCCAAATTTTTCTTTGTTGATAAAACCTATGTTGGCACTGACAAAGAAGGACATTTCTTTGCCTTTACCGTGGATCATGGATTGCCAGAACGCTTTTGATCGGATTAAGGCTGCGATGTGTTCAGCACCAGTTTTGGGTACACCAAATTACGAGAAAGGCTTTGTTTTGTATGTGAATGAAGATGATGGATGTGCTTTGGCTGTTTTGACACAGGAACATGGGGGTAAGAATAGGCCGTGTGGCTATTTTTCCTCCACGTTAGACCCTGTTGCAGGCGCTTTGCCAAGATATCACATCAGCTCAATTAACAAGATATGAGCTGATTCTATTTGCACCGCATATCCAAATTAAGAGATGTTGTTCATTGAATCCGGCGGACTTATTGCCTTCTCCACAAGAGAAGAATTGAAGTGACTAAATGTCACATGATTGCCTCTTTATTACAGAACAAGAAACAAAGGGCAGAATTGATTTAATTGATACACCCTTAAAGAATCCCCAAGGGGAACTATTCTGTGATGGCTCCTGTTTTAAACTTCCGGATGGTACATCCACCGCTGCTTATGCAATCACCACGGCAAGCACTATTGTGGAGACTAAACGAATCCCACATAATTCGGCGCAGGCCGCAGAGATTATTGCGCTAACCAGAGCTTGGGAAATTTCTGAAAGGCTTAGTTTAAATATATATATACAGATAGTCAGTACGCATTTGGGGTGGTTCTTAATTTGACCTCACATGGAACAAAAATTCAACATGGCACTCTGATAGTCCTGTTGCTGTCAGCACTTGCACTTCCTACGCAACTAGCAATAATGAAGTGTGCCGCACACCAGAAAGTGACGGACGATGTAGGAAAAAGGAACACTTTTGCTGACAGAATAGCCAAACAGACTGCTATTGATTTGTACTCAAAGATGTACGTGCTCGATCCAACAAGATGGGTTACTGATACTTGTATGATGGACAAACGGATTACCTGTATAAAATAAATTCAGGCTGAAGCTACCCTAGAAGAAAATAAACAGTAGGTTGAGGGTCCAGTGGGTCTAGATGATGAGGGTTGTAGGGTGGATAATGAGAAGCAAAGATGGATGCTACCCAATGCCTATGTCCCTACTATGGTCACCATGGCTCATGGCCCAACACACATGTGCCAAAAGGATTTGCCAACAGTTAGACCGCGTCTGGTATAACACTAATATCCAGAAAACTGCGGATCGTTTTGTCCAGAGTTGCATGATATGCTTGCAACATAACATTGGGAAGGGAACACCGACACCGAAGGGCAGTTTTGGTCCCCCGTTCATGCCTTTTGAGGTGATCCATTTTGATTTCATTGAGATGGAACATTGCCAAAACTATAAATATGTCCTAGTTGTGATCTGTGCTTTTAGCAAATGGATTGAGGCTTTCCCACTGAAAGATGCCACAGCAATGTCAACGGCAAAGAGCATGCTAAAGGAATATTTTCCTAGGTTTGGCTTGCCGAGAGTAATTTGGTCCGATAATGGTCCACATTTTATCGCTGCTGTCATCCTGCAAGTATGTGCAGGATTACAGATTGATAAACGGTTCCACTCGGCCAGACATGTTCAGAGTGCCGGCCTTGTGGGACGCCATAACCGAATTCTAAAGAACAAAATTGCCAAGGTGTGTGCGCACAGCAATCTGAAATGGCCTGATGCTTTGCCAATAACCTTACTGTCAATGCGGACGACCACACAATCAAAGACAGGGCTCTCCCCCTATGAGATTGTCATGGGGAGACCAGCCAATGTATGGAATGCTCCGAGACCCAAGCAGTTGAAAGACATTGAATATCACCTTTTGTCTGACTATTGTGATCAGTTGACTCAAAACCTGTGTTTGATTCACAAACAGGTACGAGCAGCCCACCCTGTAAAATACGAGGGTCCAGGTCATTGACTCCGACCTGATCAGTGTATCCTGGTGAAGAATTTCGAGGGGGCACCTGCCTTGCACCTCATTGGAAAGGACCACATCAGATCCTTTTGGCTATGCAAACTGCAGTATGAGTAACCGGAAAGAAAGTCTGTATCCATGCGACACATGTGAAGAGGATTCCTTTTCCTCTGCCCTATGACGAACAGGAGGAGAAGGGAATTGATGATCCCGATGCTCACAACGAGCCTGCTTTGATTGACACCAGGGGTGTCACGAAAGTCCTTCCTGAGCCCGTGGGGCCTGGGGAGATTGCTGCTTCTTCATTTTCTTCTTCACCATCGATCAATCTTGTTTCTGCTTCTTCATCTTCTTCAGGAAACGACGATGATTTGTTCACGATCATTCAGTACCTGGAGTTGTAAGGTGCAATCTGTGACTACGGAACTGGATTTAGATTTAGGGCATGCTGACATTACATTCATGTAAATAGAATAGGAAAGTACAGCTAGGATTCTGTGCCCACAAGAAACCCACAAGAAATCACTGTTGAGCCAGTCCGTCATTCCTCTGCTGCATACAATAAGAGCCAGGGACCGGCAAAGTTACCTTCAATCAAGATAGGCCACGGGGTCAAGTGCCACCCACGGATGAACTAAAAAAGCCTAACAGTGAGGCTTCTTAACGTATGCTGAGAAACTATGCCTATTTTAGAGGCCCACTCGTATTAATAAAGATACTGATCGTTTTGCTCATAATGAGTCCACCATCGAGGGTCATGGTCTGCGCGGACCAGATGGGTACTGATCACAATAACATCTTATATCGTAATTACATTGACATTCAGGTTTTGGTATCTGGAGAGTGTACATCCGCTTGATGTTTTATTGCCAACTGCAAGTGTTTCCACTGTGTCACCACCATATGTGCATTCGCACATGCTTCATCCTCGAGACCTCCAACATAGAGGGGGTTATCATAACAACACCCTCTTGATGATCATGAATGCAACCCATGCCATTCTAAATAAGACCAATTGTTGGATATATTCACATCTGCCACAACATGGGGAAAAGGGATGGGGCTGGTATATACATCCACTCCCTCTAACTAGTGCATGTTATGCTTCGCTTAGGGCATTATTCTTTGGCTGATGGAACGATAGTGTCACTGGGAATTTTGATGGAACTAATCTCAGTGAGTAGTTCTCCGTTTGCAAATAGGAGTAAGTGAAATTTTGCTTCTATTAGGCCTTCTGATAGACTCTCCAGACCTTTTCAATCAATGATTACCTTTAAAATGGCTACCATAAGTAATAGGGATGCCATGCCTCCTTCCTATACTGTTAACCAAAGTCCAAACTCTGTTCCATTTTGCATCCGAAGAGAAGGTTCCCAACCAATGGGTACATTTCAGGGATGTACGAACGTTGCTGTGTTAACTAGTGAAGATAGACCTCTATATGTAGGAGATCCCATTTGCTTTGTTTGCTGTAATGAGGCATATCCTTGGATGCCAAGAGATTGGGAGGGTACTTGTTATTTAGGTGTACTATTACCAGGTGTATATGTTGCCACCACTGCTGAAGTTTCTAGAACTCGTCCCAGGTGGTATGATGATAGTGACACTGCCTCACAGATTCTGAGTGACATTGCTAAATCCTTTGTGCCATTGTGGGGACTGATAATAAACTTCCAAGATATTAGAAAATTGGCGAGGGTTTTAGAGAAACCATCAATGAAACCACTGACATCCTATACAACATGACACTAGAGCAAAAGGCTATTAGATTAGTGGCTCTTAAAAATAGGATGTTGCTAGACATCATTCTAGCTGAGCGTGGTGGGGTGTGCAAAATGGTGGGATCTGCATGCTGTGTTTTTGTACCCGATTCCTCCCCCACCATATTTAAGGTAATTAAGAAATTGCACACCTTAAGTACTGAAGTACACGTTCCAGAGGGAAACTGAGATATTGGCACATGGTTCTGGGACATGTTACGATCTTGGAGCTGGAAAATCTTTGCAGTTCTAATGGTGATTCTTGGCATTGTACTGTTTTGCTGCTGTTGCATACAGTGTCTTCCTCTCATTTGTTCTATAATAGGGGGAAGTTGTGCAAAAGCGTTTGGTAAACTAGAATCTAAGACACATATGCCCAGAAAGATTACTAATGCCTTGGTAATGTAGGACATCGTTATAAAGGAGTTAACGGCAATCAATGTTTTTGAGGGTAGCGATTCAGGATGTTCTGACGATGATACATGGTTTTCAGATGATGCTAATATTTGAGTAATGCTCTTGGCCTAGGCCAAAAGGAGGGTTTGTAAAAGTATATTTTGCATGAATGCAGTCTAATAGTAAACATTGGCCTAAGCACATTCGCATCACACTGTAAATCGCATTTGAATGAATCTGAAATAGGCTGACTATGCCGCCATTTTAAGTTATCTGCCATTTTGATTAACTCCTGCTTTCTATCCCATGTTAGAATTTGTGTTTTCGGCTCCACCAGATCAAAATGAACTTTGTACTGTGTCAACGTAGATAAACATGCTGAAGCTGCTAAGGTGGATTGTTTGTCCTGCACTAAGGAAAGCCTGGAGTTAAACAAAAACTGTGCTTATCAGTAATTTAGATGCCATCTGTACCAACAGTGTCTTCCCCATTCAAATAATGAAACAGAATGATGAATAGCTGAACATGTGCTTTTGCAGAAATCTTTGTTTTCGCTCCTTGAAACTAAGCTGACGTTAAACTTAAGAACAAATGGTAGACAAATATAAGTAAATGAAATAAGGATTGTTACCTTTGTGTCCAATGTTTGAAAAACATATGAAGTGTTTAACAGAAACAACCAGCTATTCAAGAATGTTTTAACATGTATTAGTTATGTGGAAAGGCTATGTACCCTAGGTAAATGTATTACACGAAGAGGGGCTGGACGATTGTGAGAATAATGTATAAATACTCATGTTTTTGAAATGTCCAGCACTCTCTCATCTCACAGTGTCTGCTTGCACACATTGCGGGGTATTTTGCTAAAATAAAGTATACTTGTACCTTAGTACTCGTGACTGGCATATTTCTGTTATGTGGTATTAAGCCTCGATATTCTTTTAATCTTTCATCATATTATTGTACATCTCAGCGGCATTCGACACAATCAGCCACACAACACTAATAAAAAGATTGATAGAATGCAGCATAAAAGACTCAGCCTTGAAATGGCTAATCTCCTTCTTTACAAATCAAACCAAACGAATGTACCTACCGCCTTTCCCCTCAGACACCAAATACAAGGATCCATCCTCTCCCCCTTCTCTTCAACATCTACATGTCGCCTTGATGAAAATCGTTCGAACCCACGGACTGACTGACCAACAAATAAGCAGATGACACACAACTGATCGTGAATATAGCCACGACTCAAGAACCAAACAATACCATCAGCAATTGTCTCACAGACACATACAAGTGGATGACAATGAACAATCTCAAGTGGAACCCGGCCAAAACAGAAATAATTATCTCACCCACAGAGGACATTGCAACGAACCCCCAACTGGAATGGCTACCAGGCATGGGAACCCAATCGGAACCTTCATGTGTGATAAACAACATAGGAATGGTCATGGACAATGAACTATCCCTAGAACCACAAATCAATGCTATCACTAAGAAGTGTTTCTGTCTCCTGAGACTCCTGAGGGGTTTCTCCCATTCTTCTCTTTTCCACACAGAATCCTCACAATCATATCCCTGATTTGGACAAGAATCAACTATGCAAACAGTCTCTACCTAGTAATGCCTGAATGACTCATCAAACACATCAACGTGTCCAGAACAGTGCAGCCAGGATTCTCCTGAGAATAAACAGAAGAGACACATAACACCAGCACTGAGAAGCCTACATTGGCTCCCAGTAAAAAAACTGCATTAAATTATAGGCCTCTGCATTAACCATAAATCCGTACACAGACAAGGAGCTAATTCCTCCCGGCCAAGATCAGCTGCTACCAGCCAAGAAGGGACATAAGATCAAGCGACGATCTACACATAGAGATGAAACAATACGAAAAAAGGAAATTTGTAGGAACTACATTCTCATGCCTAGTTACTAACCTATAGATCCCAATTCCAAAGGAAATTAGAACCCCAGAAGACCACCTCACTTTCAGGAAATGACTAACAATATAGCTATTCAGCTGCCAATGACCAGCACAAAGGGACAACAGCAGCAAAACCAAAAAAATGACCAGCCCCTTCCACCCCCCACCTCCCAGTTATGCGCCACACCTAGACAGAGCTGCAAAGAGTAGCCATGCCTCACATTAGACAGATCTGTGAAAACACCCGTACGCAAAATCTAGACAAGTCTGGTAAGAATCAGCCATGCACCACATTTGATGGAACTATTTAGACTAACCATGCGTCACTCAAGATAGTGTGGTTAGATCAGCCATGCGTTTCACTTCATGAAGGTTTGTGAAGTTTAGCCATGCGTCACTCTAGCAAGTGTGGCTAGATCAGCCATGCATTTCACTTTATGGAGGTTTGTGAATTTTAACCATGCCTCACTTTGGAGAGTATGGCTAGATCAGCCATGCATTTCACTTCATGAAGGTTTGTGAAGTTTAGCCATCCGTCACTCTAGATAGTATGGCTAGATCAGCCATGCATTTCACTTTATGAAGGTTGTGAAGTTTAGCCATGCTTCACTCTAGATAGTGTGGCTAGATCCTCGATGTGTTTCACTTCATGAAGGTTTGTGAAGTTTAGCCATGTGTCACTCTAGATAGATAGTATGGCTAGATCAGCCATGCCTTTCACTTTACGACGGTTTGTGAAGTTTAGCCATCCATCACTCTAGATAGTATGGCTAGATCAGCCATGCCTTTCACTTTACGACGGTTTGTGAAGTTTAGCCATCCATCACTCTAGATAGTATGGCTAGATCAGCCATGCCTTTCACTTCATGAAGGTTGGTAAAGTTGAGCCACGCGTCACTCTAGATTGTATAGTTAGATGAGCTATTTGTTTCACTTCATGAAGGTTTGTGAAGTTTAGTCATGTGCCACCCTAGATAGTGTGGCTAGATCAGCCATGTGTTTCACTTCAATAAGGTTTGTGAAGTTTAGCTATGCGTCACTCTAGAAACTGTGGCTAGACCTGCCATGCCTTTCACTTTATGAAGGTTTGTGAAGTTTAGCCATGCGTCACACTGGAGAGTATGGCTAGATCAGCCATGCATTTCACTTCATGAAGGTTTGTGAAGTTTAGCCATGCATCACTCTAGACAGTGTGGCTAGATCAGCCATGAGTTTCAGTTCATGAAGGCTGGTGAAGTTTAGCCATGTGCCACTCTGGACAGTGTGGCTAGATCAGCCATGCGTTTCACTTCATGAAGGTTTGTGAAGTTTAGCCATCCGTCACTCTAGATAGTATGGCTAGATCAGCCATGCATTTCACTTTATGAAGGTTTGTGAAGTTTAGCCATGTGTCACTCTAGATAGTGTGGCTAGATCATCGATGTGTTTCACTTCATGAAGGTTTGTGAAGTTTAGCCATGCGTCACTCTAGATAGTGTGGCTAGATCATTGATGTGTTTCACTTCATGAAGGTTTGTGAAGTTTAGCCATGCGTCACTCTGGAGAGTATGGCTAGATCAGCCATGCATTTCACTTCATGAAGGTTTGTGAAGTTTAGCCATGCATCACTCTAGAAAGTGTAGCTAGATCAGCCATGAGTTTCAGTTCATGAAGGCTGGTGAAGTTTAGCCATACGCCACTCTGGACAGTGTGGCTAGATCAGCCATCCGTTTCACTTCATGAAGATTTCTGAAGTTTAACCTTACGTCACTCTAGATAGTGTGGCTAGATCAGCCATGTTGTTCACTTCATGAAGGTTTGTGAAGTTTAGCCATCCATCACTCTAGATAGTATGGCTAGATCAGCCATGCCTTTCACTTCATGAAGGTTGGTAAAGTTGAGCCATGCGTCACTCTAGATAGTATAGTTAGATCAGCTATTCGTTTCACTTCATGAAGGTTTGTGATGTTTAGTCATGCGCCACCCTAGATAGTGTGGCTAGATCAGCCATGTGTTTCACTTCATGAAGGTTTGTGAAATTTAGCTATGCGTCACTCTAGACACTGTGGCTAGACCTGCCATGCCTTTCACTTTATGAAGATTTGTGAAGTTTAGCCATGTGTCACTCTGGAGAGTATGGCTATATCAGCCATGCGTTTCACTTCATGAAGGTTTGTGAAGTTTAGCCATGCATCACTCTAGACAGTGTGGCTAGATCAGCCATGAGTTTCAGTTCATGAAGGCTGGTGAAGTTTAGCCATGCGCCACTCTGGACAGTGTGGCTAGATCAGCCATGCGTTTCAGTTCATGAAGGTGTGTGAAGTTTAGCCATGCGTCATTCTACATATTATGGCTAGATCAGCCATGCATTTCACTTCATGAAGGTTTGTGAAGTTTAGCCATGCCTCACTCTAGATCGTCTGGCTAGATCAGCCATGTGGTTCACTTCATGAAGGTTTGTGAAGTTTAGTCATGCGTCACTCTAGATAGTATGCCTAGATCAGTCATGCTTTTTACTTCATGAAGATTGGTAAAGTTGAGCCATGCGTCACTCTAGATAGTATAGCTAGATCAGCTATTTGTTTCACTTCATGAAGCTTTGTGAAGTTTAGCAATGCCTCATGCTAAATAGTGTGGCTAGATCAGCCATGTGTTTCAGTTCATGAAGGTTTTTGAAGTTTAGTCATGTGCCACCCTAGATAGTGTGGCTAGATCAGCCGCGTGTTTCACTTCATGAAGGTTTGTGAAGTTTAGCTCTGCGTCACTCTAGAAACTGTGGCTAGACCTGCCATGCCTTTCACTTTATGAAGGTTTGTGAAGTTTAGCCATGCGTCACTCTAGATAGTATGGGTGGATCAGCCATGCCTTTCACTTCATGATGGTTTGTGAAGTTTAGCTATGTGTCACTCTAGATAGTGTGGCTAGATCAGCCATGTGTTTCACTTCATGAAGGTTTGGGATGTTTAGCTATGCGTCACTCTAGATAGTGTGGCTAGATCAGCCATGCGTTTCACTTCATGAAGGTTTGTGAAGTTTAGCTATGCGTCACTCTAGATAGTGTGGCTAGATCAGCCATGCGTTTCACTCCATGAAGGTTTGTGAAGTTTAGCCATAGCCATGCGTCACTCTAGAAACTGTGGCTAGATCTGCCATGCCTTTCACTTTATGACGGTTTGTGAAGTTTAGCCATGTGTCACTCTAGATAGTATGGGTGGATCAGCTATGCGTTTCACTTCATGAAGGTTTGTGAAGTTTAGCCATTCGTCACTCTATATGCTAATCTTACAATGCACCTAAACACAATTGCACCGAATAATTCTTGTTGAACTAATAGGGACCAATTGGGAGCAGCCAAGGTGTTTCATTCAGAGGAGCCCAGAGGAGAAGGTAGCGCTCTTAACTTGAAGAGGTGGCGCGGCGGCCAACGGACCTCAGCCGGAAGACATAGAGGGTACCACTGAGTTGCAACTGGATGAGCTCTAAGGACATACTTGGAGGAATTGTCGAGAGTAACCAACCCAACGTACTAACTAATCCAACCTACACCAGCTCATCCAACATAACCAACAATAACTATACACACCTACAGGCAAGCCAAGCCACAAACACCCAACTCAACTTTAACTAACATTTGCAGTCAACAAACATCCCAGACAAAGGGTCTACCCTACAGACAGAACATGCTGCTTCATAAAACCCATAATAAAACACCAGCCAAACTACACACAAGACACATTAAAACAAACACCAACATAACTTGCTCATGCATACAACAAACAACCACAACACTGGATTTGCCTTTACGGACACAGCAAACCTTTCTGCACGGTTATACTACCTCACGAACTGCACATGATCCACACAGCCAACACAAACACTAGCACATAACCGAGGCACTGCGGCCACAACAAGCCAGGCCGCACACACAACTCACACAGATGCCAGTTTATCCTGGTTCTGAACCTATACTATCATCCTATCCACACTAACACACCCGCCCTCTTCTCTTACTGAGCCACGTGAGTACCTGGAGGCTGCCCCTGGGTGGTAGCGGTGCGCGGTATAAGTCAACATAACAGAATATAACATAGTGCACCTAGGAGAGGGGGCTGATATGTCATCTTTTGCCTCCACCAACCCTATGTAACTCCATGACAGACCCAATGGAAGGACTTCTCTGGGACACTCGCACTAATGACCTCAGGCACATCTTTCCGGGACTCAGCTCTGGCAGGGTCTGGGGCTCTGCCGGGGCTCGCCAATCTGTTTTCCCCATGCTAACAGTGACAACACTGCTGTTCCTCAATAGCTGCCACAATCACCCACAGGCACAGTGTTGCAGTCTATCAGATCTTGTGCTCTTCGCAAGGGATGAAACACTCCTAAGTGTCTGCACCAAACCCATAGAAAGCAGACTCCCAAGTGCCTGCACTAGAGCCATAGAAAGAAGACTCCCAAGTGCCTGCACCAAACCCATAGAAAGCAGACTCCCAAGTGCCTGCACCAAACCCATAGAAAGCAGACTCCCAAGTGCCTGCACCAGAGCCATAGAAAGCAGACTCCCAAGTGTCTGCACCAAACCCATAGAAAGCAGACTCCCAAGTGTCTGCACCAAACCCATAGAAAGCAGACTCCCAAGTGCCTGCACCAAACCCATAGAAAGCAGACTCCCAAGTGTCTGCACCAAACCCATAGAAAGCAGACTCCCAAGTGTCTGCACCAAACCCATAGAAAGCAGACTCCCAAGTGCCTGCACCAAACCCATAGAAAGCAGACTCCCAAGTGCCTGCACCAGTGCCATAGAAAGCAGACTCCCAAGTGTCTGCACCAAACCCATAGAAAGCAGACTCCCAAGTGCCTGCACCAAACCCATAGAAAGCAGACCCATAGAAAGCAGACTTCCAAGTGCCTGCACCAAACCCATAGAAAGCAGACTATCCCCCAGGACCCGGGTGCTTCTGACCGGCACCCATCAACACCAAAAGTATTGCATCTGCCTTTCCCACTGTGCCACTAATGGACCCCACCCCCTTTCTCTTATAGAGCCAATAGTGGCACACAGGCCCTATTTAAGAGCATTTGCATTACATTAACTCATTCCTAGAATCACATCATATTATATATTCGGAATTAGATTTCTTCTGTTTTACATTTCCGAGCAACGTGCCTTGCTTGTGGGAATGTGCCTCAGACTTACCCCTGTCAGAGGAACATGCCTGCCATGTGACAGTGTGCCTCAGACTTCCCCTGTCAGAGAAACATGTCTGTCATGTGGCAGTGTGCCTCAGACTTCCCCTGTCAGAGAAACATGCCTGCCATGTGGCAGTGTGCCTCAGACTTCCCCCTGTCATAGGAACATGCCTGCCACGTTGCAGTGTGCCTCAGACTTCCCCCTGCCAGAGTAACATGCCTGCCATGGTGCAGTGTGCCTCAGACTTCCTGCCCTTTCATACGAACATGCCTGCCATGTGGCAGTGTGCCTCAGACGTCCTGCCCTTTCATATGAACATGCCTGCCATGTAGCAGTGTGCCTCAGACATTTTGCTCTTTCATAGGAACATGCCTGCCATGTGGCAGTGTGCCTCGGACCTTTTGCCCTTTCATAGGACCATGCCTGCCATGTGGCAGATTGCATCTGACTTCCCCCTGTCAGAGGAAAATGCCTGCCATGTGGCAGTGTGCGTCAGACGTCCTGCCCATTCATAGGAACATGGCTGCCATGTGGCCTTGTGCCTCAGACCCCCCCCTGTCAGAGTGACATGCCTACCATGTGTCAGAGTGTGCCTCAGACCTTCGGCCCTTTCATAGGAACATGCCTGCCATGTGGCAGTATGCCTCGGACTTCCCCCTGTCAGAGGAACATGACTGCCATGTGTCAGAGTGTGCCTCAGACCTTCTGCCCTTTCATAGGAACATGCCTGCTATATAGTGTGCCTCAGACTTCCCCCCTGTCAGAATAACATGCCTGGTATTTGGCAGTGTGCCTCAGACCTTCTGCCCTTTCATAGGAACATGCCTGCCATGTGTCAGAGTGTGCCTCAGACCATCTGCCCTTTCATAGGAACATGCCTGCCATGTGGCAGTGTGCCTCAGACTTCCCCCTGTCACTGGAACATTCCTGCCATGTGGCAGTGTGCTTCAGACTTCGCCCTGTCAGAGGACCATGCCTGCCATGTGGCAGTGTGCCTCAGACATCTCCTCCTGTCAGAATAACATGCCTGCCATGTGTCAGAGAGTGCCTCAGACCTTCTGCCCTGTCAGAATAACATGCCTGGCATGTGACAGTGTGCCTCAGACGTCCCCTGTAATCGGAACATGCCTGCCATGTTGCAGTGTGCCTCAGACTTCCCCTGTCAGAGTAACATGCTTGCCATGTGTCAGAGAGTGCCTCAGATCTTCTGCCCTGTCAGAATAACATGCCTGCCATGTGACAGTGTGCCTCAGACGTCCCCCTGTAATCGGAACATGCCTGCCATGTTGCAGTGTGTCTCAGACTTCCCCTGTCAGAGTAACATGCTTGCCATGTGGCAGTGTGCCTCAGACCATCTCCTCTTTCATAATAACATGCCTCCCATGTGGCAGGCTGCCTAGCACTTCCCCCTGTCAGAGGAACATGTCTGTCATGTGACAGTGTGCATCAGACTTCCTGCCGTTTCATAGGAACATGCCTGCCATGTGGCAGTGTGCCTCAGACTTCCCCTCTGACAGAGTAACATGCCTGCCATGTGGCAGCGTGCCACAGACATTCCGCCCTTTCATAGGAACATGCCTGGCATGTGGCAGTGTGCCTCATGCGTCCCGCCCTTTCATTGCAACATGCCTGGCATGTAGCAGTGTGCCTCAGAGCTTCTGCCCTTTCATAGGGAAATGGCTGCCATGTGGCAGTGTGCCTCAGACTTCCCGCCTGTCAGAGTAACATGCCTGGCATGTGGCAGCGTGCCTCAGAAATTCCGCCCTTTCATAGGAACATGCCTGGCATGTAGCAGTGTGCCCCAGACCTTCTGCCCTTTCATAGGAACATGCCTGCATTGTGGTAGCGTGTTCCATACCCCTGCCCTTTCATAGGAACATGTCTGGCATGTGGCAGTGTGCCTCAGACTTCCTGCCCTTTCATGGGAGCATGCCTGCCATGTGGCAGTGTGCCTCAGACCTTCTGCTCTTTCATAGGAACATACCTGCCATGTGGCAGTGTGCCTCAGACTTCCCCCCTATCAGAGGAACATACCTGTCATGTGGCGGTGTGCCTCAGACTTCCCCCTGTCAGATGAACATGCCTGCCATGTGGCAGTATGCATCAGACTTCCTCCCTTTCAGAGGAACATGCCTGCCATGTGGCAGTGTGCCTCAGACTTCCCCCTGTCATCGGAAGATGCATGCCATGTTGCAGGGTGCCTCAGACTTCCCCCCATCAGGGTAACATGCCTGCCATGTGGAAGTGTGCATCAGACCTTCTGCTCTTTCATAGGAACATGCCTCCCATGTGGCAGTCTGCCTCAGACCTCCCCCTGTCAGAGGAACATGTCTGTCATGTGGCAGTATGCCTCGGGCTTCCTGCCCTTTCATAGGAACATGCCTGCCATGTAGCAGTGTGCCTCAGACCTTTTGATCTTTCAATGGAACATGCCTGCCACGTGGCAGTGTGCCTCAGACTTCCTCTTGTCAGAGTAACATGCCTGTCATGTGTCAGAGTGTGCCTCAGACCTTCTGCCCTTTCATATGAACATGCATGGTATGCAGCAGTGTGCCTCAGACATTTTGCCCTTTCATAGGAATATGCCTGCCATGTGGCAGTGTGCCTCAGACTTCCCCCTGTCAGAGGAACATGCCTGCCATGTGGCAGTATGCCTCAGACCTTCTGCCCTTTCATAGGAGCATGCCTGGCATGTGGCAGTGTGCCTCGGACTTCCCTCCCTATCAGAGGAACATGGCTGCCATGTGCCAGTGTGCCTCGGACTTCCACCTGTCAGAAGAACATGCCTGCCATGTGGCAGTGTGCCTCAGACTTCCCCCCTTTCATAGGAACACGCCTGCCGTGTGGCAGCGTGCCTCAGAATTCCCCCCTGTCAGAGGAACATGCCTGCCATGTAGCAGTGTGTCTCAGACTTCCCCCCGTCAGAGTAACATGCCTGCCATGTGGCAGTGTGCCTCAGACCGTCTGACCTTTCATAGGAACATGCCTCCCATGTGGCAGTCTGCCTCAGACTTCCCCCTGTCAGAGGAACATGTCTGTCATGTGGCAGTGTGCCTCAGACTTACTCTGTCAGAGGAACATGCCTGCCATGTGGCAGTGTGCCCCGGACTTCCACCTGTCAGAGGAACATGCCTGCCATGGAGCAGTGTGCCTCAGACTTCCTGCACTTTCATAGGAACATGCCTGCCATGTGGCAGTGTGCCTCAGACTTCCCCCCTTTCATAGGAACATGCCTGCCATGTGTCAGAGTGTGCCTCAGATCTTCTGCCCTTTCATAGGAACATGCCTCCCATGTGGCAGCGTGCCTCAGAATTCCCCCGTCAGAGGAACATGCCTGCCATGTGTCAGAGTGTGCCTCAGACCTTCTGCCCTTTCAAAGGAACATGCCTGCCATGTGGCAGTGTGCCTTAGACTTCCCCCTGTCAGAATAACATGCCTGGTATGTGGCAGTGTGCCTCGGACTTACTGCCCTTTCATAGGAACATGCCTTCCATGTGTCAGAGTGTGCCTCAGACCATTTGCCCTTTCATAGGAACATGCCTGCCATGTGGCAGTATGCCTCAGACTTCCCCCTGTCAGGTGAACATGCCTCTCATGTGGAAGTGTGCCTCAGAATTCCCCCTGTCAGATGAACATGCCTGCCATGTGGCAGTGTGCCTCAGACTTCCAACTGTCACTGGAACATGCCTGCCATGTTCCATTGACAGGGGGAAGTCTGAGTCTGAGTCTCAGACTTCCCCCTGTCAGAGTAGGAACAAGGGGAAGTCTGAGTCTGAGACTCAGACTTCCCTCCTATCAGAAAAATATACCTGCCATGTGGCAGTATGCCTCACACTTCCCCTTTCAGAGGAACATGCCTGCATTTGGCAGTGTGCTTCAGACTTTCCCCTGTCATTGGAACATGCCTGCCATGTGGCAGTGTGCCTCAGACTTCCCCTTTCATAGGAACATGGCTGCCTGATGTGGCAACGTGCCTCAGAATTCCCGCCTGTCAGAGGAACATGCCTGCCATGTTGCAGTGTGTCTCAGACTTCCCCCGTCAAAGTAACATCGCTGCCATGTGGCAGTGTGCCTCAGACCGTCTGCCCTTTCATAGGAACATGCCTCCCATGTGGCAGTGTGCCTCAGACTTCCCCCTGTCAGAGGAACATGTCTGTCATGTGGCAGTGTGCCTCAGACTTCCTCTGTCAGAGGAACATGCCTGCCATGTGGCAGTGTGCCTCGGACTTCCACCTGTCAGAGGAACATGCCTGCCATGTAGCAGTGTGCCTCATACTTCCTGCACTTTCATAGGAACATGCCTGCCATGTGGCAGCGTGCCTCAGAATTCCCCCGTCAGAGGAACATGCCTGCCATGTGTTAGAGTGTGCCTCAGACCTTCTGCCCTTTCATAGGAACATGCCTGCCATGTGGCAGTGTGCCTTAGACTTCCCCCTGTCAGAATAGCATGCCTAGTATGTGGCAGTGTGCCTCAGACTTACTGCCCTTTCATAGGAACATGCCTGCCATGTGTCAGAATGTGCCTCAGACCATCTGCCCTTTCATAGGAACATGCTTGCCGTGTGGCAGTGTGCCTCAGACTTCCCACTGTCACTGGAACATGACTGTCATGTTCAATTGACAGGGGGAAGTCTGAGTCTGAGTCTCAGACTTACCCCTGTCAGAGTAGGAACAAGGGGAAGTCTGAGAATGAGTCTGAGTCTCAGACTTCCCTCCTATCAGAGTAACATGCCTGCCATCTGGCAGTATGCCTCACACTTCCCCCCTTTCAGAGGAACATGCCTGCATTGTGGCAGTGTGCCTCAGACTTTCCCCTGTCATTGGAACATGCCTGCCATGTTGCAGTATGTCTCAGACTTCCCCCGTCAGAGTAACATGTCTGCCATGTGGCAGTGTGCCTCAGACCGTCTGCCCTTTCATAGGAACATGCCTCCTACGTGGCAGTCTGTCTCAGACTTCCCCCTGTCAGAGGAACATGTCTGTCATGTGGCAGTGTGCCCCAGACTTCCTGTTTTTTCATAGGAACATGCCTGCCATGTAGCAGTGTGCCTCAGACCCTTTGGTCTTTCATAGGAACATGGCTGCCACGTGGCAGAGTGCCTCAGACTTCCTGTCCTTTCATATGAACATGCCTGCCATGTAGCAGTGTGCCTCAGACCTTTTGATCTTTCATAGGAACATGCCTGCCACGTGGCAGTGTGCCTCAGACTTCCTCCTGTCAGAGTTACATGCCTGTCATGTGTCAGAGTGTGCCTCAGACCTTCTGCCCTTTCATATGAACATGCCTGGTATGCGGCAGTGTGCCTCAGACATTTTGCCCTTTCATAGGAATATGCCTGCCATGTGGCAGTGTGCCTCAGACGTCCTCTATCAGAGGAACATGTTTGTCATGTGGCAGTGTGCCTCAGACTACCTCCTGTCAGAGTAACATGCCTGACATGTGTCAGAGTTTGCCTCAGACCTTCTGCCCTTTCATAGGTACATGCCTGGTATGTGTCAGAGTGCCTCGGACTTCCTGTCCTTTCATAGGAACATGCCTGCCATGTGGCAGTGTGCCTCAGACTTCCTGTCCTTTCATAGGAACATGCCTGCCATGTGGCAGTGTGCCTCAGACTTCCTCCTGTCAGAGTAAAATGCCTGCCATGTGTCAGACTGTGCCTCAGACCTTCCGCCCTTTCATAGGAACATGCCTGGCATGTGTCAGTGTGCCTCAGACCTTTTGCCCTTTCATAGGAACATGCCTGCCGTAGCAGTGTGCCTCAGACTTCCTGCACTTTCATAGGAACATGCCTGCCATGTGGCAGTGTGCCTCAGACTTCCCCCCTTTCATAGGAACATGCCTGCCATGTGTCAGAGTGGGCCTCAGATCTTCTGCCCTTTCATAGGAACATGCCTGCCATGTGGCAGCGTGCCTCAGAATTCCCCCGTCAGAGGAACATGCCTGCCATGTGGCAGTGTGACACAGACTTCCCCCTGTCAGGGTAACATGCCTGCCATGTGTCGGAGTGTGCCTCAGACCTTCTGCCCTTTCATAGGAACATGCCTGCCATGTGGCAGTGTGCCTTAGACTTCCCCCTGTCAGAATAACATGCCTGGTATGTGGCAGTGTGCCTCAGACTTACTGCCCTTTCATAGGAACTTGCCTGCCATGTGTCAGAATGTGCCTCAGACCATCTGCCCTTTCATAGGAACATGCCTGCCATGTTCCATTGACATGGGGAAGTCTGAGCCTGAGTCTCAGACTTCCCCCTGTCAGAGTAGGAACAAGGGGAAGTCTGAGTCTGAGTCTGAGTCTCAGACTTCCCTCCTATCAGAGTAACATGCCTGCCATGTGGCAGTATGCCTCACACTTCCCCCCTTTCAGAGGAACATGCCTGCATTGTGGCACTGTGCCTCAGACTTTCCCCAGTCATTGGAACATGCCTGCCATGTTGCAGTTTGTCTCAGACTTCCCCCGTCAGAGTAACATGTCTGCCATGTGGCAGTGTGCCTCAGACTGTCTGCCCTTTCATAGGAACATGCCTCCTACGTGGCAGTCTGCCTCAGACTTCCCCCTGTCAGAGGAACATGTCTGTCATGTGGCAGTGTGCCTCAGACTTCCTGTCCTTTCATAGGAACATGCCTGCCATGTAGCAGTGTGCCTCAGACCTTTTCATCTTTCATAGGAACATGCCTGCCACGTGGCAGTGTGCCTCAGACTTCCTCCTGTCAGAGTAACATGCCTGTCATGTGTCAGAGTGTGCCTCAGACCTTCTGCCCTTTCATATGAACATGCCTGGTATGCGGCAGTGTGCCTCAGACATTTTGCCCTTTCATAGGAATATGCCTGCCGTAGCAGTGTGCCTCAGACCTTTCGCTCTTTCATAGGAACATGCCTGGCACGTGGCAGTGTGCCTCAGACTTCCTCCTGTCAGAGTAACATGCCTGACATGTGTCAGAGTTTGCCTCAGACCTTCTGTCCTTTCATAGGTACATGCCTGGCATGTGGCAGAGTGCCTCAGACTTCCTGTCCTTTCATAGGAACATGCTTGCCATGTGGCAGTATGCCTCAGACTTCCTCCTGTCAGAGTAACATGGCTGCCATGTGTCCGAGTTTGCCTCAGACCTTCTGCCTTTTCATAGGAACATGCCTGCCATGTGGCAGTGTGCCTCAGACTTCCCCTCTGACAGAGTAACATGCCTGCCATGTGGCAGCGTGCCTCAGACATTCCGCCCTTTCATAGGAACATGCCTGGCATGTGGCAGTGTGCCTCATGCGTCCCGCCCTTTCATTGCAACATGCCTGGCATGTAGCAGTGTGCCTCAGAGCTTCTGCCCTTTCATAGGGAAATGGCTGCCATGTGGCAGTGTGCCTCAGACTTCCCGCCTGTCAGAGTAACATGCCTGGCATGTGGCAGCGTGCCTCAGAAATTCCGCCCTTTCATAGGAACATGCCTGGCATGTAGCAGTGTGCCCCAGACCTTCTGCCCTTTCATAGGAACATGCCTGCATTGTGGTAGCGTGTTCCATACCCCTGCCCTTTCATAGGACATGTCTGGCATGTGGCAGTGTGCCTCAGACTTCCTGCCCTTTCATGGGAGCATGCCTGCCATGTGGCAGTGTGCCTCAGACCTTCTGCTCTTTCATAGGAACATACCTGCCATGTGGCAGTGTGCCTCAGACTTCCCCCTATCAGAGGAACATACCTGTCATGTGGCGGTGTGCCTCAGACTTCCCCCTGTCAGATGAACATGCCTGCCATGTGGCAGTATGCATCAGACTTCCTCCCTTTCAGAGGAACATGCCTGCCATGTGCAGTGTGCCTCAGACTTCCCCCTGTCATCGGAAGATGCCTGCCATGTTGCAGGGTGCCTCAGACTTCCCCCCATCAGGGTAACAATGCCTGCATGTGGAAGTGTGCATCAGACCTTCTGCTCTTTCATAGGAACATGCCTCCCATGTGGCAGTCTGCCTCAGACCTCCCCCTGTCAGAGGAACATGTCTGTCATGTGGCAGTATGCCTCAGGCTTCCTGCCCTTTCATAGGAACATGCCTGCCATGTAGCAGTGTGCCTCAGACCTTTTGATCTTTCAATGGAACATGCCTGCCACGTGGCAGTGTGCCTCAGACTTCCTCCTGTCAGAGTAACATGCCTGTCATGTGTCAGAGTGTGCCTCAGACCTTCTGCCCTTTCATATGAACATGCCTGGTATGCAGCAGTGTGCCTCAGACATTTTGCCCTTTCATAGGAATATGCCTGCCATGTGGCAGTGTGCCTCAGACTTCCCCCTGTCAGAGGAACATGCCTGCCATGTGGCAGTATGCCTCAGACCTTCTGCCCTTTCATAGGAGCATGCCTGGCATGTGGCAGTGTGCCTCGGACTTCCCTCCCTATCAGAGGAACATGGCTGCCATGTGCCAGTGTGCCTCGGACTTCCACCTGTCAGAAGAACATGCCTGCCATGTGGCAGTGTGCCTCAGACTTCCCCCTTTCATAGGACACGCCTGCCGTGTGGCAGCGTGCCTCAGAATTCCCCCCTGTCAGAGGAACATGCCTGCCATGTAGCAGTGTGTCTCAGACTTCCCCCGTCAGAGTAACATGCCAGCCATGTGGCAGTGTGCCTCAGACCGTCTGACCTTTCATAGGAACATGCCTCCCATGTGGCAGTCTGCCTCAGACTTCCCCTGTCAGAGAACATGTCTGTCATGTGGCAGTGTGCCTCAGACTTACTCTGTCAGAGGAACATGCCTGCCATGTGGCAGTGTGCCCCGGACTTCCACCTGTCAGAGGAACATGCCTGCCATGGAGCAGTGTGCCTCAGACTTCCTGCACTTTCATAGGAACATGCCTGCCATGTGGCAGTGTGCCTCAGACTTCCCCCCTTTCATAGGAACATGCCTGCCATGTGTCAGAGTGTGCCTCAGATCTTCTGCCCTTTCATAGGAACATGCCTCCCATGTGGCAGCGTGCCTCAGAATTCCCCCGTCAGAGGAACATGCCTGCCATGTGTCAGAGTGTGCCTCAGACCTTCTGCCCTTTCATAGGAACATGCCTGCCATGTGGCAGTGTGCCTTAGACTTCCCCCTGTCAGAATAACATGCCTGGTATGTGGCAGTGTGCCTCGGACTTACTGCCCTTTCATAGGAACATGCCTGCCATGTGGCAGTATGCCTCAGACTTCCCCCTGTCAGGTGAACATGCCTCTCATGTGGAAGTGTGCCTCAGAATTCCCCCTGTCAGATGAACATGCCTGCCATGTGGCAGTGTGCCTCAGACTTCCAACTGTCACTGGAACATGCCTGCCATGTTCCATTGACAGGGGGAAGTCTGAGTCTGAGTCTCAGACTCCCCCCTGTCAGAGTAGGAACAAGGGGAAGTCTGAGTCTGAGACTCAGACTTCCCTCCTATCAAAAAAATATACCTGCCATGTGGCAGTATGCCTCACACTTCCCCCCTTTCAGAGGAACATGCCTGCATTGTGGCAGTGTGCTTCAGACTTTCCCCTGTCATTGGAACATGCCTGCCATGTGGCAGTGTGCCTCAGACTTCCCCCTTTCATAGGAACATGGCTGCCATGTGGCAACGTGCCTCAGAATTCCCGCCTGTCAGAGGAACATGCCTGCCATGTTGAAGTGTGTCTCAGACTTCCCCCCGTCAAAGTAACATGCCTGCCATGTGGCAGTGTGCCTCAGACCGTCTGCCCTTTCATAGGAACATGCCTCCCATGTGGCAGTGTGCCTCAGACTTCCCCCTGTCAGAGGAACATGTCTGTCATGTGGCAGTGTGCCTCAGACTTCCTCTGTCAGAGGAACATGCCTGCCATGTGGCAGTGTGCCTCGGACTTCCACCTGTCAGAGGAACATGCCTGCCATGTAGCAGTGTGCCTCATACTTCCTGCACTTTCATAGGAACATGCCTGCCATGTGGCAGCGTGCCTCAGAATTCCCCCGTCAGAGGAACATGCCTGCCATGTGTTAGAGTGTGCCTCAGACCTTCTGCCCTTTCATAGGAACATGCCTGCCATGTGGCAGTGTGCCTTAGACTTCCCCCTGTCAGAATAGCATGCCTAGTATGTGGCAGTGTGCCTCAGACTTACTGCCCTTTCATAGGAACATGCCTGCCATGTGTCAGAATGTGCCTCAGACCATCTGCCCTTTCATAGGAACATGCTTGCCGTGTGGCAGTGTGCCTCAGACTTCCCACTGTCACTGGAACATGACTGCCATGTTCAATTGACAGGGGAAGTCTGAGTCTGAGTCTCAGACTTACCCTGTCAGAGTAGGAACAAGGGGAAGTCTGAGAATGAGTCTGAGTCTCAGACTTCCCTCCTATCAGAGCAACATGCCTGCCATCTGGCAGTATGCCTCACACTTCCCCCCTTTCAGAGGAACATGCCTGCATTGTGGCAGTGTGCCTCAGACTTTCCCCTGTCATTGGAACATGCCTGCCATGTTGCAGTATGTCTCAGACTTCCCCCGTCAGAGTAACATGTCTGCCATGTGGCAGTGTGCCTCAGACCGTCTGCCCTTTCATAGGAACATGCCTCCTACGTGGCAGTCTGTCTCAGACTTCCCCCTGTCAGAGGAACATGTCTGTCATGTGGCAGTGTGCCCCAGACTTCCTGTTTTTCATAGGAACATGCCTGCCATGTAGCAGTGTGCCTCAGACCCTTTGGTCTTTCATAGGAACATGCCTGCCACGTGGCAGAGTGCCTCAGACTTCCTGTCTTTCATATGAACATGCCTGCCATGTAGCAGTGTGCCTCAGACCTTTTGATCTTTCATAGGAACATGCCTGCCACGTGGCAGTGTGCCTCAGACTTCCTCCTGTCAGAGTTACATGCCTGTCATGTGTCAGAGTGTGCCTCAGACCTTCTGCCCTTTCATATGAACATGCCTGGTATGCGGCAGTGTGCCTCAGACATTTTGCCCTTTCATAGGAATATGCCTGCCATGTGGCAGTGTGCCTCAGACGTCCTCTATCAGAGGAACATGTTTGACATGTGGCAGTGTGCCTCAGACTACCTCCTGTCAGAGTAACATGCCTGACATGTGTCAGAGTTTGCCTCAGACCTTCTGCCCTTTCATAGGTACATGCCTGGTATGTGTCAGAGTGCCTCGGACTTCCTGTCCTTTCATAGGAACATGCCTGCCATGTGGCAGTGTGGCCTCAGACTTCCTGTCCTTTCATAGGAACATGCCTGCCATGTGGCAGTGTGCCTCAGACTTCCTCCTGTCAGAGTAAAATGCCTGCCATGTGTCAGACTGTGCCTCAGACCTTCCGCCCTTTCATAGGAACATGCCTGGCATGTGTCAGTGTGCCTCAGACCTTTTGCCCTTTCATAGGAACATGCCTGCCGTAGCAGTGTGCCTCAGACTTCCTGCACTTTCATAGGAACATGCCTGCCATGTGGCAGTGTGCCTCAGACTTCCCCCCTTTCATAGGAACATGCCTGCCATGTGTCAGAGTGGGCCTCAGATCTTCTGCCCTTTCATAGGAACATGCCTGCCATGTGGCAGCGTGCCTCAGAAATCCCCCGTCAGAGGAACATGCCTGCCATGTGTCGGAGTGTGCCTCAGACCTTCTGCCCTTTCATAGGAACATGCCTGCCATGTGGCAGTGTGCCTTAGACTTCCCCCTGTCAGAATAACATGCCTGGTATGTGGCAGTGTGCCTCAGACTTACTGCCCTTTCATAGGAACTTGCCTGCCATGTGTCAGAATGTGCCTCAGACCATCTGCCCTGTCATAGGAACATGCCTGCCATGTTCCATTGACAGGGGGAAGTCTGAGCCTGAGTCTCAGACTTCCCCCTGTCAGAGTAGGAACAAGGGGAAGTCTGAGTCTGAGTCTGAGTCTCAGACTTCCCTCCTATCAGAGTAACATGCCTGCCATGTGGCAGTATGCCTCACACTTCCCCCCTTTCAGAGGAACATGCCTGCATTGTGGCACTGTGCCTCAGACTTTCCCCAGTCATTGGAACATGCCTACCATGTTGCAGTTTGTCTCAGACTTCCCCCGTCAGAGTAACATGTCTGCCATGTGGCAGTGTGCCTCAGACCATCTGCCCTTTCATAGGAACATGCCTCCTACGTGGCAGTCTGCCTCAGACTTCCCCCTGTCAGAGGAACATGTCTGTCATGTGGCAGTGTGCCTCAGACTTCCTGTCCTTTCATAGGAACATGCCTGCCATGTAGCAGTGTGCCTCAGACCTTTTGATCTTTCATAGGAACATGCCTGCCACGTGGCAGTGTGCCTCAGACTTCCTCCTGTCAGAGTAACATGCCTGTCATGTGTCAGAGTGTGCCTCAGACCTTCTGCCCTTTCATATGAACATGCCTGGTATGCGGCAGTGTGCCTCAGACATTTTGCCCTTTCATAGGAATATGCCTGCCGTAGCAGTGTGCCTCAGACCTTTCGCTCTTTCATAGGAACATGCCTGCCACGTGGCAGTGTGCCTCAGACTTCCTCCTGTCAGAGTAACATGCCTGACATGTGTCAGAGTTTGCCTCAGACCTTCTGTCCTTTCATAGGTACATGCCTGGCATGTGGCAGAGTGCCTCAGACTTCCTGTCCTTTCATAGGAACATGCTTGCCATGTGGCAGTATGCCTCAGACTTCCTCCTGTCAGAGTAACATGGCTGCCATGTGTCCGAGTTTGCCTCAGACCTTCTGCCTTTTCATAGGAACATGCCTGGCATATGGCAGTATGCCTCAGACTTCCTGCCCTTTCATAGGAACATGCCTGCCATGTGGCAGTGTGCCTCAGACCTTTTGTTCTTTCATAGGAACATGCCTGCCACGTGGCAGAGTACCTCAGACTTCCTGTCCTCTCATAGGAACATGCCTGCCATGTGGCAGTATGCCTCAGACCTTCTGCCCTTTCATAAGAATATGCCTGGCATGTGGCAGTGTGCCTCAGACCTTTTGCCCTTTCATAAGAATATGCCTGGCATGTGGCAGTGTGCCTCAGACCTTCTGCCCTTTCATAGGAACATGCCTGGCATGTGGCAGTGTGCCTCAGACCTTTTGCCCTTTCATAAGAATATGCCTGCCATGTGGCAGTGTGCCTCAGACTTTCCCCCTGTCAGAGGAACATGTCTGTCATGTGGCAGTGTGCCTCAGACTTCCCCCTGTCAGAGGCACATGCCTGCCATGTGGTAGCATGCCTCAGACTTCCCCCTGTCAGAGGAACATGCCTGCCATGTGGCAGTGTGCCTCAGACCTTCTGCCCTTTCATAGGAGCATGCCTGGCATGTGGCAGTGTGCCTCAGACTTCCATCCCTATCAGAGGAACATGCCTGTCATGTGGCAGTGTGCCTCAGACTTCCCCCCCTATCAGAGGAAAATGGCTGCCATGTGGCAGTGGTCCTCGGACATCCCCCTGTCAGAGGAACATGCCTGCCATGTGTCGGTGGGCCTCAAACTTCCTGCACTTTCATTGGAACATGCCTTCCATGTTGCAGAGTGTCTCAGATGTCCCGCCCTTTCATAGGAACATGTCTGCATGTGGCAGAGTGTGTCGCAGACATCCTCCCCCTGTTGCAGCCACATGCCTGTCATGTGGCAGTGTGCCTCAGACTTCCTGCCCTTTCATAGGAACATGCCTGCCATGTGGCAGTGTGCCTCGGACTTCCCGCTGGGCACTACCTGGAGTGTTCCAAGTGCTGAATCAGATTGCCAAATACATTATCTTAGGCCCAAATAACCAGACAGACTCAAGGAATATGGAAAAAATAACTATTTTATTATCAGTTGAATAAAGTAGGGAAACCTGGCGAACAAACAGATTGCAGCTCACTCACTCGTAAACCATTTCCATAACGCAAAAGGCTTTATACCTTGATGTACATCATCTATGATGTCATCCTATGTGGCAATCAGTAAAAACCTATCAGGTGGAGGGATTGGTTAAGGGAACATATATATCTATAGTCTGCATAGGTGTTAGTATCAATATTGGCTGTGCCATATCTGGCAGGCATGCCTTGAACAACCCATAACTACATAAAATACGGATAATAGAGCTGAACCGTCATTCCAAAGCTTCAAGAACAACGCCAAAATGTGGCTGTTCTCTCACGTCCAGTGAGGCGCCTATCTTAGACCTGCCTGCCACATGTAATATAATTTGTGTATATACACCTCTTATTGTATCTGTATCTCATTTTTTAACGGTATGTCTATCTGTACTTTCTGTCGTTTTGTAAATTTACTGTGCATTTACTGTTTACTGTAACATTCTTTGCAAGATTATGTGCCCGGTTGCCCGTGGGCCTGGTTTGCACTTTACAAATAAACAAAATACAAATACAAATACAAATCATTACATAGACCCTCATGATTGGTTGGCACTTTCTTCCAACCTTGGACATTCGGTTCATTAGCAGCACGTAAGCAACAAAACCCAGATGAAGGGGAACAATGCCAGACAACTGCCCTCATTAGCTAATTAGCCTATCATCTCTCAGCCTATCAGCCCTAAGCCAAGGCCTCTTCTCTGTAGTTGACATTGCTGACTGTACTCTTCTCCAGAACTTTAAAGGGAGTGAGGTACATTGCTATCTTCATCTGGAGCTTTATGAATAGGCCTTGTCTTCTGATCTTACACCACGTGTGAAGAGACCATGATTTTGTCCTTCTATTAAATGCTATTTGATTCAATTATATTGGGTGCTATTACTCCTCTTGGCCTCTGGAGACTTGGTTGCTCCATCCTGCATGTGCTTTCTGCATCTTTCATTGTTCAATTCTTGGCACTCACAATTGTTCACTCCTTTACTTAATCTAAGAGAAATATGTCCTGCGTGTGTAGCATATCCTCTTTGACTCCTTTTGTGCCTTGCAGTTGCTTCTTGCTGGGGCATCCTTGATTTGGTGCCAAGAAAATATCATTTGTTCTTGCAGAAATCTGTATTCCAGTGCCTGTCAGCTCTGCAGCCTTAGTCTCTCTCCTCGCTTTCTATTATACAGTGCTGAAGTCAATTTTTTCAACATGGCTGCTTTACCTGTGTTATATTTCCTACATTAGCAAGCTTCTACATTGTCTTGTCTACCTTGCTTTTCTGTGTATATACATCTACTGCATGTCTTCTTACTTATCTTCTATGTGCATACGGTTTTCTTCATCAATTTAGTCACATCTTAAATTTAAAGGGGGACTATCTGCACTTCATCAGTTTGACATCTGTGGAATCTGGAGACTGGATAAAGGAGGAACGGACGCCCGGGTGCAAATTCACAGCCATCTTTAATGCAGATTCAAAAAGACATTCGGGAAGGCACACAGAGCTGCTACAATCAGCTTGCTTTTATATGCTGTTTTCCAATGACATAATGCTTTAATATAAGCCCACCTTTGCTCTGATTGGATGGCTTATCTGTCACTCACAAAGCCCACATGAGCTAATTTGGCAAGCACCAGCTGACTGCCACATAGACTGATAAGCATAGCTTAGACTCAGCTAAACATAATTACACATCCCTTAATGCCTGCCAAGAAACAGCCCTTAACTACTTCTCGAGGTCCGGCCAAATTTACTTGGCAGCCCATACCATGGAAAACCCCTTGAGCACATTTTATTTGTTGCCAAGTAGGCAGCTGTTCTGTCTAATTGGTAGCTTTCCCATCCCTTTATCTAATTTACTATAATTAATTGCCGGCTTTCCTTGCCAACACTTCTAAATACACCATCCCAGACATGCTTTCTCTTACAGTGAACTACTGCCAGAGAATATTCAACATCAGCATGATTCAGGCCTTTTGGCACCTGCTCTCAAGATGCCATTTTGTATTTGGCATGCATTAAAAAAATATCTCAGTCTGTTCAGCCTAGATGTTCATCTACCAACGGTGAGTTGTTATTTACTTTTGTGCATAACTCCTTTTCTATCCAGTTTTCAGATTATATTTTTACATATTCATGATATTTCAGTAATACTGGAGACACCCTTTACTTCCTGAGTCATTCTGACCCTGCAAAATGTGTCACTTCACATGCACCTTTTACCTAAATATAAAAGCGCTATAATTCTGATTTTTGCAATACTGGAACCATTGATCAACCTATCATGTGTGTGCTCTGTTTGAGGGGGGGGGTGAGGTCTAGTACCCCTCTACATAATTCTCCACCTATCCATACATCAGGTTTGTTGTGCCCACATATCTTCTCTTCTTCATGATGTCACTTCACACCTGTCAGACTTTACTTATAGTTCTTCTATGTCCAGTGGTGTCTGTAGGCTAATGTCTACTGCATCAGTTTGAGGAAACATTTGACACAGGTGTCTGAGCGCATAATGTCTTTCATATCTTCGATGTTGTATTGGGATGATACCAGGTGTTATGCACAGTGTTCTCTTGCTCTCCTTTCAGCATGACGAAGTGAGGGGGTGAGCTCTAAAGATGACGTGTATACTGCCTCTCTACATTCCTCCCTCTGTTCGAGTCCTCGACCACCTCTTCAATTTTCTTCACCTTTTCTTCACACTGCGGTTCCTTCGGTATCCATATCTTTTTCACCCCCCGTCACCTGCATTCTTTATGTGTTCATCCACACTCCACATCCCACATAGTTCTTATGGTCCTTAGAATACTGAAACTTTGTTACCTGGGGGTGCCAGAGGACTTTCTCTCAGGTGTTCACGGGTGGTGTTTTCAGTCTGTATATGCTCATCAGACACTGCATTCACATCAATAATTATCTTCATACAATAGCTTTCTTCGCTGGCTTCTTACATTGCCCTGATTATTCATAGAAGACAGAATCCCAGCAACACTAGCACTTGTATTGCTCCCAATAGTTTGAAGGCATTTGCCATCGATGTTAGAACCCACGAAAATAGAGATGATCACCAATCTTCATCTTCGGCCTCATCTACTTCTTCCACCATCTTTGTGTGTAGAGTTTATAGCACAGCTATTGTTTCTGTCAGGGTTCAATTTGTTCCATCATGGGCAGGTGTGTATGTACAGCAAGAAGGCCCCATCTTGGCAAACACACCTCCCTCCATTGCTGTAACCAAGTCCACAATATACCTGTTCTGGAGGGTCATCAGTCTGATGCCCTCAATTCTTCTTTAATTGCATTAAATACTTTTATCGTCGTAGTAATTGTTTGTAGCAGCTCTCACCTTGTGATTTGCACCCACTTGGTATTTGCTGCAGCCTGAAGTCCTGGCACACATATTCTGCTATCCTATCAAACAATTTATGCTCATCTGGTATGTCGTGATAAGCCTCTATTGATTTTGACAAGAAATAATTCTCTCTCTTTTGTTGGATGAGATTAAGCAACCTCTTCTTTCTTTGATGTGCATCCATTTTCAGAAAGTTGTCGATATGGAGATCACTTTGAGGGATCACCAATGCAGGAACATGTATGATCACTATAAAACATATTCCTCCCCAATACCTAGGAAGTGTCATATAAGCTTTGGATCGACAGGCCCAATAGTGGCCCATCAACATGGTAGTTCCTCCTTTCATTCCTGGCACATCAATTATGTGCTTGCATTCTTTATTTTCTCCAACTTTGGGGTCAGACTACTGTTTCTGAAATACAGTGTCACATTTGTCATTGGTAGTATGGATACAGGTCCTGCTTCATCTTCAACCCTGCTTCATCTTCAACCCTTATTCTGACTCTGCGTGTGCAACTTCCACCAACCATTCTGGGTTATCAAGATGGCATAGAAGATGGTTTAGGAGGTTTGACGGGTCCCCTGTCCATCATGCTGCACTGCTATCCCAGCTGATTGAAGTGTCAACCTTGCCAGCAGATATAGGTCTAGTGAAGTGTACTGGCCATACTAACCGCACTAATTTAATAGCTCTCGGAAATGATGCCGCAGACAAAGTGGCAAAGTGAATGTCGTAGTTACCTATCACAGATTCCCAGAACAAGGAAACCGTGTCCCAACAGGTACAGTTACCAGCCCCCACACCTCAGTCCCGGTGCTCCAGATAATAGAAATACAAGGTAAAGCCCCTAGAGAAGAACAGGAGGTCAGGAAAAAGAGAGGATGGGTTCTCTCACGCTCTGAAACACTTGTGTACGAGCGCAATATAAATAAAATATAATTACATTTAATTTCATAGATTTGTTTTGGAGACAGGAAGTGATGAGGAAGGTATTAATGCCTGTAGAGCTGCTTCTTTTGACTCTAGAGCAACTACATTAGCCGTCACATACTTCTTGATGACAAATCGCAACAGAGCTCTAGGAGGATTGGTTTATCCATAATTTACAAGAACGGGTTAGTAGATTCACAGGGAATTGTGTAGTGTGCAGAGTTCAATCCCGGAAATACCATGAGGTCAGTGAGGGAGGTCTTGCTCATGCCCTCTGGTCCATTCAAGGAGTTCTACATCGATTTTGTGGATGTGATAATGAGGTGCAGCAACTTCAGATACCTAATAATTGTCGTGGCTCATCCATTCTTCAAGTGGCTTGAAGTTGGTCACTGTGTAGGAAAAGTGTTAAGATTATATCTTCTCAGGTTGTATCTTCTCACCAACAGACAACAGGAGAAAACAGCGAGACTACCAACAAGCAGTACTAGACACAACTTCTCCCCGGGGACCTCATCTGTATCTATGCCTTCATGCATTGCTGGAATGAGCAGCGTTTCCATGGGCCACGCACAGTGATCTACGTGCTCCGGCTGCCATCAAGGTGGAGGGCAACAAGAGTTGGATCCACTTCAAAGACACTGGAAGGAATACTGGCTGCCCTCGACCTGCATGGGAGCAGCAGCAGGCATAGAGGTTAAGTGCACCCTAGGGATTCACCATTACCTAGATTTCTTTGGGATCTATATCTTTGCCACCCCCCTCAGGTCACCTGCATTCTTTATATGCTCATCCACACTCCAGGTCATGTGACAGCATTCTCTGGTTGGTTGACAGAATACCCAACGTCCTACATATTTCTTGTGATCCTTAGGGTAGTAGAACCTTTCTCCTGGGGGATCCAGGGCACTTTTCTTTATGTTCTCCCGGGTGGTGTCTTCAGTCTGTGGGGTATGGTCGCCATTCCCATTGATCATTATCTTCATCGCAACAGCTTTCTTAGCTGGCTTCTGACAATGTCCCAAAATTATCCTTATAAGACAGAATCCTAGCAATTCCAGCACTAGTATTGCTCCAAGTAGCTTCAAGGCATTTGCCAGCCAAGTTGGAATCCACGAAAACAGAGATGAAAACCAGTCATCTTCTGATGTCTCATCAACTTTATCCTCCATCTTCATATGCAGAGTTGTCAGCATAGTCATTGCTTCGGCCAGCGTTCCATTTTCTCCATCATGGGAAGGTTTGAATGTACATCAAGAAGGCCCGACCTTAGCGCATACACCTCCTTCCATTGCTGTAATTAAGTCTAGGACGTACCTGTTCTGGAGGGTCATATGCCTAATGGCCCCAAGTTCTTTTCTGATTGCATTAAATCATTTTATTGTTGTGTTAATCGTTTGCAGAAGCTCCTGTCTGGTAATCTGCAGCAACTTGGCATTCACTGCAGCCTGAAGTTCTGACATAAATATAGATTTCATTATCATTGCCATCTTGCTGAATAATTTATGCTAATCTGGAATATCTTTATAGGCTTCTATTCTCTTCAGTTGGCAAAGGTCAAGTGACCTCTTCTTCCTCTGATGTTCATCCATATTTGGAAATTTGTCAATATGGAGGTCCCCTTTAGGAATCAGTAATGCAGGAACATGTATGACCACAATGGAGCATACCCCTCCTATTGGGGATCATAAAACAATTTTCATTGTTGCCAAAAGTATCTGCATTTTTTATCATTATGTGTCTGAATGCCATAATAATATGGAAGAAAAGCCAAATCATAAGACGAAATTAAATCACAATCACCATTCCCGAAAAACACATTGGCTTTCTTGATGGTAGTGAGTCTCTCATATTTTGGAACCTTCCCATTTTGCTTTAATTCAATATGTAATTTTAGTTATTCTTTGCAGATCATACTTATATATCAAAAACTGCAGAATAACTTCCACTATGACTCTGAAAATAATATGATTGTTTTTAGGATTGCATAGAAAGGCTATAATGTCCACATGTCGTCTTATCAGAGCTGGGTAAGATTGTAATAGGGGGGTAAAAACAGCATACAAGAATGTGTGCAATGTTGTTATGATGGGTAGCATAGAAGATGCAGTGTGCTATTTTCCTTTTGGCTCCGGTACGTCAACACATTGTTCCTTGTGCCTATCTAAAAAAGTTCCAGGGTAGTTGCAAGTCCATTCTTTCCTTATTAGACTTAAGAAATGTCCATCTTTATTTCAAAGGTGTTTTGTTATTCCATAGACTCTTTTTCTTTGATCGTGGTTACTGATCTTGTCTACATGCACAGCACTTCTTTTTGTGCTTCACTGTTAGTAGATGTAGGAGGGGTCAACCTTTCTCCCTTGTACGGTTTGATGTCTTGCAGATGCAGTCAGGCTAGCTCTCCTTATAGCTTGACAGCTTTGGCAGTAACTACTTTCACCTTGTAGGGTCCCTCGAAACAGGATTTATTCCAAGTGCGGACAAATTTGTGTGTCAGCACTTGTTCCCTTGGATACAAGCTGGGTTGCTTTAATAAACAGTCCAGATCAGTTGGTTGGCTTTCTTCTTCAATCCTCTTTGAGCTCTCCCTCTGGTTGTTAATCATTGAGAAATAAAAGAGACACTAGTGTTCATAGCTGCTAAATAGTCATGCATCTTGTCACCTAATGTCTTTGCTACACTGTGGGCATCAGTTCCTACCCTAGTTGGAGGAGCAAGAGGTGTTCTCATTCAGTGTCCAGTCACCAACTCACGAGGAGTTAAGTGGTGATCTGAGCCAGGCTGATTTCGCAGCACATATAGTGCAAGGGGCAGGCAATGTAGCCACCCCTTCTTCAAAGTAATTTTAATCTTGGCTATCTTCTCTTTAATTAATACATTTAAATGTTCACAAATCCCATTTGCCTTTGGGTGATAGGCAGAAAAGAACTTGTGTTTTATCCCTAACAAAAGAGTGAGCTGTTCACATAGTTCATTTACAAAATGTGGTACATTGTCAGACTGCAGGACCTTGCACACACCCTATCTCAGGAACACCTCATGTACAAGGAACCTGGCAGTGCATGTGGCAATGGGGTGCATTCATGGACCTGCCTCAATCCATCTAGAAAAGGGACTTAACACGACCAACATAAACCTATATTCATTGCATGTCTGCAACATATCCACATAATCTATATGTAGATGCTGAGATGGGCCATTGGGTCTAGGGATTTCTCGTCTCACCGTCTGCAAAGTTTGCCCTGCTGTAACTTTCTGGCACACAATGCAATTCACAATAAACTGTGCCACATATTCTAATAAACTTGGGTCTTGGGATTCTTCCTCTCACTGTTCGCAAAGTGTGTCCTGCAGTAAATTTCCAGAACACGTTGCAATTCACAATAAACTGTGCCACATGTTCTAATACATTTGGTGAAAACCAATCTTCCTTAATTGTAGCAGCAAGACTCTCTTGAGTTGTATGCGCGTGGTAGTAAAGCTGCCCCAGCGCCACCCTTAATGATGCTTGAGGAATAACTGGCTTTCCAGTGCTATCCTGCCTCCAGATTGCCTCTGTGGGGGATAAAGAACACCCCTGTTTTCTCCATATATCTTGCTCTTCTTGCGGGGTTTGTCATTGTAACTTAATTAGCTGAACAATAGACAGCATGTTAAAGCCCTCCTTTATCAACATGCACCATCCTGTTATTTGTTTAACACTTCTTAGAGCGAATTCAGAAATATTTGGGAAATATGCTGCTTTTTGTTGGCTTCTAAATCTGCAGTTCATTTCCCACAAGAAATCATGCCTGTTCTTTTTGTGTGGGATGCACACTTCACTGCTGCGATAGACAATGGGAGGCTTAATGTCTCAATAAGCTTATCGAATAGGGCCACATGTTGCACTGGTGTGCCTTCTGCGTGGAGGAAGTCACTTCTTTTCCAGCATGACAAACCTGCGTGTACAGTTGACGTCACATAGGTCAAGTCAGAGTACACTGTCATGTATTTCTGGAGTACAGCGATAAGTGCCACTAATTCTGCAGCCTGTGTTCAGCAATTCAAAGGCAATCTCATGCTTGTGACTACTTCAAAATCACCCTCTCAGTTCAGCTTTATTACTTATGATCCAGTATGTCTGTCGCCAAGGGTTTGGTCAATTTTTGAAGAACGCCCAATAAAGAGAACTCCCCTCAGCCCACAAGATCCTTTTCTCTAACACGGGGAACGTCATCGTAAAATGCAGTATATGTTGTGCATTCAAGTACATAATCATCCTCCCATACTGGTTCTGTTATGAATGATGCTGGGTTCACTATTCTGCATCTAACCATTTTGATCGCAGGGTTTCAGATAATTACCCCGTATCTTGATGGTCTTTGTGTAGTCAATGTATTTTTGGGCTTCTCTAGAATAGCAAATAATGCATGCCCAACAAACAATGTCACTGAACACCCTATTGTAATACTTGAAGCTTTTTCAATCGCGAATGCAGCAGCAGCTAAAGCTTGTTCGCAAGGGTAATTCCCTTTCATTACTGGATTTAAAATCCCACTAACATAAGCCGATGGTTTGTATCCATGTCCTAATGTCATTTTCTGTGTGAGGACAGCTGTCATGACTTCTCCATTTGAATGGGAAAATAAATAAAATAAATAAAATTCTTCATGATAATCTGGAATTCCTGACACGGGAGCTTTCCGTATGCAAATCAGGCTTGGTCCTATCCCATAAGGGGCAGTCCAGCCTGATTTGCATATAGTCTTTCCCCTTCTGTAATGGCTTGGCAGGTGAAGAGCGATGGTCTGGAGGGTTGCCCAGAGCAATGCCAGTGGTTAAGACTTATTTGAAACTTCCAGCCATCACTTCTTTGTTTTTGCTGGATATAAAAGAACTCCTCGCAATGCCTTCTAACGTGTAAAGGCTGATATAAACTCTTTCACATTCATATAACATATCCCTGGAGTGGGGCATACCATTCCTTTGTCAGTAAAAGATATTGTCATGTTAAGTTTCATCATCAAGTCACGCCTTAGTATGTTCACTGGTGTCTGCCGAGAATATAATAAGGGCATCGACATATTGTGTTCTTCTATAGAGATTGGTAATTTGTCTGTAAAAGGAACTAAGCTCCTCACCCCATAGAATCCCTGCACATTCTTGGCAATGCCTGACATTGGATACTTCCCCTCTCAAACACAGGAACAAGTTGCTCCAGTGTCTACAAGGAATTAAAATGTCGTGCCTCCTATCATTACCTTGACCCTTGGTTCCTCTCGGGGGTCCGGTGTCACTGATAGTACTGAACACATCAGGTTTCTCTATTGGCTGTCCTATTGTGGATATAAATTCATCCCTGTACCTGTGAAAGGATTTGCTCCTACACTCCCTAATTTAGGTACAAGTGTTTGCAGTGTTCCTACATTCATGTTCCATTGGGGCACCATGGCCTATTGTGTCTGTGTTTGCTGGGTCTGTATCTGTTGTGTTTGCATAGGCACTTGCTGTGGTTGCCCTTGTGGTGAATGCATTTGTAATAGAGCTTGCTGTGTCTGCTGTGGTTTACGGTGCACATGTCTGATTCTGTGTGTGATCTTGTACATCATTTTCCTATGATTCTGTATTATATTGTGGAACATAGCCCGTCCCCTCTCTTGAAGCTTGCAGATTTTTCTGCATGGCCCCTCCACTTCTACATGTCCTGGCTAGATGTCCCATCCACCCACAGTTCCAACACTGTTGTAGCTGTCCGCCATTGAATCCTCCTCCTCCCTGGGGATTCTAAAATCCACCTCGTCCTCTGCTAGGGCCATTCCCTCATCCTTTTGGCTAAAAATATTACCCACTCTGATCCATAGGATATACTACATTACTCTGCAGAGCTGGTTGCATCTCTTGGGTCATCACACCTTCACCACTCATCAATACCGCTCCCTCTATGGCTAGTTTTGACAATTTTTTCGGAACTAACTTCGCTTCCTTCTGCTTTCTACTCTCAGCCTTCTTCTTATTCTTCTCTTGCAACAATCGGCAATGATGCACTACAGTCAACTGAATTTCGGGCCATTTCTTCGCTTCCATCCCTACCTGTTTCTTCATCTGCCTTTGCACTGGCTCGGGCAGTATCTGATATAAAATGTGGTAAAATAGTGCCACTGTTTTATCCCATGGTTCTCTGATCTGGAGGCACCATCTCTCTTGAATGTCTTGAATAAAGGCAACAGGATCTTCATCCTCGCCCGTTTTCCTTGTCATGATCGCACCCATATCTGATGTATCGGGAGATTGTACTCTGAGCCTCTGCCATATATCTGCTCTGAAATTATTAAATTGTGCTCCATCGTGTGTCGTGTGGCGTGTTTTGTGCAGTTAAACCTGCATACCCTGGTCATTTCCAAATGTCATCAGCCCTCTCTAGTAGAATAGCTCCTAGCAGGCCTTTTATGTCGCCTTTAGCTAACGTCATTCCTAATGCCATTCTCTATAAATCATAAATCCATTTTCTTGCACCTGAAGTTAAACTTGGTAATTTACATTTCAAATTGTCCTTATCCATTTATGGGCACTGAATATATTGTGGTCGTCCTCCCGCTTTCTCTAATAATGGGAATTGTAAAAACCCTGATCCATAATCATACCCACCTACGGTTTGTGCTTTCCTTATGGGACTAATCCCACCTGTTTGTCTCCATTTTGGCAGTGACCTTAATCTGCTTACATAAGGCATGGACACATCCCCTGCACTGTGTGATCGTGCGGCTTGTAGTCGCTCAGTCTATGGTGTCGGTTCAAGTGTTTTTTTCTTTAAGGTCCTCTAGGTCTGACCATGTTACCCCCTTTTCTATACTTGAATCATTTGAAAAACTGCCTGTGCCATCTCTTCGTACTTTCTCATTTTCTTCCCTTTCTTCGTCTGACATCATTATACTCCAGCTTGTATGGCTGTTGTTCCTTTCCGCATCAAGCTCTAGTCTACTTAAAGACAGCGTTCTGCGCTCATCTGTTATGACATCATCTAACCTACTCTCTGCCTCCCTCGATAAAGATCCTTCAACAGTCTCTTTGGTCTTACACCCATCCTTATCCCTTATTCGCCTATATAATTCCCCAATCTTCTTCCCTATGTTTCCTGCTTCCTGCTCATCAGCCCTGCTCATCAGCACATGTTTGTATTCTCAGTATTCCTTGCAGCTCCCTGCAGGGCTGTTGTGACCCTCTCTCTTCCTCTGCTCCTTCTCGTGCTTTGATCGGCACTATGCTTCTATTAAATAGATATGGTCTATCGCGACATCTTTTAGTCCCCTAGTTCTGTTCATCTCTTCTTCCCAACTCTGCATCTCTCTCAACTCTTCTTCCTCTTGCCGTCTTTGCAACCTTTGCACTTTTAATCTCTGTATTTCTATCTCCTCTCGTTTCTTCTCTTCTAGTCTCCCCTGTTCTTTCTTTGCCTCATACCTTCTTCGTTCCTCCTTTCGCTTCCTCTCTTTATCCTTCTCTTCTCTGTATGGTCTCTTGTGTTCTCTTCTCTTTCTTCTCTTTCCCGAACCCCTTCAATGCCCTTATCATCTAGCCTCAGTAATATCTGTCCTCCTATCCATTCATTTTGTACTATCGTTACTCCCTTAGCCTTGTCCTACACTTCCCTTTGTCTCCTTGCTTCTTCCTCTATCTCCATCTGACTAACCTGCCTGTCCTTTTTCTCCTGTCTGTCCTTTCTCCCATCACGCTGTGTACTTTCATTGAGTGACATATATTTACACTCTCTGCTTTTGCTGTCTTCCATATTATCCTCACTGATATAAGCGGGGGGCTCATATGTCAGATTAATATACCCCGCCACATCTTTCAATTCCTTTAAAGGATAAAACCGCTGCTCCTCAGTATCTACGTTCTTGTTTTTAGAAGTGGAAAGAGGAGCCAAAGGCGTTACATCCTCCTCCTTATGCTGATTAAGCATCCACTCCTCAGGCGGATCCTCTCTCTCACTCTGATGCATCTTCCATAACTCTAAAACAGCCGCCCTTTTCTGTAACCTCTTCCCCTTATATGTAGCATGCAAGTATGTTATCATGTGTCGCAGTATTGTTTTTGACAACAAACCCTCTTGAGGCCACGGCATGAGTGTTTTATTAGTTGTGCCTCTGACCCACTTCACATGATACTGTCTAATCTTAGGTGTGTATATCGGCAGTGTCATGCATAGGTGTAAAAGAGGAGTGTCCCCCATGATGACAAGTTGATCTTGACTGTCAATACTTACCAGATCTTTCATTCTTTTATTTATTTGATCAAGTATACCGCACTGATCAGTTTGCACAGGCACCATCACATATTACAAAAAGAAAATGTTTAAACCACTGTGCAATGATGTTCATTGTGTTCCTTCGCTTACACTTTCTATCAATTTTTGCTGTCTTTTTCTTTTATTATTGAATTTGTTAAGAATCTCCTTTTTATTCATTTATTATCCTTCTTTGATCATTACCCTCCTGCTTCACGTCAATCTCTTTATTTAAAAAACCTAATGATCACCTTAATTTTTTACTATTGTTTTATATCTCTTAATCTAGACACAACAAAAGTGTTATACTGACATATTTATAACCTCATACACATGTGCACTTTTTAATTGTCTCTGTACGCCTTCCTTTGCTATCTCTAGTAAATGTATCTCATCTCATTTATTACTCCATTTTGGAGCTTGATACGCTCTCTTCTTTTCTGGCCCTGCCTCAGGAATCCTTAAAACCCCGACTTGGAGTTTTTTTTATAGTGTTGCCGTTCTGCCCCACTTGGAACCAGGAATCGAGGTATCCATTTCTCTTCTTACTACCCCCCAAAAAATACTGTTACTTCTGTACATATATTTTCAATTCATTCCCTCCTCCAGGTGTGTACACAGGGGCCCAAGTGCTAGAGAAGGAATGCCCTAGGAAATAAGACCAGATGTGTACACAGGGGCCCCAGTGCTAGAGAAGGCCTGCCCGAGGAAATAAGACCAGGTGTGTACACAGGGGCCCAAGTGCTAGAGAAGGCCTGCCCAAGGTAATAAGACCAGGTGTGTCCACAGGGGCCCCTGTGCTAGAGAAGGCCTGCCATAGGAATTAAGACCAGGTGTGTACACAGGGGCCCCAGTGCTAGAGACAGCCTGCCCGAGGTAATAAGACCAGGGGTGTACACAGGGGCCCCAGTGCTGGAGAAGGCATGCCCGAGGTGATAAGACCAGGTGTGTACACAGGGGCACGAGTGCTAGAGACGGCCTGCCCAAGGTAATAAGACCAGATGTGTACACAGTGGCCCCAGTGCTGGAGAAGGGCTGCCTGAGGTAATAAGACCAGGAGTGTACACAGGAGCCCCAGTGCTAGAGAAGGCCTGCCCGAGGTAAAAGACCAGGTATGTACACAGGGGCCCCCAGTGCTAGAAAAGGCCTGCCCGAGATAATAAGACCATGTGTGGACACAGGGGCCCCCGTGCTAGAGAAGGAATGCCCTAGGAAATAAGACAGGATGTGTACACAGGGGCCCCAGTGCTAGAGACAGCCTGCCCAAGGTAATAAGACCAGGTGTGTACACAGGGGCCCCAGGACTGGAGAAAGAATGGTCGAGGTAATAAGACCAGGTGTGTACACAGGGGCTCTAGTGTTAGAGAAGGCCAGCCTGAGGTAACAAGACCAGGTGTGTACACAGTGGCCCCAGTGCTGGAGAAGGCCTGCCTGAGGTAATAAGACCAGGTGTGTACACAGGGGCCCATTGCTAGAGTAGGCCTGACCGAGGAAATAAGACCAGGTGTGTACACAGGGGCCTCAGTGTTGGAAAGGTTCTGCCGCACACATTCAGACACATTTGTGAACAGGGGCCCCAATGCTAGCCAGGGCCAGTGGCAGACAGATGCTGTCCGAGGAAAGAAGACCAGGTGTGTACACAGGGGCTCTAGTGCTAGAGAGGGCCTCCCCGAGGTAATAAGACCAGGTGTGTACACAGGGGCCCCAGTGCTAGAGAAGGCCTGCCCGAGGAATTAAGACAAGGTGTGTACACATGGGCCCCAGTGCTGGAGAACGCCAGCCCAAGGTAAAAGACCAGGTGTCTACACAGGGGCCCCAGTGCTAGAGAAGGCCTGCCCGAGGAAATAAGACCGGGTGTGTACACATGGGCCCCAGTGCTAGAGAAGGCCTGCCCTAGGCAATAAGACCAGGTGTGTACACAGGGGCCCCAGTGCTAGAGAAGGCCATCCCGAGGAATTAAGACAAGGTGTGTACACAGGGGCCCCAGTGCTAGAGAAGGCCTGCCCGAGGAAATAAGACCAGGTGTGTACACAGTGGCCCCAGTGCTGGAGAAGGCCTGCCCAAAGTAATAAGACCAGGTGTGTACACAGGGGCCCCAGTGCTAGAGAACGCCAGCCCGAGGTAAAGGACCAGGTGTGTACACAGGGGCCCCATTGCTAGAGAAGGCCTGCAAAAGGAAATAAGACCAGGTATGTACACAGGGGCCCCAGTGCTAGAGAAGGCCTGCCCAAGGTAATAAGACCAGGTGTGTACACAAGGGCCCCTGTGCTAGAGAAGGCCTGCCCGAGGAATTAAGACCAGGTGTGTACACAGGGGCCCCAGTGCTAGAGAACGCCAGCCCGAGGTAAAGGACCAGGTGTGTACACAGGGGACCCATTGCTAGAGAAGGCCTGCAAAAGGAAATAAGACCAGGTGTGTACACAGGGGCCCCAGTGCTAGAGAAGGCCTGCCCAAGGTAATAAGACCAGGTGTGTACACAGGGGCACCTGTGCTAGAGAAGGCCTGCCCGAGGAATTAAGACCAGTTGTGTACACAGGGGCCCCAGTGCTAGAGACAACCTGCACGAGGTAATAAGACCAGGTGTGTACACAGGGGCCCCAGTGCTGGAGAAGGCATGTCCGAGGTAATAAGACCAGGTGTGTACACAGGGACACTAGTGCTAGAGACAGCCTGCCCGAGGTAATAAGACCAGGTGTGTACACAGTGGCCCCAGTGCTGGAGAAGGCCTGCCTGAGGTAATAAGACCAGGTGTGTACACAGGGGCCTCAGTGCTAGAGAAGGTCTGCCCGAGGTAAAATACCAGGTGTGTACACAGGGGCCCCAGTGCTAGAGAAGGCCTGCCCGAGGTAATAAGACCAGTTGTGTAAACAAGGGCGCCCCAGTGCTAGAGAACGCCAGCCCGAGGTAAAAGTCCAGGTGTGTACACAGGGGCCCCAGTGCTAGAGAAGGCCTGCCCGAGGAAATAAGACCAGGTGTGTACACAGGGGCCCCAGTGCTAGAGAACGCCAGCCCGAGGTAAAAGACCAGGTGTCTACACAGGGCCCCAGTGCTAGAGAAGGCCTGCCAGAGGAAATAAGACCAGGTGTGTACAAATGGGCCCCAGTGCTAGAGAAGGCCTGCCCAAGGTAATAAGACCAGGTGTGTACACAGGGGCCCCTGCGCTAGAGAAGGCCTGCCCAAAGAATTAAGACCAGGTGTGTACACAGGGGCCCAGTGCTAGAGACAACCTGCCCGAGGTAATAAGACCAGGTGTGTACACAGGGGCCCAGTGCTGGAGAAGGCATGTCCGAGGTAATAAGACCAGGTGTGTACACAGGGACACTAGTGCTAGAGACGGCCTGCCCGAGGTAATAAGACCAGGTGTGTACACAGTGGCCCCAGTGCTGGAGAAGGCCTGCCTGAGGTAATAAGACCAGGTGTGTACACAGGGGCCCCAGTGCTAGAGAAGGCCTGTCCGAGGTAAAAGACCAGGTGTGTACACAGGGGCCCCAGTGCTAGAGAAGGCCTGCCCGAGGAAATAAAACCAGGTGTGTACACAGGGGCCCCAGTGCTAGAGACAACCTGCCCGAGGTAATAAGACCAGGTGTGTACACAGGGGCCCCAGTGCTGGAGAAGGCATGTCCGAGGTAATAAGACCAGGTGTGTACACAGGGACACTAGTGCTAGAGACGGCCTGCCCGAGGTAATAAGACCAGGTGTGTACACAGTGGCCCCAGTGCTAGAGAAGGCCTGTCCGAGGTAAAAGACCAGGTGTGTACACAGGGCCCCAGTGCTAGAGAAGGCCTGCCCAAGGTTATAAGACCAGTTGTGTAAACAAGGGCGCCCCAGTGCTAGAGAACGGCAGCCCGAGGTAAAAGTCCAGGTGTGTACACAGGGGCCCCCAGTGCTAGGGAAGGCCTGCCCGAGGAAATAAGACCAGGTGTGTACACAGGGGCCCCAGTGCTAGAGAACGCCAGCCCGAGGTAAAAGACCAGGTGTCTACACAGGGGCCCCAGTGCTAGAGAAGGCCTGCCTGAGGAAATAAGACCAGGTGTGTACAAATGGGCCCCAGTGCTAGAGAAGGCCTGCCCAAGGTAATAAGACCAGGTGTGTACACAGGGGCCCCTGTGCTAGAGAAGGCCTGCCCGAGGAATTAAGACCAGGTTTGTACACAGGGGCCCCAGTGCTAGAGACAACCTGCCCGAGGTAATAAGACCAGGTGTGTACACAGGGCCCCAGTGCTGGAGAAGGCATGTCCGAGGTAATAAGACCAGGTGTGTAGACAGGGACACTAGTGCTAGAGACGGCCTGCCCGAGGTAATAAGACCAGGTGTGTACACAGTGGCCCAGTGCTGGAGAAGGGCTGCCTGAGGTAATAAGACCAGGTGTGTACACAGGGGCCCCAGTGCTAGAGACGGCCTGTCCGAGGTAAAAGACCAGGTGTGTACACAGGGGCCCCAGTGCTAGAGAAGGCCTGCCTGAAGAAATAAAACCAGGTGTGTACACAGGGGCCCCAGTGCTAGAGAAGGCCTGCCCGAGATAATAAGACCAGGTGTGTACACCGGGGCCCCCGTGCTAGAGAAGGCCTGCCTGAGGAAATTAGACCAGGTGTGTACACAGGGGTCCCAATGCTAGAGACAGCCTGCCCGAGGTAATAAGACCAGGTGTGTACACAGAGGCCCCAGTGCTGGAGAAGGCATGCCCGGGGTAATAAGACCAGGTGTGTACACATGGGCCCCAGTGCTAGAGAAAGCATGCCTGAGGTAATAAGACTAGGTGTGTACACAGGGGCCCCCGTGCTAGAGAAGGCCTGCCTGAGGTAATAAGACCAGGTGTGTACACAGGGGCCCCCGTGCTAGAGAAGGCCTGCCCGAGGAAATAAGACCAAGTGTGTACAAAGGGGCCCCAGTGCTAGAGCCAGCCTGCCCAAGGAAATAAGACCAGGTGTGTACACAGGGGGCCCAGTGCTGGAGAAGGCATGCCCGAGGTAATAAGACCAGGTGTGTACACAGGGGCCCCTGCGCTAGAGAAGGCCTGCCCAAGGTAATAAGACCAGGTGTGTACACAGGGGCCCCTGCGCTAGAGAAGGCCTGCCCAAAGAATTAAGACCAGGTGTGTACACAGGGGCCCCAGTGCTAGAGACAACCTGCCCGAGGTAATAAGACCAGGTGTGTACACAGGGGCCCCAGTGCTGGAGAAGGCATGTCCGAGGTAATAAGACCAGGTGTGTACACAGGGACACTAGTGCTAGAGACGGCCTGCCCGAGGTAATAAGACCAGGTGTGTACACAGTGGCCCCAGTGCTGGAGAAGGCCTGCCTGAGGTAATAAGACCAGGTGTGTACACAGGGGCCCCAGTGCTAGAGAAGGCCTGTCCGAGGTAAAAGACCAGGTGTGTACACAGGGGCCCCAGTGCTAGAGAAGGCCTGCCCGAGGAAATAAAACCAGTTGTGTACACAGGGGCCCCAGTGCTAGAGACAACCTTCCCGAGGTAATAAGACCAGGTGTGTACACAGGGGCCCCAGTGCTGGAGAAGGCATGTCCGAGGTAATAAGACCAGGTGTGTACACAGGGACACTAGTGCTAGAGACGGCCTGCCCGAGGTAATAAGACCAGGTGTGTACACAGTGGCCCCAGTGCTAGAGAAGGCCTGCCCGAGGTAAAAGACCAGGTGTGTACACAGGGGCCCCAGTGCTAGAGAAGGCCTGCCCAAGGTTATAAGACCAGTTGTGTAAACAAGGGCGCCCCAGTGCTAGAGAACGCCAGCCCGAGGTAAAAGTCCAGGTGTGTACACAGGGGCCCCAGTGCTAGAGAAAGCCTGCCCGAGGAAATAAGACCAGGTGTGTACACAGGGGCCCCAGTGCTAGAGAACGCCATGCCCGAGGTAAAAGACCAGGTGTCTACACAGGGCCCCAGTGCTAGAGAAGGCCTGCCTGAGGAAATAAGACCAGGTGTGTACAAATGGGCCCCAGTGCTAGAGAAGGCCTGCCCAAGGTAATAAGACCAGGTGTGTACACAGGGCCCCTGTGCTAGAGAAGGCCTGCCCGAGGATTAAGACCAGGTTTGTACACAGGGGCCCCAGTGCTAGAGACAACCTGCCCGAGGTAATAAGACCAGGTGTGTACACAGGGGCCCCAGTGCTGGAGAAGGCATGTCCGAGGTAATAAGACCAGGTGTGTAGACAGGGACACTAGTGCTAGAGACGGCCTGCCCGAGGTAATAAGACCAGGTGTGTACACAGTGGCCCCAGTGCTGGAGAAGGCCTGCCTGAGGTAATAAGACCCAGGTGTGTACACAGGGGCCCCAGTGCTAGAGACGGCCTGTCCGAGGTAAAAGACCAGGTGTGTACACAGGGGCCCCAGTGCTAGAGAAGGCCTGCCCGAGAAATAAAACCAGGTGTGTACACAGGGGCCCCAGTGCTAGAGAAGGCCTGCCCGAGATAATAAGACCAGGTGTGTACACAGGGGCCCCGTGCTAGAGAAGGCCTGCCTGAGGAAATTAGACCAGGTGTGTACACAGGGGTCCCAGTGCTAGAGACAGCCTGCCCGAGGTAATAAGACCAGGTGTGTACACAGAGGCCCCAGTGCTGGAGAAGGCATGCCCGGGGTAATAAGACCAGGTGTGTACACATGGGCCCCAGTGCTAGAGAAAGCATGCCTGAGGTAATAAGACTAGGTGTGTACACAGGGGCCCCCGTGCTAGAGAAGGCCTGCCTGAGGTAATAAGACCAGGTGTGTACACAGGGGCCCCCGTGCTAGAGAAGGCCTGCCCGAGGAAATAAGACCAAGTGTGTACAAAGGGGCCCCAGTGCTAGAGCCAGCCTGCCCGAGGTAATAAGACCAGGTGTGTACACAGTGGCCCCAGTGCTAGAGAAGGCCTGTCCGAGGTAAAAGACCAGGTGTGTACACAGGGGCCCCAGTGCTAGAGAAGGCCTGCCCAAGGTTATAAGACCAGTTGTGTAAACAAGGGCGCCCAGTGCTAGAGAACGCCCAGCCTGAGGTAAAAGTCCAGGTGTGTACACAGGGGCCCCAGTGCTAGAGAAGGCCTGCCCGAGGAAATAAGACCAGGTGTGTACACAGGGGCCCCAGTGCTAGAGAACGCCAGCCCGAGGTAAAAGACCAGGTGTCTACACAGGGGCCCCAGTGCTAGAGAAGGCCTGCCTGAGGAAATAAGACCAGGTGTGTACAAATGGGCCCCAGTGCTAGAGAAGGCCTGCCCAAGGTAATAAGACCAGGTGTGTACACAGGGCCCCTGCGCTAGAGAAGGCCTGCCCAAAGAATTAAGACCAGGTGTGTACACAGGGGCCCCAGTGCTAGAGACAACCTGCCCGAGGTAATAAGACCAGGTGTGTACACAGGGGCCCCAGTGCTGGAGAAGGCATGTCCGAGGTAATAAGACCAGGTGTGTACACAGGGACACTAGTGCTAGAGACGGCCTGCCCGAGGTAATAAGACCAGGTGTGTACACATGGCCCCAGTGCTGGAGAAGGCCTGCCTGAGGTAATAAGACCAGGTGTGTACACAGGGGCCCAGTGCTAGAGAAGGCCTGCCCGAGGTAAAAGACCAGGTGTGTACACAGGGGCCCCAGTGCTAGAGAAGGCCTGCCCGAGGAAATAAAACCAGGTGTGTACACAGGGGCCCCAGTGCTAGAGACAACCTGCCCGAGGTAATAAGACCAGGTGTGTACACAGGGGCCCCAGTGCTGGAGAAGGCATGTCCGAGGTAATAAGACCAGGTGTGTACACAGGGACACTAGTGCTAGAGACGGCCTGCCCGAGGTAATAAGACCAGGTGTGTACACAGTGGCCCAGTGCTAGAGAAGGCCTGTCCGAGGTAAAAGACCAGGTGTGTACACAGGGGCCCCAGTGCTAGAGAAGGCCTGCCCAAGGTTATAAGACCAGTTGTGTAAACAAGGGCGCCCCAGTGCTAGAGAACGCCAGCCCGAGGTAAAAGTCCAGGTGTGTACACAGGGGCCCCAGTGCTAGAGAAGGCCTGCCCGAGGAAATAAGACCAGGTGTGTACACAGGGGCCCCAGTGCTAGAGAACGCCAGCCCGAGGTAAAAGACCAGGTGTCTACACAGGGGCCCCAGTGCTAGAGAAGGCCTGCCTGAGGAAATAAAGACCAGGTGTGTACAAATGGGCCCCAGTGCTAGAGAAGGCCTGCCCAAGGTAATAAGACCAGGTGTGTACACAGGGGCCCCTGTGCTAGAGAAGGCCTGCCCGAGGAATTAAGACCAGGTTTGTACACAGGGGCCCCAGTGCTAGAGACAACCTGCCCGAGGTAATAAGACCAGGTGTGTACACAGGGGCCCCAGTGCTGGAGAAGGCATGTCCGAGGTAATAAGACCAGGTGTGTAGACAGGGACACTAGTGCTAGAGACGGCCTGCCCGAGGTAATAAGACCAGGTGTGTACACAGTGGCCCCAGTGCTGGAGAAGGGCTGCCTGAGGTAATAAGACCAGGTGTGTACACAGGGGCCCCAGTGCTAGAGACGGCCTGTCCGAGGTAAAAGACCAGGTGTGTACACAGGGCCCCAGTGCTAGAGAAGGCCTGCCCTGAAGAAATAAAACCAGGTGTGTACACAGGGGCCCAGTGCTAGAGAAGGCCTGCCCGAGATAATAAGACCAGGTGTGTACACCGGGCCCCCGTGCTAGAGAAGGCCTGCCTGAGGAAATTAGACCAGGTGTGTACACAGGGGTCCCAAGTGCTAGAGACAGCCTGCCCGAGGTAATAAGACCAGGTGTGTACACAGAGGCCCCAGTGCTGGAGAAGGCATGCCCGGGTAATAAGACCAGGTGTGTACACATGGGCCCCAGTGCTAGAGAAAGGCATGCCTGAGGTAATAAGACTAGGTGTGTACACAGGGGCCCCCGTGCTAGAGAAGGCCTGCCTGAGGTAATAAGACCAGGTGTGTACACAGGGGCCCCCAGTGCTAGAGAAGGCCTGCCCGAGGAAATAAGACCAGGTGTGTACAAAGGGGCCCCAGTGCTAGAGAAGCCTGCCCAAGGTAATAAGACCAGGTGTGTACACAGGGGCCCAGTGCTAGAGAAGGCATGCCCGAGGTAATAAGACCAGGTGTGTACACAGGGGCCCCAGTGCTAGAGAAGGCCTGCCCAAGGTAATAAGACCAGGTGTGTACACAGGGGCCCCTGCTGCTAGAGAAGGCCTGCCCAAAGAATTAAGACCAGGTGTGTACACAGGGGCCCAGTGCTAGAGAAACCTGCCCGAGGTAATAAGACCAGGTGTGTACACAGGGCCCCAGTGCTGGAGAAGGCTGTCCGAGGTAATAAGACCAGGTGTGTACACAGGGACACTAGTGCTAGAGACGGCCTGCCCGAGGTAATAAGACCAGGTGTGTACACAGTGGCCCCAGTGCTGGAGAAGGCCTGCCTGAGGTAATAAGACCAGGTGTGTACACAGGGGCCCCAGTGCTAGAGAAGGCCTGTCCGAGGTAAAAGACCAGGTGTGTACACAGGGCCCCAGTGCTAGAGAAGGCCTGCCCGAGGAAATAAAACCAGTTGTGTACACAGGGGCCCCAGTGCTAGAGACAACCTGCCCGAGGTAATAAGACCAGGTGTGTACACAGGGGCCCCAGTGCTGGAGAAGGCATGTCCGAGGTAATAAGACCAGGTGTGTACACAGGGACCCCAGTGCTAGAGAAGGCCTGCCCGAGGTAAATAAGACCAGGTGTGTACACAGTGGCCCCAGTGCTAGAGAAGGCCTGCCCGAGGTAAAAGACCAGGTGTGTACACAGGGGCCCCAGTGCTAGAGAAGGCCTGCCCAAGGTAATAAGACCAGGTGTGTAAACAAGGGGCCCCAGTGCTAGAGAAGCCTGCCCGAGGTAAAAAGACCAGGTGTGTACACAGGGGCCCCAGTGCTAGAGAAGGCCTGCCCGAGGAAATAAGACCAGGTGTGTACACAGGGGCCCCAGTGCTAGAGAAGGCCAGCCCGAGGTAAAAAGACCAGGTGTGTACACAGGGCCCCAGTGCTAGAGAAGGCCTGCCTGAGGAAATAAGACCAGGTGTGTACACAGGGCCCCAGTGCTAGAGAAGGCCTGCCCGAGGTAATAAGACCAGGTGTGTACACAGGGGCCCCAGTGCTAGAGAAGGCCTGCCCGAGGAAATAAGACCAGGTTGTGTACACAGGGGCCCCAGTGCTAGAGACAACCTGCCCGAGGTAATAAGACCAGGTGTGTACACAGGGGCCCCAGTGCTGGAGAAGGCATGCCGAGGTAATAAGACCAGGTGTGTAGACAGGGACACTAGTGCTAGAGAAGGCCTGCCCGAGGTAATAAGACCAGGTGTGTACACAGGGCCCCAGTGCTAGAGAAGGCCTGCCTGAGGTAATAAGACCAGGTGTGTACACAGGGGCCCCAGTGCTAGAGAAGGCCTGCCGAGGTAAAAGACCAGGTGTGTACACAGGGGCCCCAGTGCTAGAGAAGGCCTGCCCGAAGAAATAAGACCAGGTGTGTACACAGGGGCCCCAGTGCTAGAGAAGGCCTGCCCGAGATAATAGACCAGGTGTGTACACAGGGGCCC
>CM030318.1:30266718-30327963 GCA_002915635.3 Ambystoma mexicanum | reverse complement strand
CAGGTGGACTGGAAGAGACACAGGCAGAGCTTACACCCCAAACACAAGCAACTAAAAAACAAGCAAACAGTGAAAGCAGGTGGACTGGAAGAGGCACAGGCTGACCTTGCACCCCAAACACAGGCAGCTAACAAACAAGCAAACAGTGAAAGCAGGTGGACTGGAAGAGACACAGGCAGACCTTGGACCCCAAACAGGATACTAACAAACAAGCAAACAGTGAAAGCAGGCCGACTGGAAGAGGCACAGGCAAGCCTTGCACCCCAAACCCGAGCAACTAACAAACAAGCAAACAGTGAAAGCAGGTGGACTGGAAGAGGCACAGGCAGAACTTGGACCCCAAACAGGCAACTAACAAACAAGCAAACAGTGAAAGCAGGCAGACTGGAAGAGGCACAGGCAGACCTTTGGACCCCAAACACAGGCAACTAACAAACAAGCAAACAGTGGAAGCAGGTGGACTGGAAGAGGCACATGCAGACCGTGCACTCCAAACACAGGCAGCTAACAAACAAGCAAACAGTGAAAGCCGGTGGACTGGAAGAGACACAGGCAGAGCTTGCACCCCAAACACAGGCAACTAACAAACAAGCAAACAGTGAAAGCAGTTGGACTGGAAGAGGCACGGGCAGACCTTGCACCCAAAACACAGGCAACTAACAAACAAGCAAACAGTGAAAGCAGGTGGACTGGAAGAGGCACAGGCAGACCTTGCACCCCAAACACAGGCAACTAACAAACAAGCAAACAGTGAAAGAAGGTGGACTGGGAGAGGCACAGGCAGACCTTGGACCCCAAACACAGGTAACTGACAAACAAGCAAACAGTGAAAGCAGGTGGACTGGAAGAGGCACAGGCAGACCTTGCACCCCAAACACAGACAACTAACAAACAAGCAAATAGTGAAAGAAGGTGGACTGGAAGAGGCACAGGCAGACCTTGCACCCCAAACACAGGCAACTAACAAACAAGCAAACAAACAGTGAAAGCAGGTGGACTGGAAGAGACACAGGCAGAGCTTACACCCCAAACACAAGGCAACTAACAAACAAGCAAACAGTGAAAGCAGGTGGACTGGAAGAGGCACAGGCTGACCTTGCACCCCAAACACAGGCAGCTAACAAACAAGCAAACAGTGAAAGCAGGTGGACTTTAAGAGACACAGGTAGACCTTGGACCCCAAACAGGATACTAACAAACAAGCAAACAGTGAAAGCAGGCCGACTGGAAGAGGCACAGGCAAGCCTTGCACCCCAAACCCGAGCAACTAACAAACAAGCAAACAGTGAAAGCAGGTGGACTGGAAGAGGCACAGGCAGAACTTGGACCCCAAACAGGCAACTAACAAACAAGCAAACAGTGAAAGCAGGCAGACTGGAAGAGGCACAGGCAGACCTTTGGACCCCAAACACAGGCAACTAACAAACAAGCAAACAGTGGAAGCAGGTGGACTGGAAGAGGCACATGCAGACTGTGCACCCCAAACACAGGCAACTAACAAACAAGCAAACAGTGAAAGCAGGTGGACTGGAAGAGGCACAGGCAGACCTTGCACCCAAAACACAGGCAACTAACAAACAAGCAAACAGTGAAAGCAGGTGGACTGGAAGAGGCACAGGCAGACCTTGCACCCCAAACACAGGCAACTAACAAACAAGCAAACAGTGAAAGAAGGTGGACTGGAAGAGGCACAGGCAGACCTTGGACCCCAAACACAGGTAACTGACAAACAAGCAAACAGTGAAAGCAGGTGGACTGGAAGAGGCACAGGCAGACCTTGCACCCCAAACACAGACAACTAACAAACAAGCAAATAGTGAAAGAAGGTGGACTGGAAGAGGCACAGGCAGACCTTGGACCCCAAACACAGGCAACTGAAAAACAAGGAAACAGGGAAAGCGGGTGGACTGGAAGAGGCACAGGCAGACCTTGCACCCCAAACACAGGCAACTAACAAACAAGCAAACAGTGAAAGAAGGTGGACTGGAAGAGGCACAGGCAGACCTTGCACCCCAAACACAGGCAACTGACAAACAAGCAAACAGTGAAAGAAGGTGGACTGGAAGAGGCACAGGCAGACCTTGGACCACAAACACAGGTAACTGACAAACAAGCAAACAGTGAAAGCAGGTGGACTGGAAGAGACACAGGCAGACCTTGGACCCTAAACACAGGTAATTGACAAACAAGCAAACAGTGAAAGCAGGTGGACTGGAAGAGGCACAGGCAGACCTTGGACCCCAAAGACAGGCAACTGAAAAACAAGCAAACAGTGAAAGCAGGTGGACTGGAAGAGGCACAGGCAGACCTAGCACCCCAAACACAGGCAACTAACAAACAAGCAAACAGTGGAAGAAGCTGGACTGGAAGAGGCACAGGCAGACCTTGCACCCCAAACACAGGCAACTAACAAACAAGCAAACAGTGAAAGAAGGTGGACTGGAAGAGGCACAGGCAGACCTTGGACCCCAAACACAGGTAACTGACAAACAAGCAAACAGTGAAAGCAGGTGGACTGAAAGAGGCACAGGCAGACCTTGGACCCCAAACACAGGTAACTGACAAACAAGCAAACAATGAAAGCACGTGGACTGGAAGAGGCACAGGCAGACCTTGCACCCCAAACACAGGCAACTAACAAACAAGCAAACAGCGAAAGCAGGTGGACTGAAAGAGACACAGCCAGACCTTGCACTCGAAACACAGGCAACTAGAAACAAGCAAACAGTGAAAGCAGGCGGACTGGAAAAGGCACAGGCAAGCCTTGCACCCCAAACCCGGGCAACTAACAAACAAGCAAACAGTGAACACAGGTGGACTGGAAGAGGCACAGGCAGAACTTGGACCCCAAACAGGCAACTAACAAACAAGCAAACAGTGAAAGCAGGTGGACTGGAAGAGGCACAGTCAGACCTTGGACCCCAAACACAGGCAACTGACAAACAAGCAAACAGTGAAAGCAGGTGGACTGGAAGAGGCACAGGCAGAACTTGGACCCCAAACAGGCAACTAACAAACAAGCAAACAGTGAAAGCAGGTGGACTGGAAGAGGCACAGGCAGACCTTGGACCCCAAACAGGCAACTGACAAACAAGTAAAGTGTCAGTAGAAACAGGTGTGCATTGAAGCAGGCACATGCAGTCTCAGAGCCCCAAACAAGCAACTCACAATCAAGCAACAGTGAAAGCAGGTGGACTGGAGGAGACACAGGCAGACTGTGCACCCCAAACACAGTCAACTAACAAACAAGCAAACAGTGAAAGCAGGTGGACTGGAAGAGGCACATGCAGACATTTGGACCCCAAACAGGCAACTAACAAACAAGCAAACAGTGAAAGCAGGTTTACTGGAAGAGGCACAGTCAGACCTTGGACCCCAAATACATGCAACTGACAAACAAGCAAACAGTGAAAGCAGGTGGACTGGAAGAGACACAGACAGACCTTGGACCCCAAACAGGATACTAACAAACAAGCAAACAGTGAAAGCAGGCCGACTGGAAGAGGCACAGGCAAGCCTTGCACCCCAAACCCGGGCAACTAACAAACAAGCAAACAGTGAAAGCAGGTGGACTGGAAGAGGCACAGGCAGAACTTGGACCCCAAACAGGCAACTAACAAACAAGCAAACAGTGAAAGCAGGCAGACTGGAAGAGGCACAGGCAGACCTTTGGACCCCAAACACAGGCAACTAACAAACAAGCAAACAGTGGAAGCAGGTGGACTGGAAGAGGCACAGGCAGACCTAGCACCCCAAACACAGGCAACTAACAAACAAGCAAACAGTGGAAGAAGCTGGACTGGAAGAGGCACAGGCAGACCTTGCACCCCAAACACAGGCAACTAGCAAACAAGCAAACAGTGAAAGAAGGTGGACTGGAAGAGGCACAGGCAGACCTTGGACCCCAAACACAGGTAACTGACAAACAAGCAAACAGTGAAAGCAGGTGGACTGGAAGAGGCACAGGCAGACCTTGGACCCCAAACACAGGTAACTGACAAACAAGCAAACAATGAAAGCAGGTGGACTGGAAGAGGCACAGGCAGACCTTGTACCCCAAACACAGGCAACTAACAAACAAGCAAACAGCGAAAGCAGGTGGACTGGAAGAGACACAGCCAGACCTTGCACTCGAAACACAGGCAACTAGAAACAAGCAAACAGTGAAAGCAGGCGGACTGGAAAAGGCACAGGCAAGCCTTGCACCCCAAACCCGGGCAACTAACAAACAAGCAAACAGTGAACACAGGTGGACTGGAAGAGGCACAGGCAGAACTTCGACCCCAAACAGGCAACTAACAAACAAGCAAACAGTGAAAGCAGGTGGACTGGAAGAGGCACATGCAGACATTTGGACCCCAAACACAGGCAACTAACAAACAAGCAAACAGTGAAAGCAGGTGGACTGGAAGAGGCACAGTCAGACCTTGGACCCCAAACACAGGCAACTGACAAACAAGCAAACAGTGAAAGCAGGTGGACTGGAAGAGGCACAGGCAGACCTTGGACCCCAAACAGGCAACTGACAAACAAGTAAAGTGTCAGTAGAAACAGGTGTGCATTGAAGCAGGCACATGCAGTCTCAGAGCCCCAAACAAGCAACTCACAATCAAGCAACAGTGAAAGCAGGTGGACTGGAGGAGACACAGGCAGACTGTGCACCCCAAACACAGTCAACTAACAAACAAGCAAACAGTGAAAGCAGGTGGACTGGAAGAGGCACATGCAGACATTTGGACCCCAAACAGGCAACTAACAAACAAGCAAACAGTGAAAGCAGGTTTACTGGAAGAGGCACAGTGAGACCTTGGACCCCAAATACATGCAACTGACAAACAAGCAAACAGTGAAAGCAGGTGGACTGGAAGAGACACAGACAGACCTTGGACCCCAAACAGGATACTAACAAACAAGCAAACAGTGAAAGCAGGCCGACTGGAAGAGGCACAGGCAAGCCTTGCACCCCAAACCCGGGCAACTAACAAACAAGCAAACAGTGAAAGCAGGTGGACTGGAAGAGGCACAGGCAGAACTTGGACCCCAAACAGGCAACTAACAAACAAGCAAACAGTGAAAGCAGGCAGACTGGAAGAGGCACAGGCAGACCTTTGGACCCCAAACACAGGCAACTAACAAACAAGCAAACAGTGGAAGCAGGTGGACTGGAAGAGGCACAGGCAGACCTTGCACCCCAAACACAGGCAACTAACAAACAAGCAAACAGTGAAAGCAGTTGGACTGGAAGAGGCACGGGCAGACCTTGCACCCAAAACACAGGCAACTAACAAACAAGCAAACAGTGAAAGCAGGTGGACTGGAAGAGGCACAGGCAGACCTTGCACCCCAAACACAGGCAACTAACAAACAAGCAAACAGTGAAAGCAGGTGGACTGGAAGAGGCACAGGCAGACCTTGGACCCCAAACACAGGTAACTGACAAACAAGCAAACAGTGAAAGCAGGTGGACTGGAAGAGGCGCAGGCAGACCTTGCACCCCAAACACAGGCAACTGAAAAACAAGCAAACAGGGAAAGCGGGTGGACTGGAAGAGGCACAGGCAGACCTTGCACCCCAAACACAGGCAACTAACAAACAAGCAAACAGTGAAAGAAGGTGGACTGGAAGAGGCACGGGCAGACCTTCCACCCCAAACACAGGCAACTAACAAACAAGCAAACAGTGAAAGAAGGTGGACTGAAAGAGGCACAGGCAGACCTTGGACCCCAAACACAGGTAACTGACAAACAAGCAAACAGTGAAAGAAGGTGGACTGGAAGAGGCACAGGCAGACCTTGGACCACAAACACAGGTAACTGACAAACAAGCAAACAGTGAAAGCAGGTGGACTGGAAGAGACATAGGCAGACCTTGGACCCTAAACGCAGGTAACTGACAAACAAGCAAACAGTGAAAGCAGGTGGACTGGAAGAGGCACAGGCAGACCTTGGACCCCAAACACAGGTAACTGACAAACAAGCAAACAGTGAAAGCAGGTGGACTGGAAGAGGCACAGGCAGACCTTGCACCCCAAACACAGGCAACTAACAAAAAACAAACAAACAGTGAAAGCAGGTGGACTGGAAGAGGCACAGGCAGACCTTGCACCCCAAACACAGGCAACTAACAAACAAGCAAACAAACAGTGAAAGCAGGTGGACTGGAAGAGACACAGGCAGAGCTTGCACCCCAAACACAGGCAACTAACAAACAAGCAAACAGTGAAAGCAGGTGGACTGGAAGAGGCACAGGCTGACCTTGCACCCCAAACACAGGCAGCTAACAAACAAGCAAACAGTGAAAGCAGGTGGACTGGAAGAGGCACATGCAGACCTTTGGACACCAAACACAGTCAACTAACAAACAAGTAAAGTGTCAGTAGAAGCAGGTGTGCATTGAAGTACAGGCAACTAATAAACACAGACAGAGGAGTAGCAACAGATGTGGACGGAAGCAGGCATAGGCCGACCTTTAACCACAACCAGAGACAACTAACATCCTAGTAAAGTGTCAATAGCAACCAGTCAGAGTGGAATGAAAGCGGCACAGGCGGACCTGACCATTCAATGACAGTCAACCAATAAGCAAGCAAGGAGTAGTGACAACAAACAGTCTAGGGATTGATCAGCCAAAGACAGTCAAACAAGTAAAACGGCAATGGCAAGAGGCGTAGATGGAAACAGGCACAACTAGATCCGTGAGACAATTTGAACACGCAAACTGCCCGTAGCAACAGACACACAGGCACGTGCAGAGCCGGGGGTGTAAGAAGGCAAAGGACGACCGAACACAGAGGCAGTGAATGCTGCCTGGAGATTGTAAACAGGCTGTAGCAGCAGCGTGCGCGCATAGGTGCACCGAAAGAGAGCCAGCCCTTCAAACACCCACGCACATGTCCGCGGTCTCGGGCTGTAGGATCGCGGACTATGCAGCTGGGAGGCAACGGAAGGGTCCATTGTCTGCCAGGAAAAAAAAACTTAGAGATGGGAGGAAAAGCAGAAGAGGGAGAACGAGAAAGAGAGAGAGAGGGCGAGGCAGACAGAGGGAGAAGGCGAGCTGGAAGAGAGAGAGGGACAAAGAGAGAGAGGGAGGGGGTGGTGAGAGAAAGAGAAGGCAGAGAGACAGAGAGAGGGGCACAGAGGGGACAGAGAGACGGAGAAGGAGAGTTAGAAAAGAGAAAGAGAGAGGGTGTGGGAGAAGAGAAGGCGGAGGCAAACAGAGAAGGGGGAGAAGCAGAGACAGAAAGTCTCCAGATGGAGAAAGAGAGAAAGGCAGAGGGAGAAAGCGAGCTGGGAGAGAGAGAAGGACAGAGAGAGAGGGAGAAGGTGGGGAGAGACAGAACGAGAAGGGAGAGAAGGAGAGTGAGAGAGAGGCGCAGAGGAAGAGGGACAGAGAGGGAGAAGGCGAGACAGAAGAGAGAGAAAGTGAGGGAAAGACAGTGCCAAAGGAAGAAGGTGGAGGGAAACGGAATGAAAAAGGAGAGAAACAGAGGGAGAGGCAGAGAGGGAGAGAGAGGCAGAGAGAAGGAGACGGAGAGATAAAAGAGGGAGAAGGACACACACAGAAAGAGAGAAGGGGGAACAGAGAGAGAATGGGAGCGAGAGCAGGGGGGAGAGGGGGCAGGCGAGAGAAAGGGAGAGAAAGAGCAGCAGGGAGAGAGAGAGAGAGAGAGAAGGGGAACAGAGTGAGAATGGGAGCGAGAGCAGGCGGGAGAGAGGGGGCAGGCGAGAGAAAGGGAGAGAAAGAGCAGCAGGGAGAGAGAGAGAGAGAGAGAGAGAGAAGGGGGAACAGAGTGAGAATGGGAGCGAGAGCAGGGGGAGAGAGGGGAGAGGCGAGAGAAAGGGAGAGAAAGAGCAGTAGGGAGAGAGAAAGAGAGAGAGAGAGAGAGAGAGAGAGAGAGAGAGAGAGAGAGAGAGAGAGAGGAACAGAGTGAGAATGGGAGCGAGAGCAGAGGGAGAGGCAGAGATAGGGAGAGAAAGAGCAGTGGGGATAGAGAAAGAGGGGGGAAGAGAAGGGGGAGAGCATGCTTGCACGAGGCAGTGGCATTTCCTCTGTATGGGGCACAGGACTGATGCTAAACATGTGGGGGTACTTTAGAAGCATATGACGGGACCTGGCGTGCACCCTCCCAAGCAGAAGCCAGTGCTGCGGACAACGCAGGAGGATTTCAGGTGCCGGTTAAATGTTTCTTAGGGAGTAAAACTGTAAGTGCCCCTGCTTGGGAGTATTTTATAAATGAGTAAAAATGTTTAACTGTACAATATTTTGACCCCTCGGGTCGGGCAGTAGTATCGGAGCTATGGGTAGGGGGGGGTGGGTGGGGGTGAAGTAAGAGGACAGGCTCCTGTCTGTCGGTTTCCTATTTATTGTTGGGAGTATGTGTACTCCCCGTTTGCATATTTTGGGAGTATTTGCCTATTTTTGGAGTGTAACGGTGGGTGATACACGCCTTATCAGCAGGGATGGACAGACCCCTTCACGCCAGAACAGGGAGTAAAACAAGGATGGTCCGTGAGCCAAGCCTATTCCGCATCTGTACGAAGGACTTGGAAATCGCTTGTGAGCAATCAGGTGGGGCCGAGATGAGCCGCCCGCCTTATGCTGGTGACCCAGGGCTGGACAAGCATGAGAACAAGGGCTGCAAAGCCCGGCCATGCTGGAGAAGGACTTCACACGACGGTGCAGGGGCATACACCAGGGCCAGACCCGGTGCCAGGGCATAAACCAGGGCCAGACCAACGTGTGGCTGTCCAGAGAAACCCTAGAACAAGCGCCAACCGACACCAGTTCAAGGTAGACAGGGAACCCATGGGTACCACTACTACTCAAGCCCTCTGTGTAACATGTGCGTCTTGCTCCCCACGACACCAGTGCCCATCCAGTTCCTGAACACAGAAGGCATTAACTCATGCAGCAAGCCTCCACGCCTACCCAGTACCACTACTACTCAAGGCCTCTGTGTTACAAGTGCGTCCTGCTCCCGACGCCACCAGTGCCCATCCAGTTCCCCAAACAGAAGGCATGGAACCCAAGCAACACGCCTCCACGCCTACCTAGTACCACTAGGACTCAAGGCCTCTGTGTTACAAGTGTGTCCTGCACCCCGCAACACCAGTGCCCATCCAGGTCCCAACACAGAAGGCATGGAACCCATGCAATAAGCCTCCACACCTATCTAGTACCACTAATACTCAAGGCCTCTGTGTTACAAGTGCGTCCTGTTCCCCACGACACCAGTGCCCATCCAGTTCCCCACACAGAAGGCATGGAACCCAAGCAACACGCCTCCACGCCTACCTAGTAGCACTAGGACTCAAGGGCTCTGTGTTACAAGTGCGTCCTGCTCCCCATGACACCAGTGCCCATCCAGTTCCCCCACATAGAAGGCATGGAACCCATGCAGCACGCCTCCACGCCTACATAGAACCACTAGGACTCAAGGCCTCTGTGTTACAAGTGCGTACTGCTCCCCACGACACCAGTGCCCATCCAGTTCCCCCACACAGAAGGCATGGAACCCACGCAACACGCCTCCATAGAACCACTAGGACTCAAGGCCTCAGTGTTACAAGTGTGTACTGCTCCCCACGACACCAGTGCCCATCCAGTTCCCCACACAGAAAGTATGGAACCGAAGCAACATGCCTCCACGCCTACCTAGTACCACTACAACTCAAGGGCTCTGTGTTACAAGTGCGTCCTGCTCCCCACGACACCAGTGCCCATCCAGTTCCCCACACAGAAAGTATGGAACCGAAGCAACATGCCTCCACGCCTACCTAGTACCACTACAACTCAAGGGCTCTGTGTTACAAGTGCGTCCTGCTCCCCACGACACCAGTGCCCATCCAGTTCCCCACACAGAAGGCATGGAACCCATGCAGCACACCTCCACGCCTCCATAGAACCACTAGGACTCAAGGCCTCAGTGTTACAAGTGCGTACTGCTCCCCGCGACACCAGTGCCCATCCAGTTCCCCACACAGAAGGCATGGAACCCATGCAACATGCCTCCACGCCTACCTAGTACCACTACAACTCAAGGCCTCTGTGTTACAAGTGCGTCCTGCTCCCCACGACACCAGTGCCCATCCAGTTCCCCACACAGAAAGTATGGAACCGAAGCAACATGCCTCCACGCCTACCTAGTACCACTACAACTCAAGGGCTCTGTGTTACAAGTGCGTCCTGCTCCCCACGACACCAGTGCCCATCCAGTTCCCCACACAGAAGGCATTGATTTTCCGCAAGGAAAAGCCAGGTGGCACGAACCACCAAGGCTCCTGAGCGAAACTCTGGGATGAGCTGCCTGCCTGTGCAGTCCAGCCTACACCTATACATGGCAATGAGGTCCTCAGCCCGAAATACACCCACAATTACATTACATGGGAAGGTAGGCCCCGCTGTCCTCTGGTCCCACAGGATTACTCCCAGCAGTGCTTGCGAAGGAGAACTTGGGGGTGTGTGGGGGTGGGGGTGCCCTTACTGCCCGAGATAGAGAAACCAGCAGGAGACTTTCAGCTGCATCTAAAGGAACGGATCCGCCCACATGTTTCCCCTATAGCAGAGCCCTCACCTGCACACCGTGGCTCGAGGGGTTCACACGTGCCATTCCCGCCACGTTCCTCTTTTAGCGCCGCGCCCTATAGCGCTTTACAGCTGAGTCACAGGAAGATATGCCGTTTGCGCCGGCACGCAGCATCGCTCAGCGCCAGTGCAGGCTTTGCGGCTCCACTCCTGGGCTTGACATGTCTAGATACCCCTGCTTTCCACACAGCACCACCATCATGCCTGTGGCATTGCTCCTCTCTCTCGTCTCTTGGCAGGAGGCGCTATACACATGACGAAGAAGAAAGACACCGGGAGGGAAATGACTGTCCCTAAATCCTTCCGCGTTTGATCTGTGACTTGGTCGTCCCAACTATTTATTCACAACTTACTCCAACATAAAGAACCCGGGATAACCCCCCTGCCCCCGCATTCTACCCCTGCACTCAAACCAGCGTGACTTGCGCTGACCCTTTCACCCTAGCGCCTCTTCCATCTTTTCATTCGCACAGCCCTACCTAGCCATACCTTTCCCCTCCCATCACAAGCCCCACTTTTCCTTTCTACCCACGACCACCCGAACCTGCTCTTTCAGCCCGCATGGCCTTGGTCTAAGAGTAGGGGGCTCTCCTTCGCCCCCCTCTCACCGATCTTCGCGATAAGCCACCTCTTATCTCATAGCTCTCCTCCGCATCCAATCTTCACGCAGGAGACTGCTCTCACCCACATGCTTGCCCCCTTTGTGCCACTCGACCTTCCACCTGTCTCTTCATCCTAATCTGGTCTGCCTTCCACCCACCTCTACCCTGGCACCCTTCCTGTCTACTCCTATACCTCACCACTGCCTCACTCCGTGGAAGGTTGCTGAAGCCACACAGCCTGGTGAACAAGCAAACAGTAACACATCACACCCAGCACTGGGGAAGGCTGCACAAGGCCCCCATCCTGGTGAACAAGCAAACAGCAACAAATCACACCCAGCACTGTGGAAGGTTGCAAAAGCCACCCAGCCCGGTGAACAAGCAAACAGTAACACATCACACCCAGCACTGGGGAAGGCTGCACAAGGCCCCCATCGTGGTGAACAAGCAAACAGCAACAAATCACACCCAGCACTGGGGAAGGCTGCACAAGGCCCCCATCCTGGTGAACAAGCAAACAGTAACACATCACACCCAGCACTGGGGAAGGCTGCTAAAGTCACCCATCCTGGTGAACAAGCAAACAGTAACACATCACACCCAGCACTGGGGAAGGCTGCACAAGGCCCCCATCCTGGTGGACAAGCAAACATTAACAATCACACCCAGCACTGTGGTAAATTGCTAAAGCCACCCAGCCTGGTGAACAAGCAAACAATAAAAATTAACACCCAGCACTGTGGAAGGCTACACAAGGCCCCCAGCCCGGTGAACAAGCAAACAGTAACACATCACACCCAGCACTGTGGTAAATTGCTAAAGCCGCCCAGCCTGGTGAACAAGCAAACAGTAACAAATCACACCCAGCACTGTGGTAAATTGCTAAAGTCACCCATCCTGGTGAACAAGCAAACAGTAACAAATCACACCCAGCACTGTGGAAGGCTGCACAAGGCCCCCATCCTGGTGAACAAGCAAACATTAACAATCACACCCAGCACTGTGGTAAATTGCTAAAGCCACCCAGCCTGGTGAACAAGCAAACAGTAACAATCACACCCAGCACTGTGGTAAATTGCTAAAGCCACCCAGCCTGGTGAACAAGCAAACAGTAACAATCACACCCAGCACTGTGGTAAATTGCTAAAGCCAACCATCCCGGTGAACAAGCAAACAGTAACACATCACACCCAGCACTGTGGAAGGCTGATAAAGCCACCCATCCTGGTGAACAAGCAAACATTAACACATCACACCCAGCACTGTGGAAGGTTGCTCAAGCCACCCATCCTGGTGAACAAGCAAACATTAACACATCACACCCAGAACTGTGGAAGGCTGATAAAGCCACCCATCTCGGTGAACAGTCAAACAGTAACACATCACACCCAGCACTGGGGAAGGCTGCAAAAGCCACCAATCCTCGTGAACAGGCAAACATTAATACATCACACCCAGCACTGGGGAAGGCTGCTAAAGACACCCATCCCGGTGAACAAGCAAACAGTAACACATCACACCCAGCACTGTGGAAGGTTGCAAAAGCCACCCATCCTGGTGAACAGTCAAACAGTAACACATCACACCCAGCACTGGGGAAGGCTGCAAAAGCCACCATCCTCGTGAACAGCAAACATTAATACATCACACCCAGCACTGTGGAAGGCTGCAAAGCCACCCATCCGGTGAACAAGCAAACAGTAACACATCACACCCAGCACTGTGGAAGGTTGCAAAAGCCACCCATCCTGGTGAACAGCAAACAGTAACAATCACACCCAGCACTGGGGAAGGCTGCAAAGGCACCCATCCTGTGAACAAGCAAACAGTAACAACATCACACGCAGCACTGTGGAAGGTTGCAAAAGCCACCAGCCCGGTGAACAAGCAAACAGTAACACATCACACCCAGCACTGGGGAAGGCTGCTAAAGCCACCCAGCCTGGCGAACAAGCAAACAGTAACACATCACACCCAGCACTGTGGAGGCTGCTAAAGTCACCCATCCTGGTGAACAAGCAAACAGTAACACATCACACCCAGCACTGGGGAAGGTTGCACAAAGCCACCCATCCTGGTGAACAAGCAAACAGTAACAATCACACCCAGCACTGTGGTAAGTGCTAAAGCCACCCAGCCTGGTGAACAAGCAAACAATAAAAATAACACCCAGCACTGTGGAAGGCTACACAAGGCCCCATCCTGGTGAACAAGCAAACAGTAACACATCACACCCAGCACTGTGGAAGTTGCTAAAGCCGCCCAGCCTGGTGAACAAGCAAACAGTAACAATCACACCCAGCACTGTGGAAATTGCTAAAGTCACCCATCCTGGTGAACAAGCAAACAGTAATAAATCACACCCAGCACTGTGGAAGGCTGCACAAGGCCCCCATCCTGGTGAACAAGCAAACATTAACAATCACACCCAGCACTGTGGAAGGCTGCTAAAGCCATCCCACCTGGTGAACAAGCAAACAGTAACAATATCACACCAGCACTGTGGAAGGTTGCAAAAGCCACCCATCCTGGTGAACAAGCAAACAGTAACACATCACACCCAGCACTGTGGTAAATTGCTAAAGCCACCCAGCCTGGTGAACAAGCAAACAGTAACAATCACACCCAGCACTGTGGTAAATTGCAAAACCCACCCAGCCTGGTGAACAAGCAAACAGTAACAATCACACCCAGCACTGTGGTAAATTGCTAAAGCCACCCAGCCTGGTGAACAAGCAAACAGTAACAATCACACCCAGCACTGTGGTAAATTGCTAAAGCCAACCATCCCGGTGAACAAGCAAACAGTAACAACATCACACCAGCACTGTGGAAGGTTGCTAAAGCCACCCATCCTGGTGAACAAGCAAACAGTAACACATCACACCCAGAACTGTGGAAGGCTGATAAAGCCACCCATCTCGGTGAACAAGCAAACAGTAACACATCACACCCAGCACTGGGGAAGGTTGCAAAAGCCACCCATCCTGGTGAACAAGCAAACAGTAACACATCACACCCAGCACTGGGAAGGCTGCTAAAGCACCCATCCTGGTGAACAAGCAAACAGTAACACATCACACCCAGCACTGTGGAAGGTTGCAAAGCCACCCATGCCTGGTGAACAAGCAAACAGTTAACAATACACCCAGCACTGGGGAAGGCTGCTAAAGACACCCATCCCTGGTGAACAAGCAAACAGTAACACATCACACCCAGCACTGTGGGAAGGTGCAAAAGCCACCCATCCTGGTGAACAGTCAAACAGTAACACATCACACCCAGCACTGGGGAAGGCTGCAAAAGCCACCAATCCTCGTGAACAGGCAAACATTAATACATCACACCCAGCACTGGGGAAGGCTGCTAAAGACACCCATCCCAGTGAACAAGCAAACAGTAACAAATCACACCCAGTACTGTGGAAGGCTGCTAAAGCCACCCATCCTCGTGAAAAAGCAAACAGTAACAAATCACACCCAGTACTGTGGAAGGCTGCTAAAGACACCCATCCCGGTGAACAAGCAAACAGTAACACATCACACCCAGCACTGGGGAAGGCTGATAAAGCCAACAATCCTCGTGAACAGGCAAACAGCAACACATTACACCCAGTACTGTGGAAGGCTGCTAAAGCCACCAATCCTTGTGAACAAGCAAACAGTAACACATCACACCCTGCACTGTGGAAGGTTGCAAAAGCCCCCATCCTGGTGAACAAGCAAACAGTAACACATCACACCCAGCACTGTGGAAGGTTGCAAAAGCCACCCATCCTGGTGAACAGTCAAACAGTAACACATCACACCCAGCACTGGGGAAGGCTGCAAAAGCCACCCATCCCGGTGAACAGGCAAACAGTAACAAATCACACCCAGTACTGTGGAAGACTGCTAAAGCCACCAATCCTCGTGAACAAGCAAACAGTAACACATCACACCCAGCACTGTGGAAGGCTGCTAAAGTCACCCATCCTGGCGAACAAGCAAACAGCAACACATCAGACCCAGCACTGGGGAAGGCTGATAAAGCCACCCATCTTGGTGAACAAGCAAACAGTAACAAATCACACCCAGCACTGTGGAAGGCTGCAAAGCCACCCAGCCTGGTGAACAAGCAAACAGTAACACATCACACCCAGCACTGTGGAAGGCTGCTAAAGCCACCAATCCTCGTGAACAGGCAAACAGCAACACATCACACCCAACACTGTGGAAGGTTGCTGAAGCCACCCATCCTGGTGAACAAGCAAACAGTAGCACATCACACCCAGCACTGTGGAAGGCTGCTAAAGCCACCAATCCTCGTGAACAGGCAAACAGCAACACATCACACCCAACACTGTGGAAGGTTGCTGAAGCCACCCATCCTGGCGAACAAGCAAACAGTAACAAATCACACCCAGCACTGTGGAAGGCTGCAAAAGCCACCCATCCAGGTGAACAGTCAAACAGTAACACATCACACCCAGCACTGGGGAAGGCTGCAAAAGCCATCAAACCTCGTGAACAGGCAAACAGCAACACATCACACCCAGCTCTGGGGAAGGCTGCTAAAGACACCCATCCAGGTGAACAAGCAACACATCACACCCAGCACTGTGGAAGGTTGCTGAAGCCACCCATCCTGGCGAACAAGCAAACAGTAACAAATCACACCCAGCACATTGGAAGGCTGCTAAAGCCACCCACCCTGGTAAACAAGCAATAGTAACAAATCACACCCAGCACTGTGGAAGGCTGCTAAAGACACCCATCCTGGTGAACAAGCAAACAGCAACAAATCACACCCAGCACAGTGGAAGGCTGCTAAAGCCACCCACCCTGGTAAACAAGCAAATAGTAACAAATCACACCCAGCACTGGGGAAGGCTACTAAAGACACCCATCCCGGTGAACAAGCAAACATTAACACATCACACCCAGCACTGTGGAAGGTTGCAAAAGCCACCCATCCTGGTGAACAGTCAAACAGTAACACATCACACCCAGCACTGGGGAAGGCTGCAAAAGCCACCAATCCTCGTGAACAGGCAAACATTAATACATCACACCCAGCACTGGGGAAGGCTGCTAAAGACACCCATCCCGGTGAACAAGCAAACAGTAACACATCACACCCAGCACTGTGGAAGGTTGCAAAAGCCACCCATCCTGGTGAACAAGCAAACAGTAACACATCACACCCAGCACTGGGGAAGGCTGCACAAGGCCCCCATCCTGGTGAACAAGCAAACAGCAACAAATCACACCCAGCACTGTGGAAGGTTGCAAAAGCCACCCAGCCCGGTGAACAAGCAAACAGTAACACATCACACCCAGCACTGGGGGAGGCTGCTAAAGCCACCCAGCCTGGCGAACAAGCAAACAGTAACACATCACACCCAGCACCGTGGAAGGCTGTTAAAGTCACCCATCCTGGTGAACAAGCAAACAGTAACACATCACAACAAGCACTGGGGAAGGCTGCACAAGGCCCCCATCCTGGTGAACAAGCAAACATTAACAATCACACCCAGCACTGTGGTAAATTGCTAAAGCCACCCAGCCTGGTGAACAAGCAAACAATAAAAATTAACACCCAGCACTGTGGAAGGCTACACAAGGCCCCCAGCCCGGTGAACAAGCAAACAGTAACACATCACACCCAGCACTGTGGTAAATTGCTGAAGCCGCCCAGCCTGGTGAACAAGCAAACAGTAACAAATCACACCCAGCACTGTGGTTAATTGCTAAAGTCACCCATCCTGGTGAACAAGCAAACAGTAACAAATCACACCCAGCACTGTGGAAGGCTGCTAAAGACACCCATCCAGGTGAACAAGCAACACATCACACCCAGCACTGTGGAAGGTTGCTGAAGCCACCCATCCTGGCGAACAAGCAAACAGTAACAAATCACACCCAGCACATTGGAAGGCTGCTAAAGCCACCCACCCTGGTAAACAAGCAATAGTAACAAATCACACCCAGCACTGTGGAAGGCTGCTAAAGACACCCATCCTGGTTAACAAGCAAACAGCAACAAATCACACCCAGCACAGTGGAAGGCTGCTAAAGCCACCCACCCTGGTAAACAAGCAAATAGTAACAAATCACACCCAGCACTGTGGAAGGCTGCTAAAGCCACCCATCCTTGTGAGCCAGCAACATTAACAAATCACACCCAGCTTTGTGGAAGGCTGCTAAAGCCACCCACCCTGGTAAACAAGCAAATAGTAACAAATCACACCCAGCACTGTGGAAGGCTGCTAAAGCCACCCATCCTTGTGAGCCAGCAACATTAACAAATCACACCCAGCTTTGTGGAAGGCTACAAAAGCCACCCACGTTTTTAAAGCTATCCAACCTTTTGGGAACTGTTGCATGCTGTTGTTGAAGTGTGCCTCCAGACAACCCACTGGGTTCGACATGTACTGGCAAATGATGCCCAGCTGGTGGGAGAGGTGGCAAAGCTTGACAACCTGTATGGTGCTGCCCACAAGCACTATGACACTCAGGTGTGGTGTAAGGCTATATCAACCCGCCACCCTGGAGGAAAGCAAACACTGACCTATCAGTTGGATGTCCTGGGGGCGGTGCCGCCCAACCACCCTAAGGGAACTGGCAAACACTGGCAAACCATACTCAGTTGATGTGGAAAGCATTAAAACACAATCACCCTGGTGAGAATGACCTGAACTCACTGAGCTGATCAGCTGTTAGGGAAGGCTGTATCACCACGGTACCGTTTTTGCTTAAGATTTTAGACCGCGCAGCATACCTTCAGATCCAAGGTTAATTGGAATCTAACAATCTGCTAGGTCTACGACAATCCGGATTTCGTCCCAGACACGGGACGGAAACTGCTTTAATAGACCTAAAAACCCAAATTGAGGTATTGAAGGATAAGGGCAAACTAGCAATGCTACTACTTCTCGACCTCTCTGCCGCATTTGATTTGGTCAACCACCAGATCCTATGCAGGCAACTCCACTCTGCTGCCAACTTCTCATCCTCTGCTGAGGCCTGGATCAAATCCTTTTTGAGCAATAGATCCATGAGGGTCTTTGCCCCTTCCGGAGCCGCGGACCCTTCCCCAATTCACTGCGGCGTACCTCAGGGATCTTGCATGTCACCTACACTCTATAACATCTTCATGAAATCTCTCTTTGATGTGCTTGACTATCTGGGTGTCTCCTACACTAATTACGTGGACAGCACCCAGATACTCATTCCCATCACAGGTGATTATCTAGCTGACACCAAGGCCCTTAACGACGTCTACCTGGTCATGCAAGCCTGGATGGCCCAACACCAGTTATGCCTAAATGACGACAAAACGGAGCTCCTTATCCTGGGCACCTCACAATGCCTGAGCAAACTAGAGCCGTCCTATCAGTCATTTGCCATTGACGGTAATATCATACGAGTCTCGAAAGATACCAAAACGTTAGGTTTTTACCTTGACGCCACACTATCCTTATCCCGACAAATAAATGCAGTCAGATCTGCCTCTGCATACACGTGCAAACTTATTGCATCCTGCAGACCGTTCCTCACCACCCCTAACAGTGTCACACTAGCTAGAACTCTCATTATGTCCAAAGTTGATTGTAGTGCTCTTTACTTAGGTACTAGCCAAGAGAACCTGAATAAACTCCAAACAACCCAGAAAAATGCCATTTGTGCCGCCCTAAACATCCCCCACAACCACCACATTTCAGAATCTAGAACCAACCTAAAGTGGCTACCTGTCAAACAGAGAATTTCACTAAAAACACTTGTCCTCACGCACAAATGCTTGGCTAACAAGGCCCCTATCTACCTCTGCAGTCAGCTGTCTCGCCACTCGACCTCCCGATCTCTAAGAACTGCCCAGACCCACTGTCTATCGATCCCTAGGTTTAAACTTCAAAAAGCGGGGGGGGGGGGTCTAGCTTCCCTGTCCTAGCCTCTAAGCTATGGAACTCCCTCCCCACTACAATCAGAGCTGAAGACTCATTCACCACATTCAAGGCCAAAACCAAATCTTGGCTTTTTGACCAGCACTAAGACATGCTCTGCGCCCTTGTCTTACATACTCTGGCCCGCTGACCTCCGTTACTATTTTTTCTGTACCCCCTCGGGGTATATCCACTGTTAAGCCTTAGCGGCACTGGAACCACTGTCATATTTGTAGATAGAAACTCTGTTAATATTTCTGTTAATGTAATTTTTATGTCTGTATATATGCATTTGTGTAACTTTGTACAAATTGTGCCCAGATGCCCCCGGGCCTGGTGGCTTGCGCGTTACAAATAAAACAAACACAAATACACTGAGCCACCCTCAGGCAACTGGACACACTGGGCAACAGAGACAGCGTCAGTGGCAAATAAGCCCGAAAATGGGCGACATGGCACGAGGCGTTGCCACCTGACAGGAGACAGGTCTACAGGTGGCTTCTCCAGGAGCATCAGTGGCAAGGGGGCACGTGTTGGCTACGGTTGAACATTAGACAACTAAACATTACATAAAACATAGCAGAGCGGCACATGGCGAAAAGCAAAAGGCGGAACCGGGACTGGCAGAATCCATCTGTGACTGGCCAAAGGGACTTTACATCAAGGCGTCTCCGCAGCTCCCCAGCAGGCCTCAGTCGACACCCCCAGGCCCCAGGACCGGAGGACAACAGAGGCCCCGGCCCCCAAAGCCCTTCACAGACGGGGTGCCAGCCAGGGCTGCCCGCCCCGGGCTCACATTCCTCCCCAAATACACGCGGGCTCTTTGAAACCAGAGAAGGGCGGGAACGGGCGGCTGTTGACTTAATGTCCAACAGGCAGAGGTGGGGAGGGGGCGCCTCGACCCCAATCCCAGGCTCACAGTTTCCGGAAATTCCACGCTGCGGTAGAGATGATCAAGCAAGCCCCCCCACCCGCACCCGCCCCGCACCCAATCGCCCCGCTTCTATGAGAAAGTAAGCGCTTTAGCACAGAGAACAGATGCGCCTGGAGGGCTCACACGGGGGAGGGGCGCAACGGGGGTACAACAAAGAGCAGAGAAGCAGAGCCCAGGCGAGCCGGGGAGGGGGGCACACACTGAGGAAGGGGGAGGAAGGGGGTACAACACAGAGCACAGAATAGGGCATACGCGCGTCTGGAGGGGGCTAAAGGGGAAACAGGGCAGAGCAGAACTGCAGCACAGTCTAGCCCGGAGGGGACACAAGCAGGGGGCGCGCAGGGGTTCGGGGCACACAGGCCGGTGAGACATGGTTCAGATAAGCATATGGTTTCCCAAGCTGCCTCCCTTTCACTGGGTTTAAACCAGGAGAGGCCGGCAGTAAATGGTTCTAGAGCCCCCCCAGAGAGCGCCATGCTGCAACCCAGGGCCAGCAAAGAAACTCCCACAGACGTTTGCTCTTCCAGGGGCTTAAGGTTGCTTTATCATTCAGCCAATACTCTGCACTCATTGGACTATTGTGACGGATCAACTTCCGGGGCGCCAGTGGTCCAGGGATGAATATCGGTTTCTAAACCATCAATCAGCCCCACACCTCGAGTACACCAGAAGGGGTCCAAACAGATTGGAAACACAAGTCATTTATAAGACCTACTTGACCAATTTTTGGCAACGTGGACGGAACAGCAGGCATATATCCACAAGGTCGTGGATCGTTGGTTAACTGCAAGACAGCCAAAAATACAATTATTACCCAATGATAAAAGGGACTGCCCAGTCAAGGTTGCATACAAATATCGACCTTATTATTATCACAACAGACAGTTCTAGCACACTACAAAATACAACCCGCCCTGTAAAGGAACACAGCGGACAGACAGTTACAAAGAAGAAAAAGGGATGCACTCTGGATACTGACAGGAGGGTTGTCGGTAAATTAATTAATCACAATAGTTCAAGGATACTTGGTTTCAACACAAGGGGGCAATGGGACATAAAATGTCACTAGGGGCCTTCGGAAAAGGACCAGGGGGACAGAACCACAATGTACCAGATCCTTGTAGAAGCTCTTGGTGCTCGACAGTGTAGAGTAAGTTCCAGGGCGCTTTGCAGCTTCTGCAACAGAGTTCAAGACGGAAGACAGCTGCGGGTATCAGGTGGCAGGCAGTTCGGCGAGCAAGGCTGGCCTGCACGGCGGCTCAGGGTCAGGAATTGTCTCAGTGCTGGCCGGCGGTTCTGAAGCACTGGTCAAGGCATCTCATACGCCTTTAGCAACTGCGGCGTAAACAACAATCAGCAGTGCAGTCGGTTGCAGCTCGAGGGGCTCAACTGGCTCAAAAATGTCCTTTAAACCAGACGCTGTTAGATGCTTGTCGATGCACTCCTCCTAGCTTCTTCACTGGGCTCGTGTCGTCCTGTAAGATGGACGGCCCAAAGCTGAGGAGAGTGTTGCAGGCAGCTGCCTTGTCCTTAGTTTGGTTCTGAGACTCTGGCACTTCCCACCTAGGAATCTTGCTGCAGAGCCTAGCAGGGGAGGCTGTGTGCTGGCTGGGTACTGGTTCTGGAGCTGCTGGAGGGTCCCCTGGATTCAGTATCTCCCTATGTTCACTGGGAGATGTTTAGGGGAGGGATCTTGCTTCCCTCTTTGGAAACCCTCGCCTTCGTTCACTGGCGGAAGATGTAAGTCAGACTGTACCTTCAGCCAGGGTCCAATGCTGAGTTCTTCTTGCTACTCCTTGCAAAGTCTTCAGATGATCTCCCCAAAAGAGGGGTTTAGCCCTCTTTTAAAGCTAAACTAGCCACACTGATTTCTGTAGGCTAGGCCTAACTTAATGATCCAATCCTGTGTCCCCACCAACAATCTCCTGTATGCATGAGGTCATAACCAGAGCGCTTTGCAACAGAAAAGGTAAAGGGGTGAAAACATGTAAACTAAGTCCCACCCATCTTCCTGTATGTTGTGGATCAAAGGGTCTCTGTGGTTAATTGTGCTCTCTGTGGTTCCTGATTAAAGCAGCAAGTCTCCCTTGAAGCTGAGGCGAGACCAGACTTTCTGGCTTCTTTAAACCACATTCTCGTACCTTCTGAATGGGGTCCCCCTGCGGGCATGACTACTGTAAACAGCTGTCCAAGGCATGACAGTTCACTGCCCTTGATACTGAGAGGCGGAAGCTGGCCTCAGGTTGACACAGATGCATATCAGTGGCTGTTGGGGTTTCCTGTCTCCTTGTTTAGCCTCTGCAGGCAGGCCCGATGTGGGCCTGTTTGAATGAATCTCTTGTCTTTTATGATTAACATTAACCTTTTACAACTTTTTCATCATGTATCCAAATCTTTCATAACATCATACTGAAAAACACTGTTTAAAACAAAGTAAAATATACATACATTCCAAATTCAAAGTTAAAAGAAAATACTTTCCCACCCAAAACAGGAGAAGACAATACCCTGATAACACATAGTCTCCTTTTGCTATCGGTCGGGCAAACACTTGCAGTGATTTTGAGCGAATTTCTGAGTCATTTTCCAGTGCAAATTCAGCTGTCCATCATAATAATAGTTTCAAACTTGTCTCTGATTTCCAGGCTATGAGCCTCATTACAAGGTTGGAGGTAGCCAGGGAGCTATTAGTTCCATGGCTGCCTTTAAACCAGGCTCCTTTACCGGGTTCCTGCAATGAGGAATAACCGGGTCATTCCGACATAGGAGGACCCGGTAATTCCTCCTTGCAGGAACCCATCCCCATTCCCATTTGAGCCCCCATAGGGCTCAATGGGAATGGGGAGGTAGGTAATAACGGGCAGATTACATCTGGCACATTATTACCTCCCTCTTCCCCTCGCAGGACCCGGAAAAGACGTCTGGTTTTACCAGGTGTCCGATCCGGTTCCCGCGAAGGGAACCTTGTAATACGCGTTCCCGGAATGAAGGGGCCCGGTCCCGTACCAGCCCCCTTCATTCCAGGAGCGCAAGGGTTGTAATGAGGCCCAATGACTCAATTTTGCAGCTCTCCAACATATGAATCACTGCGATTGTAGTTTCCTGTGATTTACCACCGATAAATCTTTCCCGCCAGGATTCATGTGTAGAGTATAGAGAAGAATGAGCAAATCTACTGAAGAAGTGTTGTCTGGCTTCTACTGTGCCTTCGCAGAACAACAGTAGATGTTTAATAGACTGCCTTTCTGGGTTTTCACAGATCTTGCAGAGCTTTAATGCCTGATTGCCCATTCCTCTTTTTGTTAAGACTTCTCCTGTTTTGGTAACATTCAACCTTAAGAACTTGCTCCTAATTCTCCAGTCAGGGAATCTTACTAAGTATTTATTCAAAACACCCAAATTCCGATCTGTCATCTGGAGAGGATTCGAGCGTGTGCCCGTTCTTATTTTCTCGATAGTATGGATCCAGTCCATTTCATCCCATTTCTTTTTTGCTTTCATCGGATCTTCTAGTAGAAGTTTAGTTTCAATGTCAGTATTCAACAGTGACTTTTCCACCAACAGCTTTAAATTGTCCAAGATGGGTGATTTTCCTGACTTCATATGGGCATCTATGACCGAATATAGTGAGTCTTCTTGAGCAGAGGTGATCTTTTGCAGAAGTGATATTAATTTCCAACCTGCTTGGGATGCGAGAGACCTGAGGCCTAATTCGAATTGGAGATTGTCTATTGATAAACTCAAAGGCAGCCCTAATGCATGCTTCCAAAGGAGGCCTTACCATCTTTGCCACTGTGTGTCCCATAAGTGAGGTTATGTCTCCAATCCATACAACAAGATCGGGACGACTTTTATTGCTGGGATAATGGAAAATCTTCCACATTTCCAAAGTATCTTTTTCATCTGGGCCGTCAAAGGTTGAAGCTTCAGGGAAATCTCATGCTCCATCTTATGCCCTGCTGGATTGGCATATATTTTGTAGCCAAGGTAGACCAACTCTTCTACTCTCATTATTCTTTCTCTCCCAATGACCAATGGTGGAAGGTGACATGTTTATTTTTCTGTCTGTACACTAGAATGTTTGATTTTTTAGGGGTAATTGAGAGCCCATTTATATTCGCATATTTGAAGAGTCCATCCAACAGTCGTTGTAGTCCTATCGCAGGTCTATCTAGGATAACGACATCATCTGCATAAGCGAGCCAGTGTAGTTGAACCCCATTCAATACTGGACTTGCTAATGCAAAGGGAGCTAGGAAGGCCCCCATATCAGATGTGTAGAGATTAAAAAAGTATGGAGCCCCCAGGCAACCCTGCCTAACCGCCCAGATTACCCCCACACTGGTTCTGATGAATGGCCCTCTTCATCCAACCGCACTCTGATGTTATTCTCCCTGTGAAATTCTATCAACATGCCCAATAGTCCTTCTGGTATTCCCTTTGATCTCAATTTGTGCCAGAGCCTTCCTCTGTCCACTTGGTCAAAGGCTTTGGAGAAAACCACACATGCCCCATATAGCTGTTTTTCCCCTTTCTTCTGGGTCTTCTCACTTAATAGATTCAACATAATGCCATTTACTGCAGTGGAGAGCCCCTTCCTGAAGCCTGTCTGGCATCTTGATATAATCTTTGCCTTTCTTTCCCAAGCCTCTAATTCACCTAACAGTATCTTCATGAAAATGTTACTATCGATGTCCAGGAGGGCGATAGGATGGTAGTTTGCTGCCACGGTCCTGTCTCCCCCCTTGAACAAAGGAATTATAGTGGCAGAGCTCCACGATGGAGGAAATTGCTTTCTAGCTATGATCTCCACGAAAAGCCAGTTAAGCAGCTTTGACCACAAGTCCAGCCTATTCCTCATTACTTGGTAGGTGAGGCCATTAGGGCCTGCTGCTTTTGAGGAAGACCCTTTCATAATCAAATCTTTGATGTACATTTCATCAAATGTAGTTTTAATCGGTTTCCCAAAGACAAGTTTTAAGTGGCTGATCCAGTCTTCTTCTTTAACAAAATTACAGAGCTGTGTCGCCAAGTTTCCCTCAAGTTTATGGATGACAGACCAGAAGTCCTTCGAGTTCTTTTTTGCGAGTAAATCCAACATATGTTCACCATCCTTCTGATGTCTGTTTATTTTCCTTGACGTAGACCAATCTTTATATTTTCTTTTCAACAGTCTTGTCTCATCTTTGATCGCCTCCATATTTCCCTTTTGTTTTTTTTAATCAAACGTATATTCCTATTATATTCCTTTTTCTTTACCATGGTCTCTTCATCATATGTATGTTTATGTATTTGTTTGAGGCCATCCCTGCTTGTTCTCGGCGGGTAAATTGACCAGATTAATTTTGCAAAACTTGTGGGTGAATAGTTTTCATATTGGATAAATTCAGGCAGGGCTATGAGTTTCCCATTTAGTTTCAACCCCCTGCTTTATATTTTGTGGATCCGGACTCTTCCCTCCCTACATTCCAATTTTTGTTTGTCTCTCAACTGTGTTTCTGATAGTACTTCTGGGAGTAAGCGTTCTAACCTCAGATGATCACTGCCACCCCCTCACGAATAGCTAGCGTTACCTTTTGTTCAAATAGCGAGCTTGAGATAAAGAGGTAGTCTAGCGTTGAAACCGCTGCACCTTGGATTCTCGTCGGTTTTGCAGGTATATCCCCAGGTATATTTCCATTTACCATTTTTAAATACCACATACTTAAAAAGTCTACCCATGAGTGACCATTCTCTGTCATCCTCCGCCCTCCTTGATTTGTTTGTTCTTTTGATAAATTCAGGCAATGGGAATTCAAGTCCCCTCCTAGTATTATTTTAGCCTCCGGGAACAATGTTAACGCCTTTTCCAGGGCCTGTGCTAATTTTTCCAAAAAGGCGCCCAACCCTAAACACGCAGGATTCCAGTAAATATTACCAATTATCAACTCCAGGTCTGGTTGAATATTCTTCAATGTTGCTTTACAGAGTTGAAGCCCTTGTATCTTACAGTCAATAGTGTGTATATCCCTAAATTTAGAGCGCTTAAGGGCTATAAGCATCCCCCCACTCGACCGCCCTCTAGCTTTTTGAGATGCAGCTTGTGCCTCTACAAAAAAACCTCTATTGCTATATGGTTTACCATCCATGTTTCTTGTAACATGATAGCATCTCCCTCCCCAAAAAGATGGTTTTTCGTAAGCCTGGAGGAGAAATTGTTTGGACCCCGCATGTTCCAACAGAACATTTTGAAACTCTCATTTTCAAAGAGGTTTTTGTGCCAGGCCAAGTTTCTGCAGAACCTCTGTGAGAATGCCCGGAAGCAGGGATAACGCATTTTCATTTGAGGTTACCCCCGAGACTGCTGTTACATTCGTTACCAATTGAGAATTTGACTTGGGGGTATTTTTGAGCCCTTGACCCACTCCCTCTTGCCGTATTGCAATCTCAGGCCTTCCATTTGTAACTAGTACATTTAGTTTCTTCAGGTCCTCCTTTGCCTCGTTTATGGCAATGTACACCTCTCTTGAGGCGCATCCAAGCTCTGCCACCCGAGGTTGTGTTATGTCTGGAAATTTCACACATTCGATGTCATTGCTGTTGATGAGATATAAACTCAGCACTTTTTTTTAGAATTGTTAAGATCACCCCTCGATTTAAGTACTTGATCTGGTTTTTATTTGCAGTTCATTGCATCCAGATAATTGGCATCGCAAATGGTGATGATTTTGTTTGTCTTTCCATTTGTTGTTTTGGGGCCTCTGCTGGGGCCGTTGTAATTGGATTTGGGGGGGGTTGAGAGTTCCTCCATTTCTTTTGATTTTCCCACTCCATTTCCAATCTCCCCGATTCTCCTGTGCTTTCCCTCCCACTTCCTTACATTTTCTCCGACAGTCAAGTTCTTTTTTTGTTGCTTTGGCCTTTTTCAAGAATATCGGGGCGATCTTTAGCGCGATCTTCACTTCTCCACTAATCTCCGCATTTTGAGCTTTCTTTTACTATTTCTGCCTTTTTCTTCATTTTCAGGAATATTGGTGCAATTGGTGGACTCTTCTTTGTCTTTATTGTTTCAGTGGGTGCCACCGGACCATCCTTCTCAGAGTCTGTTTAGCAGCCTGTTGATGTCCTTGATTGTTTTTTTATCTCTTTCCTGGCTGCCCGTCTGATCTTTGTGATTGTTCTTTTTCCCAGTATAATTGTTTTGTTTCTTGGATGGTTCTATTTCCCCACAGGAGCCCTCCTCAGGATCTACTTCAATTACATCCTGATCTACCCCTGATGGCAGTAACAAGGTATTCGTTATTTTCTTCAGAAAGGTATTTGTTTCTGCATTATTGTTATTTTTTTCCTTTGTTTTTTTGATTTTTCAATCCTTTTTCTGTATTAAGTTCTCTTTCAGTCTTCTTTTTCTCCTTGAATCTCTTTTCCGTTCTTTTTTCCTTCCCAATTGGTCAACGAGCCTCCAACCCACAGTCCCGCGGGTCGACGCCGGCAAGCCCTCACTTACCCAGCAACTTCGGGGGAGCAGAGCAACGCTGTCCACGAAGTGCCCTCTTCTCCAAGCGCACCAAACAAACCTCAAACCTCTCCAGCTGGCTGCGATCAAAGGATCCAAGTCCCGCAGTCTCCTGACCAGCCTCGGGTGAGATTGGTCCAAAATACTATGCAATTTGCTGTCTTTATTTGATAGACAGTCGGGCCACGTATTCGGGGCAAAACACTGAAGCTTCCGAGGCTCAAAGTCGGTACTTACAATGAGTGGCAGCCGCAGCAATAGATGGCAATGTGTTTAAAAGAAGTGAGAGAGTGAGAGAGCGTGGTGAGAATGCTGTGGGAATGCAATGTAAATGTCGGTAGACAGGGTTGTGGTTGAACTCTTCTTCTGCAAACCGCTCAGCTGGTTCCAACCCCTCGCAGAGAACTGCATGTCTCCCAAGCACACCAGGCACTCACCGGCACCGACACCAGCACCAACACTGTGTTCTCCTCCTCATCCACTTGATTCGATTAGAGGAATGGACCTTGTACGTTCGGTCGTCAGCACGTCCGCTCTCAAGCCGCACTGAATCACAAGAAAGCAAATGGTGAGTCAGCCGCTTCTGACAGTCACAAGTTCAACCTTATTAGTATGCAAAGCTGCCACCAGCAGCAGAGGTAAACAAATGGACTGGTCAGATCCATGGAGCCTTTGTTAGTTAATTAGACTGACCATGGCAGAGGGAAGGTTTTGCCCTCCCCTTCTGAGATGACATGGTGTAATCCTAGATGTCATATCCCAATTGAATATGACAGGGGGACTGCGCCTGTAGGCTGTGTCCACTCAGACTACCCATGTGTATGCTGTGCAGTGAGCACAGGAAAATGTGTGCGGATTAGCCCCACACATTTTCCAGGTGGTTGATCTACCATTCTTCAATTTCTTGTAAAATATTTTTTTAAACCAGGTGATCCCACACCCACTGTGCAGATGGTCAAATTCAACATGTGAACCATCACGCTACTGAGGGTCTGGTTCATCATCGAGGCGAAATTACCGGTGTAGGCCATCTGCATTTGCATGCTGGGAGCCTGGCTTGTGTTGGATGTCCATATCTAATCCCTGTAGGGATATGGCTCAACGCAAAAGCTTACGGTTCTCCCCTTGCATGGCCATTAACCATTGAAGAGGCCGGTGGTCTGTCTGGATCATAAAGTGAGACCCAAAGATGTAGGGGTTCAGCTTCTTTACTGACCACATGACCGCATACGCCTCTTTTTCAACAAAGGCCCAGTTCCTGTCTCTTTTTGTCAATTTCCTGCTAATGTAGGCAACAGGTTGCTCTACCCCTTGAGAGTTCAGCTTCGTTAACACTGCTCCGATACCAAAATCACAAGCGTCTGGATAACGAACTCCTGGCCATAGTCTGGCACTTTCAGAACTGCGGCCCTGCACAATCCATCCTTCAAATCCTGAACGGAGGTTTGACAGCCTGGGGCCCAAGTTACCTTCTTTGGCATTTTCTTGAAAGTTACATCATTTTGGGGCATGGCAATGGTCCCATACCACCTTATGAACGACCAGTAGTACCCGGTGAGACCTGAAAAGGCTCTCACCAGCGTCTGTGTGTTGGGGATGTCCCAATCCTTCACAGCCTGTACCTTCGCTTCGAGAGGCTGTTTCTTACCTCCACTGGCCAGATGGCCTAGGTAAGTCACTGTGCCCTGCGCTATCTGGCACCTCATAGCCTTGACAGTCACACCTGCATCTTGCAGCACCAAAGCACTTACTTCAGGAGGGATAAGTGATCCTCCCAGGTGTGGCTAAACACGGCAATGCCATCTAAATATGCGACACTGACGTTTTCCAGCTCAGACAAAACCTGGTTAACCACCTGCTGAAAAGTGGCAGGGGCATTCTTCAATCCGAAGGACATCACAGTGAAATGATAGTGCCCTTCTGGGGTTCAGAATGCCGACCTCTCTCTCACTACATCTGTCAAACCAACCTGCCAGTACCCTGCCATGAGGTCAAAGGTACTCATGTACTTGGCAGCACCAAGCTTGTCAATGAGCTCATCTGCCCGAGGAATGGGGTGAGCATCTGTCTTTGTGAAAGAATTGAGCCCTCTGTAGTCCACATAAAAGCAAACTCCAGTCTTACCACCATTGGTCTTTTTAGGGACAAGTACCACTGGGCTTGCCCAGGGGCGGTGGGATGGCTCTATCACTCCTAGGGACAACATCTTGGAAACGTCCTCCTTGATGGTGTCCCTGACCTTATCGGTCATCCAGTGAATCCTACTCTTCACCGGCTTACTATCTCCAGTGTCCACATCATGGGTGCACCAATCTGTGCGACCTTGAGTCAGCGCAAACTGACCGGCGAACTATCCCAGTAAACGGCATCAGTCTGCCAGTTGTTGTTCTGACAGGTCCGTTGCAAGCCTGACACCTTCAACTGACCCATCTGTGGCTTCAGTGTGCAGGAGGTCTGGGAGGGGATTGGTCTCCGTCTCAGTCTCCCAGTCAGTCCCTAATGACAAAACCAAGTCAACCCAGCTATAATGGGGTTTTAGCCGGTTGACTGAAAGACCCTGCACATCTATTTAGGTCCTTTCATGTCAATGATATAATTCACCTCCCTGACCTTTACCAGCACACAGTAAGGCCCAGTCCACTTGTCCTGAAGGGCACTGGGCTTGACAGGCTCCATAATCCACATCCACTGGCCTGGAGAATAGACTGTCAAAGTGGCCCTCTGGTCGTGCCAGTGCTTCATCAGCTCCTGACTGGCCTTTAAGTTGTTCGTCGACTGTTCCATGTACTTTGCCATTCTAGACGAAGGCCAAGTACATTGTCCACCACATCTTGCGTAGGGGATGAGGGGTTGCCCTACTACTAAACCCTACTTCATTCTGTGACACCTCCCTGTAGGTGAACAGAAGGCATGGCAGGAGAATATCCCTTTTTCTCCTCAGTCGCTCTTCACAGTCGCCTATCATGCCTTTCAAGGTCTTGTTGAACTGCTCACCCAGCCCATTTGATTGTGGACGGAAGGATGTAAAGAACCAGTAGGGGACTCCAGACTCTTCCCACATGGCCTTCATATACGTGGATATGAAGTTTGATCCCCTGTCAGAAATGACTTCCTTGGGGAATCCAGCGTAGGAGAATATCCACATCAGAGCCTTCGCAACCCAGGGGGCTTTAATGCTCCTTAGAGAGATAACGTCAGGGTACCTTGTGGCGTGGTCTACCACCATCGAGATGTATCTGTTCCCTGAGCTGGTTTGAGGATCCAAAGGTCCCGCAATGTCCATGCCTATTCTCTACAAAGCCCACCCAACCATGGATAGTGGAATTAAGGGGGCCTTTGTGTCACAATCTGACTTACCAGAAAATTGACAAATCGGGTAGGACCGGACAGATTCCTTGCATTTTACACCAAACTGTGGCCAGTAAAAGTGCACAGGCAACTGGTCCGATATCTTAGTCACTCCCAGGGGGCCCGCTAGAGGAATGTGGTGAGCCAACTCCAAAAGGAACTTTCTGTGGCATTGGGGAATCACCAACCTTCTGGTGCCCTCACCCTCAGAGTCGTTTTGCTCACTGTACAGGAGTCCATCCTCCCAGTACACTTTGAACATGCCAGGGGCCACAGCCTTAGCCTGCTGCTTTGCCTGCTTCCACAGGCCTGCCGAAGTGGGGGGAACACTCTTTCTGGGCTTTAAAGAAGTCAGTCTGATCTGGCCCCCCGCCAGTGCCATCTCATCCAGCTTGGGCAGGCCCATCAGATCTGAGCTCACCAGGTCCTCCATCTCAGGTGCCTGCGCTCATCTCTGAGCTGGGGATAATTTCACTGAAAAAATGCCAATTTCTGGCTCAATTACTGCCAGCGGTATTACCGCACGGTAATTGCACCGAAAATTCCCCATTGGGTCCAATGGATCCAATGGGGAATGGGGATTAACAGTTAGAGCCCAACCCGTGATCCGGCGGTAATACCGCCGGACTGGTGGGAGATAACGTTAAGATAGTTGGGCGGTATCAACTCGTGATCAGGCCCATGAACAGAGCCACGGAATAAACACCCTTTTTAAACGGGCACACTTATTTTTTTATTATTTCTTATTATTTATTTTTTGTAGTGCAAGAAGGGGGCCATGCACGGTTAAAACGTGCACACTTATTTTCATTACCTAATGAATCACTGAGTTTTTCTGTATACAAAGAATGTTTTCCTTCATTTCATCTTTCAATATGTAGGACTCATCCCCAGTATGTTTTGGGTGAGTTACCATCATACCCATATTGCATGATCTATAACACACGCAGCAGGTATATTTATGCTTGGTAATGGGTCTCAACAACGCTCTAATATAATGGCATTTCCTCACTAATCACCACCTGGACCAATCTGATGTATTGAACCATATCAGCAACACTAATTATTGCTACTGATCTACTTTCAACAAAGTGAGATTCTCACTGATACAATGTGAATTGAATTGTGACCATGTGCTAAGGAACTTTACATCTCATTTCCCCACCTCTGCTCTCGACCTTCATGATTGGTCCTGCCTGGTTATGGGTATGTACACCCATTTTTGATGTTACTTAGAATGCGTATCCGCCCTGAACAATTTTATTACTTGCACAATTGTACATCAATACTGTTTCACTTACGTTTTGATGGTTATGATTTATCACATGCGAATAATTGTATATATAATTTTTGTTGATGATGATTGAACTATTGCAACTATATCAGCCTTGAAAACGACCGACTGGTCGAAACACGTGTCGGCTGTGTTTAGAATAAATCGCCTCTCACATATTGGACGGCTTCATTCATATTTCTTGACCATGTTATGAGATTAGAAATGTATTTGAGTAGTATTGACTACTACAGATTATAAGTCTGTGTGCGCAGTATAACTACACACCATAATCGCTATTATTTTCATTGTGTCTGCTTGCTTTTTGTGGCACTTCGAATTTCTTTCACTCTGTGCATAATGGTAATTAAGCTGTGTGTCTTCGTCAAACCACGAGTAGTGTCTGAACTTATCAAGACTTGTTGGAAAAGTTGCAAATTCCAGAGGCACGTAGGCTCACCTTACTTACTTTTATGGTACTTCTAGGTTTTCAGTCAGTTTGGGAAAACAACTCCAGTCAGAAACCTTTTGCTGGGAATGTTTCTCTAAAGATGCACCTCACCTGCATCAGGGCACTCAACTAGAGATAACCTTTATAATTGGTTATTTCTAACATGCTTAATGCCCATAAGTTTCTAAGTGCTTAAGAACCCGGGGATCGAACCTGTGTTGCTCCGCATTGTCTTGCTTCCAAGGCGAGCGCGCTGCCCCTGAGCCATTCTCCCTTCTGAGATAGCCTCAGAAGGTTCTATTAATATAAAATCCTGTATAAAAAAAAAACAATTGTATAAGAAATATTGAATATTCTTCATTTCCCCTTTTCTATATAGGTGTTTTGTAATAACTATTGTTCTTTTAAAGTGTGTTTTATATGTTTGTATTTTGTGTAAGGTTTACAACGATAAACCAATTCACAATAAACAAATCAATCAATAAATACAAATAAAGAGGCGCATAGTTTTTAGTTTGATTTATTGTGTGATGTGTATATTTTCAATTCACTGCAACCCAGTCAACATCAGATTGACGCCAAAGCACAGGACAGAGATCTACGATCTCCTCAGCGATGGCGGCAACGGTCATCCGATTCATCACCGGAAGAGTTCAAGGTAGTTGCACACAAATCCCGGCCCAACAACTCCAAACTGAAACAAACCAACAGACAAGGAAAAGAGAAGGGGGGGTTAACCACTGCATACGAAGATCACCGAAAGATCACAACAGCATCACCACTAAATATCCCAAACTGTGAATCGCTGCTTCTCCTCCTAGCCTTGGTCCACCAAACCAAACTTTCAGACCTACTCGTCGACAGGCCCCCTTATAAAATCCACCTTTCACAGATGCATTCGTAGATGCCACAACCAACATCGTCATAAAATATGACCAGCGGATCACATTAGGAGACTTCAAGAAATGCTGTGAGGAAGAAAACAGCTTAAACACTAACATCTCAACTCTCAACAATGCATCAACATCAACTGGTGAAGGGAGCGATCCAATCAGCTGGACACACCCTACATGCAATCTGATTAAAAGGCCCCCCAATGCATATTATCTGGAGTGACCACCTTTGAATACCCTTTGTGATCCATCTGCCAACACGAATACAATCCCACCCTCCAAAAAGCCCCTCCAATTCAGTAAATGAACTGGAAATCCCTCAACACCAAACTAGAATCCACAAGACCACTAAGTACCGTCGTAGAGGCAATTCACATAGAAGAAAGTACTGAGACAATCCAAAAAACGGAAGATATCTCACTGGAAAAAACATTTACCCCCCCAGCACAGTAAAACACTGATGAGATGGTTCTCACCCCAACACAGAGCCCTGAAGAAACTAAACAGGAAACTGGAACAAGCGAGGAGGGAAAATTACAACCAATAGAAAAAAGTGTGTAGATAAGAGTATATAAAACTGAAATTCTCAACGCAAAAAGCTCAAATCAAGCAACACCTCAAAGGAATGTTCAGCATCTTCAACAAGCTATGAAACCCCACAACCTGCAACAAACCCCCACCCCCTCTCAGAAACTGTGTGATTCCCTTGCAGACCTCTTCAAAAACAAAAACATAAATATCCAGGAAGTGGCCACGAGCATCAAACAGCCAACTCCGGATTTAACTACAAGACTAACTGGTGAATCAAAGCAGCAAACGAGGATCACCGGCAGAACCTTGTCCACCCAAAATCTATATGATCATCCTCGGCCATGAGACGCCTGCACAATGGTTCCAGAACCTCATGAACCAATCAATGGCCACAGGAGCCGTACCACAACATTTCATTGCATACATTAAACCACTACTCAAAGACCCCTCGCAAAACACAGAAGACCTAACCATCTACTGGCCTATCTCAAATATCCCTTACCCAGCAAAACCCCTAGAAACTGTAGAGAAGAAGCCAAGTACCCCCACCTCAATCACTTCGCCCATATTGCCTATACGCTGGGAACCAGAGTGTGAGACACGTGCAGCACCATTGAAACTCCAGATACCAAGGAGAATCATGGAAGCAAGGTGTTATGGAGAATTCTCTCTTTAGGCTGAATTCCCTAACCTAGTGAGTCCCCCAGCAGCTTTGCTGGATTTCTGGAGTTTGTTTTTTCCTCCTGCCAAGAGTGAGACTCTTTTCCTCCCACTCTTGGACATGATTAATGGTATTCCTTTGACTGGTAATGTGTTTTATGGGCTATTGGGTCCTTTACTCCATAGGGTCTCATGTGTTTTTCCTATGTGTGTTACACAGCACCCTCCGTGCAGTAACACCGGGGTGTCATAGTGACACCCCACCATAGACTCCATACCCTGGGACTGATTACTGTCTCCCTGGGCAAGTAAAGTCACCATTGGCTTTACTAGTCCCAAATTATTAACAGAAACCAGTACAAACCATCATATTGTGGACGTACTGGTCGGGGCAATTCGATTGCCCCGAGGTCTGTTAGTCGAGGGGGCACGTCTCCGTCCCCCCTGATCGAGTTTTGGCTGGTGGCAGTGGAAACTACTTTTTATATTCGACCGCGAATATTCTCCTATGGGATTTTCCCATTGTTCGAGGCTACCAACTTTAATTATTTAATTCTCATAGCCTCGAACATACCGCCAGTTTATTTAATTAATATCAAATCTCCGGTTGGTATTTTTTGCCAAGACTCGATTCTAAAATGGCATTTGTGTTCTCTTCTGTGACTCCAACCCAAGACGAGCCCTTTGTTCCACTTTTTGGCGGGCTTCTCCACAGAAGCCTCCAAAAGTGGTGCCACTCTGTCTGGGTACCACAGGGGGTGTGGGAGGGGGTTTAGGCACCCTGGACTGAGTTACCTTGGTAACTCAAGTCGCACTCTTGAGTAATTGGCCCAAGTGGTGAGCCGGCCGGCTCACCACTTAGCATGTTTGAGTGACAGCTAGGCTGAGTGAATGGGGGTTTTCTGCATAAAAGCAGGGCTTTGGTGACTGGAACTTCAGAAGTCGCACACAGTGCCTGTGAATCCGACGAGGGAGAAGCTGAGCCAACCTACCACGACGACACCACCGGTGGAGCCCTGCAGAACCGACTCACCACTTCCCGACGACAGGGAAGATCTCCCGGCTGGAGAGGCTTCTTCCCCTGACTGGTGGGCACAACCAGTTTTCCTTTCTTTCTTCGCACCCCAGCCCGGTTTATGGTCGAACTGCCCGTGCCAAGCACCCCGGCGGCCAGATAGCCACTCACCACGGAACCGCGAATCACCGGACCGCTCCTTGTACCTGAGAAACTCCGCGGCTGGTTTCTTCCCTGGCAGTGCAACGGACTCCTGTCTTTCTCCACGACGAGATCCTCTCTTCCCCCGGATGAAACACCGACTTGCACCCGCTGCCAGGAACAACTGCCCCCGCTGGAGCGTTCTCACCACTTTAAGGTACCGTGTCTGCCAGGCCTCCCTTTCTAAAGATTGCTACAAGGTAATAATAACTCCTTAACCTTCTGGACTGGTCTGGCCACCTTGACCCTCTAACTGGTCCCTTTCTTCGGTCCAACTCTTTTTGAAACCTTTACAAGACACTTGTGGACTGCAACCATGTGACCTTGGACACATTTCGTTTGATCCTCTTAAAGCGGATCCGGCCTACTGACTCTGATATCACGGTGTTACTTTGCCTTCCTCTCTTGTGTGTTCGTAAAAAAAGTGTTGGGACCTGTTTCAGTTTATTCTTTGTTTTTCTCTCCCTTTTTAAAATGAGTTATTAGAGTGCCATGTACGTTAAGCGCTCACCGCTGTCTGAAAATAAGTGGGGCTTTACTTAAGACTTGTCTAATATTCTTTTAAGGGAGTGTATATCTTTTAGTGACCGTGTTATTGAATTGCTTACTATTAGTGCCTGTGTGGTTTTTTTTAAATGTGGTTTTAAATAAATAATTATATCTCTTTTACACCAAGCCCTGGTCAGCGTTTACTTGTTCCACTGTGTTCTCTTGACCTATTGTGAATACTCAGTATACTACCTAACTCTTCTTGAGGGAAGTCTGACTGCTCAGCCACAGCTACCAAGTGAATCTGTGTGGTACAGACTGCTACCAAGTGGGTTTACTGCCAAACACCTGTAGTCCTAAATCTTTTGCAGTGGTCCCAGAGGGAACTGCACAGGTTTCTGCCTAACACAAGGTTCCCATTGAGGAAGCCATACCTGCATACAAGACAGTATGATGGCCATTTGAATGAGATCCTGGAAGAAATAGGCCAGATGAATGGAAGAGAAGAATGGTGACGTTACCGTCACACTTGAAGCAAGGCTGACGTACATCGAAGAGAAGCAGAGACAAGAGAATGCAGATATTCTATAAGGCATCAAGAAAGTATCAAAGATAAGTGACATCTTGGGCTCAAGTTGAAGAAATCTATGCTACAGAAACGATGAAGATATCAAGTTATTTTACACGTGTAAATATGCAAAGAAACGCAAGCAGACCAAGTATTCTTGAGGCTAGCTTTATAGTGAATAGATTGTGGTATGTGCCAATGTATATATATAGGAATGAGTAAAGAATGGATGTTTCCACTACGTGTTATAGCAGTGCTGGACAAGAAAGGAAGGCCTTTCCAGTGTGTCACAGTTATAAAAGAAATTGGATTAACAAGAGAGTGAAACTCAGAAAGACGAGGCTGGATGAGCCCCAAGAAGCCACGGTCGTATCAGACTGGGTTGAACAGACATTGGATACAAATTGTGTGAAAGAACGAAACTCCTGTTCGAAGGCATGGGCAAAAACAAGGAAGACGTCAGAGGTCTATTAGAAAATAGTATTTTAAATGCACCAGAAGCTCAATGTTGTGGTCTTCAGTCACGTGGAAACATGAAGTTGGGCAAACATGATGACCACACCTACGCATGAAGGCAGAGCTTGCCTTCACTCCCCTGAATTCTCCACAGCAAATAACACTCCCAAGGACAAGTTCAAAGCCTTAATTGACAGCAGACCATTGAGGTGATGATAGATGATATGCTAGTTGGTGGGAAGCTATGGCTATGACCAGCCTACCAGCACCTGGAAGTCCAGCCTGCGTGCTGCTGACATAGGTGGAAAAGTACTGACCGAGGTTAGTTTGCCAACCAATTGTAGGGAGCCGCATGATTAAGGGTCCTATAGTTTGTGTAACCAATGGGACGTTGTGCATTTAGTGGCGTTCATGGTGACCTGTTTTAGGGGAGGGCTTAGTTGCCCCACCTGATGTTAAGAAGCCTATCACTTTCTTAGACTAGTATGGAACGTATACTTAGATGTTCCCTTAGACCCGATCACAATTGCCGCTAGGTTTTTGTACTTTGCCACATAGGATGACATTAGTAGATACGTAGGTTGACATCATCCATGACGAGTTTATGCTATAAAAGAAAGTTTTTTTTAACATGCACTGAGAAACCATGCGCTGAGACGTCCGTTGATGTCCGTTGTACTCCCTGTTTTAGATAATTGATATTAAAACAGTGAACCTTTTGCCAACTACCTGAGTCGTTTCGATTATTGTTGTTTGAGTAACTTCTGCATCCCCATCCATCTGCAGGGTATTGCTACCTCGTCTTAAAGGGCTGGGCGGACTCCCAGTTCATAACATATGTATACAAACAAATCATGGAACATGTAGGAAGCAATCAGTTACTACACCAGGAAGAAGTCTGACCCATTGGAGAAACGGAAACAGCACTACTATCCATCTGCAATGACCTAAAAACTAATGCTGGCTCCAACATCACCTCAGTGCTAATACTATTAGACCTATCAGTAGCCTTCGACACACTCCTCCAGAAAACCCTCATCAAAAGACTCCAAGAAATAGGGATCAGCAACATGGATTTACTATGGTAAAGTTCTTCCTAAATGAAAGAAAACAAACAACCTGGCTACCCCCTTCTGCTCTGCACTACACACTCCAACCTGTGAAGTTCCACAAGGATCATCCCTCTCGTCACTGCTCTTCAACATCTACATGACCCCTCCTGTCAACCTCATCAAAAGACATGGACTCACCTGCTACAGCTATGCAGATGACACACAAATCATCTGCAACATCAAAACCACTGGAGAACCAGACACAACCCTTAACGAGTCCCACACACAAATGAATAGATGGATGAACACCAACAGCCTTAAATGCAACCCAGACACAACAGAAATCATGATCATGCACAACGACCCATTGAACCAACATCCCATTCCATGCCCTACCAAAATGGGAAACCAACCAGAATCTATCAAAAGCTCAGACGATTTATTGACAACGAGCTAACACTGGAACCACAAGTCAACACAGTAGTAGAGAAATGCTTCTTCCACCTTCCCTTCCCCCACATAGAACACTTGTTGTCATCTCCCTTGTCATAGATAAAACAGCAAAATAAAGTTGTCCCCTTTCCCATTCTCAAGGTTTGAAATAAAGCCCCTCCTTACATAGTTGGGGGCACAAACTTGTTCCTACCTTGTCCTTGTCTATATCATCACTTAGTATTGGACAAAGGGACTAATGAAGAACTCGTCACATTTCTTAGTATCAGTCAAGGTCAATGTCTGTTTGTTAGGACAGCCTTGGCCAAACTTCTATAATGTAAGCTCTATATGTGCCAAACAAAAAAGTTAAAGTAATGACAAAATATAGAACCAACGTGTATTGCAAGAGCAATTTTATATATTCAAAGTGTGTGATACAAAAACATAAATTTACTGTGACACATGTATTTCGTGTGAACGGAAAAACAAAATATGGATATATTTCATTTACAATTCTTAGTGCAGAATTTCCAAAGTCTAAGAAACATAAATGCAGCAAACACATATATGAAGGCAATCAATACAATCGTAATAGTGTTTTAAGAAATTCCCACATTGATTCTGAAGAGCAATCTCCTCTGGGGTTTGTAATTGAGCAGGGTTTGGTGGGCTAAAGAGTTACTCATGTGTGGACAAGCTAATCTTTCATTGCTTACTCCATTTCTTGTAGTCCCTAAGCTCAAATTCACAAATAGACCTTTTAGGTCTGGGACTTTGGACTATAAGGATATCTCAAACTGTAGCCAAGGTGTTCAAGGAAAAGTTCGATAACGCATTACTGGAAGGGAGAGTTGGAAAACATATGTCCATAATCATCTTCTGTGTGCTGATTGGTGTGTACACGTTTCGGTGCATATATGTACTTGTAGTACAGAGCACCTTCTTCAGGGCGTCCAGTGATCAGACCCTATTTCAAATTCAGAAATAAAGAAAAGAAGTGTGAGAGTTCTTCACGTTAATTGATCACTGTTAGTTCAGCTTGTATTTTGTGAGTGTGTTTGCTCAAGTTACCGGCTGTGCTTGTAGCGTAGTCGGCAACAGGATCCCAAGTCCCCTAGGGAAACCAAATCGGGTGGGGTACTTGCACAGGGCGAGTGGCAGGAATCTATTTAGTACAGGTTGTCAGCGGTTGCTATGCCCGTCCGTCATGGCCACTTGAGCTGTGTTGTAACCTGGCAGAGGTCGGGTGAAGGGAGAGAGGAGGAACAGAGTAAGGAGGTTCGAGTACGTTTTCCAAAAGCCTCGCATGTGTTGAAAAGTTTTGTTAGCTGGGTATGCTTTATGTGGCATAATCACCTTAGTTGTTGGTCTCCATACGTCAAAGAATCACTGTACTGAGCCAGGTGCCATCTCGCATTTCGCATTATTTTTTTTATATAGCATTTTTTTTTTTATATATATAGCGCTGCAAGCCCTCAGGTATCTGAGCGCTGCTTATTATTACTCACGGTGTGAGGTGCTCATTTATCGACCTCGGAAGGATGAAAGGCTGAGTTTGGCCCTGTCGGGATTCGAACCTGCGTTAGCAGGCTCTGCACTGATGTCAAAGCGAGCGCTCTACTCGCTGTGCCACTTGACCTGCTATGGTCAAGTTGGTCTGGAAGAGGAAGGAAAGGGAGGGCCTTCTCTCTGCAAAACCTTCCTCCAATAGTTAATAGATGTCTGTCTGTGTGGAGAAAGACGTATTCTTAAAAAATGAATGAAATGGTGTAGCAGGGGGCAATCACAGGTGGATTCCCGAGGTGTGTATCGCTAGCACCCGTGGGGTGTGCATGCATCTTTGTGTGTGTGGAGGACCTCCTCTAGTTGCCAAAAAGAGTGGGGCAGTAAAGTGGTAATACGGATATCTCCCTCTTACATCCTTTCCATCATGCTAGAAAAGTATCGCCTGTACATCCTGTTTGGGAAAACATGCATGCGGACAGCAGGGGGGAGAGAGGGAGCTCTCTGTATCTTCTCACCTTGCTTGTTGCACTCCTGTGTTCCCTTCTAGTGTTGCCGGTCTTCTGTGTAATGTCCTGGTCCAAAATGAAACTGTGCAGGTAAGCCTAATGACCGAGATGCCGTCCGGTAGTTATGGCGACCGCTTGCGACGTGTCCGGCGCTGATTGGTGCAACGTCTGTGGCCAGGAGGCACGGGTCGTGACGGGCTTTCCAATTGGCCACGCGGCATTGTCTGGGGAACAGACAATGCCATTCGAGCTACGGATATCTGGTGTTGGTGAAGGCTGTTTGGGATATCAAAGTCCAAGAAGACGCGGATTAGTAAGGAGACGTGTTTGGGTGCAACTAAATACAAATTAATGTATCGGATGCATATGTGGAAATACTTGGGAGTCAGGTAAGGTGAAACGAGTAGTTATAATGTCTCCCATCTCGTGGAGCGTGTCATTGCCTCGTAGGTAGGCTTTTGTCAGTGTAGCGAAAACGCTAATCAGAGGGTGAGCTCGGCTCGGGGGGGGGGGCACATGGAACCTGGTGGCAGGGTAGACCCTAATGGGGAATGGTCTTTAGCCTGAAAAGGGTGCCTGCGACATAAAGGTAGTATTTGTACTAGAGTGTGGGTATATGCGCATACTTGGTGATAAGGCGCTGTATGTTTGAAGTGTGTCAGCTGAAAAGATTGCAATCTGGAGAAGTAGGAACCCATTGTATGGATCTGGCTATGTAGCTAGAAGCCTGTCGTGTGTTTAGGTAAGACCCCTAAATATTATAGGATCGTACAGGCTGGTTTGAAAAGACTTGTTGAGGTCATTATAATATGTGTCTAACCGGTGTATCCATCTTGACTCTCTGTTTGCTAGGCATTTGGATATATCAGGTCCCCCTTTCACCTTTTCCAGAACCCACCAGGTAAGGTCATTAGGTGAGTGCCTTGCTTCAATGTAGTGGGGGACCAGTGGGGATGTTATATCCCTTGTCATGTCGAGAATAGACTACGCCAACAGCATCTACGTTGGAATGCCAGACTACCTCACAAAAAACCTACAGTAAATACAGAATGTGCCAGCAAGACTACTGCCTCAGACTCACTAAGAGAGAACACATCACATCCACTCTGAGAACCCAACACTGGCTACCAGGCACAAAAAACATTCACTTCAAAACACTTTGCATAACCCACAGAGAAATCCATGACCAAGGAGCAGAATTCATGCAAGACAAAATCTCCAACTAAAACCAAAACGAACCCTGAGATCCAGCAATTAAGTTCGCCTTGCACTAAAGCAATATTCAAACCTGAAATACAGTGGATCAGCCTTCTCCTGCATCTCAGCAAAACTCTGGAACTCACTCTCGAAGGAACAATGAACAACAGTAGAACACCTAAAATTCAGCAAACTACTAAAAGCTTGGCTCTTGGTTCACCAACCTAAACAGGTTTGATTGAAGAGAAACCCTGAACCTCGATACAAAAAGAGACACCACAAACCATGGGACCACCAAAACCGACTCAACCAAATTGGACAGGCCCAGCAATATTGCCAGAAATTAGTTCAGAAGAATTTATTGACATTTTCTATAGAAGGGGCAGTATTGATGAGTGGTGAAGGCGTGGCCACACAAGAAGTACAGCCAGTGCAGCAAAGCAATGTAGTGCACCCTATGGATCAGAGTGGGTACAACGTTTGGCCATGAGGTAGAGTGAATGGACTTAGATGATGAGGCAGATTTCAAAACAATCTAGGGGGAGGAGGATTGAATGGAGGACAGCCATAACAACTTTTGAATTTTGGGAGGATAGGACATATAGCCTGAACATGTAGAAGCAGAGGAGGAGGCATGCAACAGAACTGGCAAGCTCCAAGAGGGGGGATGGGTTTTTCTCGACAGTACAATACAGAGCCACGGGAATATTATGATCAAGATCACCACAGTATCAGACAAGTGCCACAAACCCAACAAAGTACAAAAGGTCCCACAGCAAACACAGTCGCCATAGGGACAACCACAGCAAGCACCCATGCAGACACAACAAGTACAGACACAGCAGCCACAGTAACACATTGATGCAACAAGCAATAGTGCCACAATGGAAGGTGAATACAGGAGCTCCACAAGCATCCACACCCAGGATAGAGAGTGTGACAGTAGTGGGAGGGAATCCTTTTACGGGTAGAGGGATGAATTTATATCCACAATAGGGAAGCACACAGAGCGACCTGATGTGTTCAGTACTATCTGTGACACCAGACGCACAAGAGGAACCATGGGTTAGGAGAATGACAGGAGGTAAGGCATTTTCATTCCTCATGGGCACAGGAGCAACTCCTTTCTGTGTTCAAAAGGGAAAACATCCAATGTCTGGGATCACCATGAATGCCTAGGAATTCTCTGGGGCCACAATTTGGTTCCTTTTACTGACGAATTACCATTTTCTATAGGTGAACATGACATGTAAATGCCACTACTGTATTCTCGGCAGACACCAGTTAACATATTAGGACGTGGCTTGATGACAAAAATTAACATGGACAGTATATTTTACTGAGAAAGGGAAAGAGTGTTCAACTCCAGGGATGCATTATATGAATGTGAGGGAATTTATATTAGCCTTTATAGGCCAAAAGGCATTACAAAGGGTCCCTTTAGATTCAGAAATATTTTTGGATGGAGTAAATATTTTGTTGACATGGCTTCCTGGACTGAAAGGGAAAATATTGAGAATACCTGATGAATTGTAATTTTGTCGAGAAATAGGTTATTCCCATAGAGTTAGAGGAAGCAGCGGTAAATCAAGAAAGCGTGGTTGTTTATGGAACAGATGACAAGGGAAGGGAATGGATAACAGTAATAGCCCTTAAGGAGGATATAGACTGACAGATTTGACAGATGAAGACTTGTTCAGAGATGAATATTTAGACAATGAATTCGTATTTCTCATAAGTCCCACTTATTGGATCAAAACGGAGAAATACACCAGAGAATGGCATTAGTAAAAAACAAACCGTAATTTTTCAAGGAAGATTTAAAGAAGGTGCCGAGCATCTCATGAACCAATAGTCCATATGATTGAGTGGAGAAGGAGGAGTGAAGCTCAAGCTTAACCCAGGAGCAAAACAGTGTCCCATGTCCCGAGAAGCAGATGAAGTCATTTGTGAGACCATTTCTGCTTTAATAAAACAGGGAATATTGGTGCTATCAGAGTCCCCGTGTAACACAGCGTTGTACCCAGTGAAGAAATCAATGGAAGGGTCCTGGAGATTTATTCAGGATCTCCGCTCCTTAAACAATATTGTTGAAGCAGAGTTTTATCTCGTTCCAAACCCTGCTACAATATTATGTAACATCCCAGCTAAAGCCAAATATTTAACAGTAATAGATTTTAAAAATGCCTTCTTTTCAATTCCCCTTAATGAAGACCTGAAACACTCAAGGCTGCCTCAGCGATACTGTGAGTCCCCTCAATCTTTACTAGAGTCCCTCAGATGTACCTAGGTAATGTACAACTCAAGAGCACAATAATTCACTACAAAGATGATATATTAGTATGCAGTGAGACAGAGGTGCCAGGAAGGCTCAGTTCAACTAATGACAATACTAGCAGGAAAAGGTTACAAAGTAGACAAAGAAATGTTACAATATTGTCAGGAAGAGATCCTGTACATAGGACAGCTTATCACTCAAGAGGGGAGAAAAGGGACACTTGAAAGAGCAGAAGCAATCATGAAAACTCCAAAAGATGAGACAGTAAGTGAAATGGGTTTTTGATTACAGTACAGATATTCGACCACTAAGCACAGATAAGTAAAATGAAATAACGTGGACAGATGACATGACTGAAGGATTTGAACAAATCGAAAGGCTGATTTGCACAGCCCTTGTATTAGGTATACCAGTCTATAGTGAAGAGTTTTACTTATTCTCACATTCAAATGGAGATGTGATGACAGCAGTACTTACACAGACGACATTAGGATATGGACACAACCCATTAGACTATTATAGTGGGATTCTAGACCCAGTAATGAAAGATCATTATCCTTGCGAACAAGCGGTAGATGCTGCTGCTTTTCCCGATTGAGGAGGCTACCAGTATTACAATGGGATGCTCAGTAATAATATTTGCCGAGCACTACCTATTTGCTATTTTGGAGAAACCCAAAAGTACATTGACTACACAAAGTGTGTCTGGATACAAAGTGATTCAAAACCAGCAACAAAAATTATTAGATGTAGAATAACAAACCCGCAACATTTATAGCAGAACCAGTCAGAAAGTAGGACTATGTACATAACTGCACTACGTATACTGAATTTTATGATGATATTCTCCATGTTAGAGAAAATGCTCTGACGAGGGGAAATTCTCTTTATTGACGGTTCTTTGAAAATTGACCAAACGACTTGTGAAAGACATACTGGGATGGCAATAGTGAAATTAAAAAAGAATTGTGAATCTGAAGTAGTGATGAGTGCGAGACTGCCTTCACATTGTTCCATTGACTGTCGCTGTGTGAAATGCGCAGCCCTTACTAAAGGGGCAGATTTGATTTCTCGCAGTAACGAAGCCACAGACCTAGAGGCCTAAAGAGCAGCCTATTTACCAAATATTTCTGATTTAGAGTTAGAGGATGTTAAACAAGGATCATAACAATGAATGCTGATGCATGAAGGTTTTAATAGGTTATCTATTGTAGAGTTAATTGAGCTGCAAGGTCGAGCTCCACAGGAAGAGCAGGATTTGTGGAGAAAACGGGGGTGTTCTTTATCCCCCACTGAGCCTATATGGAGACTGGATAGCACTGGAAAGCCAGTCATGCCTGTAGCTTTATTGAATGTGGCACTGGAACAGCTTCACTACTCCACACACACCACCAGAGAGAGTTGTGCTGCAATGATTGCAGAAGACTGGTTCACAACAAATTAATTAGAACATGTTGCACCGTTTATTGTAAATTGCATTTTGTGGCAGAAATGTACAGCAGGGCACACCTTCCGAACAGTGCGAGAAGCAATCCCTAGACCCAATAGTCCATTTCAGCATCTACATATAGACTTTATGGATAGGTTACAAGTATGTAACGGTTATAGATACATGCTAGTAGTAGTATGCCCCTTTTCCAAATGGATTGAGGCAGGTCCATGCACGCACCCCGATGCCACCTGTGCTGCCATGTTTCTTGTATGTGAAGTGTTTCCTAGATGGGGTGTGTGCAAAGTCCTACAATTTAACAATGGACCGCCTTTTGTAAGTGAGTTGTTTGAACAGATAGTTCTTCTATTAGGCATAAAACAAAAGTTTTCCTCAGCCTATCACCCATAGGCAAATGTTGTCTATGAGAGGCAAAAGGGACTTCTCAAAGAAAGGATTGCAAAGATTAAAATTACTCTGAAGAAGGGATGGCTCCATTGCCTACCCCTTGCTTTATTTGCCCTGAGAAACCAGCCTGGCTCAGATCACCATCTAACTTCTAATGATTTGGTGACTAGATGTCAAACGAGAGAACCCCTTGCTCCTCCCACTCAAATAAAAACTGATGCCTACAGTGTAGCAAAAACATTAGGTGATGAACGCTAGTGTTTCTTTTATTTCTCAACAGATCAAAAATCAGAGGGAAGGGTCGAAGAAGGTTGAGGAAGACAGCGCATTGACTCTCTCAAGCAGCGTAGGTTGTAGACAGGGGACCTGGTACTGGTAAAAGGTTTTGTCCGTACTTGGAACAAGCCCTGATTTGAGGGACTGTATTTAGTTGAGGGGGTCAGCCCTAAGGCTGTGAAATTACAACAGAGGAGAGACCCGACCTCTCCAGCACCCATTGACAGTGAAGCAAGAGAAGAAGTTCTGCGCATGCAGACCATATCGGCTACCAATGTCTATGACAAAGAATCAATGGATTAAAAACACTCTAGAACAAATTGACAATTCCATAAGTCTAATATGGAATCAATGGACTTGCTGCAGTTCCAGAACTTTTTCAGTTGAACTTCAATAAAGAGTATGGGCCTCATTACAACCATGGCGGTCTGGGAACTACGGTACCGGTAAGCAGGCCGGTACCGTAGTTCCCAGACCGCCATACTATGTGCTCTGCTCGCTGTTTTATTCCTAGCGGATGTAACGACACCCGCGAGTGGAGCGCGTCGGATGCACCGGCACAACTCTGTATGTGCCGGTGCATCCGACCTCCCCATCCCCAGAGGCCGAAGAGAGTTATGACACCCAGGATAATTGAATCAAATAACAATAAATAAAAAGTGATATGGACGAAATCGTGGTCTCTTCACACGTTCTGTAAGACCAGAAAACAAAGCCTATTCATGAGCTCAAGGCAAAGATAACGATGTACCTTAAGTCCCCTTAAGATTCCAGAGAAGAGAATATCGAGCAAGGTCAAGTACAAAGGAGAAGTCTTGGCTGATGAGAGATGGTAGACTAATTGGCCAAGTGGGCAGTAGTCTGGCGTTGTTCTCTGCACCTGAGTTTTGTTTTGGGTATATGCTGCCAACGAGCCAAATGATATGATATATGATATGATATGGCATTTATAATGCGCCTATACACAAGTGTTTCAAGGCAGGGCGAGGTAAGGGAGGGGGAACAAACGGAAGACAGACAACGAACGATCTTACTAGGCCATGTGTCATTCAAAAGGCGCAAGTGCATGGGAAGGGAGAAGGGAAAGGTGCGTGGGGAAGGGAGACAGGAAAGGGAAAAGTGCGTGGGGGAAGGGAGAGGGGAAAGTGCAGTACATGGGATAGTAGAATAAAGAAGATAAATAAAAACGGCAAGCTGGTGGCAAGTGCAAGGTAAGTGCAGACATAAGTGCTGGTAGGTGGACTGTAGGGATACAGAAAAGAGTCCCTAGATGCAGGGGTTGCCAGGGAGGCAGTGCGGGTGTGCTACTGTTGGGGCCTGGGCCCTAGATCAGAAAGGGTGGCCAGGTAACCAGTGCAGTTTCAGCCAGGAATTCAGCAGGGGAGAGGGGGAGAGAAAGCGGAAGCTAAGAGGAAGGTTTTGAGGTGCTTCCGGTACCGGAGATGGTTCTCCTCAAGTTTCAGGGTGTCAGGAAGGCTGTTCCAGAGGGTGGCCCCTGCCGAAGAGAGAGATCTAACACCAACTCATTGCTTGGAGAAGCGACTGACCCTGAGGGAGTTGGAGGCGGATGAGCGAAGGGCTCGAGAAGGAAGATATTTAGGAAGAGAGAGTTGAAGGTATTGCAGCCCCATGCCCCAGAAGGCCTTGTGGACAATGCAGAGGGTTTTGAACTTAATCCTCGCAGCCACTGGGAGCCAGGGAGCCAGTGCAGAGATTTCAGTCCTGGAGGGATACGATCCCTGGGCTTGAGGCCAAGGACAAGTCTCGCATTCCTGTTCTGGATAAGTTGCAGAGGATGGAGAGTAGAGGCAGGCAGATTTAGATAGAGGCTGTTGCAGTAGTCCAGCCTAGAGAGAACCAGAGCTCTGGAGACAGTGAGCTTCTGGGGGAAGGAGAGGAAAGGAATAACACCTCTGAGGAGGTGCAGCTGGTAATGTGACGTCTTAGAGACATCAGAGATGTGAGGAGAGAAGGAGAGTGTGGAGTCGAAGATGACCCCAAGGTTTGTAGCCTTGCAGGTGGGAGCAGGAAGAGGGCCAAGAGAGGCCGGACAGAGAGTTGCAGGGAAGGAGGGAGTGGGTGTGCCAATGAGTAGAATCTCAGTCTTACTGGCATTAAGGCAGAGGTCATTGGCGGCACACCACTCCTGGATAGCAGACAGACAGTCAGAGATGAGGGAAAGAGAGGAGGAGGCCGAGAGTAGCCTGAAAATGAGCTGGGTATCATCCGCATAGCACTGACAATTGGGGCAGAGAGCAGCGATGCGGTGGGCAAGGAGTGGCAGGTATTGGTTGAACAACCAGGGAGAGAGGTTAGATCCCTGGGGGACACCACAGGTAGAGAAAAAGATATCAGAGATGAAGGACCCAAGTTGGACCTGGGAGGGTCGGTCGGAGAGGAAGGAAGTCAGCCACGCCAGAGCCTGACCAGTGATACCCAGGTTATCACGGAGACGGTTGAGCAAGGTGGCATGGTTGACAGTGTCAAAGGCAGAAGAGAGATCAAGCAAGATGAGGACGCACAGGGTGTAGAGTCAAGGTAGGAGAGCAGGTCTTCACGGATGTTCAGGAGAGCAGTTTCCGTGCTTCTTGCAGCTCTGAAGCCAGATCAATGGTCATGAAGACAACCAACAGATTCAGTGTGAAGATTAAGCTAGGAGATGACCAGTTTCTCCAGGAGCTTGCCCAGAAAGGGAGTGATGGAGATTGGGTGATAGTTAGCTGGGCAGGAGGGGTCGGCAGAGGATTTCTTAAGAAGAGGGTGCACAAGTGAGTGCTTCAGGGGGGTGGGCAGACTCCAGTGGCGAAGGAGTGATTGCAGAAATCAGCCAGGGCAGGAGCCAGGGAGTCGATGTGGTCCTTGATAGTTTTGGAGTAACAGGGGTGAGCCTGTTTCGACAAGACATTCATAGATATGACTTGTCTAGAAACCTTGTCTGCAGAGAAAAGGGGAAAGGCAGAGAAGGGGAGAGGGGGGTGGCTGCAGAAGGGCCAGAGGAAGAGCAGGGGATAGAGGGAGGGAGGCGAAAGGAGGAGAGTGAGGACAGGATGTCCTGAGTTTTAGAAATGAAGTGAGAAGCCAGTGCCGTGCCGTGCAGAGGGCCTGGGAAGGGACAGGAGAGGTAGAGACAGCTGCAGGATTCGTCAGTTCCTTGCACAAGGATGGGAGAGAATGTCAACCAATCAGAAGGCCTATGCAAAGGTGAGCATGCATTGTTGCAGGGGCCAATCGCTGCTGTTATGTTGCAATACTCTGTATTATACATAGTTAGAAGGAAGTTCAAGGCGTGCCTACCAGATAAGGGGCAGCCAATGATACTATTATAGAGATTAAAGGTAGATATGTTCCCCTACTGAATCCCACCATACGATAGGTTTTATTATTTGCCGGGATGACGTCGTAGTTGACATACATCGATGTAAAAAGCCTTTGTGTAACTGGAATGTAGTTGGGAGTGTGGACTACGATTTGGTGTTCACCAGGTTTCCCTACTTTATTGAAGTGATATAAAGTAGTGTATTGCCATATTCTTTGAGTCTGTTATTTGGGTCCAAGATCATTTATTATGGTAATTCCATTCTCTGCATAAAAACGCCCAAAGGTGCTAGAGCACACCCCATTCAATTATGATGCACTAAATCTCCAGTAACACAAAACAACCCCAGGCAGACTCAAACACCACACCCCATGCCATCTAGAAGCAAACCCAACACACAGTGACTGGTTTTTCAGAATTGATGCGACCAACAGGCCAGCAACATACAGCACTCTTGCGCTCTCCCTCTCCGTCTCACGAGCGCTCCCAGACCATCCTTCCTTTTCAGCTTGAGTGCCTGGAGACCATGAAAATGGCAGCGTTAAGTGGTGTAAATCTCAATAACATAAACAACAGCATTATTTTAACCTTTGAAAGTCAAACATTAACACATATTTGTGCCAACGAATGATGGTCAAGTGCCTAACATGAAAATGCAGAGTCCACTTTATTAGTTGTTGGCCCCCAAAAACAGGGGAACAGCTCACAGTGGGATGGAAATATCCAACAGTGTGCCACCATGGCCAAATTCCTCAAGTGCCAGGCGCTTGCCCTCATGTCTGTGTACTGAAAGAGTGGCACCAGCAGAACCGCCAACCCCATCCTGAATTCCAGACAGGTCTTCTGCCCGACCGAGGAGGCGTTCTGGTGATGGTCGGACCCAGTTTCTCCAGAGAAGCAGAACTAGAGGACTACCAGGGCATGGCTGGCGTTAAAGAGTGTGGATGTGAGGGTTCCACCGTGGACTGCTAGGGTTAAGAAGGGAGCGGAATGCAGATTTGAGGGAGGATATATCTGGGACCTACACTGGCGAATTCTGGGAATAGGGGGCGGGGAGAATATTTGGGACCTGCACTGGGGAATTCTGGAAATGGGCGGGGGGAGCGGTATATTTGGGACCTGCACTGGGGAATTCTGGGCATATGGGGAGACGAGGATATATCGGGGACGTACACTGGGGAATAGGGGGAGAGGAGGATGTATCTGGGACTTGCATTGCGAAGGTAGGAGAAGGGAGAGTGGCATGTATTTGAGATTTGCACTGGGACTTGCCAGTGGTGATGCAGGAGGGAGAATGGATCTGGAATTTGCACCGGGACTTGCTGGTGGTGATGCAGGAGGGAGAATGGATCTGGGATTTGCACCGGAACTTGTTGGTGGTGATGCAAGAGGGAGAATAAATCTGGGATTTGCACCGGGATATGCTGGTGGTGATGCAGGAGGGAGAATGGATCTGGGATTTGCACCGGGACTTGTTGGTGGTGATGCAGGAGGGAGAATGGATCTGGGATTTGCACCAGGACTTGTCAGTGGTGATGCAGGAGGGAGAATGGATCTGCGATTTGCACAGGGACTTGCCGGTGGTGATGCCGGAGGGAGAATGGATCTGGGATTTGCACCGGGACTTGCTGGTGGTGATGCCAGAGGGAGAACGGTTCTGGGATTTGCACTGGGACTTGCCAGTGGTGATGGAGGAGGGAGAATGGATCTGGGATTTGCACCAGGACTTGCTGGTGGTGATGATGGAGGGAGAATGGATATGGGATTTGCACCAGGACTTGCTGGTGGTGATGCCGGAGGGAGAATGGATCTGGGATTTGCAGGGGGATTTACTGGTGGTGATGCCGGAAGGAGAATGGATCTGGGATTTGCATCGGGACTTGCTGGTGGTGATGCAGGAGGGAGAATGAATCTGGGATTTGCACTGGGACTTGCTGGTGGTGATGCAGGAGGGAGAATGGATGTGGGATTTGCACTGGGACTTGCTGGTGGTGATGCAGGAGGGAGAATGGATGTGGGATTTGCACTGGGACTTGCTGGTGGTGATGCCGGAAGGAGAATGGATCTGGGATTTGCACCGCAACTTGTCGGTGGTGATTCGGGAGTGAGAATGGATCCGGGATTTGCACTGGGACTTCCCGGTGGTGATGCGGGAGGGAGAATGGATCTGGGATTTGCACCAGGACTTGCCGGTGGTGATGCTGGAGGGAGAATGGATCTGGGATTTGCACCGGGACTTGTCCGTGGTGATGCAGGAGGTAGAATGGATCTGGGATTTGTACCGGGACTTGCTGGTGGTGATGCCGGAGGGAGAATGGATCTGGGATTTGCACTGGGACTTGTCGGTGGTGAGGCAGGAGGGAGAATGGATCTGGGATTTGCACCGGGACTTGTCCGTGGTGGTGCAGGAGGGAGAATGGATCTGGGATTTGCACCTGGACTTGTCCTTGGTGATGTAGGAGGGAGAATGGATCTGGGATTTGTACCAGGACTTGTCTGTGGTGATGCCCGGAGGGAGAATGGATCTGGGATTTGCACCGGGACTTGCCGGTGGTGGTGCAGGAGGGAGAATGGATCTGGGATTTGCACCAGGACCTGTCAGTGGTGATGCCCGGAGGGAGAATAGATCTGGGATTTGCACTGGGACTTGTTGGTGGTGATGCAGGAGGGAGAATGGATCTGGGATTTGCGCTGGGACTTGCTGGTGGTGATGTGGGAGAGAGAATGGATCTGGGATTTGCACTGGGACTTGCTGGTGTTGATGCCGGAGGGAGAATGGATCGGGGATTATCACTGGGACTTGCTGGTGGTGATGCAGGAGGGAGAATGGGTCGGGGATTTGCACCAGGACTTGCCGATGGAGATGCAGGAGGGAGAATGGATCTGGGATTTGCACCGTGACTTGTTGGTGGTGATGCAGGAGGGAGAATGGATCTGGGATTTGTACCGGGACTTGCTGGTGGTGATGCCGGAGGGAGAATGGATCTGGGATTTGCACTGGGACTTGTCACTGGTGAGGCAGGAGGGAGAATGGATCTGGGATTTGCACCGGGACTTGTCGGTGGTGGTGCAGGAGGGAGAATGGATCTGGGATTTGCACTGGGACTTGCTGGTGGTGATGCCGGAGGGAGAATGGATCTGGGATTTGCACCGTGACTTGTTGGTGGTGATGCAGGAGGGAGAATGGATCTGGGATTTGCACTGGGGCTTGCCGATGGAGATGCAGGAGGGAGAATGGATCTGGGATTTGCACTGGGACTTGCCGATGGAGATGCGGGAGGGAGAATGGATCTGGGATTTGCACCGTGACTTGTTGGTGGTGATGCCGGGGGGAGAAATGGATCTGGGATTTGTACCGGGACTTGCTGGTGGTGAGGCAGGAGGGAGAATTGATCTGAGATTTGCACTGGGACTTGTTGGTGGTGATGTAGGAGGGAGAATTGATCTGAGATTTGCACTGGGACTTGCCGATGGAGATGCAGGAGGGAGAATGGATCTGGGATTTGCACCAGGACTTGCTGGTGGTGATGCCGGAGGGAGAATGGATCTGGGATTTGCACTGGGACTTGCCGGTGGTGATGCGGGAGGGAGAATGGATCTGGGATTTGCACCGGGACTTGCCGGTGGTGATGCTGGAGGGAGAATGGATCTGGGATTTGTACCGGGACTTGCTGGTGGTGATGCCGGAGGGAGAATGGATCTGGGATTTGCACTGGGACTTGTCGGTGGTGAGGCAGGAGGGAGAATGGATCTGGGATTTGCACCGGGACTTGTCCGTGGTGGTGCAGGAGGGAGAATGGATCTGGGATTTGCACTGGGACTTGCTGGTGGTGATGCCGGAGGGAGAATGGATCTGGGATTTGCACCGGGACTTGTCCGTGGTGAGGCAGGATGGAGAATGGATCTGGGATTTGTACCGGGACTTGATGGTGGTGATGCCAGAGGGAGAATGGATCTGGGATTTGCATTGGGACTTGTCCGTGGTGAGGCAGGATGGAGAATGGATCTGGGATTTGCACCAGGACTTGTCCTTGGTGATGCAGGAGGGAGAATGGATCTGGGATTTGTACCGGGACTTGTCTGTGGTGATGCCCGGAGGGAGAATCTGGGATTTGCACCGGGACTTGCCGGTGGTGGTGCAGGAGGGAGAATGGATCTGGGATTTGCACCAGGACCTGTCAGTGGTGATGCCCCGGAGGGAGAATAGATCTGGGATTTGCACCGGGACTTGATGGTGGTGATGTGGAAGGGAGAATGGATCTGAGATTTGCAGTGGGACTTGCCGATGGAGATGCGGGAGGGAGACTGGATCTGGGATTTGCACTGGGACTTGTTGGTGGTGATGCAAGAAGGAGAATGGATCTGGGATTTGCGCTGGGACTTGCTGGTGGTGATGTGGGAGAGAGAATGGATCTGGGATTTGCACTGGGACTTGCTGGTGGTGATGTCGGAGGGAGAATGGATCGGGGATTATCACTGGGACTTGCTGGTGGTGATGCAGGAGGGAGAATGGGTCGGATATTTGCATCAGGACTTGCCGATGGAGATGCAGGAGGGAGAATGGATCTGGGATTGGCACAGTGACTTGTTGGTGGTGATGCAGGAGGAAGAATGGATCTGGGATTTGCACCGTGACTTGTTGGTGGTGATGCCGGGGGGAGAACTGGATCTGGGATTTGTACCGGGACTTGCTGGTGGTGAGGCAGGAGGGAGAATCGATCTGAGATTTCTACTGGGACTTGTTGGTGGTGATGTAGGAGGGAGAATTGATCTGAGATTTGCACTGGGACTTGCCGATGGAGATGCAGGAGGGAGAATGGATCTGGGATTTGCACCAGGACTTGCTGGTGGTGATGCCGGAGGGAGAATGGATCCGGGATTTGCACTGGGACTTCCCGGTGGTGATGCGGGAGGGAGAATGGATCTGTGATTTTCACCAGGACTTGCCGGTGGTGATGCTGGAGGGAGAATGGATCTGGGATTTGCACCGGGACTTGTCCGTGGTGATGCAGGAGGTAGAATGGATCTGGGATTTGTACCGGGACTTGCTGGTGGTGATGCCGGAGGGAGAATGGATCTGGGATTTGCACTGGGACTTGTCGGTGGTGAGGCAGGAGGGAGAATGGATCTGGGATTTGCACCGGGACTTGTCCGTGGTGGTGCAGGAGGGAGAATGGATCTGGGATTTGCACTGGGACTTGCTGGTGGTGATGCCGGAGGGAGAATGGATCTGGGATTTGCACCGGGACTTGTCCGTGGTGAGGCAGGAGGGAGAATGGATCTGGGATTTGTACCGGGACTTTATGGTGGTGATGCCAGAGGGAGAATGGATCTGGGATTTGCATTGGGACTTGCTGGTGGTGATGCGGGAGGGAGAATGGATCTGTGATTTGCACCAGGACTTGTCCTTGGTGATGCAGGAGGGAGAATGGATCTGGGATTTGTACCGGGACTTGTCTGTGGTGATGCCCGGAGGGAGAATGGATCTGGGATTTGCACCGGGACTTGCCGGTGGTGGTGCAGGAGGGAGAATGGATCTGGGATTTGCACCAGGACCTGTCAGTGGTGATGCCCGGGTGGAGAATAGATCTGGGATTTGCACCAAGACTTGATGGTGGTGATGTGGGAGGGAGAATGGATCTGAGATTTGCAGTGGGACTTGCCGATGGAGATTCGGGAGGGTGAATGGATCTGGGATTTGCACTGGGACTCGTCGGTGGTGATGTGGGAGGGAGAATGGATCTGGGATTTGCACCAGGACTTGCCGATGGAGATGCGGGAGGGAGAATGGATCTGGGATTTTCACTGTGACTTGTTGGTGGTGATGCAGGAGGGAGAATGGATCTGGGATTTGCACTGGGACCTGTCACTGGTGATGCCGGAGGGAGAATTGATCTGGGATTTGCACCGTCACTTGTTGGTGGTGATGCAGGAGGGAGAATGGATCTGGGATTTGCACTGGGTCTTGCCGATGGAGATGCAGGAGGGAGAATGGATCTGGGATTTGCACCGTCACTTGTTGGTGGTGATGCAGGAGGGAGAATGGATCTGGGATTTGCACTGGGACTTGCCGATGGAGATGAAGGAGGGAGAATGGATCTGGGATTTGCACTGGGACTTGCTGATGGAGATGCGGGAGGGAGAATGGATCTGGGATTTGCACCAGGACTTGCCGATGGAGATGCAGAAGGGAGAATGGATCTGGGATTTGCACTGTGACTTGTTGGTGGTGATGCAGGAGGGAGAATGGATCGGGTATTTGCACTGGGACTTACTGGTGGTGATGCTGGAGTGAGAATGGATCTGGGATTTGCACTGGGACTTGCTGGTGGTGATGCAGGAGGGAGAATGAATCTGGGATTTGCACTGGGACTTGCTGGTGGTGATGCCGGATGGAGAATGGATCTGGGAATTGCACTGGGACGGTGGTGATGCAGGAGTGAAAATGGATCTGGGATTTGCATTGGGACTTGCTGGTGGTGATGCTGGAGGGAGAATGGATCTGGGATTTGCACTGGGACTTGCTGGTGGTGATGTGGGAGAGAGAATGGATCTGGGATTTGCACTGGGACTTGCTGGTGGTGATGCCGGAGGAAGAATGGATATGGGATTTGCACCAGGACTTGCCGATGGAGATGCGGGAGGGAGAATGGATCTGGGATTTGCACCGTGACTTGTTGGTGGTGATGCAGGAGGAAGAATGGATCTGGGATTTGCACTGGGACTTGCTGGTGGTGATGCCGGTGGGAGAATGGATCTGGGATTTGCACCAGGACTTGCCGGTGGTGGTGCAGGAGGGAGAATGGATCTGAGATTTGCACCGGGACCTGTCAGTGGTGATGCCGGAGGGAGAATGGATCTGGGATTTGCACCGGGACTTGATGGTGGTGATGTGGGAGGAAGAATGGATCTGGGATTTGCACCGTGACTTGTTGGTGGTGATGCAGGAGGGAGAATGGATCTGGGATTTGCACTGGGACTTGCTGGTGGTGATGCCGGAGGGAGAATGGATCTGGGATTTGCACTGGGACTTGTCGGTGGTGAGGCAGGAGGGAGAATGGATCTGGGATTTGCACCGGGACTTGTCCGTGGTGGTGCAAGAGGGAGAATGGATCTGGGATTTGCACTGGGACTTGCTGGTGGTGATGCCGGAGGGAGAATGGATCTGGGATTTGCACGGGACTTGTCCGTGGTGAGGCAGGAGGGAGAATGGATCTGGGATTTGCACCGGGACTTTATGGTGGTGATGCCAGAGGGAGAATGGATCTGGGATTTGCATGGGACTTGCTGGTGGTGATGCGGGAGGGAGAATGGATCTGGATTTGCACCGGACTTGTCCTTGGTGATGCAGGAGAGAATGGATCTGGGATTGCACCGGGACTTGTCTGTGGTGATGCCGGAGGGAGAATGGATCTGGGATTTGCACCGGGACTTGCCGGTGGTGGTGCAGGAGGGAGAATGGATCTGGGATTTGCACCAGGACCTGTCAGTGGTGATGCCGGGGGGAGAATGGATCTGGGATTTGCACCAAGACTTGATGGTGGTGATGTAGGAGGGAGAATGGATCTGGGATTTGCAGTGGGACTTGCCGATGGAGATTCGGGAGGGTGAATGGATCTGGGATTTGCACTGGGACTTGTCGGTGGTGATGTGGGAGGGAGAATGGATCTGGGATTTGCACCAGGACTTGCCGATGGAGATGCGGGAGGGAGAATGGATCTGGGATTTTCACTGGACTTGTTGGTGGTGATGCAGGAGGGAGAATGGATCTGGGATTTGCACTGGGACCTGTCACTGGTGATGCCGGAGGGAGAATTGATCTGGGATTTGCACCGTCACTTGTTGGTGGTGATGCAGGAGGGAGAATGGATCTGGGATTTGCACTGGGACTTGCCGATGGAGATGCAGGAGGGAGAATGGATCTGGGATTTGCACCGTCACTTGTTGGTGGTGTGATGCAGGAGGGAGAATGGATCTGGGATTTGCACCGGGACTTGCCGTGGAGATGCAAGGGAGGAGAATGGATCTGGGATTTGCACTGGGACTTGCTGATGGAGATGCGGGAGGGAGAATGGATCTGGGATTTGCACCAGGACTTGCCGTGGAGATGCAGAAGGGAGAATGGATCTGGGATTTGCACTGGACTTGCTTGTGGTGATGCAGGAGGGAGAATGGATCTGGGATTTGCACTGGGACTTGCCTGGTGGTGATGCTGGAGGGAGAATGGATCTGGGATTTGCACTGGACTTGGCTGGTGGTGATGCAGGAGGGAGAATGGATCTGGGATTTGCACTGGGACTTGCTGGTGGTGATGCCGGAGGGAGAATGGATCTGGGATTTGCACTGGGACGGTGGTGATGCAGGAGGAAATGGATCTGGGATTGCACTGGGACTTGCTGGTGGTGATGCTGGAGGGAGAATGGATCTGGGATTTGCACTGGGACTTGCTGGTGGTGATGTGGGAGAGAGAATGGATCTGGGATTTGCACTGGACTTGCTGTGGTGATGCCGGAGGGAGAATGGATCTGGATTTGCACCAGGACTTGCCGGTGGTGATGCGGGAGGGAGAATGGATCTGGGATTTGCACCGGGACTTGTTGTGGTGATGCAGGAGGAGAATGGATCTGGGATTTGCACTGGGACTTGCTGGTGGTGATGCGGGGGAGAATGGATCTGGGATTTGCACCAGGATTGCCGGTGGTGGTGCAGGAGGGAGAATGGATCTGAGATTTGCACCGGGACTTGTCGGTGGTGATGCCGGAGGGAGAATGGATCTGGGATTTGCACCGGACTTGTGGTGGTGATGTGGGAGGAGAATGGATCTGGGATTTGCACGGGACTTGTTGGTGGTGATGCAGGAGGAGAAGATCTGGGATTTGCACTGGGACTTGCCGGTGGTGATGCGGGAGGGAGAATGGATCTGGGATTTGCAGCGGGACTTGTTGGTGGTGATGCAGGAGGGAGAATGGATCTGGGGTTTGCACTGGAACTTGCCGATGGAGATGCAGGAGGGAGAATGGATCTGGGATTTGCACTGGGACCTGTCACTGGTGATGCCGGATGGAGATTCGGGAGGGTGAATGGATCTGGGATTTGCACTGGGACTCGTCGGTGGTGATGCAGGAGGGAGAATGGATCTGGGATTTGCACCAGGACTTGCCGATGGTGATGCGGGAGGAGAATGGATCTGGGATTTGCACTGGGACTTGTGTGGTGATGCAGGAGGAGAATGGATCTGGGATTTGCACCTGGACTTGCTGGTGGTGATGCGGAGGGAGTATGGATCTGGGATTTGCACGGGACTTGTCGGTGGTGATGCAGGAGGGAGAATGGATCTGGGATTTGCACTGGACTTGTTGGTGGTGATGCAGGAGGGAGAATGGATCTGGGATTTGCACGGACTTGCTGGTGGTGATGCGGGAGGAGAATGGATCTGGGATTTGCACTGGGACTTGCTGGTGGTGATGCAGGAGGGAGAATGGATCTGGGATTTGCACTGGGACTTGCCGTGGGATGCAGGAGGGAGAATGGATCTGGGATTTGCACCGGACTTGTTGGTGGTGATGCAGGAGGGAGAATGGATCTGGGATTTGCACTGGGACTTGCCGATGGAGATGCAGGAGGGAGAATGGATCTGGGATTTGCACTGGGACTTGCCGTGGAGATGCGGGAGGGAGAATGGATCTGGGATTTGCACCTGACTTGTGGTGGTGATGCCGGAGGGAGAATGGATCTGGGATTTGACCGGGACTTGCTGGTGGTGATGCAGGAGGGAGAATGGATCTGGATTTGCACTGGGACTTGCTGGTGTGATGCTAGGAGGGAGAATGGATCTGAGATTTGCACGGACTTGTCGGTGGTGATGCAGGAGGGAGAATGGATCTGGGATTTGCACGGGACTTGCTGGTGTGATGCCGGAGGGAGAATGGATCTGGGATTTGCACCAGGACTTGCTGGTGGTGATGCCGGAGGGAGAATGGATCTGGGATTTGCACTGGGACTTGCTGGTGGTGATGCCAGAGGGAGAATGGATCTGGGATTTGCACTGGGACTTGCCGATGGAGTTGCGGGAGGGAGAATGGATCTGGGATTTGCACCGGGACTTGCCGGTGGTGATGCGGGAGGGAGAATGGATCTGGGATTTGCACCGGGACTTGCCGGTGGTGATGCGGGAGGGAGAATGGATTAGGGATTTGCACTGGGATTTGCTGGTGGTGATGTAGGAGGGAGAATGGATCTGGATTTGCACTGGACTTGTTGGTGGTGATGCTAGGAGGGAGAATGGATCTGGGATTTTGCACTGGGACTTGCTGTGGTGATGCAGAGGGAGAATGGATCTGGGATTTGCACTGGGACTTGCTGGTGGTGATGCAGGAGGGAGAATGGATCTGGGATTTGCACAGGGACTTGCTGGTGGTGATGCGGAGGGAGAATGGATCTGGGATTTGCACCAGGACTTGCCGGTGGTGATGCAGGAGGGAGAATGGATCTGGGATTTGCACCGGGACTTGCCGGTGGTGATGTAGGAGGGAGAATGGATCTGGGATTTGCACCGGGACTTGCTGGTGGTGATGTGGGAGGGAGAATGGATCTGGGATTTGCACCGGGACTTGCTGGTGGTGATGCGGGGGAGAATGGATCTGGGATTTGCACCGGGACTTGCCGGTGGTGATGCAGGAGGGAGAATGGATCTGGGATTTGCACCGGGACTTGTGGTGGTGATGTGGGAGGGAGAATGGATCTGGGATTTGCACTGGGACTTGCCGGTGGTGATGCAGGAGGGAGAATGGATCTGGGATTTGCACCGGGACTTGCCGGTGGTGATGTGGGAGGGAGAATGGATCTGGGATTTGCACCGGGACTTGCTGGTGGTGATGCAGGAGGGAGAATGGATCTGGGATTTGCACCGGGACTTGCTGGTGGTGATGCGGGAGGGAGAATGGATCTGGGATTTGCACCGGGACTTGTCGGTGGTGATGCAGGAGGGAGAATGGATCTGGGATTTGCACTGGGACTTGCCGGTGGTGATGCAGGAGGGAGAATGGATCTGGGATTTGCACCGGGACTTGCTGGTGGTGATGCGGGAGGGAGAATGGATCTGGGATTTGCACTGGGACTTGCTGGTGGTGATGCAGGAGGGAGAATGGATCTGGGATTTGCACTGGGACTTGCCGATGGTGATGCGGGAGGGAGAATGGATCTGGGATTTGCACCGGACTTGCGTTGGTGATGCAGAGGAGAATGGATCTGGGATTTGCACCGGACTTGTTGGTGGTGATGTGGGAGGGAGAATGGATCTGGGATTTGCAACCGGGACTTGCTGGTGTGATGGGCGAGAGGGAGAATGGATCTGGGATTTGCACTGGGACTTGCCGATGGTGATGCGGAGGGAGAATGGATCTGGGATTTGCACTCGGA
>CM030318.1:30195993-30266698 GCA_002915635.3 Ambystoma mexicanum | reverse complement strand
GCCATAGAGCATCACTGTATCATACAGAGCACCAGAGAGCATCACTGTATCAGAGAGAGTGCCATAGAGCATCACTGTATCATACAGAGTGCCATAGAGCATCAGTGTATCAGAGAGAGCACCAGAGAGCTTCACTGTATCAGAGAGAGCGCCATAGAGCATCACTGTATCAGAGAGAGCGCCATAGAGCATCACTGTATCAGAGAGAGCGCCATAGAGCATCACTGTATCAGAGAGAGCGCCATAGAGCATCACTGTATCAGAGAGAGTGCCATAGAGCATCACTGTATCAGAGAGAGCGCCATAGAGCATCACTGTATCAGACAGAGCACCATAGAGCATCACTGTATCAGAGAGAGTGCCATAGAGCATCACTGTATCAGACAGAGCACCATAGAGCATCACTGTATCAGAGAGAGTGCCATAGAGCATCACTGTATCAGAGAGAGCGCCATAGAGCATCACTGTATCAGACAGAGCGCCATAGAGCATCACTGTATCAGAGAGAGTGCCATAGAGCATCACTGTATCAGACAGAGTGCCATAGAGCATCACTGTATCAGAGAGAGCACCAGAGAGCATCACTGTATCAGAGAGAGTGCCATAGAGCATCACTGTATCAGAGAGAGCACCAGAGAGCATCACTGTATCAGAGAGAGTGCCATAGAGCATCACTGTATCAGACAGCGCACCATAGAGCATCACTGTATCATACAGAGCACCAGAGAGCATCACTGTAACAGACAGAGCGCCATAGAGCATCACTGTATCAGAGAGAGTGCCATAGAGCATCACTGTATCAGAGAGAGTGCCATAGAGCATCACTGTATCATACAGAGCACCAGAGAGCATCACTGTATCAGAGAGAGTGCCATAGAGCATCACTGTATCATACAGAGCACCAGAGATCATCACTGTATCAGAGAGAGTGCCATAGAGCATCACTGTATCAGAGAGAGTGCCATAGAGCATCACTGTATCAGAGAGAGTGCCATAGAGCATCACTGTATCAGAGAGAGCGCCATAGAGCATCACTGTATCAGACAGAGCGCCATAGAGCATCACTGTATCAGAGAGAGCGCCATAGAGCATCACTGTATCAGAGAGAGTGCCATAGAGCATCACTGTATCAGAGAGAGTGCCATAGAGCATCACTGTATCATACAGAGCACCATAGAGCATCACTGTATCAGACAGAGCGCCATAGAGCATCACTGTATCAGAGAGAGCGCCATAGAGCATCACTGTATCAGAGAGAGTGCCATAGAGCATCACTGTATCATACAGAGCACCAGAGAGCATCACTGTATCAGAGAGAGTGCCATAGAGCATCACTGTATCAGAGAGAGTGCCATAGAGCATCACTGTATCAGAGAGAGTGCCATAGAGCATCACTGTATCAGAGAGAGTGCCATAGAGCATCACTGTATCAGACAGAGCACCATAGAGCATCACTGTATCAGATAGAGCGCCATAGAGCATCACTGTATCATACAGAGCACCATATAGCATCACTGTATCAGACAGAGCGCCATAGAGCATCACTGTATCAGAGAGAGCGCCATAGAGAGCATCACTGTATCAGAGAGAGCGCCATATAGCATCACTGTATCAGACAGAGCGCCATAGAGCATCACTGTATCAGAGAGAGCACCAGAGAGCATCACTGTATCAGAGAGAGCGCCATAGAGCATCACTGTATCAGAGAGAGTGCCATAGAGCATCACTGTATCAGAGAGAGTGCCATAGAGCAGCACTGTATCAGACAGAGCACCATAGAGCAGCACTGTATCAGATAGAGCGTCATAGAGCATCACTGTATCAGAGAGAGTGCCATAGAGCATCACTGTATCAGAGAGAGTGCCATAGAGCATCACTGTATCATACAGAGCACCATAAAGCATCACTGTATCAGACAGAGCGCCATAGAGCATCACTGTATCAGAGGGAGCGCCACAGAGCATCACTGTATCAGAGAGAGTGCCATAGAGCATCACTGTATCATACAGAGCACCAGAGAGCATCACTGTATCAGAGAGAGTGCCATAGAGCATCACTGTATCATACGGAGCACCAGAGATCATCACTGTATCAGAGAGAGTGCCATAGATCATCACTGTATCAGAGAGAGTGCCATAGAGCATCGCGGTATCAGAGAGAGCGCCATAGAGCATCACTGTATCAGAGAGAGTGCCATAGAGCAGCACTGTATCAGACAGAGCACCATAGAGCAGCACTGTATCAGATAGAGCGTCATAGAGCATCACTGTATCAGAGAGAGTGCCATAGAGCATCACTGTATCAGACAGAGCGCCATAGAGCATCACTGTATCATACAGAGCACCATATAGCATCACTGTATCAGACAGAGCGCCATAGAGCATCACTGTATCAGAGAGAGCGCCAGAGAGCATCACTGTATCAGAGAGAGCGCCATATAGCATCACTGTATCAGACAGAGCGCCATAGAGCATCACTGTATCAGAGAGAGCACCAGAGAGCATCACTGTATCAGACAGAGCGCCATAGAGCATCACTGTATCAGAGAGAGCGCCATAGAGCATCACTGTATCAGAGAGAGTGCCATAGAGCATCACTGTATCAGACAGAGCACCATAGAGCATCACTGTATCAGACAGAGCGCCATAGAGCATCACTGTATCAGACAGAGCGCCATAGAGCATCATTGTATCAGACAGAGCGCCATAGGGCATCACTGTATCAGACAGAGCGCCATAGAGCATCACTGTATCATACAGAGCACCATATAGCATCACTGTATCAGACAGAGCGCCATAGAGCATCACTGTATCAGAGAGAGCGCCAGAGAGCATCATTGTATCAGAGAGAGCGCCATATAGCATCACTGTATCAGACAGAGCGCCATAGAGCATCACTGTATCAGAGAGAGCACCAGAGAGCATCACTGTATCAGATAGAGCGTCATAGAGCATCACTGTATCAGAGAGAGTGCCATAGAGCATCACTGTATCAGAGAGAGTGCCATAGAGCAGCACTGTATCAGACAGAGCACCATAGAGCAGCACTGTATCAGATAGAGCGTCATAGAGCATCACTGTATCAGATAGAGTGCCATAGAGCATCACTGTATCAGAGGGAGCGCCACAGAGCATCACTGTATCAGAGAGAGTGCCATAGAGCATCACTGTATCATACAGAGCACCAGAGAGCATCACTGTATCAGAGAGAGTGCCATAGAGCATCACTGTATCATACAGAGTGCCATAGAGCATCAGTGTATCAGAGAGAGCACCAGAGAGCTTCACTGTATCAGAGAGAGCGCCATATAGCATCACTGTATCAGAGAGAGCGCCATAGAGCATCACTGTATCAGAGAGAGCGCCAGAGAGCATCACTGTATCGGAGAGAGCGCCATATAGCATCACTGCATGAGAGAGTGTGCCATAGAGCATCACTGTATCAGAGAGAGCGCCATAGAGCATCACTGTATCAGACAGAGCACCATAGAGCATCACTGTATCAGAGAGAGTTCCATAGAGCATCACTGTATCAGACAGAGCACCATAGAGCATCACTGTATCATACAGAGCACCAGAGAGCATCACTGTATCAGAGAGAGTGCCATAGAGCATCACTGTATCAGAGAGAGCGCCATAGAGCATCACTGTATCAGAGAGAGTGCCATAGAGCATCATTGTATCATACAGAGCACCAGAGAGCATCACTGTATCAGAGAGAGTGCCATAGAGCATCACTGTATCAGAGAAAGCGCCATAGAGCATCACTGTATCAGACAGAGCGCCATAGAGCATCACTGTATCAGAGAGAGTGCCATAGAGCATCACTGTATCATACAGAGTGCCATAGAGCATCAGTGTATCAGAGAGAGCACCAGAGAGCATCACTGTATCAGAGAGAGTGCCATAGAACATCACTGTATCAGAGAGAGCACCAGAGAGCATCACTGTATCAGAGAGAGTGCCATAGAGCATCACTGTATCAGACAGCGCACCATAGAGCATCACTGTATCATACAGAGCACCAGAGAGCATCACTGTAACAGACAGAGCGCCATAGAGCATCACTGTATCAGAGAGAGTGCCATAGAGCATCACTGTATCAGAGAGAGTGCCATAGAGCATCACTGTATCATACAGAGCACCAGAGAGCATCACTGTATCAGAGAGAGTGCCATAGAGCATCACTGTATCATACGGAGCACCAGAGATCATCACTGTATCAGAGAGAGTGCCATAGATCATCACTGTATCAGAGAGAGTGCCATAGAGCATCGCGGTATCAGAGAGAGTGCCATAGAGCATCACTGTATCAGAGAGAGTGCCATAGAGCAGCACTGTATCAGACAGAGCACCATAGAGCAGCACTGTATCAGATAGAGCGTCATAGAGCATCACTGTATCAGAGAGAGCACCATACAGCATCACTGTATCAGACAGAGCGCCATAGGGCATCACTGTATCAGACAGAACGCCATAGAGCATCACTGTATCATACAGAGCACCATATAGCATCACTGTATCAGACAGAGCGCCATAGAGCATCACTGTATCAGAGAGAGCGCCAGAGAGCATCATTGTATCAGAGAGAGCGCCATAGAGCATCACTGTATCAGAGAGAGTGCCATAGAGCATCACTGTATCAGAGAGAGTGCCATAGAGCATCACTGTATCAGAGAGAGCACCAGAGAGCATCACTGTATCATCTTGCGACAAATGGTATGCTGGAGCGTTTTAACAGGTTGTTGATTGATGCTGTTCTGATGCAGTGACATGAGAAAACAAACAAAGGGGACTCATTATGAGCCTGCCGGTCCAGAAATAAGGGTGCCGGTAGCAACGTACCAGCACTCTTTCCAGACCGGCAGACTAAAACTGACCTGACGGGCGCAACGGCCATGGAAAGCAGAGTTGTCATAGAAGCACCGGCACTGATCAAAATGGTGCCGGAGCTTCCGAGTGCTCATTCCTGTGGACTCCACATGAATGGGGACTAACATTTTCCACTGCCTGATATCCCGGCACTTTTAATGTCGCAGTGGCAACGGGTTATCAGGCGACAGAAACAGTGTCTCAATCCGGCAGCATTAGTACTGGCGGGTTGCTGCCGGACTTATAATGAGGCCCAAGGAGTAATTGGATGGTGGAACACCTCCCGGTTTGCAGAATGTCCTAACCACTTTTGAGAAGGTTCTCTACACCTTTCCACAGGTTGATGAACCAGGTCCTCCCTGGCATGGACAGTCTGCGCGTTGTTTACCTAGACAATACGGAGTTCTTTAGCCCCAGTTGGCAAGATCCCCTGACCCATCTCTTTGCAGAATTCTAGGCTATTAGGGGACAATTATGTGCCAGGTGGAGCCAAACTCCCTGGTGCTTTCGGGGCAAAAGGATGAGTGGATAAAGTGAGCATATGGCCTTTTAGGAAAGGGCGTATGGAATGGATGGGATTACACCAGGTTCATTCTGAGTCCAAATAACAGAAGCAACTCAGGACGATGGCAAAGTACTTTATGAACAATTACCTAAATCAGGGAGGTTACAACGAACATCAAAGGACGTACGCTCAGTCTCTCAATAATCTTTACATGAAATATGTTTTTTATATGCATAATACGTCAGAGTGACATCATACTACGTGGCAATAATAAAAAAAAAACTATCAAGAGTCGGAATTGGTTACAGGAGACATCTAAGTATACTTTTCTATAGGAGCTAGGATTGTTATTGGTTGTTCATTATCAGGCAAACAACTTATGCCCACCTCTAAAAACATGTAATTTCAGAAACATTAGATGCACAGTTTCTCATTGGTCTTTAAACTATAAGGTCATTCATTTTATGGACTGATATAATTGGTTGGCATGCTTGTGCCATGTCTGAAACATTCGGTTCATTTTAGCAGCACGTAAGCCCAGACCCAGCTGCAAGGATATAGGGCATGTAACTACTTCACAACCCAATTAGCCCCGCATCTGTCATCACCCATGCCTTCTGAAATTGTCTTTGTACTTGGCCTTGCAGAACATCCTTGTATTTTAGATTCGACGGTAGTGCGGGCACTTGCTATCGTGTCTGAAACTCCAAGTTTAAGCTCTATTTCCATCCGTGGCTCACGTGACAGGAGACCATGATTTGGACCATTTTGCAGCTTTTAAATGCTCTAAATGAATTAAAGTTTGGCATCATGAACCATAATGTGAGAAGGTTCACCCTCTGCATACTTGTTCTTCTTCAGAATAGATAGCTGACCTTAGTTGTTTCAGTCTTGGCTTCAGGCCAGACAGCCTCGCCATGCAGCTCCATGAGCCTACTATTCTTGCTGCGACACAATTTTCTCTTTGCGTTTCGTGAGTCCTGGCTTACTAAATTCATGATATCTATGTCCAGTTTCTATACAATGTCGGTTTTGCCTGCATTCTATTCACTACTGATAGCCAGCTTCTATGATGACTTAATCTATCTTGTATTTCTGCAACTGTACATTTATTAAACGATTGTGTTTCAGCAGCACTTTGTGCACGTGTAATCTTCCTTTTCTATATTGGGAAACTCACTCAATTCTTTACTTCACCATTGGTTTCTTTAGGATCTACACATCATCTTTATCCGGGGTTTCGAGACGTCGTGCACACTTCTTTATGACGTCACCAATTCATTGGTGAGCTTCTTTCCACACTCCTGCAGGTTTTTCCCTCCTGCAGGTTATCATCACATCGAGGGTTCATTCGGTTGGGTTGTCTCAATGGGTATCTTCGTTCAAACACTCGCTGTGCTATTGGTATTATGGCTGGTATCAGGCACAGCACAATCTCATGTCTCCAATACACGGGAGGCAGGGGGTTCGGGATCTCCTGCAGACGCACACAGCTGCTCCTTTACAAAAGCATGCCTCTTCCTCTCACCTGACCATTGGGTCGGAGCAGGTCTCAGCAAACTGAGTGAGGTGGGCTGAAATAAGCTACTGGCATTCATTAGTCAGAGCCGGGGGCCAGCACTGGGCAGCTATCGAGAAGAAATGTGATGTCATCATCTGGGCTACAAATACAACAGGCTCCTGAAATAGACTAAGTCAGGAAGTCCACAACAGCGCGTCAGATTCGCAAAGCATGAGCGCGTAACAGCACCTCCCGCGGTGACATGCGCTGCAGAGCTATTTAGGGCCGCGTACACGTATGACAAACTGAATATCTGAGCCCGGACATGAAGCGCGGCAATCAGCAAGGAGACATGTTGATGAGGTAGCTCAGTGGGCTAATGTATTTATTGTCAGCATTTGTATTTTACTTATATTTATTTAATGAAAATGAAGAGTGGTTTTCAACGATCACTGAATGCATGGCATACTGATGGCGGCAGCAGCCCCATTTCCCTGGGCGTTACAAACCTTTACAAAGGAATAATGTAGCAGGTCATTCCGAATGGTGGTGGAGGGGCTGGAAACAGTCATATATATACATAATTATCAGGTGGTGCTGGTGGTGCTGGTGGTTGGGAGTACTGGGGATGGGCAGAATGGGATTGCAGGCTCTGGGGCCCATCCTGTCAGTAGAGAACGCTGTTAGGGATGATATTGGAGCCAGTCACTGTTGGACTTTCTTTAATTTCATGGGGTGGGGCGGTCTAGTGACGGGGGAGCAGGAGAGTGAATTAGGGGATGCATGGGCATAGACAGGGTGGACAGGCATGGTCAGGCATGGTCAGGCATGGTTAGGCATGGTCAGGCATGGTCAGGCATGGTTAGGCATGGTCAGGCATGGTCAGGCATGGTCAGGTTGAGAACTTGCGAGGGGGAAGGGTCAGGCTAACCCGTGAATGCCTTTATTCACAAGAAGATGAACCGTGAATGAGTAGAGAGCATTGTGCATGGATAGCGCCCCCTCTAGCCCTGTATGAAAGTGGGGTGCAGAGGCGGGGGAAACTCCTGCGAGGTTGTAGAGAATGTGGGTACCAAAGTTCATTACCTTGTTCAGAGGAGCAGTTGAGTAGAGGGGCAACCCCCATGAGGAGCTGCATCAGTAAGGCAGTCATCTGAGGGTCAGAGGGGCGATGAACATTTTGGTGGGATCCCATGTGCCATTGGGATGAATAGTACACATGTTCCTGAAGTTAAGGTGGGCCGCCCGTAGCAGTGGAGGTATTGCGGTGCTGAAGCTTCAGGTCACTGTCAAATAGAGCCCCCCTAGAGGGAGTTGGCCACTGGAGTCACCCTTGGCTGCGTTTGGCTCCAGTCAGCGATTGCCCAGGCTGGTCTCCTTGAGCAAATGAACTAAGGAGACAAGGAGATGGTCACATGACGCTCTGGAAACCACCGCAGATGACCACCTGGATTCCATCAGGCCCAGGAAGCTGCTGCAGGCCTCTTGGTGCAACAGTGAGAAGGGGGCTTTGCTTTTTCTTTGGGGCCTTTAGCCTGTGTGAATGGCTCTGTGGAATGACATGGTGTGGGGAAGCAAACACCCTTTAATGGTAGCTCCACTCCCTGCAATGTCGCCTGGTTAAACGACTTTCTGGGTGCCGGCCATAACGTCCAAGATGGCTTCCACCACATCCAGGAACCAGGGAGAGGGGAGCTTTGCTTTTACAGCATGGTCCTGGGGTGCTGGTCAGTGTGCTCTAGAAAGTGAGCAAGTTCACATCTTTATTTTATAAATTGGTGATTCCTGTGGCCTGTACCACTCCCATGAGGAAGCACTGAAGTACCAGCAGTCAGAGGGTTAAAGAGCTGCTCCAGGGCTCCTGACAGGCCTCCCAGTATGACTGGTTTGGGCTATGTGTACAGCGACCGTCTCCGCCAGAGTGTAGACACACTCCTGTTCTGATGTCTCTGGGTGCACGTGCAGTCCAGGCCGTGTCTCCATAGCAGTCTACTGCAGACAAAGGAGAGCAAGGGCCGTCCTTCCGCGAGGGCCATGCTCACGCGCTGCATTTGCCCTCCATTGGTGGAGAACTAGTTTGCAGCCATCTTGTCCCATTTCTACGAGATGAATTGTCTACCCACCTTTCATCGAGAGTGTGCATCAGTGCCCAGAGAATAGACTGGCTCATGCTGTCCATGACTGAAGATGGGGAAGCTGGCTGAAAGTCAGTCATCTGGGAGAATCTGTCTTCAAGATGGCCCAGAAATTGCGAATTCGGGTTTTACATGGAAAAATCTCTCCACTAGTATACATGTAGATTAAGTCCTTTCGGCCACGACACACGTGCCACCTGGTAGCCATGACTGCCAGTTCACCTCCAGTTCAGAGCCGCAGGAGCAATGGGTGGTGTAACGCAATGTATTAAGTTGAAAGAAGTATACATCGACAGTTATGAGAATATGGTTATGTATATTGCGCATCTAACAAACTCCCTGCAGCTTATCATGTATGGAAGAAGGCGGGGGAAATACTCCCTCATTTTCTAATACACCTGGAGGAGAATTCAGTCAATTTAATAACAAAATATGCAGATTATTGCTGAATCAGCAGATCATTTTACTGTGTTTATTATGTGCTATGAACATGAATTTTAACTATTTTGAATTTTGTGGTATTAGAGGGAAGTTGTAATGATCGGATGGAATATTTATGTATGACACATCTGGATTTTAGTCTGTATTAATTTGGGTGAAGGTTTGTATTGACTATAAACACAAAATAAAAAATAAAATTAAAAAAAACTATTTTAGTTTAGTGTTTATAGTTAATACAATCCAGTTAATTGTTCTCTTGATTTGATTTGATTTGTGAATGTGTAAATGGCATATCCCAAAGAAAGGGAAGCCAGCAAAAATGACATCTGATTTTATGATCTAATTTACATACAGATTACAGTTTAGGCTGGATTGCAATAAACAACCCAGGTTTTTGACTTTCTCAGAATATTCAATTGGGTTCCCAAATAGAGTTGGGCAAGGAGCCGAGTGTAACACATTGGCTACTTTAGTCTTTGAACCGGAGATAATGATCTCAGTCTTGGATGGATTAAGCTGAAGTTTGTTTTCTAGGATTCAACCTTGGATTTTACCAGCACAGGTCAGAACTCGCACCATTGCTTCCAATGGTTGCTTTCATCTAACAGAGATCTGTGTGTTGTTAGCATAGGAGTGGTAGCATGAGTCAAATTGAGTACAAATGTTTAAGAGTGGAATATTTATTATACCCATTGATTAAAAGCAGTGACAGAGAAGAACCTTGGGGTACTCTGCATCTAACAGGAAGTGGATCAGACAAATGTGGAACCTACTTTTAATGTTTTTTTTTTTTTTTTTTTTATTGGTAAAACTACAACTTGATATGGTATATCATGTTTTGTTACATTTCAATGAATCAGAGGGTAGGATATGGTCCTCATCTCGATCACACAATTCAAGTTTTCATTTAGACATTTACCAGAGTTCCGGTTACTAGTGTGGACCTACTTTGACCTGTTGAACACTGTCCGTCAGAAAAGACCTGAGCCACTGATAAATGTCTTGACTTAAGAATGTCAAAGACCACTGTATCAAAGGCTGTCTCAAAAAAACTCATCCCAGACCATGGTTAAAGCAGATTCAGTGCCGCGATCTGGTCTGAAACCTGACCGATAAGGGTCCAGGTTATTATTCTGCTCGTGAAATTTCTATAGTTGCATGGTAGCAACTATTTCTAGGAATTTTGCTGGCCATAAAAGACCTGCAATAGGACGATAGTTAGTAAGAATTTTTCAGTCTAACGTTGACTTTTTTAAGAGAGGAGTGAGATAGGATTTCTTTAAATCTAGTGGAACACAACCTTGTGTTAATGAGGTATTTACCAAAGTCTAAACGAACTTTCCACGGGCAGAGGCATGCTGTTTCAGAGGTTCAGCGGGAACAGGGTCATCAACAAGATTGGTAGATTTCAAATTGCTTATCAACTTGATGACAGTTTCCAGACTGACTGGTGAAAAGGCAAATTTGGACATGGGCAGTTGATTATCTGAAAATATTGCCTTGGTGGTTATGTTGGGTTGCAAAGTCGCATATTGAGTGTCTATATTGTTTGTAATTGTCTCTAGTTTATCATGGAAAAGGAAATTAAAGTCAATAACCATTTTTTGAGATGCCTGTAAACTAGAATTAACACATGAGGGATTAGTAAAATTTCAGATTACTCTAAACAGAGTTGGGGTCTATTTTTGGCCAGATTAATCTGCTCTTGGAGACATAGGGATTTGGCTTTGAGAATCTCAGCCCTATATAACTTCAAGACAAATTTGGCTTCCATACGATCACTTGCATTCCTGGTTTTAAACCGTTGTTTTTCGACTTTGCGATAACGACCTCTAAGAACATTTTTTTTTGTCAATATACCATTGGTTGTTCTTTTTTGCAGCTTTCTTAACAATTGTACAAGGAGCAATAGCATCACAATTAGCTTGCATCTTGGTCATACGTTCGGAATACAAGGTTGTGCAGGTTAGAATTGATTGAGCAATTGTTAGATCATTCAACATTTAATCGCTAGATATGCAATTCAAATCTGTCTTTCAGCGGCGGAATTCTTAATTCACATGCAGCTTCTTTTGAAGTGTAATATAGTCACATAGCAAAAGAGACAGCAAAATGATCAGACTAATAAAATTACCTCCGTCATTAGGAGTATATTGACATGTCCAAGCCAAAATGTGAGAAGAAGAACCCCAGTTTAAGGAATGGAAGTTGAGTAACTCCAGGGTATGTTTGGCCAATATGGCTACTCCTCCTCCCTTCTGTGACTCCCTATTCAGCCATTTGATTTGAGAGCAATCAGTTACTAAGAGATGGTAGAAAGTAGTGCAGGTGGAAGTAAACCGTGATCCAGTAATAAACAGTATATCCAGGTTATAAGCACCAGGGAGGTCATTTATAGCAACTGTGTTCTTCATTGCAGATCTGGTATTTAAAAGGGCACAGGACAGCAGAGGGGTCGACTGTAATAGTTTCTTGTCAGACAGAGTGCAAGGTGTGCCGGGCAATGTGCCTTTTTCACTGAAACCTCTGTTGCTATGAATATTTTAGATGTTTCCAGAGTATAAGGTATAAGGGAACACACACAACAGCTTTAATCTGACGGTCTTCTCCCCACCTTTTTCATATGCTGAAACCATAGATTTTCTTTAAATGAACAGCATTATTAAGATATGCATTTATATCTTCATGGTTCTCCTCAATATCCCTTTTAAACGGAAATAGACCCCAAGCTCTATGTGGGACGATAATGGATGTCGCATTGACACCCTCCATATCTGTAGATAAATCATTGACCTTTCCCAAGTCTACTTTATCATTTATGACATTTCTGAATGCCTAAACAATAAGGTGAAAAGCACAAATCATAATCCCAAATGATATCACCATCAATAGTCCATAAATACCTATGGACTTTCTGGAGGGAAGTGAATTTCTGAAATGTTGAAACCTCTCCATTTTGTGTTAACTTTAATATGCACATTATCGCTCTCCAAACAATACAATTATTCTTGGGATCTCCAAAAAACATAATGATGTTTACTCCTCTTCGTAACAGGGCTGGATAAGGCTGTAATGTGTAGGAAAAAAACGTATAGAGGAGTGTGTGTATTGTCACTAAATTAGCTACCAAACACAATGAAAGATACTCTATTTTCTATTCAAACTCCGGATTCTTCTCTCATTGTCTCTTTTATCTTATCTAAAAAAAGTTCCAGGATAGCGGCCTGCAAGTTTATTTACTCCTTATTGAATTTGGAATACATGAATCCCTAACCTGAAGGTGTGATATGTTTGTCGTTCTCTTTGTCTCTGCTTCTGGCCATCAAACGAGTCAGCATGCAAGGAACTATTTCTCTTGCTTCACTGTGGGCAGCTTCAGGAGGGGTCAGTGTTTCGCCTTTATAACGTTTGATGTCGTGTAGGTGCAGCCACGCTCTCTGTCCCCTTGATTTCACGACTGTGAGACTAGCTTCTTCCACTTCATGTGGCCCCTCAAACTACGGAGTACTCCAGGTACATATGAATTTGCACACCAGCACCTTGTCTCCAGGATACAAACTTGGGGGCTTTAGCAATTCTTCTGTTTCAAGAGGTCGATTGTCTTTGTTGCTTCTTTTTGAACCCTCCATTCTGTTCTTGATCTGTTGAGACATGAAATAAATACTTGCAGTCATTGTTGTTAGGTAATCATGCATCTCATCAACTAATTCCTTCGCTACTCTGTGGGCATAAGTTCTTATCCTTGTTGGAGGAGCAAGTGGGGTTCTCATACAGTGTTCAGACACCAAATCATGAGGACTTAGATGGTGATCTGAGCCAGGCTGATTTCTCAGGACATACATGGCAAGGGGCAGGCAATGAAGCCACCCCTTTTTTAAGGTTATTTTGAGCTTCGCTAGTCTTTCCTTTAATAATCCATTTAATCTCTCACAGAAACCATTCACCTGTGGTTGATAAGCCGAAGAAGACGTGTGCTTAATACATAATACAGGATGGAGCAACATAACAGCTACACAACTGTTAAATATCCTTCTCCTTCTGCTAAGCAGCTTCTCTGGGCATCATACACCTGAAGGAAGGGTCTTTATGGAGAAAGCACGTTATGCCGGATTCCTCCCACTTGAAAGCACTGCAACAAGAGGTGTTATGATTATAGCTCTGCCAGGAATCGAACTTGCAACATGGAGTCTGCTGCGTTGTCAGAGGCCAGTCCGTTGCTCATCCTATTTCCGTGAGGATTGCTGCCCTGCCTATTTATTTACCAAAAATGTCAGTTTTTGTCTAGCACTTTACCATTTTTATGCAAGCAGGTGTTGAAAATTGGCAGCGTGGGGTGCGGAAGAGGGAAGGAGGGGGAGGAGGCACATTCATTTTTCCTCTTTGGATTTTCACAAAATACATGTAGAACACTTTTGAATGGCCATATTAGGTGCAGTTAGACACTCAACCTTGGATAATATGTATATTTATATAGATTATATAAAGGTTAATGGTACATTAGAAGCTAAACGTAATGTGTTTTGAACGTTTGTACGTTTGTGTCATATGTGCGTGTTTGAGCAGAAGAATACAAAGAAGAGGTTTCTTTACTTCCTCTATGGGGGGAGAAAATAGCTGACAATAACCCATTAGGATCTTGGGTATTATAGGGTTTTGTCAAGGAAAAAGGCTTTGGGTATTAGAGGGTCTTCCTCATGGGAAAGGGGGAGATACCACGTCTTGTCCAATGAAGTCAAGACATCTGCCCGGTAATTTTCTCCTCCCATGTGATCCTCCCTCGTAAAGCTGCCCCCAAGGTCAGGATTAGGTAGTGCTTGCCATCCCCTGGCCACATGGAAGGAGGACACTGCCAGGGAATTTGTGATGACTCCATTGGATTCATCACAGTAGCCACTACTTGCACTTAGCCTAATTGTGTAAGGTAGCAACATTCTGCATTTAGCAATTGCAAAGACTAGCCATGTGTCAGACTTCGATAGAATTGTGTAGATTAGCCATGCAGAACCTAGAGAGTAGCCAATGTACTAACCACTCTGCTCCTGTTCGCTCCAAAACACCACCCAAGTATTATGCACGCCCACTAGGCTAGCCACCCTATACACAAACATACACCCAACATAAGTAACACTTGCATACAACAAACACCCCAGACACTGGACCTAACCCCAATGGATAGAACAAGTCAGTGTGTGCAACCACAACATAAAATACCAGCCAAACTACACATAAAACACATAACCACCGGAGGCGTGGCTTGCCGGCAAGGAATGCACACGTAGTTTCTCGGAGCTCTCCCTTCACCGGCCAAAATCCTGCAGAAATCTGGCTACTGAGCCCTATGATGTGAACCAGAACCAGCCTAATGGGAAGGAGAAAACTGCCATCACGAGCGGAAACCTGGTTGCGAAGCAACTCGGATGGAATCCCCTGAAAATAGGGTCTGTGATCTGGTGGCAAGGCTAAAGAAAAATACATTCAAGATGGCCGCCAGAGCCGCCTGAAAGACACAGTGGGCTCCGGTGACTGTAGTGGAAGGCAGTATCCAAGAACTGAACCCCCGAAAAGGGAGATCGGATGGGGATAGAATGCTGAGAGAGCGCTGTCACCCTGACGAGCACAGGAGGAAAGGCTCTGCAGGAGGGCGACACTAGCCTGCCGGAGTCCTCTGTATTGCTGTGCAAACAGTTGAAGGTGACAAACCCACCCCCCTCTTTCTGGGTCTACAGGGAGTGGCCTAACAGACTGCGAAAGGCAGTGGGACCCCTCGCGAGGGGAGAAAATAGACCCGCGAGAGGGAGATGGCCACAACAGAACAGAGCATAAAGATGAGTGAAGCGGTATCAGTCCGACGGCCCCAGGCCAACTGATCCGCAGGAAGAGGCAAAATCAGAGAGTCGCAGCAGAGGTCGGGAAGACTGGAAGGCCGCTGCTGGAGATCTGGCTTTGGAGACGGATGATCGGACGAGGTAGAGGTGGAACGCTGACACGCAACCAGATCAGCAGAGATGTGAGAGACATAAGAGCGAACACTGCTACTGAACCCCTGGGCCCGTCTACAAAACTTGCATTCTACCCCCCTGTGGATAGCGGACAGTGCAGAAGGGTGGGGGGAATCGAGGCAGTGTATTTGTATTTGTATTTTATTTATTTGTATAGCGCTCCAGGCTCGAAGGCATCCGGGCACGTATCTTAGAACAACAATGTACAGATAAGGCAATGGTTACAGTTACATTAGAATTCAGACAGTATACATGACTGTAGAGCCAAGGTCAAGGTACATAGTGAGCAGGATAAATAAAGTACATGGAAGTGCAATAAACAGGTAGTTGTTGTCAAGGAGTAGGAAGAAGAATGTAAAGTAGCTAGGTAAATGGCAGTTAGTCAAGTGTAGAGGTTAGCCATAGCTTGGCTTTTTGTTTGAATAAAGTTGGAGAAGATAAGGATCTGATGGTAAGTGGAAGTGAGTTCCATAGTTTATAAGCTAGAACTGGGACATTTGCACCCCCGGCTTTCTGAAGTTTGTATCTAGGAATGGTCAGGCAATGTGCTTGGGCTGATCTGAGTGACCGGGTGGGTACATACTGAGAGAATCGAGAAGATAGGTAGATGGGGGCCTGATTGTTTACACATTTGTGTGTGAGTGCAAGGGATTTCAGTGATATCCTTTGGGCAACTGGGAGCCAGTGTAGACTCTTCCTTGTTTTAGAGATGTGTGCAGATCTGGGGATGTTGAGGGCCGGTCTAATAGCATTGTTTTGAGTGACCTGGAGTGTGTTGATGTTGTTTTGGTTGGTCCCTTGATATAATGAATGCATTACAGTAATTGAGTTTAGACATAACCAATGTCCTGGCCAGGGTAACGCAATTCTGTGTGGAGCGGAAGGGGCGGCAGGCTGTAATGAGCTTGCATGTGTAAGCAGAGGCAGCGACAACTGCTTTCGTTTGTCTATTGAGGGAAAGCGTAGAATCAAGATACATTCCAAGAGTTTTGGTGTCATTAGACACTTTAATGGAGTTGCCATCAATATTGAAGGTTTTGAACGATGGGTCAAGCTTGTTCAGTCTCTGTTTGGTACCCAGGATGAGAAGCTCTGTCTTCTCATCGTTGAGACAGATCCCATGTTGGGCCATCCACGCTTGGATGACTTGGTAGATGTCATTCAAAGCTTTGGAATCAGCCATGTAATCACCAGTGATGGGAATGAGTTTCTGGGTGTCATCAGCGTAGTTGGTGTAGGTGACACCCAGAAAATCAAATACATCAAACAATGGTTTGATAAATACATTGTACAGTGTAGGTGAAACACAAGAACCTTGAGGCACTCCACACGGCACAGGGGTTGGATCTGCGGATGAGGTAGATGAAAATACTCTCATGTGTCTGTTGTCCAAGAAGGAACTGATCCAGTTGGTGGCTTTTTCCGAGAAGTTGGCAGCTGATTTCAAATGGCAGCAGAGGATTTGGTGATTGACCAAATCAAAAGCTGCCAAGAGGTCGAGAAGTAGTAGGAGGGCCAATTTGCCATTGTCTTTTAAATCCTCAATTTGAGTTTTGAGATCTAATAGGGCTGTTTCTGTCCCATGCTTAGGTCTAAATCCAGATTGTCTAGTACCAAGTAAATTGTTGGTTTCTAAGTACTTCTGGATCTGTAAGTAAGCTGCTCTGTCTAGTATTTTTAAAAGAAACAGGACCGTAGTGATGGGTCTATAATTAGAGGATATAGATGGGTCAAGGGTGGGTTTATTCAGCAAGGAGACTGGGAGCGGGTCAGGAGAGATAAGCAGTAGCAGAAAGGCCCTCACGGTCAAGAGGGGGCATCATTGGCTGGTTGAAACTGGAGATTTTGTCATAACCTGGAGGACTGGAGGGGGAGATCCTCCATGGTATGTCAAGAGATACTAAGGATTGAAACAGGATACCATGTAAGAACACAATAGATCTGCCAGCCCTGAACAGAAGAGGGCAAGACATACAGCGGGGGCCCTTGGTGACCACAAGGGACGGGGGCAACGCAATTGAAAGACAGGCTTGAACAACAAATTGGCCAGCATAGTCAAAAGCCAGCAGAGAATGGAAAAGTACACGAAGGGTAAAGCACAGAGACAGGAGGAACTGACCCGAGCCACAGAGGAAGGGGCGACAGAAGGTGGAGTGACCCTGGATACATTGATGGAGGTGATTCAGGCAAGCAGGTCAACCCTGGAAGGGAGCATCAAAGAGGTAGGGGTGGATGTGTCCCTGGTGAGGGCGGACTTACGCATGGTGTGTGAACGGGTAACAGAGGTGGGGCAACTGTTTGGACTTTTTCCCACCCATTGATGGACCATGGCCATGCTGTGTAACCCCACGCTGGTCTGCTGTGATGCTGTGTGTACCCGTCCCGGTCGCCTGTGATGCTGTGTCGCCCCCTGGTCACCTGTTATGCTGTGTGCACCCCAACCCCCTCGGTAGCCTGTGATGCTCTGTGCACCCCCTCTGTTCGCCTGTGATGCTGTATGTACCCCACCCCCTTTTTCATGCCCTTGATGTCCTTCCCCCCTCCTCCTCATCCCAAACTTCCAAGACCGATAGTGCCCCCTAATTATTTTTTTCATCTGTATGCTGCTGCCTCCCTGCAACATGGGGTAGGCACCATGTATCTGCCCATTGATTGACTTTCGCATTTGTCTGCTGCTGCCTCCCTGCAATATGGGGTGGGCACCATGTATTTGCCCACTGCTGGACTTTCACATCTGTGTGCTGCTGCCGCCCTGCAACATGGGGTAGTCACCATGTATTTGCCCATTGCTGGACTTTTGCATCTGTGTGCTGCTGCCGCTCGGCAACATGGGGTCAGGCCCAATAGATGTGATCACCATGTACTTCTCTTTTGCACTTGGCGTATGATGTATGACTTTCTGTACATTCTACAATGTAATTCACCTCTTATGCTTCCTTTTCTGTAACCGGAAGCACTTACTGTAACCGCATTCTTAAGTTAAAAGCGCCTAGATACCTCTGGGTTTTGTGCACCATATAAGTGTAAAATTAAAATAAAATAAATAAACAAGTCAGCCCACTGGAGGATGATATCCAACGTCTGAAGAACCAGGTGGCGGGCCTGGTGGGGGCGAACAGGAACTTGGAACTAAAAGCATCGGATGTGGAGGGCTGCTCTAGACGCTATAATATTCAGCTGGTCGGGGTCCCAGAGAGAGGAAGGACCCAGTACAGAACCTTTAGTGGAAAATCTAGTTCTGAAGGTGTTGGGGATAAAGGGCCTGTCAACAATATTTACGGTTGAAAGAGCCCACATGGTGCCGGGTAGAACCCCGATGCCGGGCGGCCCACCGAGAGTAATCTTGGCAAAGATTATGAACTTTCAAGAATGGGACTCTATACTACAGGAGGCCCGCAAGGTGGGATTCTATGATGTTGGGAACACAAAGCTATGAATCTTCACGGACTTGACTTTGGAGGAACAGTGTCAGAGAAGGACGTATGATGCAGCGCGACGACGGCTTTGAGAACTGGATATAAAATATATGTTGTTTTACCTGGCTAAGATGAAAGTAATTTCAGGGGGAAAGTCATGGCTGTTTATGTCCCCAAAGGAGGTGTGTGATTGGATAGAAGCTAATCCAAGTGGAGGGGAGCAGGGAACCGGGAGAGGGCCGAAAGGGGCACAAGCAAAAGCAGGGGACTGAAAGGGGTCCAGCGGTGGCCAGGAGTGGAAATTGGGGGGCTATGGCTGGTAAACAAATGTTCGGATAATAACGAGGAAAGGGGATGAGACATTTCTGGAATGGGTGGACGAGGGCGGGGGGAACAAGGAGCCCCCTCCCCTAGTTGACGCCACTGGCTGAAAGCCCAGGAGGAGAGGAGAGGAGGTAGGATGGATCAGTCAAAGGGTCTCAGGATAAAGTTCAAGGGCGGGGAGGGGGGGATGGGGAGTTGGGGGAGAGGGGAACAAGTTAATGGGATGGGTACTATTAAGGGGAAGAGAGGGAGCAGGGATAGGGGTAGGAAAGCAAGTAACAAGACGTGAAGGCCTGCAGAAGAGAACTGGTAGAGGGGAACTACAGCATAAGGGGTACACAATGGGATGGTGGGAATGTCAGAGGAAAGATGGGGATAGAAATAGTAACTTGTTAAAGGGGAGACAGGATATGAGAAATATCAGGCAGAAATGATGAGGCCAATAGGTTTGAAAATTGGGACGTGGAATGTTCAGGGGCTGGGTACGAGACAAAAGAAACAACGAGTGGGAGAGTTCCTGAGAAGGCAAGGGATACAAGCTGCCCTGATACAGGAAACGCACCTGGTCCAGGCGTACCTGATAGATCTGGCCAAGTCCCAGAACGAGGAAATGGCGATAGCCTCCTTTGACGCCATGAAAGCATTTGATTCTCTGAAGTGGAAATGGCTCTTCCGGGTACTGAAGGAATTGGGGTTTGGAGAAAACATCTGTAAGTGGCTGAGATTGTTGTACAATAGGCCTGTAGCGGTGGTGAGGACCAATGACTGGGTCTCGAGAGATGGGAATTGGGTGAGAGGGACAAGGCAAGGGTGCGCAGTGTCTCTGATATTGTTTGCATTGGCCCTAGAACCATTGGCAGAGTTCCTGCGACAAGAGATGGGCGAGGCAGGGATTATAGCAGGGGGGTGAGACATATAGTATCACTATATGCCGATTACCTATTACTATATGTGACTAATCCGTGGTAGAATCTCCCAACTCTGTTAGAGGTGCTGAAGAATTTTTGGAACCTGTTGGGTTTCTGAATTACTGAGGAGAAGTCACTGCGGTTTCCCCTGGGAGGGCTGAGAGAGTGCCTGGTCCAAGATCTATCAAAGGGGGAAATTAAGTGGGAGATGGAATCATTCAAATACCTAGGCATCTGGATATTTCATGATACAGGAGACACTTTTGTACATAACACGGGAAGGGCGCTATCTAAAATAGGAGACTGAGTGTAGTTCTGGAAGGGCCTACCCCTCTCCCTGATGGCAAGAGTGGCACTATGTAAAATTGTGATCCTCCCACAATTACTATACTTCTTCACCAATATACCATATGTAGCAAAGAAGATCTTCTATAAAATATTGTATGGTAAGGTGGGGGAGATACCATGGAGCGGAGGAGGGTTTTCCTGCCAACAATGTGAAGGCCGAGGGTGGAAGGTGGACTAGGCCTCCCAGAATACGAGAAATACTTTATAGTGGCACAATTACAGATGGCACTAGAATGGGGACAGCTGGATGGGGAAGCCCTGAGAGGGTTGGTGGGACGTCTACCACCTAATAGGAAAGGGATTGAATTTTTGTGGAATCCGATAGAGAATAAAGGGACGACAACTGTGTTTGAAGCTGTAAGAGAAGTATGGAGGAAATATGTCTGGAAGAAAGGACCTGGGGGCCCTATGAGAGAAATCTCCCCAGGGGGGTGCATCGAAAGCTGAGGCAAGAGATAGGGAAGGCAGTCACATGGAAGCTCTTCGAAAAAGGGTGTGGTGTGTTAGGGGACCTGTTCGAGGGAGGGAAAATACTTATGTTTTCGGAATGGTTTGCAAAGTTTGAACTATGAAAGGGACTGTTTGTAGCGTATGGGGCAGTAGTTTGTAGAGTAGCAGAACTGTGGGAAGGGATACCGGTGGAACCAGAATCAAGCCCACTGTTACAGGTGCTGCTAGAACAAGCAGATGGGAGGGCGAGGGTGTCACAAATGTATAAGGCCCTACAGGAGGAGGAGGATCCGAGGGAGAAACTGAAAGTAAAGGGAAAGTGGCAGACGGATTTGGGTTGCCAGATATTGGAGGGGGAATGGATAAAGATCTGGGAGCATATCCAGAAGGGGTCACGGAATACCAGATTCCAGCTGGTCCAATATAACATCCTGCATAGGACATATGTAACCCCTACTCGGCTGCGGGCAATGAAGAGGACCTTGAATGATGAGTGCCAGGGTGCGCTAGGGCCCCAGCGGGACTCTGGCATGTGGTCTGGGACTGTAGAGTTATAGTAAAGTATTGGGACAAGGTGATTGAAGGTGTGAATGAGCTATTCACGCAAAACTGGAACGCGACCCGAAAAACATGTATATGGGGGAATCCTTCCAGGAGGGGAGAAACATACATTACAACATAAAATGGTACGTTTCTTATCAATATTAGCTAAGCGGTGCATGGCAATCGCCTGGAGGCACCCACAAGGGCCATGGATAAAGTCATGGCTATCGGATGCCCGGAGATGGGGCATGGTGGAATTGGAAATTGTGCGGGGGGCAAGGACTGACACGGAGGATGAAAGGGTGACGGCAGACTGGGGCCAGTTACTTAAAAAAAAAACACATAAACGCCCCCCCCAACATAACAGACATGTGTTAGAATGGATTTCTAAACTCTGCTCTGGTGAACAGCGGAGCCCACCCTTGTTAGTGAAACAGAGAACCCTTCTGCGCAGTTAGCCAAGACAATTCAAGGTAGCTTGGAGAGCAGTCAAGGCTAAGTCGCAGGAGTAGTGGGGGTGATCTGAGGTCTTGGATGAGCACAAAAAAAGTAGGACAACAAGAATTACCCTTAGACAGTAGTATATAAAAAATATGCAGTTTATTAGGTCCAGAAAAAACACAAGTGAATAATGGCAAACACAGTAATTTCACTACTTAAACACACACTATGTAAAATATATGTACAATCACTTTTCGGTCAATGCAGTAAAGTGCAGTTCCCCGCCAAAACCTGCTGGGTGGGAAAGCAGACAAAAGTAATACATTGGACAACTCCAGAGTTGCTGGCGGATCCAGCTTCCCAGTTACGGCTGCCCAATCCTGGAACAAACTCCCATTAGAGCTAAGAACTGACCAACCCTACCCCTCATTTGGGCAAAAAGTTCTAGCTTGGCTATGGACCAGTGATGTCTAATTTGAGCTGCTGATGAATCTACCCACACCAGGCAGCTCACCTTCCTGACCACTATTCCAACTGTATATATGCCACTGTGCCAGCAGCTGGCACTCTGCACATTGTGTCTCTGTAATATGATCACCCACTGTAACATTGTATAGATATCTATGCCTGTATATAACCATGTATGTATGTAACTACTATGTAACTAAGCTGATAAGTATCCTTGTAATGCTTGCGCCCAACTACCTACAGGTCTCGGCTGCGCCATATCAAAGAAACAAACAAACAAACAGAGATGAATATCCCTAACCTAAATAATCCGGCCTTACGAAGATTGGAGCCTTGTGCTCAGTGTCAAGTTTGTGCGTAAAAGCGATCAGTGATGTGTAAATCTTACAAAGGACAATATTCTATGGGAAGGAAAACTTAGCAAGAGATTCTGGAGTGTGGAAATTCGGTTCTGAGAGTCAGGGAAGGATCTGCTGCAGAGAACACAGCTGTCCCCAACTTTGGGATGACTTGAGGAAGGAAGAGCCACCCAAGCCAAGGTAAGGACCACAAGGGATCCTGTGTGCGTTAAAACGGGTTGGATGAAATAGGGGCCACCGGTATGTGGTATGATTACTCAATGCCCTTAGCTCACTCCGGGTTCAATCTTGGCAGGCTTGGAGATGGTCACCTGGAGTACGAAATCCCCTCCTTTGTTAAGCTTCAAAGTGCACAGGTGCTGGATGCGGGTGCAGATGAACATCCGGTTCACAACTGGAGCTGGATCTCTTGTCACAAATGCAGGACAAAGAAAGCACTGAAGCAGCTGGTCTCAGGACACTTGAAAAAAGGTGGGGAAAGTTCCCAGCAGCAACCACCACTGTCGCACAGTGACGCAGGAGCACCCACGTCTCGCAGTCTGTCACACGCACCTCTCTCGTGGCCCAAAGCAGCTGGATCACCGAAATTTGGCAAGGAGATGCTTTGCAGTACGAACTAGGATTTCCCAAAAGCTCAAGGCAAAACTCAATGTACCAATGCTCAAAAGCAAGTCCCATGGTACAAGCTGGTCAGACCACTGGAGGGCACAGGGATACTTCCAAGAAGGATTGTTTGCAGGCAACAAGGAGGCATCAAGAGTGATTAGTCCCACCACTCGAAGGGTTTGAAACACCTTTGCATGTCTTCGGATATCCAGTGCAAACCAGGGCTCTACCGGGACAACAGCAGGCTCAGGGTGCCAAACCTTCTCTACGCGGTTCCGGTTAGTCCTTGGATCTGCTTTACTTCTCTGGATACTTGGCTCTGTGTATAGGTCGAGTGAGACCTATGGGTGATCTGCGGGTCTGCACTCAGGCCCCCTCCTCATATCCCAAAGTCCAGTACATGCTCGCACCCAGCTGACCAATGGGATCTGCCCCACTCATGCACGCCAGCAGTGGTCCAATCAGGGACCACTGCAGCTCTCATGCCCTCATGCACACCAGACATCCTGGCACCAGTAGTGTGGATTGGGACCAGACAGCCCAAGTCCACTTCCTGAGTAACTACACACGTGACATGCATTAGCCCACGAAAAGCACTGCCTTTTTTGGCTGAACGCATGCCCAAATAAGTGCCCCCCCAAGTCACAAAGACCAGGAGGAAGGCCAATGGACAAAATGGCCAAAGGAGAAGACAAAGACCTTGTGGCATGGCCATGACGGACTCTGGACACAGTCATGAGCCAAACGCGGTGAGCGCAGTATGGCTTGGAAAAGAAATGTAAAAACACATGAAAAAGCTTCTGCTGCCTCCAGTCTACTCCTAGGCACATTGTCCAGTTACTTAAGGGGTTTCTAGGGCCTGAAAACGCAAGGGCCCCAGTGCGCGGTACAGTAATGTACTTTGCGCACTGAAATACAGTTGCCAAAAGTGGCAACCAAGTCGTAAAACTAAGAGAAACAAGTTTCCCCAGAACGATGAGCGAAAGCCAGTGGAGTGCAGCTGACGGCTGTGCCCCACTGGCAGAAAGTCAGGTCAGGAATCTGAAACAAAACCAAAAGGTTTAGGGGGTCCACAAATATAGAGGTAAAATAGCAGTAAGTGAAATGTTACCTAACAACATTCACATACAACAAACAACCCAGGCATTGGGCCTTACCCTTACGGATACAAGTGGACGCAGTCAACCCACCTGCAACCCAACATACACAGATGCCAGTTTCTCTTTGTTCTGGACCTACCCTATCCCTCTACCCTCGCTAACCAACCCCGTCCTCTTTCTTGTAGAGCCACGTAAGTGCCTGGAGACCGCCCCTGGGTGGTAGCGGTGCGTAGTATAAAATATATATGTTATTTGATCAACGTTAACTGATTCGCAGCAATCCACTATACTGTTCAAAACATCTTTGGCAGAACAGAAGCAATGCAGGAAGCATGTTTCACTTGAATAGCCAATCGTATCATGTATGGTAACCGATCTGAAAAAGTGCTTCATTGCTGCAAAGGCCTCTTGGCACTGTTTGGAAAAGGGAATTTTGAGAAATTAAGGGAACCCAATGCCCCCTGATAAATTATAGGCGGGATTCCAAGTTTCTGCTGGCTGCGTGGCAAAGATCTCCCGGCCACTCCAGCTTTCTTCGCAGCGCTGAAGAGAAGACGTGAGTTCAGTGAGCGCACATGTCTACCGGCTACATAGATCAAACATACACATCTACCTTCCCTTCGCCCCCCTCGAATCCCCACGCCCCTTATGTTTCAGATCCGTCAGAATGCCTGGAGGCTGCATTAATCCAGCAACATGTCATCTACGATGAACTTGGGGTCTTTTCCCTGTGGGCCACCCAGGTTGTTCTAGGCTACTGCCTAGCGGGAGGCGGTACGCCTCTGCAGGGCAGGAGAAAGAGCAGGCGAGCAGCCGCGTTCCGGCCCAACTGCAGTGATGCCTTTGGACGCTGCAGCCAGCATTATGCAAAGGCGTTTCCCAGAGAAACGCAGTATAGACAAAGGAACTGATATTTTCCATGCCCCAAGATACAACTCTGAGGGACGGCTTTTGTGTGAGTGTCGAGTGTTAGGTGGTCGTCAGGGCTGGCCTGAGGGCAGGGCAGACTGGGCGACCACGCGGGGTTCCATGCTCACCAGTGTGCCTTTATCCCCCTTCCACGCCAGCTCAAGGAAGTCTTTCAAGGGCTCCCCCAAGCTGGCGTAGTGGGAGATGGCACGGCAGGTGCCCTTTTGTTATTAAATGCACCCGCAGCGGAAGGGTGCATTTAATAACGATAGGGTGCTGATGATTTGCATCAGCACCCCATTGAGATGATTACCTCCCCGCTCCGATGCGGGAGCCAGGCGGTTTGCATTGGACTAGGGTGCTCATGCACTAGCATGGGCGTTCTATTCAGATGATTACCTCCCTGCTCCAAGGCGGGAGCAAGGCGGTTTGCATTGGATTAGGGTGCTCATGCGCTAGCATGGGCGTCCTATTCAGATGATTACCTCCCTGCTCCGACGCGGGAGCCAGGCGGTTCGCATCGGACTAGGGTGCTCATGCGCTAGCATGGGCGTCCTATTCAGATGATTACCTCCCGGCTCCGACGCGGGAGCCAGGCGGTTTGCATTGGACTAGGGTGCTCATGCACTAGCATGGGCGTTCTATTCAGATGATTACCTCCCTGCTCCAAGGCGGGAGCAAGGCGGTTTGCATTGGATTAGGGTGCTCATGCGCTAGCATGGGCGTCCTATTCAGATGATTACCTCCCTGCTCCGACGCGGGAGCCAGGCGGTTCGCATCGGACTAGGGTGCTCATGCACTAGCATGGGCGTCCTATTCGGATGATTACCTCTCTGCTCTGAGGTGGGAGTGAGGCGGTTTGCATTGGACTAGGGTGCTCATGCGCTAGCATGGGCGTCCTATTCAGATGATTACCTCCCTGCTCCGACGCGGGAGCCAGGCGGTTTGCATTGGACTAGGGAGCTCATGCGCTAGCATGGGCGTCCTATTCAGATGATTACCTCCCTGCTCCGACGCGGGAGCGAGGCGGTTTGCATTGGACTAGGGTGCTCATGCGCTAGCATGGGCGTCCTATTCAGATGATTACCTCCCTGCTCCGACGCGGGAGCCAGGCGGTTTGCATTGGACTAGGGTGCTCATGCACTAGCATGGGCGTCCTATTCAGATGATTACCTCCCCGCTCCGACGCGGGAGCGAGGCGGTTTGCATTGGACTAGGGTGCTCATGCGCTAGCATGGGCGTCCTATTCAGATGATTACCTCCCCGCTCCGACGCGGGAGCCAGGCGGTTTGCATTGGACTAGGGTGCTCATGCGCTAGCATGGGCGTCCTATTCAGATGATTACCTCCCGCTCGACGCGGGAGCGAGGCGGTTTGCATTGGACTAGGGTGCTCATGCACTAGCATGGCGTCCTATTCAGATGATTACCTCCCCGCTCCGACGCGGGAGCGAGGCGGTTTGCATTGGACTAGGGTGCTCATGCACTAGCATGGGCGTCCTATTCAGATGATTACCTCCCGCTCCGACGCGGGAGCGAGGCGGTTTGCATTGGACTAGGGTGCTCATGCACTAGCATGGGCGTCCTATTCAGATGATTACCTCCCTGCTCCGACGCGGGAGCCAGGCGGTTTGCATTGGACTAGGGAGCTCATGCGCTAGCATGGGCGTCCTATTCAGATGATTACCTCCCTGCTCCGACGCGGGAGCCAGGCGGTTTGCATTGGACTAGGGCACTCCTGCACTAGCATGAGCGTCCTATTCAGATGATTACCTCTCTGCTCTGTGGCGGGAGCCAGGCGGTTTGCATTGGACTAGGGTGCTCATGCGCTAGCATGGGCGTCCTATTCAGATGATTACCTCCCTGCTCCGACGCGGGAGCGAGGAGGTTTGCATTGGACTAGGGTGCTCATGCGCTAGCATGGGCGTCCTATTCAGATGATTGCCTCCCCGCTCTGAGGCGGGAGTGAGGCGGTTTGCATTGGATTAGGGTGCTCATGCACTAGCATGGGCGTCGCATGAGCGTCCTATTACAGTGATTAACTCCCTGCAAGGCGCCGGAGCGGAGAGTTAGAAAAGAAATGTGGCACTCCTGCCGCCCACCGCTCCCCCTGTTGACCAGGGGTGCGCGGGGAGGTGCCACTTTGCGCAAGGCGCTGCTGCCGCTAAGGCCGTCCCGGGCAGTCGTCTAGCATAAGTGCTAGATTCTTTACCTCCCCCACCGGGAGGGAAGTTCAAATCCCGGGTCCCCCCATGCTTACCACACAGCATGACTTGCGGTGGTGTACTACGTCATGGCGTGGAATGCTGTGTCATGCTGTTTTAATGGTACATTAGTGAAAAAGCTGCCATGTGAAGGCACGACACTGGCTTTAGGGCTTCATGGCAGCTCTGCAACAATGGCATAAGCAATCGGTGCTTCAAACACCGCCACCTAATCAGAAGTTGGGATCACATGGAGTATTCACGGCATGGCGTACAAAAAAAGTATGGCAGGGGGTACATCACCCATATTCACACCCATGCAGTACTTTCTCTGTGTCCCGTCCGGGGTACGGAGCAAGTACTGGATGCCGTACTTTCTCTGTGCAGTATTGGGAGGGAGAGTTCAACACATCTTTATCTCATGCAGTACTTTCTCTGTGCTCCGTCCGGGGTACGGAGCAAGTACTGGGAGGGAGAGTTCAACACATCTTTACCCCATGCAGTACTTTCTCTGTGCTCCGTCCGGGGTACGGAGCAAGTACTGGGAGGGAGAGTTCAACACATCTTTACCCCATGCAGTACTTTCTCTGTGCCCCGTCCGGGGTACGGAGCAAGTACTGGGAAGGAGAGTTCAACACATCTTTATCTCATGCAGTACTTTCTCTGTGCCCCGTCCGGGGTACGGAGCAAGTACTGGGAGGGAGAGTTCAACACATCTTTATCCCATGCAGTACTTTCTCTGTGCCCCGTCCGGGGTACGGAGCAAGTACTGGATGCAGTACTTTCTCTGTGCAGTACTGGGAGGGAGAGTTCAACACATCTTTACCCCATGCAGTACTTTCTCTGTGCCCCGTCCGGGGTACGGAGCAAGTACTGGGAGGGAGAGTTCAACACATCTTTATCCCATGCAGTACTTTCTCTGTGCCCCGTCCGGGGTACGGAGCAAGTACTGGATGCAGTACTTTCTCTGTGCAGTACTGGGAGGGAGAGTTCAACACATCTTTACCCCATGCAGTACTTTCTCTGTGCCCCGTCCGGGGTACGGAGCAAGTACTGGATGCAGTACTTTCTCTGTGCAGTACTGGGAGGGAGAGTTCAACACATCTTTACCCCATGCAGTACTTTCTCTGTGCCCCGTCCGGGGTACGGAGCAAGTACTGGGAGGGAGAGTTCAACACATCTTTACCCCATGCAGTACTTTCTCTGTGCCCCGTCCGGGGTACGGAGCAAGTACTGGGAGGGAGAGTTCAACACATCTTTATCCCATGCAGTACTTTCTCTGTGCCCCGTCCGGGGTACGGAGCAAGTACTGGATGCAGTACTTTCTCTGTGCAGTACTGGGAGGGAGAGTTCAACACATCTTTACCCCATGCAGTACTTTCTCTGTGCCCCGTCCGGGGTACGGAGCAAGTACTGGGAGGGAGAGTTCAACACATCTTTATCCCATGCAGTACTTTCTCTGTGCCCGTCCGGGGTACGGAGCAAGTACTGGATGCAGTACTTTCTCTGTGCAGTACTGGGAGGGAGAGTTCAACACATCTTTACCCCATGCAGTACTTTCTCTGTGCCCCCTCCGGGTAAACGGAGCAAGTACTGGAGGAGAGTTCAAACATCTTTACCCCATGCAGTACTTTCTCTGTGCCCGTCCGGCGGGTACGGAGCAAGTACTGGATGCAGTACTTTCTCTGCTGCAGTACTGGGAGGGAGAGTTCAAACACATCTTTACCCCATGCAGTACTTTCTCTGTGCCCCGTCCGGGGTACGGAGCAAGTACTGGGTGGAGAGTTTCAACACATCTTTACCCATGCAGTACTTTCTCTTGTGCCCGTCCGGGTACGGAGCAAGTACTGCGAGGGAGAGTTCAACACATCTTTACCACATGCAGTACTTTCTCTGTGCCCCGTCCGGGGTACGGAGCAAGTACTGCGTGGGAGAGTTCAACACATCTTTACCCCATGCAGTACTTTCTTTGTGCCCCGTCCGGGGTACGGAGCAAGTAGGAGCAAGTACTGCGTGGGAGAGTTCAACACATCTTTACCCCATGCAGTACTTTCTCTGTGCCCCGTCCGGGGTACAGAGCAAGTACTGCGTGGGAGAGTCACTTTCTCTGTGCCCCGCCCGGGGTATGTAGCAAGTACTGGGTGGGAGAGTTCAACACATCTTTACCCCATGCAGTACTTTCTCTGTGCCCCGTCCGGGGTACGGAGCAAGTACTGGTACTTTAGAGTGAGTTTTTGCGATCCAGCCCATTCACATTTGCTATGAAGGCACAGGGGGGGGGGGGGCACTAAGCGACCTTGAGAGCCCCCTGTGCTTTCCTCCTCCTACTTGGATGTACATTCGTTTTATGCCTACATGAGATTTTCTGGCGTCGATGCAATACACCTCCATTTAACACCTGCTAATGAGCAGCTGATGAAGTAAGAATACATTGGTAAATGCCGCCTGCAAAGTGAAATATGCAGGCGCGTTCACAAGGCAGAGTGTAAAAGTTAAGAGTAAAGCTGATTTCGCCTGGTTTTACGCTGTGCATTGCGAATGTGAGAATTGCAAGAAGGGGACCCAACACCATGTAAAGGCTAACGTCAGCAATGAACACGTGCCATAAAATGACCCCCAAATGACTAGCCCTCAGGCGTCATCCTTATTCCATCTGATGTTCTCAGAAGCACCTTCTAACTCTCTATGCGTAGGGTAGCTATGCACGACTATGCACGGCTGAGTAACCCATGAGTAACGCGCTGAACTCTGACATGAGTGCAGTCTACACTTCGCAAGCTCAAATCTAACAGCAGGGCTGACTTAGCCTTTTAAGCTACCCAAGTTGATAAATCAAGTATCGACAACGTACACAATTTAACATTCATAACAGAGCAGAGGACGTGGGTCCAGCAGTAGCGCAGAATGCTGGTAAACAGGTTCTTCAGAAAGAAGGACCGCTGCGAGGTTGGATTTAAATAATGGTAGAGTTGGAGTAGTACGGAGAGGAAGAGCATTCCAGAGTAGGGGGCGAGGAGAGAGAGCGGAAATTAGAAGGAACACAGGGAGGTCGAGTGGTGGCAAGGAGGTGAGTCGAGGATGTTCGTAATGAGCAAGGGGGAGAGTAGGGAGCGAGATGAGCAGATAGGTAGGGTGGGGCGGTAAAACGTTGTTTCATCGACAGTTTTTTCAGCGGGTGTTTTTACGAAAATACTTTGTCAAAAAATCATAAACATTTTGGGGAGTAGGGAAATCCTTTTGTGAAAACATCCGTCGTAATAATGCCTGTTGATGAAATGACATAGAATCAGATGGGCGAGTCCATGGATAGTTTTGAAGATGAGAAGAAGTTTATATTTTGCCCATTTGTTTCATAGAGAATCAGCCAATCGGGCCATGGGCAGAGGAGGCAGAGGTCAAATGAGAAAGGTTGAAAAGTGTGTGGACCGCGAAGTTGAGGTCTTTGTCAAGAGGTGAAAAATCATAGTTGGTAAGGTCATAGAGGAGAGTAGAACAGAAAGAATATGGCTAGCACCATTCAAATCTGCATCCCGGAACACCGCATGTGGCGTCCCACAGGGCTCTTCGCTATTCCTCTATTTTTTAACATCTACATGACACCCCTAATCAGCTGCATCAAAAAACACGTCCTCACCTGCTACAATTAAGCAGACGACACCCAAATCGTATACAAAATCAACGCCAGTGAGAAGTTGCACCCCACGCTAACAGACTGTCTCAAATAACTTTACCAATGCATGAGCACCAATAACCTGAAAATGAACACAGACAAAACGGACATCATGATCGCGCCCAACAACCATGGACACACCCAGGACATCTCATGGCCCACAGAACTGGGAACCCCAAAGGAACCATCCAAAGTAGTCAAAAACCTTGGAATTCTAATGGGCAAGGAGCTTACATTAGAACCACAAGTAAATGCTTCTTCAATCTGCACTCAAACAAAAAAATACTACTGTTCTTTTCCTTCACGCACAGAACACTTGCCGCCATCTCCCTCATCATGTCCAGAATAGACCACGCCAACATCATATACCTGGGAATGCTAGAATACTTACTGAGGAAACTACAGCGGATACAGAATACAGCTGCCAGACTTCAGCCTAAACTCTCCCGTAGAGACCACATCACACCAGCCCTGAGAATGCTACACTGGCTCTGTGACAAAAATTGAATCACCTTCAAACCAATGTGCAGAAGACACAGAGCAATCCACAGCCCAGCAGCGGAATTCATACAAAAGAAAATACCATCTACCAGCCGACTAGAACACTGAGATCCAGCAACGACATCCGCCGCGAAACCAAACAATATGTGAAACAAAAACACAGAGGATCAGCCTTCTCTTGCACAGCCGTAAAACTCCGGAAAGCCCCGCCGAAAGAAATATGCACTACAGAGAACCACCTACAGTTCAGAAAACTCTCAAAACATGGCTCTTCAACTCAGAAGCTGAAGAAAACACTTGAATGAAATGAATCAACGTACCACGAAATAGGCACGATACACAGGGCCTCATCACGAGTTGTGCCGGTAGCCCTTAAATGTGGCAGTAATAGTATTACTGCCACATTTAAGGGCTGGCCGTATCACGAGTTCCATTTTCAGCACAATTACCACAAGCGGCATTACCGCACAGTAATTGCACCAAAAATAAATTCCCCATTTGAGTGCAAAGGACCCAATGGGGAATGGGGACTTACAGTTACCGCCCAACCTGTGATCTGGTGGTAATACCGCCAGACCGGTGGGCGCTAACGCTAATACATTTGGGCGATATTACAGCCCAGATACCGCCCAACTCGTGGTGAGGCCCACAGAAATTAACCTCGCGAAACCAAAGACAAACCCAAAATGGATCAAGTCCTTGCAAAGGGACAACATTTCATCAACACAACCCAACTGGCTATACCATGTAAAACCAGTAGGACACACCTACAAGCCACAGAGACGTAAACGTACAGAATGAGAGACTACGCACAGAGCAAGGATATTTTATGCATACTCTTGTGCTAGGGGCTTTATCCTATAAAAGATACTCACTGAACTAGGGCACACCCAACACTATGCAAGTTTGAACCTAGGGACTTCTCAGCAATGCGTGCTCGGAACACAGGTCTACGCTCTATACAGGGCATAAACCCAATTGAGGTCTAACTATTATAGGGGCTGGCCACATCTTGTATTTAGGCTTAACCGGATAGAATTGAGGTCTAACTATTATAGGGGCTGGCCACATCTTGTATTTAGGCCTAACCGGATATTAGTGTAGGCAGGCCATACTTGGCCTTTCGTGACAGATGCGTGGACTGTCCATACATGGCAATAAGGGGGGACACAGAGACGTGCCTAACTGGGGAGCACAGTGCTGGGGCGGCCAAGGTACCATGTATGCTCAGAATCTGGGTACACTCTTGCACCCCTAACTGACTGGATTGTTGGGGATAGGAAATGCATTGCTACTAACTAACAACACTAAAACCTCACCATTCTGCATACTCCTCCGCAAACTCTGAACTGAACACAGCCATACTTCTACCGCACAACAAACCACACGTACTTCACAACACCTAACAGAACACCATACCAATCATGCACAATCAAACCTCAACACCACATGGCGGCTGCCAACCGAAAACTCACCCTTCTGCATGCTCCCACGCAAACTCTGAACTGAACACAACCATACTTCTACCGCATCACAAACCACAGGTACTTCACAACACCCAACAGAACATTAAACTAAACCATGCACAATCAAACCTCAACACCACATGACGGCTACCAGGGCCGGTCTTAAGGGCAGCAGAGTCCTGGATGAATACCCCCCTTCCCCCCAGCGCGCCCCTGGTTAACAGGGGGTGGAGCAGAAAGGGGGCAGGGCCAGGATGGGCCACTTTTTTTTGTTAACCTCCTCGCTCCGGCGAGGAGGTACTATGAATAGGGCGCGTCAGCAGCCCATTGTCATTGAATGAGCCTGCCGCCGCGGGTACATTCAATGACAATGAGACGCCTGCCACACCTTCTGCCACCACGCCAGCTCGGGGGAGCCTTTGAAGGACTCCCCCGAGCTGGTGTGGTGGGGGGCTAATGGCACCTTTTGTCATTAAAGGCGCCTGTGACTGAGGGGCGCATTTTGAATGCAAGCACCGCTGCGGGCGCATTTTACAGCAAAAGCCTGCCTGCCACGCCTTCTCCCACTGCGCCAGCTCGGGGGAGCCCTTGAAAGACTTCCCTGAGCTGGTGTGGCGGGGTGGTCTAATGGTGTGCTGGCGGGCGTGGCGTCCCGGGCGGCTCGCCCCTGCACGCCCCCCCCCCCCCACAAGTCCGGCTCTGATGGCTACCAACTGAAAAGGCACCAATGCGCAGTGACTGGTTTGTCCGAAATGAAGCTGCCAAAAGCACATCACAGCTCTCTTGCTCTTCTCCCGTTCAATCCCACTAATGACCCTCAACCCTCCCTAAACTGCAGATCCGCCAGAGCGCCAAGAGACCACGCAAGTGACAGCAGTGTGCTGTACAAGGCCTCATAGTATTACATAACACAAGAGTAGTCAGCTCTAGAAAGGAGGAGATACGCTGTTTGCCGTATTGAAAGGAGGAAGACTTTTTCTGATATTGAGGAGGCTGAGTCTGGCCACAGTAGCAGCTTTGGAGATGAAGAGTGAGACGTTGTGAGATGGGTCAGAGACAACACCAACATTGCGAGCAGAAGCAGAGTACGGAAGGTAGTCAGGAGAGAAGAGAAGAGGGGGAGAGGAAGAGACTCTGCTTGGTTGGGAATAAGAGAACTTCAGTTTTAGTGGAGTTTAGCATGAGCGAGTGAGACGCCATCCAGGGGAGATTGTTTGACATTTTGGACAACAGTTCGTTGAATAAGGAGTGAAAGGGGAAGAAGACCTGATAGGAGAAGCCGTAAGAGGCGTTCACGGGGACAAGAGGTGTAGTATGATATGATATGATAGTTTATTTATATAGCGCCTATACACAATGTGTTTCAAAGCACTTCAAGGCAAGGGAGGGAACAAGGGAAAATACAATTACATTCTTACAGGCCATGAACAGTAAGGATGTGAAATTAACTATCGTAGTCGGCTTGACAACATTTCAGATAGTGCAAGAGCTAAGACATAGATAAGGAACGGAGGGGGGAGAGTGGGAAGGAGATGGAAACAGACAGGCGACTACCGTAGTAGGCCTGACGACATTTCTGGTAGAGCTGGAGAAAAACAAAAGGTGAGGGAGAGGGGTGCAGAAAGGGAGGGGAGGAACAAAACAAGCGACTATCATACTAGGCCTGACGACATTTCAGATAGTGCTGGAGGGATGGAGGGGAGGAAAAAAACAGTAATGGGAGGGTGGAGGAAACAGACGAGGTTGCTATCATATTAGGTCCAGGGACAATTCTGATAGAGTAAGTGCATAGAAGAAAGTAAGGGGAGGAGATAGGAAAAGGGAGAAGGGAAAGGAGGAGAGAAAAGAGAGTAAGCAGTAAAAACAAGAGTGGAGAAGCAAGAGGGGAGAGCGAATACAATTGCAGAGTCAGTAGTAACACATAATGTTGCAAGCCAGGATACAAGATGAAGATGGGAACAGCATGATTCAGGGCCACCATGAGTACAAGATGCAAAGGAAGTCCAGCATGAGAGTAGAGAAAGGGTGACGCACCGTGAATGAATGAAGTCCATAAAAGTAAAATCCAGCATTGGACACAAGACGGTGATGGTGAAACCAGAATGTATCAGGACAGACTCCTGCAGATGTCGGCTGGAGGGGGGAGGGAGCAGGGTAGAAGAATCAAGCAAAACAGGCAACACCTGTGTGTGAGAAGTGAGGGGGGCACAAGGGAACATCACAGGGGGACAGAGGGGTATAGAGTGTGAAAAGAAGTTAACCATGGACAGACCCCTGGGGAACTCCAACAATAAGGAGGGTGAGTGGGTACCATAATATGGGGCACTACGATCTGTCATTACAACCCAACAGAAGCGCTCTATAAAAACACAAATCATGACATTATCATTCATTCTCAGCACAGCGGATACCCGCAGATATCTGCTGCCTATCCTGAATAAAGGGTGCTCTCCTTTTATTCGCCAACACCTTAGTAAGACAGACAATAGGCACGGACTCGGCCAAGGTCACTAAAGGCACTAGCTGGACCCAAGCAGAGAAATCACTTCCTTGTTGCAGGGTTGGGTACCGTGGGAAAGACGCACGCATTGGGCCTAACAATTGTGAGTTCACGGATGCAGAGGCGCTCCTGTGTGGCTCAGATCACATAAAGTGCTCCTGTGTCAGGCCATTGCCACTGGTGGTAGAGCACTTACGGGGGGTGGGAGTGGGGGGGGTATTTACCCCATCGATCATGGTCTTGAGCCGGTCCTTTGGTGCAAATGCTGCAGAATGCATGGCCCAGCGTCCGGTGACTGTTGCACTTGGTGTGATCGGGCGCAGTGGCCTCTAGGCGCTTCTGAGAGCTGCTGGATGGGAATGCTGGAGCGTGTGGGCCTGTGGTTCTGCAGTGGCCCTGCGGCTGCTGCTGCGGTGGCGGTGGCGCAGGCACGGAAGTGTTAAGCCCGCGGCCTAGCGCACGCACCTCGCGCGGGAGACGGAGGATGACAGCCGCGCTCCCTCGCGAGCGCTGCGCCTCATGAATATTAATGAGCGGCTAATTAAAATGCAGGGACACAGCAGGACGGATGCAGGCGCCGCCTGCCTGCGCTGGGGGCGAGGGCGCCTCTGCAAGGCCGGCTTTCAGCTCCAATCACGTCCTGCCATTCCAGAAGCTTCTGCTGGCCTGCATCCCACCGCAGGAATGCCACCCTACCCAAGGGGGGGTCCTGCTGAACATGTGCCCGCTCCCGCCCGCCATCTTGATTGGGTGTCCAGCTGCACAGTGCTCTGATGACCTTCCCCCATTGATGCTGGAGGGACCGGACCCCCCTCAGGACTGGGGTGCAAGGCCTCTGCTCTGTTGAAGCTCTTGGTGCCATTTTCTGGGAATCCCATTGAATATTGTAGATTTCCGGTGATGGCTGCTTCCCTGCGGAAGGCCTCTCTCTCCTAGCAGCATAGAAGGGGGTCATTTCCATGATCTGTTGTACGTATAATTTCCAGGCCTGGCTCCCCGATTCTATATCGGTAAAATGATAATGTGATTAATGTCAGGTCATGTGATATAATGTGGTTAATGTCAGGTCAAGTGATATAATGTAATGTAAGTGGTCTTGTATAAGCGTCATTCTGTACAGTGACCAGATGTCCCAGTTTTACCGGGACTGTCCCGGTATTTGTACCCCTTGGTCCTGGCGTCGCAAGAGTTATAGGAGTTTTAAACCCCTGTCGTGGGAGTTTTAAAACCCCGTCCCAGGATTGGAGGGAGGTATGCCTACTGTCCTGTTTTTTTCCTGGAATCGATAAAAAAATCCTGATATCGGGCCCAGGGCCGATGAACACTTTTCACTCACCCATTTCCTCGCCCTCTGTAGTAAAGAAGGTTCCGCACTCAGGTAAGTACTTTACGTGTCTTTATTGTCTCCAAGCAGAAGCTAGTACATAGGAGAATTGAGACCGGCTTCCCCCACCCGGCAGGCATTCACCAACTGACACATTCCGAACACACGCACGTCTACACACGAATACATTCCAACCTAAACACAGTGACGTGCGTTCCATTCCATTCGTCACCACAGAATACAACACCCTCCCTTCCTGCTCTCCTCCAATCAGAGTTGTGTGCTTGTGCACCCCCACCCCACCAGTAATAGGTCACTCACATAGAAGTAGGAAACCGTTTTATCGGAGTCCTGTTTCTGTTTACTGTAGTCCTACTTCTATGTCTATTGTCCCATTTTTTTTTCTTCATCTGGTCACCCTACCCTTCTGTCACTTTTGGTGGTCTCGCTGCACATGGCTCTGTGAGAAAGGGGGTCATTAGTGGACACTGCTAGAGGCGGATGTGAAACCTGTGGTGTTCATGAGTGCAGGTCAGACGCACCCGGTTCCTGTGTGGCAGTCTGTTTTCTATGTTTTGGAAGAGAAACTTGAAGGTTTGTTGCCCATGAGGGGAATCCCATGATCTGATAGACGTCAGCGCTTTGGGTCTGGTTAGCCGAGGCAGACGTCTGCTGGGGATGTGTCGTGTAAAATGATAGGACATCTTAGCAGCCAGTTAGTTAGTCACTGGTAAGGGGAGTAGGCCGTATAAGCATGAGAGTCATTTTAGGCGGGGACAAGGGTGTTTGTCCCCCCCCCAACTTTGTGGCACACCATTTTGTCCCACTCATTTGGCAGGGGCCCCTTTCATTCAGATGTCATGCCGCCCCCCCCTCCAAACAATTTTAACAAAGGAACCTGTAAGGCTGCAGTCCTACCACTGGCTTAATGCAGAGCAGCCACATGTCACACATTTACATCACAAGTCCCTCCCTCAATCCCTCCCTTACTCCCTCCCCACCTCCCTTTACCCGTCTCAAACCGATACTTTGACAGATGAGGGAAAGAGGCAGCCTGTAACCTCCCCTCATTACCATAAGCTACATGCTAAGGAGCGTAAGGTTCAGAGGAAGGGCTGCTTGAAATTTGAGGAGCGCAGTCACCCATCTCACCTTCTTTAGTTTGTTAGTTTGCTGCCTGACAGACACCTCAAGCCGGCCTCTAACATGCTCAGGTGCTGAGTTCTTTGGCCTGCTGGGAAATGTGTCTACTCGGGGCGCACAAGGCTTTTGTCATGAACTCTTCAGACGGTCAGGGCTGGGGCCAGAAACCCTGCTCGTTTCTCGCAGAGGTCTTCCTTGCTGTCTCCCGCAAGCCTCAACCATCTCTTACACGGGGGAAATAGCCACAAGCCAAAAGGAGGGGGTCATGAAGGTTCATGGGCACACACAGTGGAAGTTCCTCTTACAGATGCCCCGCTCCTATCTGAGCAGTTTTAAGCGTGGCTAAGAACTGTACTTACTTACTTATAATAGTAACAGAAACACTGGATTCAACTCTTTCCACAGCACTGTTATCCTATGGAATAATCTCTGCTTCACAAATAGTGTGTGTCCCCCCCAAGGTACACTGACTAACATATGAGGTGGTGATCGAAACCATACATTGAGCCATTGTCCAGTAGTATGTGGCTCCACGACAAGCAACATATGAAGCAAACTTTACAGTAATGACCGACCCACAGGAGGGTGGGTAATTCCTTAATGCTTTCAAGGGTGGCCAGGGAACATGAGGCAGGGTGAGCAGAGAGTGACAGAGAGGGGCTGCATGGGCCAGGGTGATCAATGCGTGGAACACTGGGGCAACAGACCAATGCTGCATAGCACTCGGGGTGAAGCAGAGTGAGTAGTGCATTTGTCAGGGTGATCACTGAGTGAATTAGAGTGACCAGAGACTAAGGCAAGGTTACCAGTCTGGGAGGGAGAGTCAGCAGCGCCTGTGGCAGAGTGATCAATGAGTGACACAGGTTGTTCAGATGTCAAGGCAAAGTTACCAGTCTGGCAGGGTGAGTGAGCAGTGCCTGTGGCAGAGTGATCAATGAGTGACACAGGCTAATCAGATGTCAAGGCAAGGTTACCAGTCTGGCAGGGTGAGTGAGCAGCGTCTGTGACAGAGTGATCAATGAGTGAAACATGTTAATCAGATGTCAAGGCAAGGTTACCAGTCTGGCAGGGTGAGTGAGCAGCTTCTGTTGCAGAGTGATCAATGAGTGAAACATGTTAACCAGATGTCAAGGCAAGGTTACCAGTCTGGCAGGGTGAGTGAGCAGTGCCTGTGGCAGAGTGATCAATGAGTGAAACAGGTTAATCAGATGTCAAGGCAAGGTTACCAGTCTGGGAGGGAGAGTGAGCAGCACCTGTGGCAGAGTGATCAATGAGTGACACAGGTTAATCAGATGTCAAGGCAAGGTTACCAGTCTGGCAGGGTGAGTGAACAATGCCTGTGGCAGAGTGATCAATGAGTGAAACAGGTTCATCAGATGTCAAGACAAGGTTACCAGTCTGGGAGGGAGAGTGAGCAGTGCCTGTGGCAGAGTGATCAGTGAGTGACACAGATTGATCAGATGTCAAGGCAAGGTTACCAGCCTGGGATGGAGATTGAGCAGCGCCTGTGGCAGAGTGATCAATGAGTGACACAGGTTAATCAGATGTCAAGGCAAGGTTACCAGTCTGGCAGGGTGAGTGAGCAGCGCCTGTGGCAGAGTGATCAATGAGTGACACAGGTTGATCAGATGTCAAGGCAAGGTTACTAGTCTGGGAGGGAGAGTGAGCAGCGCCTGTAGCAGAGTGATCAATGAGTGAAACAGTTAATCAGATGTCAAGGCAAGGTTACTAGTCTGGCAGGGAGAGTGAGCAGCGCCTGTGGCAGAGTGATCAATGAGTGAAACATGTTAATCAGATGTCAAGGCAAGGTTACCAGTCTGGCAGGGTGAGTGAGCAGTGCCTGTGGCAGAGTGATCAATGAGTGAAACATGTTAATCAGATGTCAAGGCAAGGTTACCAGCCTGGGATGGAGATTGAGCAGCACCTGTGGCAGAGTGATCAATGAGTGACACAGGTTGATCAGATGTCAAGGCAAGGTTACCAGTCTGGCAGGGTGAGTGAGCAGTGCCTGTGGCAGAGTGATCAATGAGTGAAACAGGTTCATCAGATGTCAAGGCAAGGTTACCAGCCTGGGATGGAGATTGAGCAGCGCCTGTGGCAGAGTGATCAATGAGATGTCAAGGCAAGGTTACCAGTCTGGGAGGGAGAGTGAGCAGTGCCTGTGGCAGAGTGATCAGTGAGTGACACAGATTGATCAGATGTCAAGGCAAGGTTACCAGCCTGGAATGGAGATTGAGCAGCGCCTGTGGCAGAGTGATCAATGAGTGACACAGGTTAATCAGATGTCAAGGCAAGTTACCAGTCTGGCAGGGTGAGTGGCAGTGCCTGTGGCAGAGTGATCAATGAGTGACACAGGCTGATCAGATGTCAAGGCAAGGTTACCAGTCTGGGAGGGAGAGTGAGCAGCGCATGTGGCAGAGTGATCAATGAGTGACACAGGCTGATCAGATGTCAAGGCAAGGTTACCAGTCTGGGAGGGTGAGTGAGCAGCGCATGTGGCAGAGTGATCAATGAGTGACACAGGTTGATCAAATACGAAGGCAAGGTTACCAGTGTGTGAGTGTGAGTGAGCAGTGCATGTGGCACACTGATCAACAAGTGGAACAGAGTCACCAGAGACCAAGGCAGAGTAGGAGGGAGGATAGCTCTGGGGGAAAACGCAGTCGCCTTGGAAGCAAGACGATGCAAAGCAACACAGGTTCGATCCCGGGTCCGTGCTTAGAACCTCTGGGTATTAAGCGTGTTATAAAAAACCCATTAACAACAAATTAACCAGCAGTGAATGAGGCAGTGTGAACAGTAAATGGGTCAGCAGTAAACGAGGCGGTACAGGCTGAGCAGTGAATGGGTCAGGTCGGGAAATAGAAGGTATAGGCTGAGCAATGAATGGGTTAGGCAGAGCGATACACAAGGCAGGGTGAGCAGTGAATGGGCCGGGCTGAGCAGCAAAAGAGGCATGGTGAGCAGTGAAACAGTTAGGCTGAGCAGTAAACAAGGCAGCCTAACTAGTGAATATGTCAGGCTGAGAAGTAAACCAGGCAGGGCAGATAATGGGTTTGGTTGGGAAATAGAAGCTATAGGCTGAGCAGTGAATAGGTCAGGCTGAGCAGTAAACAAGGCAGGGTGAGCAGTGACTGGGTCAGGCTGAGCAGTAAACAAGGCAGGGTGAGCAGTGACTGGGTCAGGCAGAGCAGTAAACGAGGCAGGGTGACCAGTGAATGGGTCAGGCTGAGCAGTAAACAAGGCAGGGTGAGCAGTGACTGGGTCAGGTCGGGCAATAGAAGGTATAGGCTGAGCAGTGAATGGGTCAGGTAGAGCAGGAAACGAGGCAGGGTGAGCAGTAAATTATTATTAAAGAATTATTAAAGCCTGCCCGCTGTCACTGGTACAGGCCATATGTAAATTTGTTAACTCCTCTCTCCTTAATGGTGTTGTTCCAGATGAGATGAAGCAAGCATGGGTTACCCCTCTCTTAAGAAAAAACAATCTGGATCAGACGGTACCCACCAACTACAGGCCGATAACCAATACCCCTTTTCTTCTGAAGATTTTGGATAGAGTGCCGTACATTCAAATTGCTCAACATCTTAAGACTCACCCTATCCTAAACCCCTTTCAATCAGGCTTCAGACAAGGTTTTGGCACCGAGACTTCATTACTCGATCTTAACTCCCAACTACTACAGAGACTGGATAATCAGCAGATCTCTCTCTAAATTTACTTAGATCAATCGGCAGCGTTCGACCTCGTTGACCACTCCATCCTGGCGGACAGGCTTATGTTGGTAGCTAATTGCTAACTGGCCGCCACCAAATGGCTTCTCTCATTCTTATCTAATAGATCTACTAGGGTGTGTGCCAACGAGGCAAAGGCTCCGGCTATTCAGGTACTCTTTGGAGTCCCGCAGGCAGCCAGCCTTTCCCCCTGCATCTATAATATCTTCATGGCTCCTTTCTTCGCTCATCTCACTCAAGAGGGCATACTCTTTTCTAACTACGCAGATGACACACAATGTGTCATCCCCCTCACAGGTCAGCACAACCGGGATGAGAGTGAACTTAATCGCACTTTCTCCATTATTGAAAAATGGATGATGCTAAATAACTTGGCACTTAATCGTACTAAGACCGAACTCATCGTGGTGGTATCAGAGGGCATCCTAGCCAAACTTGACCCAGCCTATAAGTACTTCCAGCTGGGGGAAACTCAAATCGCCACCCTCCCTAAAGTTAAAATCTTGGGAGTGGTCCTGGATCAGTCGCTCAATATGAAGTCTTACATAGCCAGTACAGTCGCATCCGCTGCTTACTATATTAAGCTACTAGCCCACCTGAGACCACTTATTTCTAAACAGAATGCTGAGTCTATTGCCAGAGCCATTGTAGGAGATAAGCTTGATTATTGCTGCAGATTGCTGGCTGGCTCTAGCAAATCTACTATTAATCGTCTTCAGGTAGTTCAGAATGGGGCGGTTAGAGTCGTAGCAGGCCTCTCGTATAGGGCCCATGTTTCAGAAGCACGTCGAGCCCTGCATTGGCTCCCCATGGAGGCTCAGATATCCTTCAGACTTTCAGTTATCATCTTCAAATGCCTCATGGGTACTATGCCACCTTACTTACAAAGGTACATAGAAAAAAAAACATGCCTTAGAAAGCTGCGCTCCAATAAGCAAAATCTTCTCTGTCAGCCAAGATTTAAAACCAAAAATGCGCAACTGGGTGCCTTTGTCTTCATGGGCCTGGCACTTTGAAATGCTCTACCCAGCCACTTGAGAAGCTCTTCAGTTTTGAGCATCTTCAAAAAGGGTCTTAAAACCTTCCTATTTAATATGCTCTCCATCTGATTGCCTCCCTAAGGCAACCTTTCCTGTCCTAGGACAGCCCTTGATTGTTTCTCTGTCAGGTTCGTCTTTTTGTCCACGCCCTCACACCCAGGGGTCTGTGGATGCGCGTTATAAATGCAATAAAGTAAAGTAAAGTAAAAGTAACTGGGTCAGGTCGGGAAATAGAAGGTATAGGCTCAGCAGTGAATGGGTCGGGCAGAGCAGTAAACGAGGCAGGCTGAGCAGTGAATGGGTCAGGCAGAGCAGTAAAAGAGGCAGGGTGAGCAGTGACTGGGTAAGGTCGGCAATAGAAGGTATGGGCTGAGCAGTGAATGGGTCGGGCAGAGCAGTAAACGAGGCAGGGTAAACAGTGACCGGGTCAGGTCGGGCAATAGAAGATATAGGCTAAGCAGTGAATGGGTCGGGCAGAGCAGTAAACGAGGCAGGGTAAACAGTGACCGGGTCAGGTTGGGCAATAGAAGATATAGGCTAAGCAGTGAATGGGTCGGGCAGAGCAGTAAACGAGGCAGGGTAAACAGTGACCGGGTCAGGTCGGGCAATAGAAGATATAGGCTAAGCAGTGAATGGGTCGGGCAGAGCAGTAAACGAGGCAAGGTGAGCAGTGAATGGGTCAGGCAGAGCAGTAAAAGAGTCAGGGTGAGCAGTGACTGGGTAAGGTCGGCAATAGAAGGTATGGGCTGAGCAGTGAATGGGTCGGGCAGAGCAGTAAACGAGGCAGGGTAAACAGTGACCGGGTCAGGTCGGGCAATAGAAGATATAGGCTAAGAAGTGAATGGGTCGGGCAGAGCAGTAAACGAGGCAGGGTAAACAGTGACCGGGTCAGGTCGGGCAATAGAAGATATAGGCTAAGCAGTGAATGGGTCGGGCAGAGCAGTAAACGAGGCAGGGTAAACAGTGACCGGGTCAGTTCGGGCAATAGAAGATATAGGCTAAGCAGTGAATGGGTCGGGCAGAGCAGTAAACGAGGCAAGGTGAGCAGTGAATGGGCCAGGCTTGTGCTTATGGCCCTTATGTGCATATGTAATGGATGGGATTATACCAGAATAATTCTGAGTCCAAATAACTGGACACACTCAAGAAGATGGCAAGTCACTGTTTTATTAACAATTATCTAAAACAGGGAAGTTAAAACGAACACCAACGGACGTACGCTCAGTCTCTCAATGATCTCCACAAGAAATACAATTCTTATACTTGGTAATGTGTCAGAGTGACGTTATACTATGGGGCAATAGTGAAAAACCTATCAAGGGTCGGGATTGGTTAAGGGAAACATCTAGATATACACTTATATAGGAGCTAATATTGTCCTTTATCAGGTGGACAACTTATGCCTACCTCTTAAAACATGTAATTTCAGAAAAATTAGATACACAGTTCCTCATTGGTTTTATAAGCTATAAGGTCCTTCGTTATATGGACTAATATAACTGGCAGGCATGCTTGTGCCATGTCTGAACATTCAGTTAATTTAGCAGCACGTAAGCCCAGACCCAGGTGCAGGGAGATAGGACATGAAGCTACCTCACCACCTAATTAGCCTAGCATCTCTCATCACCCATGCCTTCTGCCATATAATTGTCTTTGTAGTTGGCCTTGTAGAGTAATCTCATCTTTGGGAATGCACAGGAGTATGGGCACTCTCTATCATGTCTGCGACTCCAAGTTCAAGCTCTATTTCCATTCTTGGCACACATGACAGGAGACCACAATCTTTCCCATTTTGCAGGTTTTTTGAATGCTCTAAAAGAATTAAAACATGGCATCCTGTGTGCTCTTTCTTGCACCTTAACTTGAGAGAATTCATTGTCTGAACACTCGTTCCTCTTCAGGGTAGATAGCTGACCTCGATTTCTAGGATCTTGACCTCAGATTAGACAGCCTCGCCACGCAGCTCCACTAGCTTGCTATTCTGCTGCGACACAGGTTTTCCATTTTCCTTCATGGTTTCTGGCTTATTTATTTCATGATACCAATGCCCAGTTTATGTACAATGGTGGCTCCACCAGCATTCTATTTACTACTTGTAGCTAGCTTCTATGATGACTTTATCTACCTTGCATTTGAGCATCTGTACAAGTATTGAACTTCTGTTTTCTGCAACACTTTATTAACATGTAATCTTCTTTCCACGTTGATAGTTCATTCGATTCCTTGCATCGTAATTTGTCTTCTAGGATCCATACATTTTCTTACTTAATTATCTTCAGACATTGTGCAAACTTTCTTATGACATCATCAGTTCATTTGCTTAGCTCTTTTTCATATTCCTTCAGGGAGTTCCTCCTGCAGGTGGTTATGACTTTGGGGGTACATTCGATAGGGTTGTCTCAATGGGTATTTTCTTCCAAATACTCACTGCAGTATTGGTACGATAGCTGGTGTCAGACAAGGCACAGTCTCATGTCTCCAATACAGGGGAGGTAGGGGGCGGGATCTTCTGCGGATGTATATAGTTGCTTCTCTACATTCCCCCTCTGCCACCTCCTCAAGTCTTTCTTCTTTTTTGTATCTACTCTTAAATAAGTGTTTCTTGGGTGTCCATATCTTCATCAACCCCCGCAGGGTGTCTGCTGTTTTAACGTGTTCATTCACACTCCAGGTCATGTAACTGCATTGTCCATTCGGGGTACAGTAGACCCTTCATTCGCACGTAATTCTTATGATCCTTTGGATAACATCATTTTGTTCCTTCAGGTGCCCCAATACTGGCTTTTATGTAGTCTCTGATGGCATCATCAGTCAGTGCCTTATCTTCTGGTTCATCCTTTGCGTCAATCATAATATTAATTCCTGCTGCTTTCTTGGCAGTTTTCTTACATTGTTCAATTATTATTCTTATCATGCAGAATCCAAATATCATTATCACTAATATTGCTCCAATGAAATTGAATAGGTGGCCATCCAATAAGAAATCCATGAAAACAGAAGTGCAAAGCAACTGTCATCTCCAATGGCCTCCGTCTCATCCACCGTCATGAGATGGTATGAATGTGCAACATGATGGCCAAACCTTGGCGCAAACTCCTCCTTCCATTGCTCTAATCATGTCGAGGACATATATATTCTGGAGGGTCATTAGCCTTATGGCCCTCGGCTCTTCCTTTATTGCGGTAAATCCTTTTACAGTGGCATTGATTGTCTGTAATACCTCCCACCTGGTGATTTGTAGCCATTTGGCATTCACCGCTGTTTGAATTCCAGGAATGAACATAGATATGTACATCACTGCAGTTCTGCTGAACAGGTTATGCTCACCAGGAATGTCTTCATAAACTAGTTGTGATTTTTGTGAGAAATAATTTGTTCTCTTCATCCGCTGGCGTTCTAGTGACCCCCTTTTTCTTAGGTGATCATCCACCTTTGGAAGTTCTTCTGGTCACTTTGGAGAATCTCCTATGCTGGCACATGGATGTGTACCAAAGAACACACTTCACCCCAATTCCTGGAAAATTTCATATTTGCACTGGATCCGCAGGCCCAATACGATCCATTAAGACAGCCATCCCTCTCCTCATTCCTGGAACGTTAATGGTGTTCTTGCTCCCCTTACTCTTTCTAACATCATTATTTCCCTGGCTCAGAAAAAATAATGTCGCATTAACCGGTGGGACTACAGAAACCAACCCTGCTTCATCTTCCACCCATGTCAGCAGTTTGGAGTACTTTTCCCAAGACTTTAGACACTCATCATTCAACTTCTGAGCTGCATAGGACATCACTCCATCTTCTCATCCTTTGGCCGTACTTCCTCGTCTGTAGATCAGTATTTGTGAACATTCCCAACATCCAGGCATTCTAGTATTTTTCCTTTGTGTCGGAACAGTTAATTCTTTTAATTTCTTCAAAAATCACCTTGTCTTGTCCTGCCGCAGGATACACAAGCATCCTGTCTGTCCATCCAGGCTCTTTCTCCATTTGTGTTTTCTTGCTATAATCATCCTGTTACAGAAATGACTGTCTTTATCAACATCACAAGGTTGCCCAGTTCCCTTGAAACCGTCCTCTGGTAGTACATGCTGCTAGATGACTGAAGAACTTCATATTGTATGCTGAAATCTCTTTTGAAATTAAGGTTTTTACTGTATTGATGGCATAGGGGATGAGAGCAGACATAGCAATTCTCACCAGATACGCTCTCCCCTACATTTTCATGTGCTGGTACCACATATTATTCCCCAGCTGAGCTGAATTATCAAGATAGGTATTACCCCCAGGTTATCCTCTTCCGCATCCCTCTTGTGTTGCCTGCCATGCCCACAGAGGTTAAAGAAATTATCATCATTAGTACTCATACTTGGGGAAATCATAGGAGTTCTTTTTTCAATGGGACCATTAGGATGATAGAGACTTCAAAATGTAAGATACAGAAAGATAAAGAGAATAGACAGGCATATGTATATCATGCATAGCAGTCTGGAGAAATCTTTGGTGTGCCGTCCTAGTGTTTGTTGAACTCGTGCTCTTTCTATAATCACATTGTCCTCTTTACGAATCATATTTAATACAAGTGATCACTTTTACATTCGTAGTAATACAATCTGCTCAATAATTGCTAATAAGAGTCTTCGTATCACTGGACCATTTTTGAGATCATGTAGAAAGTTGTGAATATTGACATCTCTCCTAATAAGAGCTGGGTAGGATTGAAGTATGAACACGAAAATAGCAACTACAAGCCTGTGTGTATTACTGTCTGCAGGTATCATATATTTGTTTTTCTTAAAATGAATGTGGGTATTGATCTATCTTCCAATTTTAATCAGAAACTGACGTGTTGACATAAGACTGATGCAATTTTTTACTTATTCAAAGAATTTCTAAAAAGTATGTTTTTGGCCTGTGGAATTCTTTGCAAGTCTGTGCACTTCCTGCTGCAAGTTTAAGGGGTGTCCAATGAATTCCACTCCAAAAGAAATGTGTGCTTAATCGCACACTGTTTTATCGTCCTTGTTCTTGGTCATCGATCGAGTCTGCACACACAGACATTTTTCTTCTTGTCCTGCTTCTTGGTCAACGAGTGCTGGAGGGAGGGTCTCGCCTTTCTACATTTTCACATCTCCTAAATGCAGCCAAGCTCTTCTTCCCGATACCTTAAATGCAGCAGGGGAGACTTCCTCAACACAAAAGGGACCATTGAACCTATGCTCGTGCCATTTATGGGTGAAATTCTTAAGGATCTGGTCGCCGATATGCAACTTTGGTGGTGTCAATAGTTCACTTGGATTGGTTACTGGACTGTCCTCTTCCGTGTTCCTTGACCCCTCCCTCTGATGCTTAACTTGATCTACAATGAAAGAAACACTGGCAGTCATACATGTCAAATAATAGTGCATTTCCTAACCTACAGCCTTCGTTACACTCTGGGCATCACTCCTGACTCCAGATGGGGCGTAAGAGTCATTCTCGTGCGATGCCCTGTCACTAACTCATGGGGCATAAGATGGTGGCCCGAACCTGGCTGATTTTGAAGAGCATATAAAGCTAGGGGCAGGCAATATCGCCATCCCTGTTTCAACGTTAATTTGAGCTTGGCTATCCTCTATTTGAGGAGAATGTTGAGTCGCTCACATATCCCATTTGATTGTGGATGATAAGCAGAAGAAAACTTGTTCAAATAACTCATTGACAAAATGTGGCCTATTATCGGACCTTACTAATTCTCACACACCCCATCTCGGGAATACTTTGCGCACTAAAACGTTTGCTTCGCAGGTGGCATCAGGGTGTTTACATGGACCTTCTTCGATCCATCTAGAGATGGGACACACCACCACTAATAGATACTTGTATCCATTACATGTCTGCAGCATGTCGACATAGTCGATATGTAAATGTTGAAACAGACCATTGAGTCGAGGTATTACTCCTCTAATTGTTCTCAGTGTATGCCCAGCTGTGAACCTCTGTGAACCTCTGACACACAGTGCAATTCACAATGAACTGTGCAACATGTTCTAATAAATTGGGAACAAACCAGTCTTCTGCAATTGTGGCAGCAAGACTTTCTCTGGTTATATGCACGGGGTAATGCAGCTGCTCGAGTCCGACTTCAGTAATGAAGCTGGCATCACTGGCTTTCCAGTACTTTCCTGTCTCCATAATGCTTCTGTTCTTCTTGTGGGGCTCTAACCTGAATCTCTATTAGTTGTGTATTTGACAGCATATTAAACCCCTCTCGTACTAGCATGCTTCTAGTCAAAACATCTTTAGTATCTTCAGAATCAAAACTCGAAATCTCTGAAGAATATGCAACCCTTTTGGCTTCTATGTCTGTGGCTTCATTTCCGCGAGGGATAACTTTTGTTCGTTTAGTATGTGCTGCTCATTTTACGACCGCTATGGCTTCTGGGATTTGTAGTGCTTTTATTAGCCTGTCCAATAGAGACGCATGTTGCACTGGAGTGCCGTCTGCAGCGAGGTAGCCCCTCCTTTTACAGTGTGACTGTCCTGTGTGTACAGTTGACATTACGTAGGTGTACGTTCCTGCCCTTCGTGTTTCTCCAGCGGAACAATAAGCGCTACCAATTCTGCTGCTTGCGCTGAAAAGTGAGATGGTAGTCTTGCACTCGCCACTACCTAAAATTCAACATTTAATCTGTGTCATACAACTGCAGATCCTGAATGCCTTTCCCCACTGGTTTGGTCCATTTTCAAAGAACCATCAATAAAGAGGATTTCTCCTACTGCTAGAGCATTTTCTTTCACTCGGGGAATATCATCATAAAATTCAACATAATTTGCACAGTCATGCACTTGATCACCTTCTTCTACAGGTTCAGCTACAAATGTGCCTGGGTTCACTATTATACACCTCACTACCTTAATCGCTGAATTAGAAATCATTACCTCATAAGCAGAAGCTCTTTGTGACATCAATGTACCCTTGAGTTTCTCTAAAATGGCAAATAAGGCATGCTCCAAGTAGAGAGTCATGGAACAGCTCATGGTAATACTTGTGTACTTTTCAATTGCAAACACGGCAGCAGCCGAAGATTGTTCACCTGGGAAATGTCCCCTCATCACTGGATCTAAAATCCCACTGTAGTATGCCAAAGGTTTGTAACCTATCTTTGTCCTTTGTGTGAGCATTGCAGTCATTGCTGACCCATTGGTGTGTGAATTCTTTGCTATAATTGGGGATTCCCAAAACTGGAGTTGTACAAATTGCAATCTTTAATTCCTCAAATCCTTCTTCAATTTTTTCAGTCCATTCTATTTTTTCCTTAACAACTTGTGCTTTCTTTAGTGCTTGTAAAAGTGGCTTGCTATATGTGCTGTAGTCAAAAACCCAGGCTCTGCAGTAATTGCATAAGCCCAGAAACTGCTGCATTTGCCTCACTGTTTTTGACTTTGGTGTCTTTGTGATAGCCTCAGCTCTTTCAGGTGTCACGTTCTTTCCTTCATGTGAAATTAACTGGCCTATGTACAACACCTCTTCCTGGCAATATTGTAACTTCTTCTTGTCCACCTTGTATCCCTTGTTTGCCAATACAGTCATTAACTGAACAGAATCTTGCCTGCATTCATCCTCTGATGCACTGCAACATAATATGTCATCTATGTCCTGAATTACCACACTTTTGAGTTCAATGTTACCTTGAACCATATGTAGGACCCTGTTAAAGATCGATGGGGAATCACAATAGCCTTGAGGTAAATTAGTATGTTTTAGTCTCTTTTTTCTGAATTTAATGGAAGCAAGGTCCTGTGAGTCTCTGTTAAACGGGATTTAGAAAAATGCATTTTTCAAATCGATCACCGTGAAATGCTTAGCTTCAACTGGGATACTACTCAATATTGTCGCAGGATTAGGAACTAATGGAAACTCAGTGTCTACAATCTGATTAAGAGGGCACAAGTCCTGGATACATCTCCACAACCCTCCTTTGGATTTTTTAATCGGATATACCGCAGTATTGTACAAGGATTCCGATGGCACTAGCAACCCCTGATTCATCAGTGCTGAAATGGTCTTAAATATACCTTTGGCAGCTTCTCGAGACACGGGGTACTGTTTTGCTCGTGGTAAAATTGCCCCTCGCTTGAGTTTTATTTTAACCTCTCCTATTCCCTTCAATAGCCCTACGTCATGTGGGCCCGTAGTCCAAAGGACACTTGGCACCTTTTCCAGATGTTCCTGAAAGAATGTTAGTCATTGCTGCACTAGTGCCATTCGCTGTGGGACTTCCCGTTTCTCAATCTTTATCCAGCATATGGAAAACACTACCTCATCGTCTATACGTTCTCTGAACATATCTTCAGCTGTTATGTCAGCCAATCTGTATCCTTCCTCAAGAGCCATCACTGTCCACCATGAGCTGCCTTCATCATCTACTCCTTCAAGCATTGCTATTTCTCCTCGTACTATAGATGCTTCCAATTCTATAGGAATAGTCTGCCCTTCTTCCTCATCCATAGGTACTTGTGGTCTGAATAAGAACTCATCAGGTATTCTCACAATCGTCCCCACTAACCCAGGTAGCCATGTTAATAAAATGCTCACTTCATACATAAAAACTTTCAGGTCTACTGGGACTCCTCGTAGAACCACTTGCCCTGTAAATTCCAGTAAAAACTCTCCTCTTTAAATAGTGTATTCCTGGAGTAGAGCACACTATTCCTTGATCAGTAAATGAAATCGCCATGTTAAGTTTCATCATTAATTCTTTATCCAAAAGGTGAACTGGCGTTTGTCTCGAGTATAGCAAGGGGACAGTCATGTTGCATTCCCCTATAGAAACAGGTAATTTATAAGTAAAAGGAACTAAATTTGTAGCTCCAGAGAACCCTTGAGCATTCATGGCAATTCCTGACATTGGATACTTTCCCTCACTTATACAAGAGCAAGTCGCCCCAGTGTCCACAAGAAAAGAAAAGGATTTGCCCCTTATCGTTACATCAACCCTTGGTTCCTCTTGGGGGTCTGGTGTTATTGGTAGTACTGAACACATCAAGTCACCCTGTGAGCTGTCTTATTCTGGGTACAAATTCATCCCTGTCCCTGTGAAAGTCTTTTCTCCTACCACAGTGAAAATAACTAAAGACGATGAAGAAGTACAAGAAAGGCTTGGCTGGCCCAGGACCAAGAAGTCAAGGCCACCGTGAGCCTGGTTGTCCATCCAGTAGTTACATGAACATGAGAAAGGAACAAACTTCTGTTTGAGGTGGAATAGAAAAACACTGAATGCCTCAAGAGTTCATCATTTAATAGAATTGAATGCTGCAAAGAGCTTAAAAACGCGGTCTCCAAGTCACATGGTCAGATCAATATAGACATTTGGTTCGAGCTACACCGAAACCAAGAAGATACTCTCTTTTATTCTCAGGCACAGAGAGCTTCTGCAACACCAAGTTCAAAGCCTTAATTGACTGGCATATTACAAGGGTGATGATAGATGTTGGGCTAATTGGGTGGGGAGGCATGATCATGCCGATCCTCCCTGCACCTGGTATGGTAGCCTGCGTGATGCTAGCGTGTGGAATATTCCAGAAGGGTACAAGAGTGCCAAACCAATTGTAGAGAGCCATGTATCAAAGAGCTCTATAGTTTGTATAGCCAATGAAGTGTCAAGTATTAGAGTGACAAGGAAGATGACTTGAACTTGGGATGGGCTTAGTTGCCCACCTGACAGTAGAAACCCAATCACTTCCCCTGTTAGTATGGAACGTATGCTTAGATGTTCCCTGTAAGCCTATCACATCCCCAAGTAGGTTTTTGTAGTTTGCCACGTAGTGTGACGTCACTTATGATGAGTTTTGACTATTAAAGTTGTGTATTTTTATATGTGCTCAGAGAAATCGAGCGAAAGCACGTTGATGTCTGTTGTAACTCCATTTTAGACAATTGCAAATAAAACAGACCAAGTTTTAATAATAATAATAATAATAATAATAATAATAATAATATTATGCCAACTTCCTGAGTCGATTTTGATTATTGATTGAGTAAATTCTGCATCCCCGTCTATTTCTAAGTGTTGCTACCTCATCTTAAAGGGCCCTAGGCCTATGGGTTCAGGTGCATTTTTACCGACCCCTGTTGTTGAGCCTGCTGTACTTGCGGCCCCTGCGTCTGATAGGATGTGTATTCCTGGGCAAAGCCCTCTCTTGTTTGTGTGCCGTATGGCGGTGGATAAGCTGTCCCCACTCTTTTAGGTTGTCCACTTTGTTGCATGCTTCCTCGGATTCTACATACATATGTAATATACCCTGTCATCCCACAATTCCAACATACTGGAGGTGGCCCTCTGGCAAACCCTCCTTGAATATTCTGATTTCCATTCTGGGCATTTTGAAATCCACCTTGGGGGTTCTGAAATCAGCATCCTCTTCCTCTGAAGCCTACGTGGCCAAAATCCATACCCACTTTGATCCATTGGGTGCGCCTTATTCACCTGAGGTGTACCCATTATTTCTTGCGTCCCTACTCCTTCTCCACTTGTTAATGCTGCCCCTTCTATAGCAAATTTTGACAGTTTCTTCTGAACTAACTTAGCTTCCTCAATCTTTCTGTTCTCATCTTTCTCCACCCATGGCTTTGCTTCCATGCTCAGGGGCAACGTGCTCGCCTTGAAAGCAAGATGACATGGAGCACCACAGGTTCGATCCCCGGGTCCGTTCTTAGAAACCACTTGGTGTTACTATTATATTGTATCATATCGTATTATCATTCCTACTTGTTTTTTCATTTGTCTCTGTACCGGTTCAACAATCCCTGACACAAAATATGGTAGAATAGTGCCACTGTTTTTTCCCACGGTTCATGCGTTTCAAGCTGCCATCTCTCGTGAATATCCTGAATATAAGCAATAAGGTCTTCATCTTCTTTCATTTTACGTGTCATAATTGCACCCATATCTGATGTATCAGGATACTGTACCCTGAGAGCCCTCCAAACATCTACCCTGCAATTATTAAATGGCGCTCCATCATGCACTGTGCTTTGTGCTCTCAAACCCACATATACTGCTCGCCTCCATATGTCGTCAGCTCTCTCTCCAAGAACAGCTGCCAGTAGACCTTTTATGTCTTCTATGGCCAGCATGTTTCTCCCTGTCATTTTCTCTAATTCATATATCCATTTCCCAGCCCCTGGCATCAGACTGGGGAGCTTGCATTTTAAGTTATCCCAGTCCATCTAAGGCGATGGAATATACTGCAGTCTTGCTCTCCCTTCTTTAACAAGGGGAACTGTGGTAACCCCATCCCATAGTCAGATACCACTATTTGTTTACCTACTGCAGGAGTAATCGTCCCTATCCGTCCTTTTGCCGGTAACAAACCTTAGGCTACTCACATAAGGTGGAGATTCTCCTCTCTCACTACTCGATCGTCTTTGGGGAAGCTCATGATATGGTATTGGAACTGGTGTCCTTTCCTTAGGGTGTTCCAGACCCTGCCATCTTACCTCTTTGTCCATTGAGCGTTGACCTGCGCTGCGTCTGGATGGGAATGTGAGGGCCGGCAAGTTCCACATTCAGACAGAACTGTGAATGTTAGCAAGGTAAAGGTCAGGTAACCCACTAACCAATATAAGCTCACACTCTGCATACGTATCTCACTCAAAAAACTCACACAACCATCTCTCGCACAACAAGCCGCACGCACTTCACAACACTGCAACAACACATAATCCGGAACAACAGCACACGCGGACTGACTCTGATCCGATACCCGCACCAAAGCTCAGCACCCGGTGTATACCGAGTTGAAGCTGCCAACAGAACACCACTCCTCTCACTATCCTACTCTCTCCTTCACCTTACTAATCCATCCCGCCTTTATCGTTTACAGATCCGCCTGAGTGCCTGGGGACCAATTCCGTTGGTGACGGTGCGTGGTACAAATACCTTTAACATTTAACATTTAACATTTGTTGGCTTTCCAGAGGGACGCATGCACCCTCTTCCTCTATCTTACGACGTAACTGTCTTTCCTCGCCTGACATTGCTAGACCCCAATTAGTGTGACTATCGTCCACCTCTTCTCTATTTAAGTTCAATCCACTCAAAGACAAGGCTCTGCATTCATCTCCAAACACGTTTTCCAGCTAATCCTGTGGTTTAGCTATCAAGGATCTGCTACCGCTTCCTCGAGTCCCATACTCGCTGTCCTGCCATATTTGCTGATATATTTTATCAATCCTTTCTCCAATACTTTCTTCATCATACATTTCCTCTTCCTGTACTACCTAAGGTATGTCTGGACTCTTTCGCTCAGTGGGAAAACTTCACCTATTGTGTCCCATTGCCCCTGTATTTCATCGTTTGGTGTCATTCGTTCCTTAAGAATAACACTGGTATCAAGACCTCGCTGCCTTCTATTCTCTGCTATCTCTTTGTCCACTTCCCTGTGCTTTCTCACATCCCTCCTTGTTCTCTCTTCATCTTGCCTTTGTTCTTCCCTTCTTAGTTCCTGTCTTTTTTCTTCTTCTTCCTTCCTTCTCTGTAATCTTCTTTCTTTCACTCGTTGTGCCTCTTCCTCTTCTCTCTTTCTTTCTTTTCTATCCTTTTCTTCTATCTCTTCCTTCCTAGTGTCGTGCTTCCCTTGTTCCTCTACCTGTTTCTTGTCTTTTTCTTGCTTTTCTCTATATATCTGTTCTCCTCAATCCCTGGTTTTTCTTCCTTGCTCATCCTCCCTCAACTGTTTCTCTCATTCTTTATCCTTCTTGTCTTGTTCGTCTCTATCATCTCTTCGTGTAACCTGCTCAATGCTTTTCCCATATACCTTGAGTAGTATCTGTCCTCCCATCTGTCTTCATTGGTGGTCAGTCATAATCCCGAATTCAGAATCCCGAAAAAAAAATCTCGAATATAAAAGGCCGAAAAAAAAAATATCGAATTTTCATATATTTTTTTTTGGCTCTAGTTATATAATTAAAATAAGTAAAAATAAAAAAACAAAAAAAAGAGGGGGTTGGGGGGGAACCCCCCCATTTCGAACAAAAAACGTCATAAAAAAAATTCGAAATTTTTTTTTTCGGCCTTTTTTATTCGAGAATTTTTTTTTCGGGATTTCTAAATTCGGGATTATGACTATAAACCGTCCTCATTACCTCATTAGCCCTATCCTTTTCTCCTTTCCATCTTTTGATTTCTTGGTCTATATCTGTCGATATGTTCGATTTCTCGCCTCTTTCTTCCTTATCTCCTTTGAATTTACAGGAATCCTCCTTCCTTTTGCTATCTTCTAAACTGTCATCACTTCTGTAAGTAGGGGGTTCATATGTTGGGTTGCTATAGCCTGTCGCTGCTTTTAATTCCTTTAAAGGATAAACTCCTATTTCCTCTACACATGCATTCTTGAGCTCTGACAGACTCAGAGGAGCTGAAGGCTTAATGCCTTCCCCTTTATGCTGATTAAGCATCCACTTCTCCGGTGGTGGGTCCCCTTTCTCCTCTTGGTACATTTTCCAAAGTTCTAAAACTGCTAGTCTTTTCTCAAATTTCTTTCCTGTTTATGAAGCGTGCATATATGTAGTCATGTGTTGTAATACCGCCTTTGACAATGATCCCCCTTGAACATTTTATCAGCTACGCCCTTTACTCATTCTGCACTGTACTGTTTGAGCTTGGGTGCATGTTTTGGTAGTATTTTACAAAGGTGCATAAGAGGAGTGCCCTCCATAATAACAAGTCGCAATTGACTGTCGATACTTACCAAATCATTAATAAACCTCTGTTTATTTCAACACGTAATGTTTTAACACTTTTCATCTTAAAACAATAAACATGAGCAAGCACCCTCAATCGCTGCCCAATCGTGTTTTGCTTCAATAACCTCTATGTCTTCTGATTGGCGCCATTCGTTTACTCCACCTTAATTCAAAACAACGTCACTTCGGCTCTTTACAATTTCTTACATCTAAAAACTTCACACAACAAATGATACTTAAAACAATACCCCTATACACATCAATACCCTTTGTGATCCCCTTCTCAATGTCTATAACCTATTTATAGTAAGAGGTATACTTCCCCGCCTCTAATTATATCACCCTATACATCACCTTTCACAGTCCTGACTGTGCGTATCCTCTCTCTTAATAATCCGATTGGAATTTGAAATGGCTTCTTCTATTTCCCTTGAAATAGGATTACATAGGCGTTCTCTTATCTACACAAACTTTTCCCGTTACCAAAAATATTACAATCCCACCCCTTATATTGCCATTTCCCTTAGTCTACTTACATCCATTAATCAACTCGAGGCCTTCTGTATGGACTCCGTATGGACTCCGAGCAGGGATTTCTTCAAGGAGGGACCTGCCCACCATCTCGATTCTTCTTGCAAGTTTATTTCTATTTGGCCACTCTCCACAGGAAACTCCACGATCTTTCAGCTAATGGCGGAGGATGCCAGATCCTCTGAAACTCTGAAGTAAAATAAGTTTAGATCTGAAACCATCTGCACTGCTACCACGTGAGGTTATGACCCTTAGGAACATGTATCTGTTACTGGATCGGATTACACCAGAATAATTCTGAGTCCAAATAACTGGATAAACTCAAGAAGATGGCAAGTTACTGTTTTATTAACAATTATCTGAAACAGGGAGGTTACAACGAACATCAATGGACGTACGCTCAATCTCACAAGGATCTCGACAAAAAATACAATTTTTATACTTGATAATGTGTCAGAGTGACGTTATACTATGGGGCAATAGTGAAAAACCTATCAAGGGTCGGGATTGGTTAAGGAAAACATCTAGATATACACTTGTATAGGAGCTAGGATTGTTATTGGCTGTCTTTTATCAGGTGGACAACTTATGCCCACCTCTTAAAACATGTAATTTCAGAAACATTAGATACACAGTTTCTCATTGGTTTTACAAGCTATAAGGTCCTTCGTTATGCAGACTAATACAATTGATTGGCACACTTGTGCCATGTCTGGAACATTCAGTTCATTTAGCAGCACGTAAGCCCAGACCCAGGTGCTGGGAGATAGGACATGAAGCTACCTCACCACCCAATTAGCCCAGCATCTCTCATCACCCATGCCTTCTGCCATATGATTGGCTTTGTACTTGGCCTTGCAGAGTATCCTTGTCTGTAAGAATGCACAGGAGTAAGGGCACCCGCTATCATGTCTGCAACTCCAAGTTCAAGCTCTATTTCCATCCTTGGCTCACATGACAGCAGACCACAATCTGGTCCATTTTGCAGGTATTTAAATGCTCTAAATGAATTAAAACTTGGCATCCATTGTGTTCTTTCTTGCACCTTAACGTGAGAAGATTCATCCTCTGCACACTCGTTCTTTTTCCATTCTCCCTTCCTGGTTTCGGGCTTATTTATTTCATGATACCAATGTCCAGTTTCTGTACAATGGCGGCTCCGCCTGCATTCTATTCACTACTTATAGTTAGCCTATACAATGATTTGATCTATCCTGCGTTTCAGCGTCTATACATTTATTGAACTTCTGTTTTCAGCAGCCTTTATTAACATGTAATCTTCTTCTTTCGACGTTGATAGTTCATTTGATTCCTTGCGTTGTCATTTGTCTTCTAGGATCCATACATTGTCTTCAATCAGTATCTAGTGACGTTGTGCACTCTTTCTTATGACTTCATCAGTTCATTTTCTCTGCTCTTTCTCATAATCCTCCAGGGAGTTCCTCCTGGAGGTTGTCATCACTCTGCGGGTACATTTGATAGGGTTGTCTCAATGGGTATCTTCTTCCAAATACTCGCTGCGGTATTGGCACGATAGCTGCTGTCAGACAAGGCATGGTCTCATGTCTCCAATACAAGGGAGGTAGGGGGTGGTGGGATCTCCTGCAGATGTATACAGCTGCTCCTGTACAGGCTGAACAGGAAAAGAGGCAGGGTGTGCAGTGACTGAGCCAGGTCGGTCAATATACGTTACAGGCTGAGCAGTGAATGGGTCAGGCTGAGCAGTAAACGAGGCAGGGTGAGCAGTGAATGGGTCAGGCTGAGCAGTAATAGAGGCAGGGTGAGCAGTGAATGGGTCAGGCTGAGCAGTAATAGAGGCAAGGTGAGCAGTGAATGGGTCAGTCTGAGCAGTAATAGAGGCAGGGTGAGCAGTGAATGGGTCAGTCTGAGCAGTAATAGAGGCAGGGTGAGCAGTGAATGGGTCAGTCTGAGCAGTAATAGAGGCAGGGTGAGCAGTGAATGGGTCAGGCTGAGCACTAAACGAGGCAGGGTGAGCAGTGAATGGGTCAGTCTGAGCAGTAAAAGAGGCAGGGTGAGGCAGGGTGAGCAGTGAATGGGTCGGGCTGAGCAGTAAAAGAGGCAGGGTGAGCAGTGAATGGGTCAGTCTGAGCAGTAAAAGAGGCAGGGTGAGGCAGGGTGAGCAGTGAATGGGTCAGTCTGAGCAGTAAAAGAGCCAGGGTGAGCAGTGAATGGGTCAGGCAGAGCAGTAAACGAGGCAGGGTGAGCAGTGAATGGGTCAGGCTGAGCAGTAAAAGAGGCAGGGTGAGGCAGGGTGAGCAGTGAATGGGTCGGGCTGAGCAGTAATAGAGGCAGGGTGAGCAGTGACTGGGTCAGGCTGAGCAGTAAACGAGGCAGGGTGAGCAGTGAATGGGTCAGGCTGAGCAGTAATAGAGGCAGGGTGAGCAGTGAATGGGTCAGTCTGAGCAGTAATAGAGGCAGGGTGAGCAGTGAATGGGTCAGGCTGAGCACTAAACGAGGCAGGGTCAGCAGTGAATGGGTCAGGCTGAGCACTAAACGAGGCAGGGTGAGCAGTGAATGGGTCGGGCTGAGCAGTAAAAGAGCCAGGGTGAGCAGTGAATGGGTCAGTCTGAGCAGTAATAGAGGCAGGGTGAGCAGTGAATGGGTCAGGCTGAGCACTAAACGAGGCAGGGTGAGCAGTGAATGGGTCAGGCTGAGCAGTAAAAGAGGCAGGGTGAGCAGTGAATGGGTCAGGCTGAGCAGTAATAGATGCAGGGTGAGCAGTGAATGGGTCAGTCTGAGCAGTAATAGAGGCAGGGTGAGCAGTGAATGGGTCAGGCTGAGCACTAAACGAGGCAGGGTGAGCAGTGAATGGGTCAGTCTGAGCAGTAAAAGAGGCAGGGTGAGGCAGGGTGAGCAGTGAATGGGTCGGGCTGAGCAGTAAAAGAGCCAGGGTGAGCAGTGAATGGGTCAGTCTGAGCAGTAATAGAGGCAGGGTGAGCAGTGAATGGGTCAGGCTGAGCACTAAACGAGGCAGGGTGAGCAGTAAAAGAGGCAGGGTGAGCAGTGAATGGGTCAGGCTGAGCAGTAATAGAGGCAGGGTGAGCAGTGAATGGGTCAGGCTGAGCAGTAATAGAGGCAGGGTGAGCAGTGAATGGGTCAGGCTGAGCACTAAACGAGGCAGGGTGAGTAGTGAATGGGTCAGGCTGAGCAGTAAAAGAGGCAGGGTGAGCAGTGAATGGGTCAGGCTGAGCAGTAATAGAGGCAGGGTGAGCAGTGAATGGGTCAGGCTGAGCAGTAAAAGAGGCAGGGTGAGGCAGGGTGAGCAGTGAATGGGTCAGTCTGAGCAGTAATAGAGGCAGTGTGAGCAGTGAATGGGTCGGGCTGAGCAGTAAAAGAGCCAGGGTGAGCAGTGAATGGGTCAGGCTGAGCAGTAAAAGAGGCAGGGTGAGGCAGGGTGAGCAGTGAATGGGTCGGGCTGAGCAGTAAAAGAGCCAGGGTGAGCAGTGAATGGGTCGGGCTGAGCAGTAATAGAGGCAGGGTGAGCAGTGAATAACAGCACTCTTGCTCTAATGTTGTGCCATTGGGTCTTTATTGGTACTATTGGTGCTGACACGTGTTTCGACCACACAAGGGTCTTTATCAAGGCAGGTTAGGTTATTCTGAGGGGTTGGAGTGGTGAGGCGTGATGCCTGGAGTTATTCCTGGTATGGTGCACTGAGTAGTCTTTCTCAGGAGGCAGAGTGCCTCAGCTGGACGAGTCTCCCACGGTCGGTCGGTGATCAGTCCAGTCCGTGGGAGACCCATTGGCACAACATTAGAGCAAGAGTGCTCGTTATTCAACAAATTGTGATCAAACAACTCTTATGTACACCAGTCATCTTTAATAAACTGTGTATGCAGCGCCAACTTGTGGGATTCCAACAAAAACTCGCTATCTAGATAGTGCCTTCTCTAAGAACGATTCACATTTCCTGATGGGGAGTGGCCAGGGCGTGCATCCCATCCTGGAGCCGGAAGGTGGGTGCCCAGAGGAAGCATGCATGCTGCCTGAGGAGCAGGATGGCAGGAGCCAGAGTGGTAATTCTGCCAAGCAGCCAGTGTGGTAGGCATATGATTCCAGGACCTGGGAGAGGCGTTGGGAGGGTCGGGAGCGAGGAATCCGGAATCACCCAGCGAAAAAGGGTAAGTTTACAATGAATTGTGTGTTTGTGTGAGAGTCTGAATGAGTTCACGTGCCTGCATGTGTGCGAGTGTGTGTCTGTGAGAGAGAGAGTGATTTTGTGTGTGCATGTATGTGTACGTTTTTGTCTGGGGCCTTGTGTGTGAATTTGGTTGGGGCCACACCGGCACTATGAATGTACTTTACAGTGGCACGCTGCCTGGTTGGCATATATTGTGAACACCATCATGCACGAGATTTACAGTGGCAATTCAGAAATATATTTTTGCACAGAAACCATGAAATTGTTTTGCAGGGCAATACGGACTATATTGTAGATACAGGTATAAATAACGTGTCTTTTATATTGGCAATTCTGCGTACATTTTGCCAGAGGCAGCATGAAATACTGGCATATATTGTAGACATGGTCATTAGTAACCTGTGCTTTACAGTGCCAGGGTTGCTATATATTTCGGCGCTCCTTAATGAAAGTGTTTTACAGTGGCCATAGTGGTATACATAGGGGGCACAAACATCATTAAAATGTTGGAAAAAAGCTCCTGTATAATTGGTGACCTGGCATCCATCTATTGGAATTTTTTCAGCCAATTGTAAATTGTATGGCTTTTCATCCAGTTTTTCTCAAAAATGTGCTGTCAAATGTAACACTTCAACCCATTATTTTAAAAAATGGTCTCAGGGTAACCCCACAGCCATCCACTTGCATTCATTTGGGCTCCTCACTATGCCTGGCCCGCTGCACTCATTCTGGGGGAACATTGGGGTTTCTGCTGCTGCCACAGACCTAGGATCATGTAGAATGGAGGTGCCCCATCAGTATTCACTGCACGCGGACCACATAAGATGCCGCGGCCTCGGAGCAGGGCCTAGCGGGCCAGCAGCATAACCCCTACACGTGCCAAACCGCATCACTGCCCTGCATTGGCATCAGATGCCCCATACCCAGCGGAGAAGGATGAGAGTGGCACAGACAATGCTGGGTGCCGCGTCAAGCTCCCAGAATCCATGGCGACGCTAAGAGGCAATCCCATCCAGAATTAAATATATCTAATTCATCCAGAAGTCATTTAATTACCCACAAACCCACCCTAACCTTGAATGTGCCCAACTGAAAAACCCGTTCACAACCTACACATACCAGAAGAATCCTCTCTCTCATTCCTTCCGGCACCACCACCCACAAGTCCCGGTGCAAATCCCAGATCCATTCTCCCTCTGGCACCACCACCGGCAAGTCCCGGTGCAAATCCCAGATCCATTCTCCCTCCGGCACCACCACCGGCAAGTCCCGGTGCAAATCCCAGATCCATTCTCCCTCCGGCACCACCACCGGCAAGTCCCGGTGCAAATCCCAGATCCATTCTCCCTCCGGCACCACCACCGGCAAGTCCCGGTGCAAATCCCAGATCCATTCTCCCTCTGGCACCACCACCGGCAAGTCCCAGTGCAAATCCCAGATCCATTCTCCCTCTGGCATCACCACATCCCAGATCCATTCTCCCTCCGGCATCACCACCGGCAAGTCCCAGTGCAAATCCCAGATCCATTCTCCCAAATTCCAGATCCATTCTCCCTCCGGCATCACCACTGGCAAGTCCCAGTGCAAATCCCAGATCCATTCTACCTCTGGCATCACAAATCCCAGATCCATTCTCCCTCCAGCATCACCACCGGAAAGTCCTGGTGCAAATCCCAGATCCATTCTCCCTCCGGCATCATCACCAGCAAGTCCCAGTGCAAATCCCAGATCCATTCTCCCTCTGGCACCACCACCGGTAAGTCCCAGTGCAAATCCCAGATCCATTTTCCCTCCGGCATCACCACCGGCAAGTCCCAGTGAAAATCCCAGATCCATTCTCCCTCTGGCACCACCACCGGCAAGTCCCAGTGCAAATCCCAGATCCATTCTCCCTCCGGCATCATCACCGGCAAGTCCCAGTGCAAATCCCAGATCCATTCTCCCTCTGGCATCACAAATCCCAGATCCATTATCCCTCCGGCATCACCACCGGCAAGTCCCAGTGCAAATCCCAGATCCATTCTCCCTCTGGCATCACAAATCCCAGATCCATTCTCCCTCCGGCATCACCACCGGCAAGTCCTGGTGCAAATCCCAGATCCATTCTCCCTCCGGCATCACCACCAGCAAGTCCCAGTGCAAATCCCAGATCCATTCTCCCTCCTGCATCACCACCAACAAGTCACAGTGCAAATCCCAGATCCATTCTCGCTCCTGCATCTCCATCGGCAAGTCCTGGTGCAAATCCCTGACCCATTCTCCCTCCGGCATCACCACCAGCAAGTACCAGTGCAAATCCCAGATCCATTCTCTCTCCCACATCACCACCAGCAAGTCCCAGCGCAAATCCTAGATCCATTCTCCCTCCTGCATCACCACCAACAAGTCCCAGTGCAAATCCCAGATCCATTCTCCCTCCTGCATCACCACCAACAAGTCTTGGTGCAAATCCCAGATCCATACTCCCTCCCGCATCACCACCAACAAGTCACGGTGCAAATCCCAGATCCATTCTCCCTCCCGCATCTCCATCGGCAAGTCCTGGTGCAAATCCCAGATCCATTCCCCCTCCCTCATCTCCATCGGCAAGTCCCAGTGCAAATCCCAGATCCAATGTCCCTCCTGCATCACCACCAACAAGTCACGGTGCAAATCCCAGATCCATTCTCCCTCCCGCATCTCCATCGGCAAGTCCTGGTGCAAATCCCAGATCCATTCTCCCTCCCGCATCTCCATCGGCAAGTCCTGGTGCAAATCCCAGATCCATTCTCCCTCCTGCATCACCACCAGCAAGTCCTAGTGCAAATCCCAGATCCATTCTCCCTCCCGCATCACCACCAGCAAGTCCCAGTGCAAATCCCAGATCCATTCTCCCTCCTGCATCACCACCAGCAAGTCCCAGTGCAAATCCCAGATCCATTCTCCCTCGTGCACCACCACCAACAAGTCCCAGTGAAAATCCCAGATCCATTCTCCCTCGAGCATCACCGCCGGCATGTCCCGGTGCAAATCCCAGATCCATTCTCCCTCCTGCATCACCACCAGCAAGTCCAAGTGCAAATCCCAGATCCACTCTCCCTCCGGTATCACCACCAGCAAGTCCCAGTGCAAATCCCAGATCCATTCTCCCTCCGGCATCACCACCAGCAAGTCCCGGTGCAAATCCCACTTCCATTCTCCCTCCTGCATCACCACCGGCAAGTCCCAGTGCAAATCCCAGATCCATTCTCCCTCCGGCATCACCACCGGCAAGTCCCAGTGCAAATCCCCGATCCATTTTCCCTCTGGCATCACCACGAGCAAGTACCAGTGCAAATCCCAGATATATTCTCCCTCCCGCATCCTGACCAGCAAGTCCCAGTGCAAATCCCAGATCCATTCTCCCTTGTGCATCACCACTGACAAGTCCCAGTGCAAATCCCAGATTCATTCTCCCTCCTGCATCACCACTGACAAGTCCCAGTGCAAATCCCAGATTTAGTCTCCCTCCTGCATCACCACCAACAAGTCCCGGTGCAAATCCCAGATTCATTCTCCCTCCTGCATCACCACCGACAAGTCCCGGTGCAAATCCCAGATCCATTCTCCCTCCGGCACCACCACCAACAAGTCCCGGTGCAAATCCCAGATTCATTCTCCCTCCTGCATCACCACTGACAAGTCCCAGTGCAAATCCCAGATTCCTTCTCCCTCCTGCATCACCACCGACAAGTCCCAGTGCAAATACCAGATTCATTCTCCCTCCTGCATCACCACCGACAAGCCCCGGTGAAAATCACAGATCCAGTCTCCCTCCTGCATCACCACCGGCAAGTCCCAGTGCAAATCCCAGATCCATTCTCCGTCTTTCATCACCACCGGCAAGTCCCAGTGCAAATCCCAGATCCATTCTCCCTCCGACATCACCACCGGCAAGTCCCGTTGCAAATCCCAGATTCATTCTCCCTCCTCCATCACCACCAACAAGTCCCGGTGCAAATCCCAGATTCATTCTCCCTCCTGCATCACCACCGGCAAATCCCAGTGCAAATCCCAGATACATTCTCCCTCCTGCATCACCACCTGCAAATCCCAGTGCAAATCCCAGATCCATTCTCCCTCCTGCATCACCACCGGCAAGTCCCAGTGCAAATCCCAGATCCATTCTCCCTCCCACATCACCACTGACAAGTCGCGGTGCAAATCCTTAATCCATTCTCCCCCCCGCATCACCACCAAAAGTCCTGGTGCAAATCCCAGATCCATTCTCCCTCCTGCATCACCACCGGCAAGTCCCGGTGCAAATCCCTAATCCATTCTCCCTCCCGCATCACCACCGGCAAGTCCTGGTGCAAATCTCAGATACATTCTCCCTCCTGCATCACCACCGGCAAGTCCCGGTGCAAATCCCAGATCCATTCTCCCTCCCGCATCACCACCAACACGTCCCGGTGCAAATCCCAGATCCATTCTCCCTCGTGCATCACCACCAACGCATCCCGGCGCAAATCCCAGATCCATTCTCCCTCCTGCATCACCACCGGCAAGTCCCGGTGCAAATCCCAGATCCATTCTCCCTCTTGCACCACCACCGACAAGTCCCGGTGCAAATCCCAGATCCATTCTCCCTCCCACATCACCACCAGCAAGTCCCGGTGCAATTCCCAGATCCATTCTCCCTCCGGCATCACCAACGGCAAGTCCCGGTGCAAATCCCAGATCCATTCTCCCTCTGGCATCACCAACGGCAAGTCCTGGTGCAAATCCCAGATCCATTCTCCCTCCCGCATCACCACAGGCAAGTCCCAGTGCAAATCTCAGATCAATTCTCCCTCCTACATCACCACCGGCAAGTCCCATTGCAAATCCCAGATCCATTCTCCCTCCTGCATCACCACCGGAAAGTACCGGTGCAAATCCCAGATCCATTCTCCCTCTTGCACCACCACCCACAAGTCCCGGTGCAAATCCCAGATCCATTCTCCCTCCCACATCACCAGCAGCAAGTCCCGGTGCAATTCCCAGATCCATTCTCCCTCTTGCACCACCACCCACAAGTCCCGGTGCAAATCCCAGATCCATTCTCCCTCCCACATCACCACCAGCAAGTCCCGGTGCAAATCCCAGATCCATTCTCCCTCCCACATCACCACCGGCAAGTCCCATTGCAAATCCCAGATCCATTCTCCATCCTACATCACGACCGGCAAGTCCCGGAGCAAATCCCAGATCCATTCTCCCTCTTGCACCACACCGCACAAGTCCCGGTGCAAATCCCAGATCCATTCTCCCTCCCACATCACCACCAGCAAGTCCGGTGCAATTCCCAGATCCATTCTCCCTCTTGCATCACCAACGGCAAGTCCCGGTGCAAATCCCAGATCCATTCTCCCTCCGGCATCACCAATGGCAAGTCCTGGTGCAAATCCCAGATCCATTCTCCCTCCCGCATCACCACCGGCAAGTCCCAGTGCAAATCTCAGATCAATTCTCCCTCCTACATCACCACCGGCAAGTCCCATTGCAAATCCCAGATCCATTCTCCCTCCCGCATCACCACCAACACGTCCCGGTGCAAATCCCAGATCCATTCTCCCTCTTGCACCACCACCCACAAGTCCCGGTGCAAATCCCAGATCCATTCTCCCTCCCACATCACCACCAGCAAGTCCCGGTGCAATTCCCAGATCCATTCTCCCTCTGCACCACCACCCACAAGTCCCGGTGCAAATCCCAGATCCATTCTCCCTCCCACATCACCACCAGCAAGTCCCGGTGCAAATCCCAGATCCATTCTCCCTCCCACATCACCACCGGCAAGTCCCATTGCAAATCCCAGATCCATTCTCCATCCTACATCACGACCGGCAAGTCCCGGTGCAAATCCCAGATCCATTCTCCCTCTTGCACCACCACCCACAAGTCCCGGTGCAAATCCCAGATCCATTCTCCCTCCCACATCACCACCAGCAAGTCCCGGTGCAAATCCCAGATCCATTCTCCCTCCCACATCACCACCGGCAAGTCCCGGTGCAAATCCCAGATCCATTCTCCCTCCTGCATCACCACTGACAAGTCCCAGTGCAAATCCCAGATTCCTTCTCCCTCCTGCATCACCACCGACAAGTCCCAGTGCAAATCCCAGATCCATTCTCCCTCCTGCATCACCACCAGCAAGTCCCGGTGCAAATCCCAGATCCATTCTCCCTCCCAGCATCACCACCGCAAGTCCCGGTGCAAATCCCAGATCCATCTCCCTCCACATCACCACCAGCAAGTCCCGTGCAAATCCCAGATCCATTCTCCCTCCTGCATCACCACCGGCAAATCCCAGTGCAAATCCCAGATCCATTCTCCCTCCTGCATCACCACCAGCAAGTCCCGGTGCAAATCCCAGATCCATTCTCCCTCCTGCATCACCACCAGCAAGTCCCAGTGCAAATCCCAGATCCATTCTCCTCCCGCATCACCACCGACAAGTCCAGTGCAAATCCAGATCCATTCTCCCTCCCACATCACCACCAGGCAAGTCCCGGTGCAAATCCCAGATCCATTCTCCCTCCGCATCACCACCAGCAAGTCCGGTGCAAATCCCAGATCCATTCTCCCTCCTGCATCACCACCGGCAAGTCCCGTGCAAATCCCAGATCCATTCTCCCTCCCATCACCACCAACAAGTCCCGGTGCAAATCCCAGATCCATTCTCCTCCGCATCACCACCACAAGTCCCAGTGCAAATCCCAGATCCATTCTCCCTCCTGCATCACCACGCAAGTCCCAGTGCAAATCCAGATCCATTCTCCCTCCTGCATCACCACCGGCAAGTCCCGGTGCAAATCCCAGATCCATTCTCCCTCCGCGCATCACCACCGACAAGTCCGGTGCAAATCCCAGATCCATTCTCCCTCCCGCATCACCACGGCAAGTCCCAGTGCAAATCCCAGATCCATTCTCCTCCTGCATCACCACCGGCAAGTCCAGTGCAAATCCCAGACCATCTCCCTCCTGCATCACCACCAGCAAGTCCCGGTGCAAATCCCAGATCCATTCTCCCTCCCACATCACCACCAGCAAGTCCCAGTGCAAATCCAGATCCATTCTCCCTCCTGCATCACCCCGGCAAGTCCCATTGCAATCCCAGATCCATTCTCCCTCCTGCATCACCACCGGCAAGTCCCGTGCAAATCCCAGATCCATTCTCCCTCTTGCATCACCACCACAAGTCCCGGTGCAAATCCCAGATCCATTCTCCCTCCCACATCACCATCGGCAAGTCCCGGTGCAAATCCCAGATCCATTCTCCCTCCTGCACCACCACCCACAAGTCCGGTGCAAATCCCAGATCCATTCTCCTTCCACATCACCACCAGCAAGTCCCGTGCAAATCCCAGATCCATTCTCCCTCCCACATCACCACGGCAAGTCCCAGTGCAAATCCCAGATCCATTCTCCTCCTGCATCACCACCGGCAAGTCCCGGTGCAAATCCAGATCCATTCTCCCTCCTGCATCCACCACGCAAAGTCCGGTGCAAATCCCAGATCCATTCTCCCTCCCACATCACCACCAGCAAGTCCCGGTGCAAATCCCAGATCCATTCTCCCTCCCACATCACCACCGGCAAGTCCCATTGCAAATCCCAGATCCATTCTCCATCCTACATCACGACCGGCAAGTCCCGGTGCAAATCCCAGATCCATTCTCCCTCTTGCACCACCACCGGCAAGTCCCGGTGCAAATCCCAGATCCATTCTCCCTCCAGCATCACCACCAGCAAGTCCCTGTGCAAATCCCAGATCCATTCTCCCTCCCGCATCTCCACCGGCAAGTCCCAGTGCAAATCCCAGATCCATTCTCCCTCTGGCATCACCACCAGCAAGTCCCAGTGCAAATCTCAGATCAATTCTCCCTCCTACATCACCACCAACAAGTCCCAGTGCAAATCTCAGATCAATTCTCCCTCCTACATCACCACCGAACAAGTCCCAGTGCAAATCCTCAGATCCATTCTCCCTCCTACATCACCACGACAAATCCCGGTGCAAATCCCTAATCCATTCTCCCTCCCGCATCACCACCGGCAAGTCCCGGTGCAAATCTCAGATACATTCTCCCTCCCGCATCACCACCGGCAAGTCCCGGTGCAAATCTCAGATCCATTCTCCCTCCCGCAACTCCATCGGCAAGTCCCAGTGCAAATCCCAGATCCATTCTCCCTCTGGCATCACCACCAGCAAGTCCCAGTGCAAATCCCAGATCCATTCTCCCTCCGGCATCACCACCAGCAAGTCCTGGTGCAAATCCCAGATCCATTCTCCCTCCGGCATCACCACCAGCAAGTCCTGGTGCAAATCCCAGATCCATTCTCCCTCCTGCATCTCCATCGGCAAGTCCAGTGCAAATCCCAGATCCATTCTCCCTCCATCACCACCAACAAGTCCCAGTGCAAATCCAGATCCATTCTCCCTCCCGCATCACCACCAGCAAGTCCGGTGCAAATCCCAGATCCATTCTCCCTCCGCATCTCCACGGCAAGTCCCAGTGCAAATCCCAGATCCATTCTCCCTCCTGCATCACCACCAACAAGTCCCGGTGCAAATCCCAGATCCATTCTCCCTGCATCTCCACCGGCAAGTCCCGGTGCAAATCCAGATCCATTCTCCCTCCTGCATCACCACCGGCAAGTCCCAGTGCAAATCCCAGATCCATTCTCCTCCTGCATCACCACCAGCAAGTCCCGGTGCAAATCCCAGATCCATTCTCCCTCCCGCATCACCACCGGCAAGTCCCGGTGCAAATCCCAGATCCATTCTCCCTCCGCATCACCACCGGCAAGTCCCGGTGCAAATCCCAGATCCATTCTCCCTCCCGCATCACCACCAGCAAGTCCCAGTGCAAATCCCAGATCCATTCTCCCTCCGCATCACCACCAGCAAGTCCTGGTGCAAATCCCAGATCCATTCTCCCTCCCGCATCACCACCAGCAAGTCCCGGTGCAAATCCCAGATCCATTCTCCCTCCTGCATCACCACCGACAAGTCCCAGTGCAAATCCCAGATCCATTCTCCCTCCTGCATCACCACCGGCAAGTCCCGGTGCAAATCCCAGATCCATTCTCCCTCCTGCATCACCACCGACAAGTCCCGGTGCAAATCCCAGATCCATTCTCCCTCCCGCATCACCACCAGCAAGTCCCGGTGCAAATCCCAGATCCATTCTCCCTCCTGCATCACCACCGGCAAGTCCCGGTGCAAATCCCAGATCCATTCTCCCTCCCGCATCACCACCGGCAAGTCCCGGTGCAAATCCCAGATCCATTCTCCCTCCTGCATCACCACCGGCAAGTCCCATTGCAAATCCCAGATCCATTCTCCCTCCCGCATCACCACCGCAAGTCCCAGTG
>CM030318.1:30147333-30195973 GCA_002915635.3 Ambystoma mexicanum | reverse complement strand
TGCCTCTTCCAGTCCACCTGCTTTCACTGTTTGCTTGTTTGTTAGTTGCCTGTGTTTGGGGTGCAAGGTCTGCCTGTGCCTCTTCCAGTCCACCTGCTTTCACTGTTTGCTTGTTTGTTAGTTGCCTGTGTTTGGGGTGCAAGGTCTGCCTGTGCCTCTTCCAGTCCACCTGCTTTCACTGTTTGCTTGTTTGTTAGTTGCCTGTGTTTGGGGTCCAAGGTCTGCCTGTGCCTCTTCCAGTCCACCTGCTTTCACTGTTTGCTTGTTTGTTAGTTGCCTGTGTTTGGGGTCCAAGGTCTGCCTGTGCCTCTTCCAGTCCACCTGCTTTCACTGTTTGCTTGTTTGTTAGTTGCCTGTGTTTGGGGTCCAAGGTCTGCCTGTGCCTCTTCCAGTCCACCTGCTTTCACTGTTTGCTTGTTTGTTAGTTGCCTGTGTTTGGGGTCCAAGGTCTGCCTGTGCCTCTTCCAGTCCACCTGCTTTCACTGTTTGCTTGTTTGTTAGTTGCCTGTTTGGGGTCCAAGTTCTGCCTGTGCCTCTTCCAGTCCACCTGCTTTCACTGTTTGCTTGTTTGTTAGTTGCCTGTGTTTGGGGTGCAAGGTCTGCCTGTGCCTCTTCCAGTCCACCTGCTTTCACTGTTTGCTTGTTTGTTAGTTGCCTGTGTTTGGGTCCAAGGTCTGCCTGTGCCTCTTCCAGTCCACCTGCTTTCACTGTTTGCTTGTTTGTTAGTTGCCTGTTTGGGGTCCAAGGTCTGCCTGTGCCTCTTCCAGTCCACCTGCTTTCACTGTTTGCTTGTTTGTTAGTTGCCTGTGTTTGGGGTCCAAGGTCTGCCTGTGCCTCTTCCAGTCCACCTGCTTTCACTGTTTGCTTGTTTGTTAGTTGCCTGTGTTTGGGGTGCAAGGTCTGCCTGTGCCTCTTCCAGTCCACCTGCTTTCACTGTTTGCTTGTTTGTTAGTTGCCTGTTTGGGGTCCAAGTCTGCCTGTGCCTCTTCCAGTCCACCTGCTTTCACTGTTTGCTTGTTTGTTAGTTGCCTGTGTTTGGGGTCCAAGGTCTGCCTGTGCCTCTTCCAGTCCACCTGCTTTCACTGTTTGCTTGTTTGTCAGTTGCCTGTGTTTGGGGTCCAAGGTCTGCCTGTGCCTCTTCCAGTCCACCTGCTTTCACTGTTTGCTTGTTTGTTAGTTGCCTGTGTTTGGGGTGCAAGGTCTGCCTGTGCCTCTTCCAGTCCACCTGCTTTCACTGTTTGCTTGTTTGTCAGTTGCCTGTGTTTGGGGTCCAAGGTCTGCCTGTGCCTCTTCCAGTCCACCTGCTTTCACTGTTTGCTTGTTTGTCAGTTACCTGTGTTTGGGGTCCAAGGTCTGCCTGTGCCTCTTCCAGTCCACCTTCTTTCACTGTTTGCTTGTTTGTCAGTTGCCTGTGTTTGGGGTCCAAGGTCTGCCTGTGCCTCTTCCAGTCCACCTGCTTTCACTGTTTGCTTGTTTGTTAGTTGCCTGTGTTTGGGGTCCAAGGTCTGCCTGTGCCTCTTCCAGTCCACCTTCTTTCACTGTTTGCTTGTTTGTTAGTTGCCTGTGTTTGGGGTGCAAGGTCTGCCTGTGCCTCTTCCAGTCCACCTGCTTTCACTGTTTGCTTGTTTGTCAGTTGCCTGTGTTTGGGGTCCAAGGTCTGCCTGTGCCTCTTCCAGTCCACCTTCTTTCACTGTTTGCTTGTTTGTTAGTTGCCTGTGTTTGGGGTCCAAGGTCTGCCTGTGCCTCTTCCAGTCCACCTGCTTTCACTGTTTGCTTGTTTGTTAGTTGCCTGTGTTTGGGGTCCAAGGTCTGCCTGTGCCTCTTCCAGTCCACCTTCTTTCACTGTTTGCTTGTTTGTTAGTTGCCTGTGTTTGGGGTGCAAGGTCTGCCTGTGCCTCTTCCAGTCCACCTTCTTTCACTGTTTGCTTGTTTGTTAGTTGCCTGTGTTTGGGGTCCAAGGTCTGCTGTGCCTCTTCCAGTCCACCTGCTTTCACTGTTTGCTTGTTTGTTAGTTGCCTGTGTTTGGGGTGCCAAGGTCTGCCTGTGCCTCTTCAGTCCACCTGCTTTCACTGTTTGCTTGTTTGTTAGTTGCCTGTGTTTGGGGTGCAAGGTCTGCCTGTGCCTCTTCCAGTCACCTTCTTTCACTGTTTGCTTGTTTGTTAGTTGCCTGTGTTTGGGTGCAAGGTCTGCCTGTGCCTCTTCCAGTCCACCTGCTTTCACTGTTTGCTTGTTTGTCAGTTGCCTGTGTTTGGGGTCCAAGGTCTGCCTGTGCCTCTTCCAGTCCACCTGCTTTCACTGTTTGCTTGTTTGTTAGTTGCCTGTTTTGGGGTGCAAGGTCTGCCTGTGCCTCTTCCAGTCCACCTGCTTTCACTGTTTGCTTGTTTGTAGTTGCCTGTGTTTGGGTCCAAGGTCTGCCTGTGCCTCTTCCAGTCCACCTGCTTTCACTGTTTGCTTGTTTGTTAGTTGCCTGTGTTTGGGGTGCAAGGTCTGCCTGTGCCTCTTCCAGTCCACCTGCTTTCACTGTTTGCTTGTTTGTTAGTTGCCTGTGTTTGGGGTCAAGGTCTGCCTGTGCCTCTTCCAGTCCACCTGCTTTCACTGTTTGCTTGTTTGTTAGTTGCCTGTGTTTGGGTCCAAGTTCTGCCTGTGCCTCTTCCAGTCCACCTGCTTTCACTGTTTGCTTGTTTGTTAGTTGCCTGTGTTTGGGGTGCAAGGTCTGCCTGTGCCTCTTCCAGTCCACCTTCTTTCACTGTTTGCTTGTTTGTTAGTTGCCTGTGTTTGGGTGCAAGGTCTGCCTGTGCCTCTTCCAGTCCACCTGCTTTCACTGTTTGCTTGTTTGTTAGTTGCCTGTGTTTGGGGTCCAAGGTCTGCCTGTGCCTCTTCCAGTCCACCTGCTTTCACTGTTTGCTTGTTTGTTAGTTGCCTGTTTGGGGTCCAAGGTCTGCCTGTGCCTCTTCCAGTCCACCTGCTTTCACTGTTTGCTTGTTTGTCAGTTGCCTGTGTTTGGGGTCCAAGGTCTGCCTGTGCCTCTTCCAGTCCACCTTCTTTCACTGTTTGCTTGTTTGTTAGTTGCCTGTGTTTGGGGTGCAAGGTCTGCCTGTGCCTCTTCCAGTCCACCTGCTTTCACTGTTTGCTTGTTTGTTAGTATCCTGTTTGGGGTCCAAGGTCTGCCTGTGCCTCTTCCAGTCCACCTTCTTTCACTGTTTGCTTGTTTGTTAGTTGCCTGTGTTTGGGGTGCAAGGTCTGCCTGTGCCTCTTCCAGTCCACCTTCTTTCACTGTTTGCTTGTTTGTTAGTTGCCTGTGTTTGGGGTGCAAGGTCTGCCTGTGCCTCTTCCAGTCCACCTGCTTTCACTGTTTGCTTGTTTGTTAGTTGCCTGTGTTTGGGGTGCAAGGTCTGCCTGTGCCTCTTCCAGTCCACCTGCTTTCACTGTTTGCTTGTTTGTCAGTTACCTGTGTTTGGGGTCCAAGGTCTGCCTGTGCCTCTTCCAGTCCACCTGCTTTCACTGTTTGCTTGTTTGTCAGTTACCTGTGTTTGGGGTCCAAGGTCTGCCTGTGCCTCTTCCAGTCCACCTGCTTTCACTGTTCACTGTTGTTTGTTAGTTGCCTGTGTTTGGGTGCAAGGTCTGCCTGTGCCTCTTCCAGTCCACCTGCTTTCACTGTTTGCTTGTTTGTTAGTTGCCTGTGTTTGGGGTGCAAGGTCTGCCTGTGCCTCTTCCAGTCCACCTGCTTTCCTGTTTGCTTGTTTGTTAGTTGCCTGTTTGGGGTCAAGGTCTGCCTGTGCTCTTCCAGTCCACCTGCTTTCACTGTTTGCTTGTTTGTTAGTTGCCTGTGTTTGGGTGCAAGGTCTGCCTGTGCCTCTTCCAGTCCACCTGCTTTCACTGTTTGCTTGTTTGTTAGTTGCCTGTGTTTGGGGTCAAGGTCTGCCTGTGCCTCTTCCAGTCCACCTGCTTTCACTGTTTGCTTGTTTGTTAGTTGCCTGTGTTTGGGGTCCAAGGTCTGCCTGTGCCTCTTCCAGTCCACCTGCTTTCACTGTTTGCTTGTTTGTCAGTTGCCTGTGTTTGGGGTCCAAGGTCTGCCTGTGCCTCTTCCAGTCCACCTGCTTTCACTGTTTGCTTGTTTGTTAGTTGCCTGTTTGGGGTCCAAGGTCTGCATGTGCCTCTTCCAGTCCACCTGCTTTCACTGTTTGCTTGTTTGTTAGTTGCCTGTGTTTGGGTCCAAAGGTCTGCCTGTGCCTCTTCCAGTCCACCTGCTTTCACTGTTTGCTTGTTTGTTAGTTGCCTGTGTTTGGGGTCCAAGGTCTGCCTGTGCCTCTTCCAGTCCACCTGCTTTCACTGTTTGCTTGTTTGTCAGTTGCCTGTGTTTGGGGTCCAAGGTCTGCCTGTGCCTCTTCCAGTCCACCTGCTTTCACTGTTTGCTTGTTTGTTAGTTGCCTGTGTTTGGGGTGCAAGGTCTGCCTGTGCCTCTTCCAGTCCACCTGCTTTCACTGTTTGCTTGTTTGTTAGTTGCCTGTGTTTGGGGTCAAAGGTCTGCCTGTGCCTCTTCCAGTCCACCTGCTTTCACTGTTTGCTTGTTTGTCAGTTGCCTGTGTTTGGGGTCCAAGGTCTGCCTGTGCCTCTTCCAGTCCACCTGCTTTCACTGTTTGCTTGTTTGTTAGTTGCCTGTTTGGGGTCCAAGTTCTGCCTATGCCTCTTCCAGTCCTCCTGCTTTCACTTTTTGCTTGTTTGTTAGTTGCCCGGGTTTGGGGTGCAAGGCTTGCCTGTGCCTCTTCCAGTCTGCCTGCTTTCACTGTTTGCTTGTTTGTTAGTTGCCTGTTTGGGGTCCAAGGTCTGCCTGTGTCTCTTCCAGTCCACCTGCTTTCACTGTTTGCTTGTTTGTCAGTTGCCTGTGTTTGGGGTCCAAGGTCTGACTGTGCCTCTTCCAGTAAACCTGCTTTCACTGTTTGCTTGTTTGTTAGTTGCCTGTTTGGGGTCCAAAGTTTTGCATGTGCCTCTTCCAGTCCACCTGCTTTCACTGTTTGCTTGTTTGTCAGTTACCTGTGTTTGGGGTCCAAGGTCTGCATGTGCCTCTTCCAGTCCACCTGCTTTCACTGTTTGCTTGTTTGTCAGTTGCCTGTGTTTGGGGTCCAAGGTCTGACTGTGCCTCTTCCAGTAAACCTGCTTTCACTGTTTGCTTGTTTGTTAGTTGCCTGTGTTTGGGGTCCAAGGTCTGCATGTGCCTCTTCCAGTCCACCTGCTTTCACTGTTTGCTTGTTTGTCAGTTGCCTGTGTTTGGGGTCCAAGGTCTGACTGTGCCTCTTCCAGTCCACCTGCTTTCACTGTTTGCTTGTTTGTTAGTTGCCTGTGTTTGGGGTCCAAAGTTTTGCATGTGCCTCTTCCAGTCCACCTGCTTTCACTGTTTGCTTTTTGTTGGTTGCCTGTTTGGGGTCCAAGTTCTGCCTGCGCCTCTTCCAGTCACCTGCTTTCACTGTTTGCCTGTTTGTTATTTGCCAGGGTTTGGGGTGTAAGGCTTGCCTGTGCCTCTTCCAGTCCGTCTGCTTTCACTGTTTGCTTGTTTCTTAGTTGCCTGTGTTTGGGGTCCAAAGGTCTGCCTGTGCCTCTTCCAGTCTGCCTGCTTTCACTGTTTGCTTGTTTGTTAGTTGCCTGTTTGGGGTCCAAAGTTTTGCATGTGCCTCTTCCAGTCCACCTGCTTTCACTGTTTGCTTGTTTGTCAGTTGCCTGTGTTTGGGGTCCAAGGTCTGACTGTGCCTCTTCGAGTCCATCCTACTTTCACTGTTTGCTTGTTTGTTAGTTCCCTGTTTTTGGGGTCCAAAGGTCTACATGTGCCTCTACCAGTCCATCTGCTTTCACTGTTTGATTGTTTGTTAATTGCCTGTGTTTGGGGTCCAAAGTTCTGCATGTGCCTCTTCCAGTCCACCTGCTTTCACTGTTTGCTTGTTTGTTAGTTGCCTGTTTGGGGTCCAAGTTCTGCCTGTGCCTCTTCCAGTCCACCTGCTTTCACTGTTTGCTTGTTTGTTAGTTGCCTGTGTTTGGGGTGCAAGGTCTGCCTGTGCATCTTCCAGTCCACCTTCTTTCACTGTTTGTTTGTCTGTCAGTTACCTGTGTTTGGGGTCCAAGGTCTGCCTGTTCCTCTTCCAGTCCACCTGCTTTCACTGTTTGCTTGTTTGTCAGTTACCTGTGTTTAGGGTCCAAGGTCTGCCTGTGTCTCTTCCAGTCCACCTGCTTTCACTGTTTGCTTGTTTGTCAGTTACCTGTGTTTGTGGTCCAAGGTCTGCCTGTGCCTCTTCCAGTCCACCTTCTTTCACTGTTTGCTTGTTTGTTAGTTGCCTGTGTTTGGGGTGCAAGGTCTGCCTGTGCCTCTTCCAGTCCACCTTCTTTCACTGTTTGCTTGTTTGTTAGTTGCCTGTGTTTGGGGTGCAAGGTCTGCCTGTGCCTCTTCCAGTCCACCTGCTTTCCCTGTTTGCTTGTTTTTCAGTTGCCTGTGTTTGGGGTCCAAGGTCTGCCTGTGCCTCTTCCAGTCCACCTGCTTTCACTGTTTGCTTCTTTGTTAGTTGCCTGTGTTTGGTGCCTAAAGGTCTGCATGTGCCTCTTCCACTCCACCTGCTTTCACTGTTTGCTTGTTTGTTAGTTGCCTGTTTGGGGTCCAAGTTCTGCCTGTGCCTCTTCCAATCCACCTGCTTTCACTGTTTGCTTGTTTGTTAGTTGCCCGGGTGTGGGGTGCAAGGCTTGCCTGTGCCTCTTCCACTCGGCCTGCTTTCACTGTTTGCTTGTTTGTTAGTATCCTGTTTGGTGTCCAAGGTCTACCTGTGTCTCTTCCAGTCCACCTGCTTTCACTGTTTTCTTGTTTGTCAGTTGCCTGTATTTGGGGTCCAAGGTCTGACTGTGCCTCTTCCAGTAAACCTGCTTTCACTGTTTGCTTGTTTGTTAGTTGCCTGTTTGGGGTCCAAATGTCTGCATGTGCCTCTTCCAGTCCACCTGCTTTCACTGTTTGCTTGTTTGTTAGTTGACTGTGTTTGGGGTGCACAGTCTGCCTGTGTCTCCTCCAGTCCACCTGCTTTCACTGTTGCTTGATTGTGAGTTGCTTGTTTGGGGCTTTGAGATTGCATGTGCCTGCTTCAATGCACACCTGTTTCTACTGACACTTTACTTGTTTGTCAGTTGCCTGTTTGGGGTCCAAGGTCTGCCCGTGCCTCTTCCAGTCCACCTGCTTTCACTGTTTGCTTGTTTGTCAGTTGCCTGTGTTTGGGGTCCAAGGTCTGACTGTGCCTCTTCCAGTCCACCTGCTTTCACTGTTTGCTTGTTTGTTAGTTGCCTGTGTTTGGGGTCCAAAATGTCTGTATGTGCCTCTTCCAGTACACCTGCTTTCACTGTTTGCTTGTTTGTTAGTTGCCTGTGTTTGGGGTCCAAAATGTCTGCATGTGCCTCTTCCAGTCCACCTGCTTTCACTGTTTGCTTGTTTGTTAGTTGCCTGTTTGGGGTCCAAGTTCTGCCTGTGCCTCTTCCAGTCCACCTGCTTTCACTGTTTGCTTGTTTGTTAGTTGCCTGTGTTTGGGGTGCAAGGCTTGCCTGTGCCTCTTCCAGTCTGCCTGCTTTCACTGTTTGCTTGTTTGTTAGTTGCCTGTTTGGAGTCCAAAGGTTTGCATGTGCCTCTTCCAGTCCACCTGCTTTCCCTGTTTGCTTGTTTGTCAGTTGCCTCTGTTTGGGGTCCAAGGTCTGACTGTGCCTCTTCCAGTAAACCTGCTTTCACTGTTTGCTTGTTTGTTAGTTGCCCGGGTTTGGGGTGCAAGTCTTGCCTGTGCCGCTTCCAGTCCGCCTGCTTTCACTGTTTACTTGTTTGTTAGTATCTTGTTTGGGGTCCAAGGTCTGCCTGTGTCTCTTCCAGTCCACCTGCTTTCACAGTTTGCTTGTTTGTCAGTTGCCTGTGTTTGGGGTCCAAGGTCTGACTGTGCCTCTTCCAGTAAACCTGCTTTCACTGTTTGCTTGTTTGTTAGTTGCCTGTTTGGGGTACAAAGGTCTGCATGTGCCTCTTCCAGTCCACCTGCTTTCGCTGTTTGCTTGTTTGTCAGTTGCCTGTGTTTTGGGTCCAAGGTCTGACTGTGCCTCTTCCAGTCCACCTGCTTTCACTGTTTGCTTGTTTGTTAGTTGCCTGTGTTTGTGGTCCAAAGGTCTGCATGTGCCTCTTCCAGTCCACCTGCTTTCACTGTTTGCTTGTTTGTTGGTTGCCTGTTTGGGGTCCAAGTTCTGCCTGCGCCTCTTCCAGTCACCTGCTTTCACTGTTTGCCTGTTTGTTATTTGCCAGGGTTTGGGGTGTAAGGCTTGCCTGTGCCTCTTCCAGTCCGTCTGCTTTCACTGTTTGCTTGTTTCTTAGTTGCCTGTGTTTGGGGTCCAAAGGTCTGCCTGTGTCTCTTCCCGTCCGCCTGCTTTCACTGTTTGCTTGTTTGTTAGTTGCCTGTTTGGGGTCCAAAGGTTTGCATGTTCCTCTTCCAGTCCACCTGCTTTCACTGTTTGCTTGTTTGTCAGTTGCCTGTGTTTGGGGTCCAAGGTCTGACTGTGCCTCTTCGAGTCCATCTACTTTCACTGTTTGCTTGTTTGTTAGTTCCCTGTTTTTGGGGTCCAAAGGTCTACATGTGCCTCTACCAGTCCATCTGCTTTCACTGTTTGATTGTTTGTTAATTGCCTGTGTTTGGGGTCCAAAGTTCTGCATGTGCCTCTTCCAGTCCACCTGCTTTCACTGTTTGCTTGTTTGTTAGTTGCCTGTTTGGGGTCCAAGTTCTGCCTGTGCCTCTTCCAGTCCACCTGCTTTCACTGTTTGCTTGTTTGTTAGTTGCCTGTGTTTGTGGTGCAAGGCTTGCCTGTGCCTCTTCCAGTGTGCCTGCTTTCACTGTTTGCTTGTTTGTTAGTATCCTGTTTGGGGTCCAAGGTCTGCCTGTGCCTCACCCAGTCCACCCACTTTCACTGTTTGCTTGTTTGTTAGTTGCCTGTGTTTGGGATGCAATGCTTGCCTGTGATTCTTCCAGTCCGCCTGCTTTCACTGTTTGCTTGTTTGTTAGTATCCTGTTTGGGGTCCAAGTTCTGCCTGTGCCTCTTCCAGTCCACCTTCTTTCACTGTTTGCTTGTTTGTTAGTTGCCCGGGTTTGGGGTGCAAGGCTTGCCTGTGCCTCTTCCAGTCGGCCTGCTTTCACTGTTTGCTTGTTTGTTAGTATCCTGTTTGGGGTCCAAGGTCTGCCTGTGTCTCTTCCAGTCCACCTGCTTTCACTGTTTGCTTGTTTGTCAGTTGCCTGTATTTGGGGTCCAAGGTCTGACTGTGCCTCTTCCAGTAAACCTGCTTTCACTGTTTGCTTGTTTGTTAGTTGCCTGTTTGGGGTCCAAATGTCTGCATGTGCCTCTTCCAGTCCACCTGCTTTCACTGTTTGCTTGCTTTCTAGTTGCCTGTTTGGGATCCAAGGTCTGCCTGTGCTGCTTCCAGTCCACCTGCTTTCACTGTTTGTTTGTTAGAATCCAGTTTGAGGTCCAAGGTCTGCCTGTGCTTCTTCCAGGCCACCTGCTTTCACTGTTTGCTTGTTTGTTAGTTGTCTGTGTTTGGGGTGCAAGGTCTGCATGTGCCTCTTCCAGTCCATCTGCCTTCACTGTTTCCTTGTTTGTTAGGTTGCCTGTGTTTGGGGTCCAAGGTTTGCGTGTGCCTCTTCTAGTCCACCTGCTTTCACTGTTTGTTTGCTTGCTTGTTAGTTGCCTGTGATTGGGGGACAAGGTTTGCCTTTGTCTCTTCCAGTCCACCTGCTTTCACTGTTTGCCTGTTTCTTGGTTGCCTGTTTGGGGTCTCCGAGACCGCATGTGCCTAGCGACCTCTGTGGTACCCGACACTCTCACTGACATTATATGGGTATATAAAAAAGGGAACACAGCAGTACAATGAATGGACCTGGCAGACGTAGATGGGAACGGGGTTCTGTGCCCTTATTCCCCCAATATTCTTTTGAGCAAGTATACCAGTTGTATGGGGCGATCATGCGGGAGGGTCCTGAGAGATTGGGAGGCGACAGGTCTGGGGTGGTGGGGGGCTTTATTCACTGAAGGCCAGCCGATGGCATACTTGGAGTTAAGAAAAGACCTGGGGCTACTTACTTAGATGCATGTCCTGTTTACTGTGGGCTGACTAGTTAGGCAAAGGAGAAATCAAAATTATGTTTCAGGATAAACAACTCACGCTCAGGAAATGTTCCAAAATGTTTTTCAATGTCCATGTAATATGTTGTATAAATCCTCAGCTTGGTATTCACAAAACAAATGATAGACAGTTCTCCTGGCTCAAAATAGCCAGTTTTATTATTTATCAGAAAAACAGCCGACACGTGTTTCGACCATCCCGGCCGTTCTCAAGGCTGTAAACAGTCATAATATTAATAAGAAATCATTAGGTATCATATTATACGCAAAAGACGTATGGTCCACAAATGTAAAATCAATAATTGGAAAAACCAAAAAGAAAAGAAACATACCAAACAAAAGGTTTCAGAAGAAGAGTTGCAACGGCATGGTCAGGCAATAAAAAGAAAAACAATTTAAAAATGATATGTAGACAGTGTCACCATCTTATCATAGACAATGTATCTGTTCGCAAGATAATCCAACATTCGTTATTAAATATGTTTAAGTTTTCTACTAATAAATCCCATATCTATAGATATATGAGTTTTATTGTGTAGAAAATCACCGACCAATCCCTTGTGCAAAGAATTGATTTGTGTGTCCATAATATTAAAAATAAATAATATAAATTAAATAATATAAAATTATGACCCTGAACTTAGTGAATTATATAAGTCCTCTCTCTCAATCTACCTGGCTGACATTAAAGCTGCCAAAGCCACTTTCTCTTCTCTTAAGATCGAAACAGCGATGTGTCAACCGAAAACTCTCTTCTCTATTGTGAAGTCACTAGCTTTCTCTGAAACCCTCACTGCAAGGGTTAAACCATCTCAAAAACTGTGCGATGATCTTTCTCTTTTCTTCATCAATAAAATTGAAGTAATCTGCACCAATATTTCTAAATCCTTAGCTACATTGATTCCTAATGTTTCTAAGCTGCCCCCTGTCTTTTCCACTGAACCCACTGGTCGTCCTTCCCCCTCTTCACTGAGGCAGAAGTTCTAGCTGCTATCCAAAGAATTCGATTGTCCTTCCCTGAGGATGCTATCCCTATTGAAACCATGAAGAACATCACTCCTGACCTCCTGGTTGAACTTACATCAGCAATAAATAATTCTTGCCAATCAGGACTTGTCCCCCCAGAGTTGAAATCTGCAAGAGTTGTCCCCCTTCTTAAAAAAACCCCACTCAACCCTACAGTCCCTGCTAATTTTCATCCGATTTCTCTGCTCCCTTCTCTTTTTAAATTATTAGAATAATGAATTACCCCCTTACTATCTTCCTTTTTGGAATCCTCAAAGGTCTTTAATCCTGCACAGGCAGGGTTTAGTCCCGGTAGAGGCACCAAAAGCGTGCTTGTGTCTGTGCAGGATGATATGTCCAGGTTGGTTGACTCAGGTGGGGTTGGAGCACTGATTCTGTTGGATCATTCGGCCATGTTTGACACGGTCGACCACCCCATCCTGTTGTCACACCTGGAACAGATCGGAATATCTGGCCAGGTTCTTGCTTGGTTCACCTCTTTTCTATCAGAACACAATCAGACTCTTGCCATGCCTCTGTTCCTCTCTTTGTCCTGTCTCCTCACCTGCGGTATCCCGCAAGGCTCTTCACTGTCCCTGATCCTGTTTAATATTTACATCTGGGCACTGGTATGCCTCATCCGCGCCCATGGCCTCAATTGTTACTCGCACGCCGACGACACCCAAATCCTTATCCGTTTAGATCAAGAACAAGCTGAGCTGTCGTCGTGCCTCCGTGACTGCTTGAGGGCCATTGGCGATTGGATGGACCAGAACTGGTTCAAGCTCAACGGCGACAAGACCAAGGTGCTGGTGGTGGGCTGTCCCCCCGATCCCACACTGTGGACCACCGCCTTCTGGCCCTCCTCCCTGCGCCCCCTCCCCAGCCCAGTAAGTAAGGTGAAGAACCTGGGCTTTATTCTTTCTGCCTCCCTCTCCATGTCTGATCAAGTAAAGGCTGTGTGCCAAGCAGGTCACCACCAACTGAGGGTTTTGAAGAAGGTTCTACCTTTGAAATCCAAACCTATGTGCCCTCCAGTAGTTGCAGCACTAGTTCTTTCCCGCTTAGATTACTGTAACTCGCTGTATCTGTCGCAGCCTATTGGCTTGAAACAACGGCTACAACGTATACAGAATCTGGCGGCTAGGCTGGCGACGGGCACCCCGTATGGAGCCCATATCACCCCGGTGCTGCGCTCACTCCATTGGCTGCCAGTCTGCCAGCGTGTCCGCTTCAAGGCCCTGTGTATAGTCCATCGGGCCATCCACGCGAAGGGGTCGAGTTTTGGCCGGACCCATTTTCCCGTTATCTCCCAGAGCGGGAGCTACGCTCATCCACTGCGGACCTTCTTGTTGTCCCAAGATATCATCATGCTAGGGTCGGAGGCAGGGCCTTCTCCATAGCCGCGGCCACCCTCTGGAATGGTCTCCCCTCCGCAATGAGGAAAATCCCCAATCATCTTGCTTTTAGAAGAGCGCTTAAGAGCACTCTTTTCTAGCACCCTACTTTATGTGTTCTGTTAACTGGTCAGCCCTCCTTCTTCAGCACCATGATGCCTTCGGGCGACCTTGCACTTTACAAGTGCAGATAACATAACATAACATAATATGTTGTCTATATTGTGATAACTCCAATTTAACCAAAATGCATAGAGTATTCATGCTGTCTAATCCAATGTGACGTCACCTCTGTGGCATATGCAAACATTGTGAGAGATAAAACCCAGCATGGGAGTTGGGTGATCTACTTAAGTCTTACCCTGCCTCTGATTAGTGAGCTTCCTTAATCTGGAATTCAAACACTGGAATTAGGCTTGAGACTTATGTTGGATTGAAACTCCAGTCATCAGTAGTAGTATTAATATTATGACTGTTTACAGCCTTGAGAACGGCCGGGATGGTCGAAACCATGTCGGCTGTTTTTCTGATAAATAATAAAACTGGCTATTTTGAGCCAGGAGAACTGTCTATCATTTGTTTTGTGACTACCAAGCTGAGAATTTATACCACATTTTATATGGACATTGAAAAACGTTTTGGAACATTTCCTAAGCGCAAGTTGTTTACCCTGAAACATAATTTTGATTTCTTTGTCATGATACAAATCCCAGTGGATGGGGTTTTTGTTATCAGGATCCTCGCTGCCGGAACCTTACTCACTTAAACTTTTTGTAATTATTGTAATATGGTAAATAGGGCACAGCAACTGTATCATACCCACTGAACCACAATCCTTTGACAAGTTAGGCACGCAAGGTGTGAAAGCAGCTCCCGAAAGGAATCTGCTGAGTGTCAGTCTATATACCTTGCAAGACGGTGCCCCCTCTATTTCCATAATATATAAAATAATACAGGAAGAAAAGGAGAAAAGGGAACTCAAAGTGTGGAAAGACGGGGAGCGCGAGGTGCCCCGTGATGCCCTACTGAAGCTCATACAATACATTATCCTTCATAGGATCTACTTAATTCCTTCCAGGATACATAAGGTGAGCCCCTAAAACCAATTGCCTGCCGCAAATGTGGCTCGATGGGACCGACCTTTCTCCATATGACATGGCTGTGCTCAAAGTAAAATGACTTCTCGAGTGCAGGTATACCAAAGATCTAGGGGGGGGTGGCATCTACAAGGTAGTAGTGGTAGTAATGTATAGCGCCTTTGTGAAAACAAGGAAATAATATGAGGCAGGGTAACCAAAAAGGAAACACACCAAACACAGGTTACAAAGGAACATACAAAGTACTTTATTTTATACTGAATCCAGTTACAAAAGAACAGAACAAAATTCAGATAGCTATCGACCCTCAGTACAACACAGCGAACTCCGGCGTGGTTCGGTGTGCTCAGTGAGTGCAAATATTCATTGAAACAGTCAGGCTTTTATACATTTCTCCAGCCTGTTGACCAGCCTTTCTTCAGGTTAACCATTCCATAAATAAGTTACTGCTCTAGGGTCCCTTGCCAGGTCAAATCTAGTTCATCTTAGGTTTATACATTAACAAGAAGAAATGGTAATAATGTATGCTCTAGGCCTAACATTACAATGCAGGACTTAATTTATACAATATAGTTAAGCAGGTGTTCTCATTCAATTATAGATCAGTTTCGGTGATACAGGTAATCCATTGCACACAGGTCAGCAGAAGGACAAGGTCTCAGCTCATGACCCTAACAAGTGGCCTGCAGGCAAGTTATACATTAGCTGTACAGAGGTCATGACAATCGAGTTCTGTTCTGAATAACATAGGCTACCATTTTAGCTCGCATGGTGACTTTATAGAGCAAGAAAACCTAAAATGGCGGCTTGACCCAAAATGACAGTTTACATGGTTTCTAAGGTCAGGATCTTGCAATGCGAGTTTATTCACATGTAGTTTATAAGCAGCTTGTTAGCAGCTTGGGGTAGGCCAATATACATATATTCATAGCAATAGGAGGCACGATATAATTTCTAGTTTGCCACCTTGTCCCATTGTTATGGTCTCAATGCGCTTGTGCAGGGAACGCCCATGGGGACCGAGGTCCAGATATGGGGGAGTTCTCAGAAGGCTTAGAATGTGCATTGGCCAGATTAGGGGTTAGATGGCCTGGCCAGGCTCCATTAGGCAAACGAGAGGTCAGGCATGTGGGTTGGTGCTGAGGGGGGTCACAAGTGTGTGCAACTGCAAGAGACTCGTTATGTGTCCAGCAGGGCCGAATGTTGTCATAGGTTGTCACATGAAACTGATGAACTTGCCACTGGCTTTGGCTAAAAGATGCATAGCCATGGCATGGTACCGCCTCTCCGGGCCACTGGTCAATTCTTGGAAATCAGACCTATTGAAATGGGCGAGAGCTGAATTGGCTGTATTGATATGAATTGGGCCAGAGGTTCAGGATAACGGTTTGGTGGTTATAGCTGCATGGGCGACCCTGCAGGATGGGTTACTGTGCCCCTCAGATGACAAGCCTCCTTGATCCTACTCTACACGATACCTGATAGAGGCAAGTGATGTGCGAAGCTGGAATAGTTCCTTAGATGCTAGCTGGGTGTTTGTGCAAGTACACAGCTCCAGTGGCGGTCGGTCATTCATGAATCTGTGGGGGTGCAAATACACAGCTCCAGTGGTGGTCGGTCATTCATGAATCTGTGGGGGCGGGGGTGCAAATACACAGCTCCAGTGCCGGTCTATCATTCATGAATCTGTGGGGGTGGGGGAGAGTGGAGGGTGGCAGTTGGGAGATTGGGATGTTGGTTTCCTTCTTGTACCATATTCTACAATGGGATCTCAATTCTACTTAAAGCTACTGAATGGTTCTTACAACAAAAAGCCAATAAATATTGAATATTTCAGTGTTTTTGCCTTTTCTCGCCCTGGCTCGTTACTCTAGTGCTGCATCTTTTCTTTCTTTGCATATTCTGTGTTCTTTCCTCAGGGGTGGGTTTTGTGTAGTGTTTTTCTAGTTAGCCTAACTGAGGATTTAGTGGCTTTCCGCAAACTGCTGAAAACCTGGCTCTTCCCCTAAAACTAACCCAAACAGACCAACAGCAAGTCAATGACACCAATCCAACAAACTACCTGATGCAAGAAGTGGACAACTAATAACCCCAAATATAAACTAGAAGGACAAACAGAATTAAACGAGAAAAGTAGATCAAAGCAATGAAATGGCTAATAAGAATAAATCATACGGAAACAGTAAAGAGATTTAAACTCCTGAAATGAACTAAATGCACAAGGAGTGAACAAAGTGATAGGCGAGGACGCAATAGATAAAACTGACGAAGCCTGTAGAACAGATGAATGCGCTGAGTGTAAGAACAGATAACTATATAGTTCGAACGAGTGTGTAAATAGAATGAGTGAATAGATCGGATGAGTGTATAGAATAGATGATCAAACTGAGCGGATAAGTGTGTAAAATGGTTGGGTGTATAGAGCGGAAGAGCGTGTAGAGCAGATAAGTGCGTAAATAACAGAGAAGCAAGTAAAACGCAGGAGTGCGTAGAACTGATGAATGTGCAGAACGGAAGAGCGTAAACCAGATTAATGTGTGGAACAGATTAGTATGTAGAGCGGATGAGTATGCAGAGCGCAAGAGTGTAGATAGCGGATGAATACGGAAGTGCGGAGAGTGTGTATATCGCTGGTGCAGATAAATGTACAGACCTGGTGAATGCATAGAGCAGATGAGTGGATAGAACGGATGAGCGTATAGAGCGGATGAGTCTATAGAGCGGATGAGGGATTGAGTGCGTAGGAGGGGTTGAGTGCTGGATGGGCTGAGTGCGCAGATGGGGTGGAATGCGTAGAAGGGGCTGAGTGCGTATGAGGGGTTGGGTGCGTAGGAGAGGTTGGGTACGTGGAGGGGATGAGTGCGTAGAGGGGATGAGTGTGTAGAGGGGATGAGTGCATAGAAGGGATGAGTGCATAGAGATGCTGAATATATAAAGCAGAGGGAATGAGTGAAGAATGTAGATGGAGTCTATATGGATAGAACAAATGATATATGTGAACGGAATTGATCACATATACGGACTGAACGGGTGTCGGATGTGAATGGAACGGGTGATGCACGTTGACGGAACAGCCGACATATGTGAATGGAACGAGTGCCGTATACCGACAGATTGGGTGCCATGGGTGGATGATCGGGTGCCGTATACAGACGAAACGAGTGACGTATATGGGTGAAACGTATAACATAGGTGGCTGGAAAGAATGAAATATGATGATGGTACGAATGAAATATATGGATGGAGTGCATAAAACAACTTGGAACCCACGAAACGGTTCGGGGTAAATAGAGCGCTTTTGACTGCGTGTGACGGAGAGGAGTGCGTGTGGCGGAAAGGAGTGCTTGCATGGGACAGACAGGAGTGCATGCATGGAGCAGACAAGAGTGCATGCGTGGGGCAGGCTGGAGTGCGTCGGGCTGACTCGAGTGCATGAGCGCATCGAGCGGGCCGGACTATATAGAGCCAAATGGAGTGCATGAAGGTGATAGAAATGTGTGACGTATATAGTATGGTCTGGAATGCACAGAACGTTCAAAAGAGCTTATTTCACATCATAACGCACCACCACGCTTACTCTCTCCTTACACCATCACTCAACTAGAACACAGAGATACTATGACACCATTCGGTATAACTGTTCTCATACCAACATCTGCCTCATGATCCCCATCACCCTAACTAAACATTGCTGGTTACACACCCTCCAGCCAGGCGTTCTCTTCAGGCCTAACGCAGCCACAATCGATCTGGATAAATCCTGCCAGAACGAACACATACTCCTGACCTCTCAACCACCACACCTACCGCTAAGAAGCAGCTATTACACGAATACTGCACCAGCTGCACACATATCCGGTGCTCACGCGCACCTTGAATCTCTCTACTCTCTCTATTGACCTGAACTTCGGTTCCCCAAGGGCGTTCAACCTACCAGCGCCTTCAGACCATATAAGGCGCTATATAAATGCAAAGTAACATAGCATAACATACATGGTGTGTTTAGTTGAAATATATATATATTTATAGAACCTTGACTGACATTCCTTTATTTTGACTGTTATCCTTCGCTGTTTGGGTCGCTACTGAACCACTTTCGCACCCCTCTTCAGAGCACAGCCTTCCCTCGGCCCACGTTACCACAGGAGGTGAAGGAGGTACATCTCTGGACTGCGCCCGTTTTACCTTCTTGGTTGTGTTGCCTCTTGCTTTGTAGCAGTGCGAGGGCTGAGTGGGCGCTTTATCCTACACTCCTGCAGGGCAGAGGTCAATGGGTCACCCTGGTTTTCTGTCCCATGCCGTGACTGTTTCCAGGGTTCTGTATGAGGGGCTTGGCTCCCAGGGGCCACAGCACAGTTCCACCGTTTCTGGCATCTTCTGGCACTCGAGTGAGGGGTTTGCATCTTTCTAATAAAAGTTCGATGCCGATGGAGTCTTGTGACTTGTCGCGGCCCCGAGAGGGGAGGGGGCGAGGCCCATGTCTTTGCATCGCCCCACCCGGAGGGGTCTGCTCAGGCCACACCTGCAGTGGCCTGTCCTTGGGTGGGAGCTTCCACTGGTTACTGCTCTCCGCCCTGATGCTGAAGACATAGGTGTTTGTTTCCATAGCAACCGAGCATCATATAAACTGTCTCTCGCCTACAGGAGCGAGAACTGCGCGTGACTTCCCCCAAACGAGAGTTACTGTAGAGCAGGGGTTCCTGCCAGAAACAGGGGCTCCTAGTGTAGTCCTTAGGACAGGGAGTGCTGGGCTTGCTGCAGACAGCGGGGATCACGCGGGCAAGCACTCAGCCATTGCGTGCTCTGTGTTCTAGAACTCTGCCCTGCCAGGGGGCTGTCCTCTGCGCCCCCCCCCACTTGCTAGAGCAGCTCCTCTGGCTGTCTCTTGGCGGAGCTGGCTGTGCGGATGTCTCTTCCAGTCCTCCTTGTAGATTCTTGTCCTGCCTTTTGTCCCCCCCCACCCTCCACCCCCCTTGCAGTCCCAGGTGTGTGATCCTCTGCCTCTTATCGGTGTTACTCGCTCTTTGCCCTGTCTTTTGCTGTCTCCGTCCTTGCCGCTTGCCCCCGCCCTCACTCCCTACCCTCAGAAGATGCAGGTTGAGGCTTGTGTTCTCAGGGACTTCCAGTATCCTGGCAGCTAAGTCTGCATTTTGGGCGTTCCAGCTACCTCGATCACCCCCCATTACACACCCTTCACCTCTAGGTCTTGGGTGTGTGTTGGGGGTCCTGGATTCGGTTGCAGTCTTTGGGTTCTAGCCACGCACTCTGCACCCCTGCTTCCTTGTGGTGGACACTGTCCCGCAAGTCTTTCCTGGAGCCAGGGGTTCATAAGTTAGTAGTGTGCTATATTCACTTTGGGGGTACAGGAGCTTCCCTGTGCCATGTCATTGCCGATACAGTGAACCTCTCCTCAATGCATAGCAAATCCTAGAAAACTGGTTACAGAGGTTAGCTCAGCAAGCTGGGCTCTTGCCCTCGGAAGGAAACAGGTTGCTGGTTCAAATCCTTTCAGGGCCCTGCTACATGGGGTGAAGACCTTGACCTCTCTGTGCATCGCTCTGTTCCACTGTGTGTAGAGCCTGACCTCTCTGTACCTCGCTTTGTTCTCCTGGGTGCATAGCCTGAGCTATCTTTGCCTCGCTCAGTTCCACTGGGTGCAGAGCCTCACCTCTCTGTGCTTCAGTCTGTTCCTCTGGGTGCAGAGCTTAACCTCACTCTGCCTCCCTCTGTTCCACCAGGTGCATATCCTGACCATTCTGTGCCTCCCTCTGTTCCACCGGGTGCAGAGCCTTACCTCTCTGTGCCTCGCTCTTTTCCCCTGGGTGCATAGCCTGACCTCTCTGTGCTTCGCTCTGTTACACAGTGTGCAGAGCCTGACTTCTCTGTGCCTCGATCTGTTCCTCTGGGTGCATAGCCTAACTTCTATGTACCACTCTGTGTTCCAATGAGTGCAGAGCCTGACCATTCTCTGCCACACTCTGTCACACCGAGTGCAGAGCCTGACCTCACTGTGCCTCCCACTGTTCCACTGGGTGCAGAGCCTGACTTCTCTGTGCCTTGCTCTGTTCCCTTGGGTGCATAGCATGACCTCTCTGTGCTTTGCTCTGTTACACGGTGTGCAGAGCCTGCCCTCTATGTGCCTCGCTCTGTTCCCCCAGGTGCAGAGCCTGACCCCTCTCTGCCTCGCTTTGTTCCACTGGGTGCAGAGCCTGACCTCCCTGTCTCTCGCTCTGTTCTGCTGGATGCAGAGCCTGGCCTCTCTGTGCCTTGCTCTGTTCCCCTAGGTGCAGAGCTTCACCCCTCTGTGCCTCTCTCTCTTCCCTTGGTGCAGACCCTGACCTCTCTGTGTCTTGCTCTGTTCCCCTGGGTGCAGAGTTTGATCTCTCTGTGCCCCGCTCTCTTCCCCTGAGTGCAGAGCCTGGCCTCTCTGTGCTTCACCCTTTCCCCTGGGTGCAGAGCCTGACCTCTCTGTGCCTTGCTCTGTTCCCCAGGGTGCATAGCCTGACCTCGCTGTGCCTGGCTCTCTTCCCCTGGCTGCAGAGCCTGACCTCACTGTGCCTCCTTCTGTTCCACTGCGTGTAGAGCCTGATCTCTCTGTGCCTCGCTCTGTTCCCCTGGATGCAGAACCTGACCTCTCTGTGCCTTGCTCTGGTATACTGGGTGCAGAGCCTGACCTCTCTGTGCCTCTGTCTCTCCCACTGAGTGCAGAGCCTGACCTCTCTCTGCCTCTCTCTTTCTTCCCCTCGGTGCATAGACTCACCTCTCTGTGCCTCGCTCTCTTCCCCTGGGTGCAGAGCCTGACCTCTCTGTGCCTCACTCTGTTCCAATGGGTGCAGAGCCTGACCGCTCTGTGCCTCGTTCTCTTCCCCTGTGTGCAGAGCCTGACCTTGCTGTGCCTCGCTCTGTTCCCCTGGGTGCAGACTCTGATCTCTCTGTGCCTCGCTCTGTTCCACTGGGTGCAGAGCCTGACCTCTCTGTGTCTCGCTCTGTTCTCCTGGGTGCATAGCCTGACCTCTCTCTGCCTCACTATCGTCCCCTTGGTGCATAGCCTGACCTCTCTGTTACTCGCTCTCTTCCCCTAGGTGCAGAGCATGGCCTCTCTGTGCCTCAATTTGTTCCCTTCGGTGCAGAGCCTGACTTCTCTGTGCTTCGCTCTGTTCATCTTGGTGCAGAGCCTGAACTCACTGTGTCTCGCTCTCTTCACCTCGGTGCATAGCCTCACCTCTCTGTGCCTCAATCTCTTCCCCTGGGTGCAGAGCATGACCACTCTGTGCCTCATTCTCTTCCCCTGGGTGCAGAGCCTGACCTTGTTGTGCCTCGCTCTGTTCCACTGGGTGCAGAGCATGACCTCTCTGTGTCTCACTCTGTTCTCCTGGGTGCATAGCCTGACCTCACTGTGCCTCACTATCTTCTCCTCGGTGCATAGCCTGACCACTCTGTTACTCGCTCTCTTCCCCTATGTGCAGAGCATGGCCTCTCTGTGCCTTGCTTTGATCCCTTCGGTGCAGAGTCTGACTCTCTGTGCTTCGCTCTGTTTTACTGGGTTCAGAGCCTGACCTCTCTTTGCCTTGCTCTGTTCCCCTGGGTGCAGAGCCCGGCCTCTCTGTGCCTCACTCTGTTCCCCTGGGTGCAGAGCCCGGCCTCTCTGTGCCTCGCTCTCTTACCCTGGGTGCTGAGCCTGACGTGTCTGTGCCTCGCTCTCTTCCCCTGGGTGCTGAGCCTGACCTCTCTGTGCCTCGCTCTCTTCCCCTGGGTGCAGAGCCTGACCTCTCTGTGCCTCACTCTGTTCCACTGGGTGCTGAGCCTGACGTGTCTGTGCCTCGCTCTCTTCCCCTGGGTGCTGAGCCTGACCTCTCTGTGCCTCGCTCTCTTCCCCTGGGTGCAGAGCCTGACGTGTCTGTGCCTCACTCTCTTACCCTGGGTGCAGAGCCTGACGTCTCTGTGCCTCGCTCTCTTCCCCTGGGTGCTGAGCCTGACCTCTCTGTGCCTCGCTCTCTTCCCCTGGGTGCAGAGCCTGACCTCTCTGTGCCTCACTCTGTTCCACTGGGTGCTGAGCCTGACGTGTCTGTGCCTCGCTCTCTTCCCCTGAGTGCTGAGCCTGACCTCTCTGTGCCTCGCTCTCTTCCCCTGGGTGCAGAGCCTGACGTGTCTGTGCCTCGCTCTCTTCCCCTGGGTGCAGAGCCTGACGTGTCTGTGCCTCGCTCTCTTCCCCTGGGTGCAGAGCCTGACCTCCCTGTGTATCAGGGGCATACCTGAGATGTTCACAGGCATCTCTTGAGTTGTTCCAGTGCAGTGCAGCGTTAGCGAGTTGGCCCCGGTGCATTAGGCCCTGTTGCCACTAGTAAGTGGCTTCACCTGCTTAACTTACTGGACAGCGGCTGCTGCCTGCCCTCACGCGAGAGCAGCCATGATGAGTGCGCGCCCGGACACCGCTCATGATGAGTGCGCGCCCGGACCCCGCTCATGATGAGTGCGCGCCCGGACACTGCTCATGATGAGTGCGTGCCCGGACACCGCTCATGATGAGTGCGCGCCTGGACACCGCTCATGATGAGTGCGCGCCTGGACACCGCTCATGATGAGTGCGCACCCGGACACTGCTCATGATGAGTGCGCGCCCGGACACCGCTCATGATGAGTGCGCGCCTGGACACCGCTCATGATGAGTGCGCGCCCGGACACCGCTCATGATGAGTGCTCGCCCGGACACCGCTCATGATGAGTGCGCGCCCGGACACTGCTCATGATGAGTGCGCGCCCGGACAATGCTCATGATGACTGCTCGCCCGGACACCACTCATGATGACTGCTTGCCCGGACACCGCTCATGATGAGTGCTCTCCTGGACACCGCTCATGATGAGTGCGCGCCCGGACACTGCTCATGATGAGTGCTCGCCCGGACACCGCTCATGATGACTGCTTGCCCGGACACCGCTCATGATGAGTGCGCGCCCGGACACCGCTCATGATGAGTGCGTGCCCGGACACCGCTCATGATGAGTGCGCGCCCAGACACCGCTCATGATGAGTTCTTGCCTGGACACTGCTCATGATGAGTGCGTGCCTGGACACTGCTCATGAGTGCTCGCCTGGACACCGCTCATGATAAGTGCGTGCCCGGACAACGCTCATGATGAGCGCGCACACGACCACTGCTCATGATGAGTGCGCGCCCGGACACAGCTCATGATGAGTGCTCGCCCGGACACCGCTCATGATGAGTGCGCACCCAGACACCGCTCATGATGAGTGCTCACCTGGACACCGCTGATGATGAGTGCGCGCTCAGACACTGCTCATGATGAGTGCTCACCTGGACACCGCTCATGATGATTGAGCGCCCGGACACAGCTCATGATGAGTGCTCGCCCGGACACCGCTCATGATGAGTGCGCACCCAGACACCGCTCATGATGAGTGCTCACCTGGACACTGCTCATGATGAGTGCGCGCCCAGACACTGCTCATGATGAGTGCTCGCCCGGACACCACTCATGATGACTGCTTGCCCGGACACCGCTCATGATGAGTGCGCGCCCGGACACCGCTCATGATGAGTGCGCGCCCGGACACCGTTCATGATGAGTGCTCGCCCGGACACCGCTCATGATGAATGCTCACCCGGACACCACTCATGATGACTGCTCGCCCGGACACCGCTCATGATGAGTGCTCGCCCGGACACCACTCATGATGAGTGCGCGCCCGGACACCGCTCATGATGAGTGTGCGCCCGGACACCGCTCATGATGACTGCTCGCCCGGACACCACTCATGATGAGTGCGCGCCCGGACACCGCTCATGATGAGTGCGCGCCCGGACACCGCTCATGATGAGTGCGCGCCCGGACACTGCTCATGATGAGTGCGCGCCTGGACACCGCTCATGAGTGCTCGCCTGGACACCGCTCATGATAAGTGCGTGCACGGACAACGCTCATGATGAGCGCGCACACGACCACTGCTCATGATGAGTGCGCGCCCGGACACAGCTCATGATGAGTGCTCGCCCGGACACCGCTCATGATGAGTGTGCACCCAGACACCGCTCATGATGAGTGCTCACCTAGACACCGCTGATGATGAGTGCGCACTCAGACACTGCTCATGATGAGTGCTCACCTGGACACCGCTCATGATGAATGAGCGCCCGGACACCGCTCATGATGAGTGCTCAGCTGGACACTGCTCATGATGAGTGCGCGCCCAGACACTGCTCATGATGAGTGCTCGCCCGGACACCACTCATGATGACTGCTTGCCCGGACACCGCTCATGATGAGTGCGCGCCCGGACACCGCTCATGATGAGTGCGCGCCCGGACACCGTTCATGATGAGCGCTCGCCCGGACACCGCTCATGATGAGTGCTCGCCCGGACACCGCTCATGATGAGTGTGCACCCAGACACCGCTCATGATGAGTGCTCACCTGGACACCGCTGATGATGAGTGCACACTCAGACACTGCTCATGATGAGTGCTCACCTGGACACCGCTCATGATGAATGAGCGCCCGGACACCGCTCATGATGAGTGCTCAGCTGGACACTGCTCATGATGAGTGCGCGCCCAGACACTGCTCATGATGAGTGCTCGCCCGGACACCACTCATGATGACTGCTTGCCCGGACACGGCTCATGATGAGTGCTCACCCGGACACCACTCATGATGAGTGCGCGCCCGGACACCGCTCATGATGAGTGTGCGCCCGGACACCGCTCATGATGACTGCTCGCCCGGACACCACTCATGATGAGTGCGCGCCCGGACACCGCTCATGATGAGTGCGCGCCCGGACACCGCTCATGATGAGTGCGCGCCCGGACACCGTTCATGATGAGTGCTCGCCCGGACACCGCTCATGATGAGTGCTCACCCGGACACCACTCATGATGACTGCTCGCCCGGACACCGCTCATGATGAGTGCTTGCCCGGACACCACTCATGATGAGTGCGCGCCCGGACACCGCTCATGATGAGTGTGCGCCCGGACACCGCTCATGATGACTGCTCGCCCGGACACCACTCATGATGAGTGCGCGCCCGGACACCGCTCATGATGAGTGCGCGCCCGGACACCGCTCATGATGAGTTCTTGCCTGGACACTGCTCATGATGAGTGCGCGCCTGGACACCGCTCATGAGTGCTCGCCTGGACACCGCTCATGATAAGTGCGTGCCCGGACAACGCTCATGATGAGCGCGCACACGACCACTGCTCATGATGAGTGCGCGCCCGGACACAGCTCATGATGAGTGCTCGCCCGGACACCGCTCATGATGAGTGTGCACCCAGACACCGCTCATGATGAGTGCTCACCTGGACACCGCTGATGATGAGTGCGCACCTGGACACCGCTCATGATGAATGAGCGCCCGGACACCGCTCATGATGAGTGCTCAGCTGGACACTGCTCATGATGAGTGCGCGCCCAGACACTGCTCATGATGGGTTCGCGCCCGGACACCGCTCATGAGTGCTCGCCTGGACACCGCGTATGAGTGTGTGCCCGGACAACGCTCATGATGAGTGCGCGTACGACCACTGCTCATGATGAGTGCGCGCCCGGACACAGCTCATGATGAGTGCTCGCCCGGACACCGCTCATGATGAGTGCGCACCCAGACACCGCTCATGATGAGTGCTCACCTGGACACCACTGATGATGAGTGCGCGCTCAGACACTGCTCATGATGAGTGCTCTCCTGGACACCGCTCACGATGAATGAGCGCCCGGACACCGCTCATGATGAGTGCTCACCTGGACACCGCTCATGATGAGTGCTCGCCCGGACACCGCTCATGATGAGTGCGCGTACGACCACTGCTCATGATGAGTGCACGCCCGGACACTGCTCATGATGACTGCTCGCCCGGACACCACTCATGATGACTGCTCACCTGGACACCACTCATGATGACTGCTCACCTGGACACCGCTCATGATGAGTGTACGCCCAGACACTGCTCATGATGAGTGCTCACCTGGACACCGCTCATGATGAGTGTACGCCCAGACACTGCTCATGATGAGTGCTCACCTGGACACCGCTCATGATGAGTGCTCACCTGGACACCGCTCATGATGAGTGCGTGCCCGGACACTGCTCATGATGACTGCTCACCTGGACACCGCTCATGATGAGTGCGCGCCCGGACACTGCTCATGATGACTGCTCGCCCGGACACCACTCATGATGACTGCTCACCTGGACACCGCTCACCTGGACACCGCTCATGATGACTGCTCGCCCGGACACCACTCATGATGAGTGCGCGCCTGGACACCGCTCATGATGAGAGCGCCTGGACACCGCTCATGATGAGTGCGCGCCCGGACACTGCTCATGATGAGTGCTCTCCTGGACACCGTTCATGATGAGTGCGCGCCCGGACACTGCTCATGATGAGTGCTCTCCTGGACACCGCTCATGATGAGTGCGCGCCTGGACACCGCTCATGATGAGTGCGCGCCTGGACACCGCTCATGATGAGTGCGCGCCCGGACACTGCTCATGATGAGTGCTCTCCTGGACACCGTTCATGATGAGTGCGCGCCCAGACACTGCTCATGATGAGCGCTCTCCTGGACACCGCTCATGATGAGTGCTCACCTGGACACCGCTCATGATGAGTGCGCGCCCGGACACTGCTCATGATGACTGCTCGCCCGGACACCACTCATGATGACTGCTCACCTGGACACCGCTCATGATGACTGCTCGCCCGGACACCACTCATGATGAGTGCGCGCCTGGACACCGCTCATGATGAGTGCGCGCCTGGACACCGCTCATGATGAGTGCGCGCCCGGACACTGCTCATGATGAGTGCTCTCCTGGACACCGTTCATGATGAGTGCGCGCCCGGACACTGCTCATGATGAGTGCTCTCCTGGACACCGCTCATGATGAGTGCGCGCCTGGACACCGCTCATGATGAGTGCGCGCCCGGACACTGCTCATGATGAGTGCTCTCCTGGACACCGCTCATGATGAGTGCTCGCCCGGACACCGCTCATGTTGAGTGCTCGCCTGGACACCGCTCATGATGAGTGCGTGCCGTGGACACCGCTCATGATGATTGCTCGCCCGGACACCGCTCATGATTGCGCGCCCAGACACCGCTCATGATGGGTGAGAGCCCGACACCGCTCATGATGAGTGCTCGCCCGGACACCGCTCATGATTGCGCGCCCAGACACCGCTCATGATGGGTGAGAGCCCGACACTGCTCATGATGAGTGCGCGCCCGGACACTGCTCATGACGAGTGCTCTCCTGGACACCACTCATGATGACTGCTCACCTGGACACCACTCATGATGACTGCTCACCTGGACACCGCTCATGATGAGTGCGCGCCTGGACACTGCTCATGATGAGTGCTCTCCTGGACCCCGCTCATGATGAGTGCGCGCCCGGACACTGCTCATGATGAGTGCGCGCCTGGACACCGCTCATGATGAGTGCGCGCCTGGACACCGCTCATGATGAGTGCGCGCCTGGACACCGCTCATGATGAGTGCGCGCCTGGACACCGCTCATGATGAGTGCGCGCCCGGACACTGCTCATGATGAGTGCGCGCCTGGACACCGCTTATGATGAGTGCGCGCCTGGACACCGCTCATGATGAGTGCGCGCCGGACACTGCTCATGATGAGTGCTCTCCTGGACACCGTTCATAATGAGTGCGCGCCCGGACACTGCTCATGATGAGTGCTCTCCTGGACACCGCTCATGATGAGTGCGCGCCTGGACACCGCTCATGATGAGTGCGCGCCCGGACACTGCTCATGATGAGTGCTCTCCTGGACACCGCTCATGATGAGTGCGCGCCCGGACACTGCTCATGATGAGTGCTCTCCTGGACACCGCTCATGATGAGTGCTCGCCTGGACACCGCTCATGATGAGTGCGCGCCCGGACACCGCTCATGATGAGTGCTCTCCTGGACACCGCTCATGATGAGTGCTCGCCTGGACACCGCTCTGCCAACAGATTGTTCAGGAGCTCCCACTAGAGGGCGCCTTACGTTCTTAACACCTTGCTGTTTATGCTTGGATTATAAGAACCTGATAGGGGCATTTGCTGTTTTGCCCCCGAAACACCTGCACAGTACTGCAGTTTGCCAAGTATGCGCCTTATTCATGAACTTGAAACTGCGTTGCACACACATGAAAACGTTTTAAACTGTCTTCCATGTTCATGGTAAGAGTTTGCAAAACTTAAAGGGACGTTTTTAGGCTCAGGTTACTCTGCATTCTGGGGCTTGTATTTTTCCATTCAAGGTGGTGGTGGGTGGGAATACAGGTATGACCACGCCCCTGTCCCTTGGGATCATTCTTGCATTCTGTGTCAGGGTGCTTGATGGTGTCATGTGTGTGGCCTCTAAGACATCTCGATAAAGCAGAGGGTTCTTGATAGGTCTAGAGTTCAGAAGCTACCTGCTCGTGTGCTTCCATTACAAGCTGGAACCTTTGCCACTTAACTAAAGTGTGTGATCTTGGGGAGACTCGGGGATGTGTCTGCAGGAGTACCCGGACACCACACACGGCTGCCCAGTTGCACCCACACACGCGGGGCGGGGCACGGCCAGAGCGAGGGGCAGGCGCCAGGGCAGCAGACGGGCATGTGCAGGCAGGGGTACCCAGGCCAGGGCGCCGCCTGTGCGGGCGGGGACTGGCTCTGGAATGGGCCCCCGGCTCCCCGGGCACTGCCTCTGGGGGCCTACAGTCGGGGAGCGGTGGGGCCCCGAGGCCTGCTTGGCTCCAGGATGCATTCTATGCTTTCGGTTCCTTGGCCCCGAGGCCGGGGGTTTCCAGATGTGCTGCAGCCCCCGCCCGGGACGTTCTGTGCCCTTGCGATGGGCGCGCCCCGGCTCCCGCGGACGCGTGCACCCGCTCTCTGGTTTCTCTCTCTCATTCTCTGTCTCTTCTCCTTTGCATTTCGCTCTCTCTCTCTTTCTCTCTCGCATCCTCTGTCTCTTCTCGTTCTGTTCGTCTCTCCCTCTTTGAGTCTCTCATTATCTGTCCTAACCCTTTACATTTCCCCCTACTCCCTCTCGGACCCCAAATCTCGGTCTTGTCTCCTTTGTATTTCTCTCTCACTCGCTGTCTCTCCCTTGTTCTCTGTCTCTTCTATGTATTCACTCTCTCTCTTTCCCTCTCTCTCTCCCCCTCTCATTCTCTGCCTCTTATCTTTTAAATTGATTTATGCCGTTCTCCCGGACTCTCGCTCATGCTCCGTTCTCTCTCTCTCTCTCCTTCTCTCTCTTTTCCTTTGTATTTCTCTCTCTATTATTCTCTCTCTCCTTCTTGGTCGCTTCTTTGTATTTATTTCTCTCTCTCTCGCTGCGACTCTCTCATTCTCTGCCTCTGGTTCCTCTGTTCTTTCTTCTGTGCTTCTTTCCTCTGTGGTTCTGCCTAACGTTCTCTCATTCTCTGCACTCTCTATCTCTGACTCTCATTCTCTGCTTCTAGCATTCCACTGTCCCTTCGTCTGTGTCCCTCTTTCCTCTGTTCCTTCTTCTATGCCTCTCTTTTCTCTGCACTCTCTCTCTCTTGGACGCCCACATTCTCTGCATCTCTTACCTCTGTTCCTTCTTCTGTACCTCTCTTTCCTCTGCGCTCTCTCTCTCTTGGACTCTCTCCTTCTCTGCCTCTATTTCCTCTGTTCCTTCGTCTGTGCCTCTCTTTCCTCTGTTCCTTCTTCCATGTCTTTCTTTCCTCTGTTCCTTCTTCTGGGCCTCTCTTTCCTCTGCTCTCTCCCTCTCTCTCTCTTGGACTCTCTCCTTCTCTGCCCCTCTTTCCTCTGTTCCTTCTTCTGTGCCTCTCTTTCTTCTGTGCTCTCTCTCTCGGACTCTCTCCTTCTCTGCCTCTATTTCCTCTGTTCCTTCTTCTGTGCCTCTCTTTCCTCTGTTCCTTCTTCCATGTCTTTCTTTCCTCTGTTCCTTCTTCTAGGCTTCTCTTTCCTCTGCTCTCTCCCTCTCTCTCTCTTGGACTATCTCCTTCTCTGCCCCTCTTTCCTCTGTTCCTTCTTCTGTGCCTCTCTTTCTTCTGTGCTCTCTCTCTCTCGGACTCTCTCATTCCCTTCCTCTCTTTCCTCTGTTCCTACTTCTATGTCTCTCTTTCCTCTGAGAGCTCTCTCGCTAGGACTCTCTCCTTCTCTGCCCTCTTTCCTCTGTGCTGTTTCTCTCTGATTCTCGCATTCTCTGCCTCGCTTTCCTCTGTTCCTTCTTCTAGGCCTCTCTTACCTCTGCTCTCTCTCTCTTGGATTCTCTCCTTCTCTGCCTCTCTTTCCTCTGTTCCTTCTTCTGTGCCTCTCTTTCTTCTGTGCTCTTTCTCTCGGACTCTGTCATTCTCTTCCTCTCTTTCCTCTGTTCCTACTTCTATGTCTCTCTTTCCTCTGAGATCTCTCTCGCTTGGACTCTCTCCTCTGCCCCTCTTTCCTCTGTGCTCTCTCTCTCCGACTCTCTCCTTCTCTGCCTCTATTTCCTCTGTTCCTACTTCTGTGCCTCTCTTTCTCCTGTGCTCTTTCTCTCTGACTCTGTCATTCTCTTCCTCTCTTTCCTCTGTTCCTACTTCTATGTCTCTCTTTCCTCTGAGATCTCTCTCGCTTGGACTCTCTCCTCTGCCCCTCTTTCCTCTGTGCTTTTTCTCTCTGATTCTTGCATTCTCTGAGTCGCTTTCCTCTGTTCCTTCTTCTATGCCCCTCTTTCCTCTGTTCCTATTTTTATGCAACTTTTTCTTCTGTTCCTTGTTCTGTGCCTCTCTTTCCTCTGTTCCTTCTTCTATGTCTCTTTTTCCTCTGTTCCTTCTTCTCTACCTCTCTTTCCTCCACTCTCTCTCTTGGACTCTCTCCTTCTCCGCTTCTCTTTCCTCTGTTCCTTCTTCTGTACCTCTCTTTCCTCTGTTCCTTCTTCCATGTCTTTCTTTCCTCTGTTCCTTCTTCTAGGCCCCTCTTTCCTCTTCTCTTTCTCTCTCTCACTTGGACTCTCTCCTTCTCTGCCCCTCTTTCCTTTGTGCTTTTTCTCTATGATTCTCGCATTCTCTGCCTCGCTTTCCTCTGTTCCTTCTTCTAGGCCTCTCATACCTCTGCTCTCTCTCTCTTGCAATCTCTCCTTCTCTGCCTCTCTTTCCTCTGTTCCTACTTCTGTGCCTCTCTTTCTTCTGTGCTCTTTCTCTCGGACTCTGTCATTCTCTTCCTCTCTTTCCTCTGTTCCTACTTCTATGTCTCTCTTTCCTCTGAGATCTCTCTCGCTTGGACTCTCTCCTCTGCCCCTCTTTCCTCTGTGCTTTTTCTCTCTGATTCTCGCATTCTCTGGCTCGCTTTCCTCTGTTCCTTCTTCTATGCCTCTCTTTCCTCTGTTCCTTCTTCTCTACCTCTCTTTCCTCCACTCTCTCTCTTGGACTCTCTCCTTCTCCGCTTCTCTTTCCTCTGTTCCTTCTTCTGTACCTCTCTTTCCTCTGTTCCTTCTTCCATGTCTTTCTTTCCTCTGTTCCTTCTTCTAGGCCTCTCTTTCCTCTTCTCTTTCTCTCTCTCACTTGGACTCTCTCCTTCTCTGCCCCTCTTTCCTCTGTGCTTTTTCTCTCTGATTCTCGCATTCTCTGACTCGCTTTCCTCTGTTCCTTCTTCTATGCCTCTCTTTCCTCTGTTCCTATTTTTATGCAACTTTTTCTTCTGTTCCTTGTTCTGTGCCTCTCTTTCCTCTGTTCCTTCTTCTCTACCTCTCTTTCCTCCACTCTCTCTCTTGGACTCTCTCCTTCTCCGCTTCTCTTTCCTCTGTTCCTTCTTCTGTACCTCTCTTTCCTCTGTTCCTTCTTCCATGTCTTTCTTTCCTCTGTTCCTTCTTCTAGGCCTCTCTTTCCTCTTCTCTTTCTCTCTCTCACTTGGACTCTCTCCTTCTCTGCCCCTCTTTCCTCTGTGCTTTTCTCTCTGATTCTCGCATTCTCTGACCTCGCTTTCCTCTGTTCCTTCTTCTATGCCCCTCTTTCCTCTGTTCCTATTTTTATGCAAACTTTTTCTTCTGTTCCTTGTTCTGTGCCTCTCTTTCCTCTGTTCCTCTTCTCTCTACCTCTCTTTCCTCCACTCTCTCTCTTGGACTCTCTCCTTCTCCGCTTCTCTTTCCTCTGTTCCTTCTTCTGTACCTCTCTTTCCTCTGTTCCTTCTTCCATGTCTTTCTTTCCTCTGTTCCTTCTTCTAGGCCTCTCTTTCCTCTTCTCTTTCTCTCTCTCACTTGGACTCTCTCCTTCTCTGCCCCTCTTTCCTCTGTGCTTTTTCTCTCTGATTCTCGCATTCTCTGACTCGCTTTCCTTTGTTCCTTCTTCTATGCCTCTCTTTCCTCTGTTCCTATTTGTATGCAACTTTTTCTTCTGTTCCTTGTTAAGTGCCTCTCTTTCCTCTGTTCCTTCTTCTCTACCTCTCTTTCCTCCACTCTCTCTCTTGGACTCTCTCCTTCTCCGCTTCTCTTTCCTCTGTTCCTTCTTCTGTACCTCTCTTTCCTCTGTTCCTTCTTCCATGTCTTTCTTTCCTCTGTTCCTTCTTCTAGGCCTCTCTTTCCTCTTCTCTTTCTCTCTCTCACTTGGACTCTCTCCTTCTCTGCCCCTCTTTCCTTTGTGCTTTTTCTCTCTGATTCTCGCATTCTCTACCTCGCTTTCCACTGTTCCTTCTTCTATGCCCCTCTTTCCTCTGTTCCTATTTTTATGCAACTCTGTTCCTTCTTCTGTGTCTCTTTTTCCTCTGTTCCTTTTTCTGTACCTCTCTTTCCTCTGCTCTCTCTCTCCCTTGGACTCTCTCCTTCTCCGCTTCTCTTTCCTCTGTTCCTTCTTCTGTACCTCTCTGTTCTGTATTCCTCTCTCGCTCCTTGTGCTATGACCCCTTTTCTCTACTGCCCGCTGTTCCTCTCCTTTTTCCTTCCTCCCCGCCTTTTTCTCTGCACATGGACCGTGTCTTTCCTCATTCCCCCTTCTGTGCGAGTCCATCACTAAGCCAATTCTCCTGTATGGATGAACGGTCTGGGGGTCGGGGGCAACACTCAACTAAGATCCTGTTAAGTGGGACACGACCCTAACATGAACATACTCCTGCTTTTCTGCAGATCCTGAAGACCCCCAGACATGCACCCAAATCAACACATGCAGAGCAGAAGTGAGACAAGAGCACGAGGAGCAGAATCGGGGGTCAGACACAGACATCAATGCATGGACCTCTGGAGACATCACAGAGAGGGCAAAGTTAGCCTCTATAATGTGCAAGCAAATAACGAGGCGAAAGCCGGACAACAGAGACGGGGCAGAAACACAGGGACTGAACCCCTAAAAGCAGAGTGCATTTCACGCCCCATCCCATTTTCATTCATTTGTTTGACGGAGACGAGGGACGGGTCGTAACTTGCATTTCCGCGCTGCCTTCTTTGACAGCACTCGTGTGGGCGTGGATTTTCATGCTGGGGCAAATGCTGGGGATTCTGAAGGAATTTGCCCCAGAGCTGACAAACTCTGTAGGATTCCATTGCGAGTGACGCCTGCTAAGCGCTGTTCATTTCACGTGCACGGCGGAGCGCAGACGAAGGGCGTGCACGCGTGTGCGCTGCCTTTTTACACTCTCCTTTTGCAAGCGAAGGAAGGGCATTTACACTGCGGGGTCAGGTCCACACTAACGTGTAAATGTAATCGGTCTCTGGCGCCAGCCCCTGGATCCTACAGGCAAGTTGGGGGCACAGAATCAGGAAGTGTTACAGACCAAGGAAGAGGGGTTTCCTGCGCAGAAAACTCACACTTCAAAGCATCAAATACAAATTAATAAGGACCAGATACAGGGGGAGGCCACAGACACCAGGCACCGACCCCGAAAAATCTGGGGAGCGCAGGAGCTGTAGCCACGACACTGGGAATACGGTGCTCCTTTGGGGTTCTGCAAAAGAGGGTTACGCATTTCCCCCAAACCAGAGGCAGCACAAATGTCAATTCTCTTGGGTGAAAAGGGTGAGAGGGTAGAGAGGGGGCAGAGGGTGCATATGCCCATGGCATAACAAAAGACACCCAGGCCAAGCCCCCCCCCACCCACCACCAAGGAGACCTGAGAGTAAACGGACGGCCAGCCTTTATATATGGACAACATACAAGGCAGCCCCAGCCGCCCCCCGCACCCCTATACACAATAATCAGCAGCACAGTTCTGACAGAACTGATTCTGGCCGGCTTTGGCAATGCTTGTTTGTTGTTTTCTTGATGCCAATAAAGCATTATTCTCCTGTATCGCGTTTCAGCCCTTTCCCACCTCCCTCTGCAAGGCTCGGCGCCTGCACCGCAAAGGGTTAAATTCCTCTGCAGCTGAGCTGGCAAACGGAGCGCGAGGAAAGCAGTCAGATCTCCGCGGGGGGAGCAGAGGGGGAGAGCTATTCTCATGGGCCCGGAGGGGGAGGCAGGCTGTGGGGAGGGCTGGATGGATCGCCGAAACTTCATTATCTGAACCCCCCCCCCCAGAAGGTGCAGGGGCACGAGACAAAGTGCCGGTGCCTCGGGCAGCGGGGTGCAGCCAGGCCTTCAGGGGCGACGGGCGCCGTGTGCGCAGGAGGGCCACGAGGGCGGGGGGAAGGAAGTCTACGCCTTCCAAGACCGGGCCTTGTGCCAGCCAGCCCACCCAAACTACCCTCCTGGGGCTGGCAGCATCTAACCCCCTGTGTGGGTCTAGGGTTTCCAGCGCCGGGGTCTCCGAGTACCAAGACAGTCTAACTACACGCCCCTTGTGTACAGACCCTGCGTGCTGAGGACAGGGCCTGACTTCAAGGGGAGGAGAGTGGGAGGGGGTGGCGGGGCTGTATATGTGTCTAGGGTAGGCTGTATATTTGTATTTGTTTATTATTCGTATCGTACACCTAACCCTGAGGTGACAGGGCGCTGGAAAACTTCGCATGTTACAGACAGGAAGCATAGGTACAAACATATAACGGGGCCCCTGTGTACACACCTGGTCTTATTATCTCGGGCAGGCCTTCTCTAGCACTGGGGCCCCTGTGTACACACCTGGTCTTATTATCTCGGGCAGGCCTTCTCTAGCACTGGGGCCCCTGTGTACACACCTGGTCTTATTTCCTCGGGCAGGCCTTCTCTAGCATTGGGGCCCCTGTGTACAGACCTGGTCTTTTACCTCAGGCAGGCCTTCTCTAGCACTGGGGCCCCTGTGTACACACCTGGTCTTATTACCTCAGGCAGGCCTTCTCCAGCACTGGGGCCACTGTGTACACACCTGGTCTTATTACCTCGGGCGGGCCGTCTCTAGCACTAGTGCCCCTTTGTGCACACCTGGTCTTATTACCTCGGACATGCCTTCTCCAGCACTGGGGCCCCTGTGTACACACCTGGTCTTATTACCTTGGGCATGCCTTCTCTAGCACTGGGGCCCCTGTGTACACACCTGGTCTTATTTCCTCGGGCAGGCCTTCTCTAGCACTGGGGCCCCTGTGTACACACCTGGTCTTTTACCTCGGGCTGGTGTTCTCTAGTACTGGGGCCCCTGTGTACACACCTGGTCTTATTACCTTGGGCAGGCCTTCTCCAGCACTGGGCCACTGTGTACACACTTGGTCTTATTACCTCAGGCAGGCCTTCTCTAGCATGGGGGCCCCTGTGTACACACCGGGTCTTATTACCTTGGAAGACCTTCTCTTGCACTAGGGCAACTGTGTACACACCTGGTCTTATTTCCTCGGGCAGGACTTCTCTAGCACTGAGGCCCCTGTTTACACACCTGGTCTTATTTCGTCAGGCAGGCCTTCTCTAGCACTGGGGCCCATGTGTACACACCTGGTCTTATTACCTTGGGCATGCTTTCTCCAGCACTGGGGCCCCTGTGTACACACCTGGTTTTATTACCTTGGGAAGGCTGTCTCTAACATTGGGGCCCCTGTGTACACACCTGGTCTTATTACCTCAGGCAGGCCTTCTCTAGCACGGGGACCGCTGTGTACACACCTGGTCTTATTACCTCAGGCATGCTTTCTCTAGCACTGGGGCCCATGTGTATACACCTGGTCTTATTACCTTGGGCAGGCTGTCTCTAGCACTGGGGCCCCTGTGTACACACTTAGTCTTATTTCCTCGGGCAGGCCTTCTCTAGCACGGGGGCCCCTGTGTACACACCTGGTCTTATTACCTCAGGCAGGCCTTCTCTAGCACGGGGGCCGCTGTGTACACACCTGGTCTTATTACCTCAGGCATGCTTTCTCTAGCACTGGGGCCCATGTGTACACACCTGGTCTTATTTCCCCAGGCATGCCTTCTCCAGCACTGGGGCCTCTGTGTACACACCTGGTCTTATTACCTCGGGCAGGCTGTCTCTAGCACTGGGACCCCTGTGTACACACCTGGTCTAATTTCCTCGGGCAGGCCTTCTCTAGCACGGGGCCCCCGTGTACACACCTGGTCTTATTATCTCGGGCAGGCCTTCTCTAGCACTGGGGCCCCTGTGTACACACCTGGTCTTATTTCCTCGGGCAGGCCTTCTCTAGCACTGGGGCCCCTGTGTACACACCTGGTCTTTTACCTCGGGCAGGCCTTCTCTAGCACTGAGGCCCCTGTGTACACACCTGGTCTTATTACCTCAGTCAGGCCTTCTCCAGCACTGGGGCCACTGTGTACACACCTGGTCTTATTACCTCGGGCAGGCCGTCTCTAGCACCAGTGTCCCTGTGTACACACCTGGTCTTATTACCTCAGACATGACTTCTCCAGCACTGGGGCCACTGTGTACACACCTGGTCTTATTACCTCGGGCAGGTTGTCTCTAGCACTGGGGCCCCTGTGTACAAACCTGGTCTTAATTCCTCGGGCAGGCCTTCTCTAGCACAGGGGCCCCTGTGTACACACCTGGTCTTATTACCTTGGGCAGGCCTTCTCTAGCACTGGGGCCCATTTGTACACACCTGGTCTTATTTCCTCAGGCAGGCCTTCTCTAGCACTGGGGCCCCTGTGTAGACACCTGGTCTTTTACCTCGGGCTGGCGTTCTCTAGCACTGGGGCCCCTGTGTACACACCTGGTCTTATTTCCTCGGGCAGGCCTTCTCTAGCACTGGGGCCCCTGTGTACACACCTGGACTTTTACCTCGGGCTGGCGTTCTCTAGCACTGGGCGCCCTTGTTTACACAACTGGTCTTATAACCTTGGGCAGGCCTTCTCTAGCACTGGGGCCCCTGTGTACACACCTGGTCTTTTACCTCGGACAGGCCTTCTCTAGCACTGGGGCCACTGTGTAACACCTGGTCTTATTACCTCGGGCAGGCTGGCTCTAGCACTGGGGCCCCTTTGTACACACTTGGTCTTATTTCCTCGGGCAGGCCTTCTCTAGCACGGGGCCCCTGTGTACACACCTGGTCTTATTACCTCAGGCAGGCCTTCTCTAGCACGGGGCCCCTGTGTACACACCTAGTCTTATTACCTCAGGCATGCTTTCTCTAGCACTGGGGCCCATGTGTACACACCTGGTCTTATTACCCCGGGCATGCCTTCTCCAGCACTGGGGCCTCTGTGTACACACCTGGTCTTATTACCTCGGGCAGGCTGTCTCTAGCACTGGGACCCCTGTGTACACACCTGGTCTAATTTCCTCAGGCAGGCCTTCTCTAGCACGGGGGCCCCGGTGTACACACCTGGTCTTATTATCTCGGGCAGGCCTTCTCTAGCACTGGGGCCCCTGTGTACACACCTGGTTTTATTTCTTCGGGCAGGCCTTCTCTAGCACTGGGGCCCCTGTGTACACACCTGGTCTTTTACCTCGGACAGGCCGTCTCTAGCACTGGGGCCCCTGTGTACACACCTGGTCTTATTACCTCAGGCAGCCCTTCTCCAGCACTGGGGCCACTGTGTACACACCTGGTCTTATTACCTCGGGCAGGCCGTCTCTAGCACTAGTGTCCCTGTCTACACACCTGGTCTTATTACCTCGGACATGCCTTCTCCAGCACTGGGGCCCCTGTGTACACACCTGGTCTTATTACCTCGGGCAGGTTGTCTCTAGCACTGGGGCCCCTGTGTACAAACCTGGTCTTAATTCCTCGGGCAGGCCTTCTCTAGCACAGGGGCCCCTGTGTACACACCTGGTCTTATTACCTTGGGCAGGCCTTCTCTAGCACTGGGGCCCATTTGTACACACCTGGTCTTATTTCCTCAGGCAGGCCTTCTCTAGCACTGGGGCCCCTGTGTAGACACCTGGTCTTTTACCTCGGGCTGGCGTTCTCTAGCACTGGGGCCCCTGTGTACACACCTGGTCTTATTTCCTCGGGCAGGCTTTCTCTAGCACTGGGGCCCCTGTGTACACACCTGGACTTTTACCTCGGGCTGGCGTTCTCTAGCACTGGGGCGCCCTTGTTTACACACACTGGTCTTATAACCTTGGGCAGGCCTTCTCTAGCACTGGGGCCCCTGTGTACACACCTGGTCTTTTACCTCGGGCAGGCCTTCTCTAGCACTGGGGCCACTGTGTACACACACCTGGTCTTATTACCTCGGGCAGGCCGTCTCTAGCACTAGTGTCCCTGTGTACACACCTGGTCTTATTACCTCGGACATGCCTTCTCCAGCACTGGGGCCCCTGTGTACACACCTGGTCTTATTACCCTCGGGAAGGTTGTCTCTAGCACTGGGGCCCCTGTGTACACAACTGGTTTTATTTCCTCGGGCAGGCCTTCTCTAGCACTGGGGCCCCTGTGTACACACCTGGTCTTTTACCTCGGACAGGCCTTCTCTAGCACTGGGGCCCCTGTGTACACACCTGGTCTTATTACCTCAGGCAGGCCTTCTCCAGCACTGGGGCCACTGTGTACACACCTGGTCTTATTACCTCGGGCAGGCCGTCTCTAGCACTAGGTCCCTGTGTACACACCTGGTCTTATTACCTCGGACATGCCTTCTCCAGCACTGGGCCCCTGTGTACACACCTGGTCTTATTACCTCGGGCAGGTTGTCTCTAGCACTGGGGCCCTGTGTACACACCTGGTCTTAATTCTTTGGGCAGGCCTTCTCTAGCGCAGGGGCCCCTGTGTACACACCTGGTCTTATTACCTTGGGCAGGCCTTCTCTAGCACTGGGGCCCCTGTGTACACACCTGGTCTTATTACCTCGGCAGGCCTTCTCCTAGCACTGGGCCCCTGTGTACACACCTGGTCTTATTTCCTTGGGCAGGCTGGCTCTAGCACTGGGGCCCCTTTGTACACACTTGGTTTTATTTCCTCGGGCAGGCCTTCTCTAGCACGGGGGCCCCTGTGTACACACCTGGTCTTATTACCTCAGGCAGGCCTTCTCTAGCACGGGGGCCCCTGTGTACACACCTAGTCTTATTACCTCAGGCATGCTTTCTCTAGCACTGGGGCCCATGTGTACACACCTGGTCTTATTACCCCGGGCATGCCTTCTCCAGCACTGGGGCCTCTGTGTACACACCTGGTCTTATTACCTCGGGCAGGCTGTCTCTAGCATTGGGACCCCTGTGTACACACCTGGTCTAATTTCCTCAGGCAGGCCTTCTCTAGCACGGGGGCCCCGGTGTACACACCTGGTCTTATTATCTCGGCAGGCCTTCTCTAGCACTGGGGCCCCTGTGTACACACCTGGTTTTATTTCTTCGGGCAGGCCTTCTCTAGCACTGGGCCCCTGTGTACACACCTGGTCTTTTACCTCGGACAGGCCGTCTCTAGCACTGGGGCCCCTGTGTACACACCTGGTCTTATTACCTCAGGCAGCCCTTCTCCAGCACTGGGGCCACTGTGTACACACCTGGTCTTATTACCTCGGGCAGGCCGTCTCTAGCACTAGTGTCCCTGTCTACACACCTGGTCTTATTACCTCGGACATGCCTTCTCCAGCACTGGGGCCCTGTGTACACACCTGGTCTTATTACCTCGGGCAGGTTGTCTCTAGCACTGGGGCCCCTGTGTACAAACCTGGTCTTAATTCCTCGGGCAGGCCTTCTCTAGCACAGGGGCCCCTGTGTACACACCTGGTCTTATTACCTCGGGCAGGCTGTCTCTAGCACTGGGACCCCTGTGTACACACCTGGTCTAATTTCCTCGGGCAGGCCTTCTCTAGCACGGGGCCCCCGTGTACACACCTGGTCTTATTATCTCGGGCAGGCCTTCTCTAGCACTGGGGCCCCTGTGTACACACCTGGTCTTATTTCCTCGGGCAGGCCTTCTCTAGCACTGGGGCCCCTGTGTACACACCTGGTCTTTTACCTCGGGCAGGCCTTCTCTAGCACTGAGGCCCCTGTGTACACACCTGGTCTTATTACCTCAGTCAGGCCTTCTCCAGCACTGGGGCCACTGTGTACACACCTGGTCTTATTACCTCGGCAGGCCGTCTCTAGCACTAGTGTCCCTGTGTACACACCTGGTCTTATTACCTCAGACATGACTTCTCCAGCACTGGGCCACTGTGTACACACCTGGTCTTATTACCTCGGGCAGGTTGTCTCTAGCACTGGGGCCCTGTGTACAAACCTGGTCTTAATTCCTCGGGCAGGCCTTCTCTAGCACAGGGGCCCCTGTGTACACACCTGGTCTTATTACCTTGGGCAGGCCTTCTCTAGCACTGGGGCCCATTTGTACACACCTGGTCTTATTTCCTCAGGCAGGCCTTCTCTAGCACTGGGGCCCCTGTGTACACACCTGGTCTTTTACCTCGGCTGGCGTTCTCTAGCACTGGGGCCCCTGTGTACACACCTGGTCTTATTTCCTCGGGCAGGCCTTCTCTAGCACTGGGGCCCCTGTGTACACACCTGGACTTTTACCTCGGGCTGGCGTTCTCTAGCACTGGGGCGCCCTTGTTTACACAACTGGTCTTATAACCTTGGGCAGGCCTTCTCTAGCACTGGGGCCCCTGTGTACACACCTGGTCTTTTACCTCGGACAGGCCTTCTCTAGCACTGGGGCCACTGTGTACACACCTGGTCTTATTACCTCGGGCAGGCTGGCTCTAGCACTGGGGCCCCTTTGTACACACTTGGTCTTATTTCCTCGGGCAGGCCTTCTCTAGCACGGGGGCCCCTGTGTACACACCTGGTCTTATTACCTCAGGCAGGCCTTCTCTAGCACGGGGGCCCCTGTGTACACACCTAGTCTTATTACCTCAGGCATGCTTTCTCTAGCACTGGGGCCCATGTGTACACACCTGGTCTTATTACCCCGGGCATGCCTTCTCCAGCACTGGGGCCCCTGTGTACACACCTGGTCTTATTACCTCGGGCAGGCTGTCTCTAGCACTGGGACCCCTGTGTACACACCTGGTCTAATTTCCTCAGGCAGGCCTTCTCTAGCACGGGGGCCCCGGTGTACACACCTGGTCTTATTATCTCGGGCAGGCCTTCTCTAGCACTGGGGCCCCTGTGTACACACCTGGTTTTATTCTTCGGGCAGGCCTTCTCTAGCACTGGGGCCCCTGTGTACACACCTGGTCTTTTACCTCGGACAGGCCGTCTCTAGCACTGGGGCCCCTGTGTACACACCTGGTCTTATTACCTCAGGGAGCCCTTCTCCAGCACTGGGGCCACTGTGTACACACCTGGTCTTATTACCTCGGGCAGGCCGTCTCTAGCACTAGTGCCCCTGTGTACACACCTGGTCTTATTACCTCGGACATGCCTTCTCCAGCACTGGGCCCCTGTGTACACACCTGGTCTTATTACCTCGGGCAGCCTTCTCTAGCACTGGGGCCCCTGTGTACAAACCTGGTCTTATTTCCTCGGGCAGGCCTTCTCTAGCACTAGGGGCCCCTGTGTACACACCTGGTCTTATTACATTGGGCAGGCCTTTCTCTAGCACTGGGGCCCATTTGTACACACCTGGTCTTATTTCCTCAGGCAGGCCTTCTCTAGCACTGGGGCCCTGTGTAGACACCTGGTCTTTTACCTCGGGCTGGCGTTCTCTAGCACTGGGGCCCCTGTGTACACACCTGGTCTTATTTCCTCGGGCAGGCTTTCTCTAGCACTGGGGCCCCTGTGTACACACCTGGTCTTTTACCTCGGGCTGGCGTTCTCTAGCACTGGGGCGCCCTTGTTTACACACCTGGTCTTATACCTTGGGCAGGCCTTCTCTAGCACTGGGGCCCCTGTGTACACACCTGGTCTTTTACCTCGGGCAGGCCTTCTCTAGCACTGGGGCCCACTGTGTACACACCTGGTCTTATTACCTCGGGCAGGCCGTCTCTAGCACTAGTGTCCCTGTGTACACACCTGGTCTTATTACCTCGGACATGCCTTCTCCAGCACTGGGGCCCCTGTGTACACACCTGGTCTTATTACCTCGGGAAGGTTGTCTCTAGCACTGGGGCCCCTGTGTACACAACTGGTTTTATTTCCTCGGGCAGGCCTTCTCTAGCACTGGGGCCCCTGTGTACACACCTGGTCTTTTACCTCGGACAGGCCTTCTCTAGCACTGGGGCCCCTGTGTACACACCTGGTCTTATTACCTCGGCAGGCCTTCTCCAGCACTGGGGCCACTGTGTACACACCTGGTCTTATTACCTCGGGCAGGCCGTCTCTAGCACTAGTGTCCCTGTGTACACACCTGGTCTTATTACCTCGGACATGCCTTCTCCAGCACTGGGGCCCTGTGTACACACCTGGTCTTATTACCTCGGGCAGGTTGTCTCTAGCACTGGGGCCCCTGTGTACACACCTGGTCTTAATTCTTGGGCAGGCCTTCTCTAGCACAGGGGCCCTGTGTACACACCTGGTCTTATTACCTTGGCAGGCCTTCTCTAGCAGCAGGGGCCCCTGTGTACACACCTGGTCTTATTACCTCGGGCATGCCTTCTCCAGCACTGGGGCCCCTGTGTACACACCTGGTCTTATTCCTCGGGCAGGCTGGCTCTAGCACTGGGGCCCCTTTGTACACACTTGGTCTTATTTCTCGGGCAGGCCTTCTCTAGCACGGGGGCCCCTGTGTACACACCTGGTCTTATTACCTCAGGCAGGCCTTCTCTAGCACGGGGGCCCCTGTGTACACACCTAGTCTTATTACCTCAGGCATGCTTTCTCTAGCACTGGGGCCCATGTGTACACACCTGGTCTTATTACCCCGGGCATGCCTTCTCCAGCACTGGGCCTCTGTGTACACACCTGGTCTTATTACCTCGGGCAGGCTGTCTCTAGCACTTGGGACCCTGTGTACACACCTGGTCTAATTTCCTCAGGCAGGCCTTCTCTAGCACGGGGGCCCCGGTGTACACACCTGGTCTTATTATCTCGGGCAGGCCTTCTCTAGCACTGGGGCCCCTGTGTACACACCTGGTTTTTATTTCTTCAGGCAGGCCTTCTCTAGCACTGGGGCCCCTGTGTACACACCTGGTCTTTTACCTCGGACAGGCCGTCTCTAGCACTGGGGCCCCTGTGTACACACCTGGTCTTATTACCTCAGGCAGCCTTCTCCAGCACTGGGGCCACTGTGTACACACCTGGTCTTATTACCTCGGGCAGGCCGTCTCTAGCACTAGTGTCCCTGTCTACACACCTGGTCTTATTACCTCGGACATGCCTTCTCCAGCACTGGGGCCCCTGTGTACACACCTGGTCTTATTACCTCGGGCAGGTTGTCTCTAGCACTGGGGCCCCTGTGTACACACCTGGTCTTAATTCCTCGGGCAGGCCTTCTCTAGCACAGGGGCCCTGTGTACACACCTGGTCTTATTACCTTGGGCAGGCCTTCTCTAGCACTGGGGCCCATTTGTACACACCTGGTCTTATTTCCTCAGGCAGGCCTTCTCTAGCACTGGGCCCCTGTGTACGACACCTGGTCTTTTACCTCGGGCATGGCGTTCTCTAGCACTGGGGCCCCTGTGTACACACCTGGTCTTATTTCCTCGGGCAGGCCTTTCCTAGCACTGGGCCCCTGTGTACACACCTGGACTTTTACCTCGGGCTGGCGTTCTCTAGCACTGGGGCGCCCTTGTTACACAACTGGTCTTATAACCTTGGGCAGGCCTTCTCTAGCACTGGGGCCCCTGTGTACACACCTGGTCTTTTTACCTCGGCAGGCCTTCTCTAGCACTGGGGCCACTGTGTACACACCTGGTCTTATTACCTCGGGCAGGCCGTCTCTAGCACTAGTGTCCCTGTGTACACACCTGGTCTTATTACCTCGGACATGCCTTCTCCAGCACTGGGGCCCCTGTGTACACACCTGGTCTTATTACCTCGGGCAGGTTGTCTCTAGCACTGGGGCCCCTGTGTACACACCTGGTTTTATTTCCTCGGGCAGGCCTTCTCTAGCACTGGGGCCCCTGTGTACACACCTGGTCTTTTACCTCGGACAGGCCTTCTCTAGCACTGGGGCCCTGTGTACACACCTGGTCTTATTACCTCAGGCAGGCCTTCTCCAGCACTGGGGCCACTGTGTACACACCTGGTCTTATTACCTCGGGCAGGCCGTCTCTAGCACTAGTGTCCCTGTGTACACACCTGGTCTTATTACCTCGGACATGCCTTCTCCAGCACTGGGGCCCCTGTGTACACACCTGGTCTTATTACCTCGGGCAGGTTGTCTCTAGCACTGGGGCCCCTGTGTACACACCTGGTCTTAATTCTTTGGGCAGGCCTTCTCTAGCACAGGGGCCCCTGTGTACACACCTGGTCTTATTACCTTGGGCAGGCCTTCTCTAGCACTGGGGCCCATTTGTACACACCTGGTCTTATTTCCTCGGGCAGGCTTTCTCTAGCACTGGGGCCCCTGTGTAGACACCTGGTCTTTTACCTCGGGCTGGCGTTCTCTAGCACTGGGGCCCCTGTGTACACACCTGGTCTTATTTCCTCGGGCAGGCCTTCTCTAGCACTGGGGCCCCTGTGTACACACCTGGACTTTTACCTCAGGCTGGCGTTCTCTAGCACTGGGGCGCCCTTGTTTACACAACTGGTCTTATAACCTTGGGCAGGCCTTCTCTAGCACTGGGGCCCCTGTGTACACACCTGGTCTTTTTACCTCGGACAGGCCTTCTCTAGCACTGGGGCCACTGTGTACACACCTGGTCTTATTACCTCGGGCAGGCTGGCTCTAAGCACTGGGGCCCCTGTGTACACACCTGGTCTTATTTCCTCGGGCAGGCCTTCTCTAGCACGGGGGCCCCTGTGTACACACCTGGTCTTATTACCTCAGGCAGGCCTTCTCTAGCACGGGGGCCCCTGTGTACACACCTAGTCTTATTACCTCAGGCATGCTTTCTCTAGCACTGGGGCCCATGTGTACACACCTGGTCTTATTACCCCGGGCATGCCTTCTCCAGCACTGGGGCCCTCTGTGTACACACCTGGTCTTATTACCTCGGGCAGGCTGTCTCTAGCACTGGGACCCCTGTGTACACACCTGGTCTAATTTCCTCAGGCAGGCCTTCTCTAGCACGGGGGCCCCGGTGTACACACCTGGTCTTATTATCTCGGGCAGGCCTTCTCTAGCACTGGGGCCCCTGTGTACACACCTGGTTTTATTTCTTCGGGCAGGCCTTCTCTAGCACTGGGGCCCTGTGTACACACCTGGTCTTTTACCTCGGACAGGCCGTCTCTAGCACTGGGGCCCCTGTGTACACACCTGGTCTTATTACCTCAGGGAGCCTTCTCCAGCACTGGGGCCACTGTGTACACACCTGGTCTTATTACCTCGGGCAGGCCGTCTCTAGCACTAGTGCCCCTGTCTACACACCTGGTCTTATTACCTCGGACATGCCTTCTCCAGCACTGGGGCCCCTGTGTACACACCTGGTCTTATTACCTCGGGCAGGTTGTCTCTAGCACTGGGGCCCCTGTGTACAAACCTGGTCTTAATTCCTCGGGCAGGCCTTCTCTAGCACAGGGGCCCCTGTGTACACACCTGGTCTTATTACATTGGGCAGGCCTTCTCTAGCACTGGGGCCCATTTGTACACACCTGGTCTTATTTCCTCAGGCAGGCCTTCTCTAGCACTGGGGCCCTGTGTAGACACCTGGTCTTTTACCTCGGGCTGGCGTTCTCTAGCACTGGGGCCCCTGTGTACACACCTGGTCTTATTCCTCGGGCAGGCTTCTCTAGCACTGGGGCCCCTGTGTACACACCTGGACTTTTACCTCGGGCTGGCGTTCTCTAGCACTGGGGCGCCCTTGTTTACACAACTGGTCTTATAACCTTGGGCAGGCCTTCTCTAGCACTGGGGCCCCTGTGTACACACCTGGTCTTTTACCTCGGGCAGGCCTTCTCTAGCACTGGGGCCACTGTGTACACACCTGGTCTTATTACCTCGGGCAGGCCGTCTCTAGCACTAGTGTCCCTGTGTACACACCTGGTCTTATTACCTCGGACATGCCTTCTCCAGCACTGGGGCCCCTGTGTACACACCTGGTCTTATTACCTCGGGAAGGTTGTCTCTAGCACTGGGGCCCCTGTGTACACAACTGGTTTTATTTCCTCGGGCAGGCCTTCTCTAGCACTGGGGCCCCTGTGTACACACCTGGTCTTTTTACCTCGGACAGGCCTTCTCTAGCACTGGGGCCCCTGTGTACACACCTGGTCTTATTACCTCAGGCAGGCCTTCTCCAGCACTGGGGCCACTGTGTACACACCTGGTCTTATTACCTCGGGCAGGCCGTCTCTAGCACTAGTGTCCCTGTGTACACACCTGGTCTTATTACCTCGGACATGCCTTCTCCAGCACTGGGGCCCCTGTGTACACACCTGGTCTTATTACCTCGGGCAGGTTGTCTCTAGCACTGGGGCCCTGTGTACACACCTGGTCTTAATTCTTGGGCAGGCCTTCTCTAGCGCAGGGGCCCTGTGTACACACCTGGTCTTATTACCTTGGGCAGGCCTTCTCTAGCGCTGGGCCCCTGTGTACACACCTGGTCTTATTACCTCGGGCATGCCTTCTCCAGCACTGGGCCCCTGTGTACACACCTGGTCTTATTTCCTTGGGCAGGCTGGCTCTAGCACTGGGGCCCCTGTGTACACACTTGGTCTTATTTCCTCGGCAGGCCTTCTCTAGCACGGGGCCCCTGTGTACACACCTGGTCTTATTACCTCAGGCAGGCCTTCTCTAGCACGGGGGCCCCTGTGTACACACCTCGTCTTATTACCTCAGGCATGCTTTCTCTAGCACTGGGGCCCATGTGTACACACCTGGTCTTATTACCCCGGGCATGCCTTCTCCAGCACTGGGGCCTCTGTGTACACACCTGGTCTTATTACCTCGGGCAGGCTGTCTCTAGCATTGGGACCCTGTGTACACACCTGGTCTAATTTCCTCAGGCAGGCCTTCTCTAGCACGGGGGCCCCGGTGTACACACCTGGTCTTATTATCTCGGGCAGGCCTTCTCTAGCACTGGGGCCCCTGTGTACACACCTGGTTTTATTTCTTCAGGCAGGCCTTCTCTAGCACTGGGGCCCTGTGTACACACCTGGTCTTTTACCTCGGACAGGCTGTCTCTAGCACTGGGGCCCCTGTGTACACACCTGTCTTATTACCTCAGGCAGCCTTCTCCAGCACTGGGGCCACTGTGTACACACCTGGTCTTATTACCTCGGGCAGGCCGTCTCTAGCACTAGTGTCCCTGTCTACACACCTGGTCTTATTACCTCGGACATGCCTTCTCCAGCACTGGGGCCCCTGTGTACACACCTGGTCTTATTACCTCGGGCAGGTTGTCTCTAGCACTGGGGCCCCTGTGTACAAACCTGGTCTTAATTCCTCGGGCAGGCCTTCTCTAGCACAGGGGCCCCTGTGTACACACCTGGTCTTATTACCTTGGGCAGGCCTTCTCTAGCACTGGGGCCCATTTGTACACACCTGGTCTTATTTCCTCAGGCAGGCCTTCTCTAGCACTGGGGCCCCTGTGTAGACACCTGGTCTTTTACCTCGGGCTGGCGTTCTCTAGCACTGGGGCCCCTGTGTACACACCTGGTCTTATTTCCTCGGGCAGGCCTTCCCTAGCACTGGGGCCCCTGTGTACACACCTGGACTTTTACCTCGGGCTGGCGTTCTCTAGCACTGGGGCGCCCTTGTTTACACAACTGGTCTTATAACCTTGGGCAGGCCTTCTCTAGCACTGGGGCCCCTGTGTACACACCTGGTCTTTTACCTCGGACAGGCCTTCTCTAGCACTGGGGCCACTGTGTACACACCTGGTCTTATTACCTCGGGCAGGCCGTCTCTAGCACTAGTGTCCCTGTGTACACACCTGGTCTTATTACCTCGGACATGCCTTCTCCAGCACTGGGGCCCCTGTGTACACACCTGGTCTTATTACCTCGGCAGGTTGTCTCTAGCACTGGGGCCCCTGTGTACACACCTGGTTTTATTTCCTCGGGCAGGCCTTCTCTAGCACTGGGGCCCCTGTGTACACACCTGGTCTTTTACCTCGGACAGGCCTTCTCTAGCACTGGGGCCCCTGTGTACACACCTGGTCTTATTACCTCAGGCAGGCCTTCTCCAGCACTGGGGCCACTGTGTACACACCTGGTCTTATTACCTCGGGCAGGCCGTCTCTAGCACTAGTGTCCCTGTGTACACACCTGGTCTTATTACCTCGGACATGCCTTCTCCAGCACTGGGGCCCCTGTGTACACACCTGGTCTTATTACCTCGGGCAGGTTGTCTCTAGCACTGGGGCCCCTGTGTACACACCTGGTCTTAATTCTTTGGGCAGGCCTTCTCTAGCGCAGGGGCCCCTGTGTACACACCTGGTCTTATTACCTTGGGCAGGCCTTCTCTAGCACTGGGGCCCATTTGTACACACCTGGTCTTATTTCCTTGGGCAGGCCTTCTCTAGCACTGGGGCCCCTGTGTAGACACCTGGTCTTTTACCTCGGGCTGGCGTTCTCTAGCACTGGGGCCCCTGTGTACACACCTGGTCTTATTTCCTCGGCAGGCCTTCTCTAGCACTGGGGCCCCTGTGTACACACCTGGACTTTTACCTCGGGCTGGCGTTCTCTAGCACTGGGGCGCCCTTGTTTACACAACTGGTCTTATTACCTC
>CM030318.1:30086946-30147313 GCA_002915635.3 Ambystoma mexicanum | reverse complement strand
AATAATAAAAGAAAATCAGAAATGCTAATATTGCAGGGAGCAGCGTACCACAGGGTAGAGAGGCAGACCACTTAGACATAAAGGTCGCGGAAGAGGGCATAAAATACTTGGGGATAACACTGACTCACAAGGTAGAGACTCTGTATATCAAGAACTATCCCCCACTACTAGCCAAGATTCAAAGAGATCTAGAGAGATGGACCCCCTAAATATTTCCTGGTGGGGGAGGAATTCAGTCGATAAAAATGAACATTCTCCTAAAGTACTGTACTACTTCAATCCCTCCCGGTTGGGGTCCCAGACTCCTTTTTCAGAGCCCTGGCCAAGTCGGTCTCGTCCTTCATCTGGAGCAGAAAACCCCCCAGAATATCCAGAACAATCCTCACATCCAACATCAGGGAAGGGGCCTAGCGCTCCCACACTTTAAGAACTACTACCAAGCTGCCCAGCTCAGACCTGAGAGAATGGCTAGGAGATAATCAAAGAACGATATGGGTAACACAGGACAGGGCGGTCGCCAGATTACCACTAGAAGACTTATTATGGACTCCTAAGCAACACAGGCACCCGAATCTTCGCATCAGCGAGATCATGAAGACCACGCTGAACGCATGGGACGAGCAGACACGGAGAGGGAACATTACCACGACCACGGCCCGTTCACCCCAATCTGTAGAAACCGGCAGTTCCCCCCTGGGACCGAGCAAGGGGCTTATGGACTGGGAGGAAGCCGGTTGCAGGAAATAGGGGAGATGTTCGTGGACGGGGAGCTGAGATCTTTTGCCAACTGCAAATCAACTTGGAACCTCACAATGCGGACAGATACAAGTATGAGCAGCTTAGACACTGGCTGAACACGCCTGAGATTACCAAGCGCGACAAGAGAATTACCGCTTTTGAAAAATTCTCCTCACCAACTCAGGTGACAAACTAGTCTCCAATCTCTACAGGTTCATGAATACCAGGGAGAGCACATCAAGTGGGCATACATGAAAGATGGGAAAAACGCTGGGGTTCGTCATCACCGCACAGCAGTGGTTGTCGTTGTGGTCCGATATCCACAAACTGACCAGAGCAGTTCAAACCAAAGAAATGTGGATCAAGATCGTCACGCAATGGCACTACACCCCGGAGAGGCTAAATAGTATGTATCCACTTACACCTAACCGCTGCTGGAGAGACTGTACAGATGCTGGCTCGTGGAGACACATCTGGTGGGACTGCCTAAAGGTTAAGCTCTTCTGGACAGGAGTCATAGCCGAACTGAAGAAGATCTTCCCAGAAGCGGACCGGTACTCAGAGAAAACCTGGCTCTGTGGATTCATAGATCACGATGTCAGCACACTCACCAAGGCGCAGCGAAAAGTTTCATGAGCCTACTCATTGCGGCCTGGCAACAATCGCACAGGGATGGAAAAACAGGGACCCACGATGCTGTTCACCTGGCTACACAAGGTCTGGTCCCAAATGACCATGGAAAAAATCACACATAATCTCCAGGGAACACATGACTCTTCATAAAAGAATGGGGTGGAGTGCTAGAATATCTCCAGTCAGACTACATGGCACAGTGGTGCCCGCACTCTATAAAATTTCGGACTTTTTCAATTAGTATTTGGCCACGAGTGCTTTGGAATCATGAAAATGCTTCCGGAAGAGGGGGGGGGTGGTGGGGGGGGGGGACGGGGAGTTGAGGGATTGTTTACCTTTTGTTCACTATCACTTACAAATAATAAAAATTATGTTTAAAAAAAAAAAAAAAAAAAAAGTTAGTAACAGACATAAGCCAGCGTGGATGTACCGTGCTGGAAGTTTAAAAACAAGAGCCATCACAAAATAGCTCTCCTTGTGGGCTATTCAAAGGCGTGTCTTTCAGATCGATTCTGCCTTTAGTCTCCTGTTCTGTCATATAAAGGCAATCGTGTGACGTATCGTCACCATCAACAGTATCTTGCGAGACAGGTAAAAGTTCAGCCGGATTTAATACACAACACCTCTGAATTTGAATGTGGGGGGCAAACAAGATTAGTTCATATCTTGTCAATCGTGCAGAAGTGAGGTGTTGCGTTTGAGTTCTATTCAATAAAATATCTACAGAGTGAGGTACCATTAGGGTTAACGCATGACCCAAGACCATTCCCTCACTCTGTTTTACAGATGCAGCAGCAGCAGCAACAGCGCAAACGTATTGGCAAAGCGCAGGCTACAGGATCAAGGGCGGAGGAATAGTAACCGCACGGTCTATTCTTCCCTCTATGCTCCTGCGTTAATACAGCCAAAGCACATCCATCACGTTCATGCACAAACAATACAAAGGCCTTGTCATAATTTGGAGTTCCTAAAATCGGCGCTGAACACAGCGCGGATTTGAGCAAATCAAATGCTCTCTGGTGTTCCAAAGTCCATGGCAATGGCAAAGAAATGCCCTTCTTTGTCAAAGCCAGCATTGGTTTAATCCTTAACGAAAAGTTAGGGATCCACAATCTACAATAAGAAGCCATACCTATCAAGGCTCTAACTTCCTTCTACGTATTTGGGACAGACATGCCAGAAATAGTCTTTATTCGTTCAGGTGTCAACCATCTTCCCTCCTTTGACAGGAGGTAGCCTAAATAGGCGACCTCCTGAGAACAATATTGGAATTTTTTAAGTGAAGCTTTGTGGCCATGTTTCGCTAGATGACAAAGCAACAACACGGTGCCTTCTTTACAGGAGCTCTCAGAATCAGCAGCCAAGAGGAGGTCATCTACATACTGTAGTAATGTGCAAGTAGTAGGCAACTCGAGAGTATCGAGCTGCTCTTTCAATGCCCTACTATAAATACTTGGACTCTCAGTGTACCCTTGTGGTGCACGAGTGAATGTGAACGAGCGTCCACCTAGGGTAAACGCAAACAAATACCTGCTATCCTTGTGTATGGGAATACTGAAAAACGCGTTTTTAAGATCAACAACGCTAAAATGAGTGGCAGAAGCCGGAATCATGGTTAGTATCGTTGTAACATCAGGTACAATAGGAAATTGAGGAGCCACAATTTTGTTAATAGCACGTAAATCAATTATAAAACGAAAGGGAATCGCATTATCACCTTTTTTGTATACTGGCAAAATGGGGCTGTTACATATGCTACCCGTAATCTCCTCAATTACTCCACGATGTACAAAATCAGAAACTATACATTTCAAAGCCTGTTCGCCTTCAACTGAGATCTTATACTGCGGGATGCGAGGCAATTTTACTCCATGTTTCAAAATAATTTTAACAGGTTCAATTTGAAGAATGCCCACATCATTATCATCAATTGCCCATAAGCATTCTGGACATTACTGAATTCTGGCGGTAAAGGTCGAGTCAAAAACTGAGAGGCGAGTGATTGCTGAGGTGAAATTGTTAACCGAACTCCGTCCGGAGAACAATGTATTACTGCATGCAATGCCTTCAACAAATTTAGCCCCAGCAAGTTCTCCCCACAGTTTGTGGTAAGTAGAAATGGACACTGTTCCGTGAAGGGACCCAGTGTTATCGGTACCGGAAAAGAGACCGGACAAACTACAGGTGTGCCTGAAAACCCTACGGAAACGTTGGACTGCCCTGACAGGGGAATATTTGGAACCCGTGAATGATCAATGGAACATTTCTGTGCTCCTGTATCTACTAAAAATAGATGCTTTCTATTTCCCACCGCCATCTCAACGTAGGGGCCTTTCTGATGAACGGGAATAGGCGTAGGTTCCAAATCCTGCTTCGGGCAATCCTAGCGAAACAGAATATTATCAAAAGGAAGCTCTTCAGAGAGGTACGCAGCAGAAGGGTGATCAAAAATGTTTCTATTATCCACATTCGAAACTTGCTTATCTTGTGAAGGAGGTTGCTGTGATTCTGGTGCAAACTGACCTCTGCCAGGGCCCCCTGCACCTGGGCGACCTCTGGATCGTCTACCCATGTTCCCAAATGACCTTTGCTGCAAGGTCGGACATTGTGCGCGCCAGTGGCCTTCCTGCCGGCAATAGGCACACTGGTTAATGGTTACCGGAGCCAAGGGCGCACTTCCCTGTGGAATGTACTGACCTCTAAATTGATTACCCCCTCTAGGGCTTCTAACAACCTGCTGTAATAAAACTTTTGTTTTCAGGTCACCCTTTTTTTTCAAGTTTTTCCTTTTCAGTATTTACACGATATTCATAGTACTGAGCCATATGCAGTACTTCTGATTGAGACTTTTCCTGCCAAGTGCTTTCAGAAGACATAGGGCCTCATTACACAATAGGTGGTAACCATGGCGCTAGTTGCTGCCGGTATTTTACCGTGTCCGCCTTGGTGGATGGCGGTATTACCGCCCTACTCCAAGGTGAGCGGGGGCGGTAATTCCCCATTCACCAAGGCTCTTCCCCATTCCCATTTTTGCCCCCATAGGGCATAATGGGAATGGGGAAGGTGCTAATTACGGTACCGCAAATTGCGGTACCGTAATTAGCTCTGAGGTCCCGCAAAGGGAACTCGTAGTAAGGCGGTAGGGGTTTACCGGTACCAGTGCCCTTACCGGTACCGGTAAACCCCTACCGCCTACCATGTAATGAGGCCCATAATCTGTAACTGGATGTCAGGCAGCAATCCACGTACAAATTTGTCGACAAACAGCCTTTTCCCTGACTCTGTGCCTAAGTCTTGTCCACTGAAATCTGAGAATACCTGCTCGAACCGATTGAAGAAACCGGTAGCACCCTCAGACTCTCCTTGGACACAGGCCGTAAACTTGTCCCAAATGATTCTTTTTTCAGGAACCATAGTTTTCAATTTTACAATGATTCTATCAGACAAGGTTAATATCACTTGAGGCGGTCGTTCGCCAGCTGGTCTTTCTCTATCTAGCCTAACCATGTTATCCCATGTATCTCCCAACCCAGGTATGTCATCTATAGTCCTAATCTGTTTCCATAAATCAACTGGCTGGAGTACGGGAAATAATAGTCAATATCACTTAAGGTGATTACCGACGACTGTAAGACCGACTCGGTCGGATTCTTTCTTATATCGGGAATAGATTGCTTTATGGTGTTCACTTCCTGTCTTGAAAACGTGACGTGAACAAACTGTGAAACGTAATGTGCAGGAATTTTTTCCGGCGACTATACCTCGTGCAGCATCAGCCGCAATCTCAACTTTCGGGACAAATGTCGGAGGGACCTCTCTCATAGGCAACTGAGAAGTAGGCAGCTCCGAACGCTTACTAAGCAACAGAGCCAAATCAAGCGCTAAGGCAGTCGAAGAAATTTCAATCGAAAAGGCTCTCTTATAAACATTCAAAATTCTGCGGGACAACAAATCTTTCCTCTTACACACTCATTCTGCAGGTATTCTACCATAACCTGTAGCACTTTCTTTTGCATTTCTAACGTATACTGACTATACGTGTCATATACTTCATCTGGAGTTATCGACATATCCGAAATCCATCTTATCGCATCCTTCATACAAATTCGTGCTTCCTCACCTTTTAATTCACGGCGAGGAGAAAACCGTTTCTGTAAATTCATAATACCTAAACTATCACCATCTGCTTCCTCATTCTGTATCCCTTCCAACTTCTTCCTATACTCAAAAATCCTCTCAACATGCTCATATACCTTCTCCGCAGTATCTCTGGACAACGCTAAGGAGTTCAAATCCTGTAACCCTTGTGGGAAATCTACATAATTTAGTCTATTCCACATTATACTCAAATGAGTCCCTAATCCTTCAATAAAAACATTTTTATCAGGAATACTTTTTACATTTTCGGGTGTGGAAAAAACATCGGCTTGTTCACCCTTCTCCATACAATGTTTAGCCCAAGCAATCAATTCATTCTTTTTGTCTGGGGACACAGTATTACGAGTCACAACCCTTGGTCTCGCTCCCTGGTCTACTACAAGCGATGCAGAATCACTTGGAAGAGAAGAGTAGGCACATTCTGAATATCAACAGGTGGAGGCAAGGGGGCAGGCAAAGGAGCGACGGCTGGAAGAACAGGAAGAACAGCAGGGAGGACCGGAGGAACTATAGGAGGGGGAACAACAACGGGAAGGGGAAAAGCGCCAGGAGGAGGGACGTAGCGAGGCGGCGCGGAGGCATCGGGCCTTCGTTCATGCAAAAGTTTATTAATCAATTCATCTGACGTATGAAAATCTTTTGAAGGGTAGATTTTCTGAATGCCTAATTGGAACGCCCTGTCCGTGTTCCTAACTGACTCCAATTGTTTATTTTGATCATATAACCGTGCCTTTTCGACACTTGTCATATGTCTACGCATATGTTTCTCTCTACTCTTTTGTTGCTGCAAAGCTTCTGTTTCCAACTGTGCAATGCGTCAAATGCTGCAGGTCTAGCCTTTTCTTTACTAATACAGACTCTAATATTCTATAGAGGGATTTCAAAACTACCATTGGTTGGCCACCGAAGATTAGAATTATGTCTGGTCTGTCTGTGCCAAATGTCATTAAATGCTATACTACCAAAGCCTTTCTTACAGTACATAGTACATGCCGGCGACCCCTCCTGTGGTGCGGGACGGCTATCTTCCAAAGATTGCCTGTCGCTGCGGAATAATGCCCCAAAGCAGGCAGACAATTTCCAGGCATATCAAAGTTTTGGTGTTACCTGGTTAAATAATTGTGCTCGCGAGTACAATGCTCCAAATTCAAATTGTCAGGATTAGATTAAGAATCGGGACACGATTCATCTGACCAAAGGACTGGGAGGCCCGATCGGGTTACTAAGGACAATGCTAAGGACCCATGTGTCTGGTGATTTTCGGCAAATTTACCCACCTTGAATGTATGGACCCTCGTCTACACGTCGTCTCGGGCTACAGCTCACCGTTCAGGGATCGGATCGTGCAGTTTTGTCGAGGAATTCGCTTCCCGTCTAGAGTGGCCATTTCTGTTGGCACCGTCCGATTCCGGTCCGATAGCCAAGCCAACCTTCAACGTGACAAAGTCAATCTTGAGGGTCCCTATTCGGGCGCCATCTGTGGAATCAGAAAAAATACAATATTACGGCTGTTACACCAAGCAAAGAAAAATACACCGACATGGGCTTATAAAGATTCCCAGAATCTTTATTACAAAACTGAACAGTATTCAACAAAGTACACAAATAGCTATTTGGCCGTCAATGCATCACAGAGACCACCAGCAGGGTTCAATGTGAGCAGTGAGCAGAATTTGCTAGCTGGACATCGACGTATTTATACAATTTGTAAAAATGATGTCCAGCCTCTTACAAGTTTATAATACATTGGGCTAGGGTCGCGCCAGGTTCACTTTTCTAATTTACATATCTCCTGCATGCGGTTTACTTTTAAATACATTTACTAACACACTCCATTATTCTTTAATTTAACGTTACACTCTTTAAATATGGTTTTATACAGATCAAACAAATGTTTTGCATATTATATTTGGATAGCATTACTGTTCTTGTATACTTGTAGTTTAACATTGCTGATTCAAGTTATCCCCTGCTCCCGAGGTCAACAAAGGACAAGGTCTACATGACCCTAACATGTGGCCTGAAGGCAGGTTGGACATTAACTCTTCTACAGAGGTTGAAGAGGTTAAGGCAAGAACAAGAGCACACGAGACGGCCATTTTAGATTACAGGGTGACTTTGTACAAAACCCCAAAATGGCGGTCTAACCTAAAATGGAGGCTTGATTCACATGGGGTCAAGACCTTGTAATACGGATTTCCTCGCAAAGCGACTGGGCATAGGCCAACATATACGATGAGGACGAAACAATATTATATCAGTTCTAACACTATGTCGCTCTGTCTGAAACAGTGATGCCCTATGGTGCTCTATCTGATACAGTGATCTTGTTGGGATAGCCTTCCCTCTCAAAAATGTTGACCTGAAAGCATACTACCGCTCTTCTGTCGGTCTCACATATGCTATATTATTATAATTTCTATCACGGGCTGCAGCCATTTCCATGGTCTACCACCTCAGTCGCCACCTCGCTTGAAGAACATGTGCACGAGGACCAACATAAGCTTCTTCTGCCCATTTCTACTCGTAATGGGCCCCAATACAGCCAAAGCCACGCATTCCCGTGGCAATGTGGTTAGTACAATGGGCACAAGGTTTGACATGCATTTTCGTAAATTTGTCACTTTCCTGGCATAGATCACAGCGCCCCCCCCAGTTCCTAAACTAACCATCTTGCCCTGGCCACCTGTAGTCCTCGCAGACCCGCTCTTTAATTTTGGTGATCCTCAGATGTCCTTCGTGACGTAGCTGTAAAATGATCCAGCATACACCTTGATTTGGGATCCCCTCACTGCCCTCCCGTAAGAACACCCCTTCAATGCAAAGTTCATCCTTAACCTTATAATAACCTGTGACACTCACTCCCACGCCCTTCTTTGCCCTCCAGCCACTGTGTGCCCACAGCCCTTGCATTGGCAACTTGACAGCATTTAAAGACAGATCTTAATCCATGGACTCATTCCATACTTTTTCTCCAGGAATTCTTGTTCTTCTTTATCACTCTGCCCTCCATCACAGAACGCAGACTCTCCCATTCCACCATTGCACTGGCCCCCCCTGCCCTCTGTATCACCTCCACTCTCCCACTCCACCACTGCACTGACTCCCCCTGCCCCCTGTATCACCTCCACTCTCCCACTCCACCACTGCACTGACTCCCCTGCCCCTGTATCACCTCCACTCTCCCACTCCACCACTGCACTGGCTCCCCCTGCCCTCTGTATCACCTCCACTCTCCCACTCCACCACTGCACTGGCTCCCCCTGCCCCCTGTATCACCTCCACTCTCCCACTCCACCACTGCACTGGCTCCCCCTGCCCCTGTATCACCTCCACTCTCTCACTCCACCACTGCACTGGCTCCCCCTGCCCCTGTATCACCTCCACTCTCTCACTCCACCACTGCACTGGCTCCCCCTGCCCCCTGTATCACCTCCACTCTCCCACTCCACCACTGCACTGGCTCCCCTGCCCCCTGTATCACCTCCACTCTCCAACCACCACTGCACTGACTCCCCTGCCCCTGTATCACCTCCACTCTCCCACTCCACCACTGCACTGACTCCCCCTGCCCCCTGTAACACCTCCACTCCTCCCACCACCACTGCACTGCTCCCCCTGCCCCCTGTATCACCTCCACTCTCCCACTCCACCACTGCACTGGCTCCCTGCCCCTGTATCACCTCCACTCTCCCACTCCACCACTGCACTGGCTCCCCCTGCCCCTGTATCACCTCCACTCTCCCACTCCACCACTGCACTGGCTCCCCCCTGCCCCCTGTATCACCTCCACTCTCCCACTCCACCACTGCACTGGCTCCCCTGCCCCCTGTATCACCTCCACTCTCCCACTCCACCACTGCACTGGCTCCCCCTGCCCCCTGTATCACCTCCACTCTCCCACTCCACTAATGCACTGGCTTGGCTCCCCCTGCCCCCTGTATCACCTCTACTCTCCCACTCCACCACTGCACTGGCTCCCCCCTGCCCCCTGTATCACCTCCACTCTCCCACTCCACCACTGCACTGCTCCCCCTGCCCCCTGTATCACCTCCACTCTCCCACTCCACCACTGCACTGGCTCCCCCTGCCCCTGTATCACCTCTACTCTCCCACTCCACCACTGCACTGGCCCCCCTGCCCCCTGTATCACCTCCACTCTCCCACTCCACCACTGCACTGGCTCCCCTGCCCCTGTATCACCTCCACTCTCCACTCCACCACTGCACTGGCTCCCCTGCCCCTGTATCACCTCCACTCTCCACTCCACCACTGCACTGGCTCCCCTGCCCCCTGTATCACCTCCACTCTCCCACTCCACCACTGCACTGGCTCCCCCTGCCCCTGTATCACCTCCACTCTCCCACTCCACCACTGCACTGGCTCCCCCTGTATCGACTCCACTCTCCCACTCCACCACTGCACTGGCTCCCCCTGCCCCTGTATCACCTCCACTCTCCCACTCCACCACTGCACTGGCTCCCCTGCCCCTGTATCACCTCCACTCTCCCACTCCACCACTGCACTGGCTCCCCTGCCCCCTGTATCACCTCCACTCTCCACTCCACCACTGCACTGGCTCCCCTGCCCCCTGTATCACCTCCACTCTCCCACTCCACCACTGCACTGGCTCCCCCTGCCCCCTGTATCACCTCCACTCTCCCACTCCACCACTGCACTGGCTCCCCCTGCCCCTGTATCACCTCCACTCTCCCACTCCACCACTGCACTGGCTCCCCCTGCCCCCTGTATCACCTCCACTCTCCCACTCCACCACTTCACACTGGCTCCCCCGGTCCCTGTATCACCTCCACTCTCCCACTCCACCACTGCACTGGCTTCCCCTGCCCCCTGTATCACCTCCACTCTCCCACTCCACCACTGCACTGCTCCCCCTGCCCCCTGTAACACCTCCACTCTCCCACCCACCACTGCACTGGCTCCCCCCTGCCCCCTGTATCACCTCCACTCTCCCACTCCACCACTGCACTGCCCCCCCTGCCCCCTGTATCACCTCCACTCTCCCACTCCACCACTGCACTGGCTCCCCCTGCCCCCTGTATCACCTCCACATCTCCCACTCCACCACTGCACGGCTCCCCCTGCCCCTGTATCACCTCCACTCTCCCACTCCACCACTGCACTGGCTCCCCCTGCCCCCTGTATCACCTCCACTCTCCCACTCCACCACTGCACTGGCTCCCCCTGCCCCTGTATCACCTCCACTCTCCCACTCCACCACTGCACTGGCTCCCCCTGCCCCCTGTATCACCTCCACTCTCCCACTCCACCACTGCACTGGCTCCCCCTGCCCCCTGTATCACCTCCACTCTCCCACTCCACCACTGCACTGGCTCCCCTGCCCCTGTATCACCTCCACTCTCCCACTCCACCACTGCACTGGCTCCCCCTGCCCCTGTATCACCTCCACTCTCCCATCCACCACTGCACTGGCCTCCCCCTGCCCCCTGTATCACCTCCACTCTCCCACTCCACCACTGCACTGGCTCCCCTGCCCCCTGTATCACCTCCACTCTCCCACTCCACCACTGCACTGGCTCCCCCTGCCCCCTGTATCACCTCCACTCTCACACTCCACCACTGCACTGGCTTCCCCTGCCCCCTGTATCACCTCCACTCTCCCACTCCACCACTGCACTGGCTCCCCTGCCCCCTGTATCACCTCCACTCTCCCACTCCACCACTGCACTGGCTCCCCCTGCCCCCTGTATCACCTCCACTCTCCCACTCCACCACTGCACTGGCTCCCCTGCCCCTGTATCACCTCCACTCTCCCACTCCACCACTGCACTGGCTCCCCTGCCCCCTGTATCACCTCCACTCTCCCACTCCACCACTGCACTGGCTCCCCCTGCCCCCTGTATCACCTCCACCCACTCCACCACTGCACTGGCTCACCCTGCCCCCTGTATCACCTCCACTCTCCCACTCCACCACTGCACTGGCTCACCCTGCCCCCTGTATCACCTCCACTCTCCCACTCCACCACTGCACTGGCTCCCCCTGCCCCTGTATCACCTCCACTCTCCCACTCCACCACTGCACTGGCTCCCCCTGCCCCCTGTATCACCTCCACTCTCCCACTCCACCACTGCACTGGCTCCCCCTCCCCCTGTATCACCTCCACTCTCCACTCCACCACTGCACTGGCTTCCCCTGCCCCCTGTATCACCTCCACTCTCCACTCCACCACTGCACTGGCTCCCCCTGCCCCTGTATCACCTCACTCTCCCACTCCACCACTGCACTGGCTCCCCCTGCCCCTGTATCACCTCCCTCTCCCACTCCACCACTGCACTGGCTCCCCCTGCCCCCTGTATCACCTCCACTCTCCCACTCCACCACTGCACTGCTCCCCCTGCCCCCTGTATCACCTCCACTCTCCCACTCCACCACTGCACTGGCTCCCCTGCCCCCTGTATCACCTCCACTCTCCCACTCCACCACTGCACTGGCTCCCCCTGCCCCTGTATCACCTCCACTCTCCCACTCCACCACTGCACTGGCTCCCCCTGCCCCTGTATCACCTCCACTCTCCCACTCCACCACTGCACTGGCTCCCCTGCCCCCTGTATCACCTCCACTCTCCCACTCCACCACTGCACTGGCTCCCCCTGCCCCTGTATCACCTCCACTCTCCCACTCCACCACTGCACTGGCTCCCCCTGCCCCCTGTATCACCTCCACTCTCCCACTCCACCACTGCACTGGCTCCCCCTGCCCCCTGTATCACCTCCACTCTCCCACTCCACCACTGCACTGGCTCCCCCTGCCCCCTGTATCACCTCCACTCTCCCACTCCACCACTGCACTGGCTCCCCCTGCCCCTGTATCACCTCCACTCTCCCACTCCACCACTGCACTGGCTCCCCTGCCCCCTGTATCACCTCCACTCTCCCACTCCACCACTGCACTGGCTTCCCCTGCCCCCTGTATCACCTCCACTCTCCCACTCCACCACTGCACTGGCTCCCCCTGCCCCCTGTATCACCTCCACTCTCCCACTCCACCACTGCACTGGCTCCCCCTGCCCCCTGTATCACCTCCACTCTCCCACTCCACCACTGCACTGGCTCCCCCTGCCCCCTGTATCACCTCCACTCTCCCACTCCACCACTGCACTGGCTCCCCTGCCCCCTGTATCACCTCCACTCTCCCACTCCACCACTGCACTGGCTCCCCCTGCCCCTGTATCACCTCCACTCTCCCACTCCACCACTGCACTGGCTCCCCCTGCCCCCTGTATCACCTCCACTCTCCCACTCCACCACTGCACTGGCTCCCCCTGCCCCCTGTATCACCTCCACTCTCCCACTCCACCACTGCACTGGCTCCCCCTGCCCCTGTATCACCTCCACTCTCCCACTCCACCACTGCACTGGCTCCCCCTGCCCCCTGTATCACCTCCACTCTCCCACTCCACCACTGCACTGGCTTCCCCTGCCCCCTGTATCACCTCCACTCTCCCACTCCACCACTGCACTGGCTCCCTCTGCCCCCTGTATCACCTCCACTCTCCCACTCCACCACTGCACTGGCTTCCCCTGCCCCCTGTATCACCTCCACTCTCCCACTCCACCACTGCACTGGCTCCCCCTGCCCCTGTATCACCTCCACTCTCCCACTCCACCACTGCACTGGCTCCCCCTGCCCCTGTATCACCTCCACTCTCCCACTCCACCACTGCACTGGCTCCCCCCTCCCCCTGTATCACCTCCACTCTCCCACTCCACCACTGCACTGGCTCCCCTGCCCCTGTATCACCTCACTCTCCCACTCCACCACTGCACTGGCTCCCCCTGCCCCTGTATCACCTCCACTCTCCCACTCCACCACTGCACTGGCTCCCCTGCCCCTGTATCACCTCCACTCTCCCACTCCACCACTGCACTGGCTCCCCTTGCCCCCTGTATCATCTCCACTCTCCCACTCCACCACTGCACTGGCTCCCCCTGCCCCTGTATCACCTCCACTCTCCCACTCCACCACTGCACTGGCTCCCCTGCCCCCTGTATCACCTCCACTCTCCCACTCCACCACTGCACTGGCTCCCCTGCCCCTGTATCACCTCCACTCTCCCACTCCACCACTGCACTGGCTCCCCCTGCCCCCTGTATCACCTCCACTCTCCCACTCCACCACTGCACTGGCTCCCCTGCCCCCTGTATCACCTCCACTCTCCCACTCCACCACTGCACTGGCTCCCCTGCCCCCTGTATCACCTCCACTCTCCCACTCCACCACTGCACTGGCTCCCCTGCCCCCTGTATCACCTCCACTCTCCCACTCCACCACTGCACTGGCTCCCCTGCCCCCTGTATCACCTCCACTCTCCCACTCCACCACTGCACTGCTCCCCCTGCCCCTGTATCACCTCCACTCTCCCACTCCACCACTGCACTGGCTCCCCCTGCCCCCTGTATCACTCCACTCTCCCACTCCACCACTGCACTGGCTCCCCTGCCCCCTGTATCACCTCCACTCTCCCACTCCACCACTGCACTGGCTCCCCTGCCCCCTGTATCACCTCCACTCTCCCACTCCACCACTGCACTGGCTCCCCTGCCCCTGTATCACCTCCACTCTCCCACTCCACCACTGCACTGGCTCCCCCTGCCCCTGTATCACCTCCACTCTCCCACTCACCACTGCACTGGCTCCCCTGCCCCCTGTATCACCTCCACTCTCCCACTCCACCACTGCACTGGCTCCCCCTGCCCCCTGTATCACCTCCACTCTCCCACTCCACCACTGCACTGGCTCCCCCTGCCCCCTGTATCACCTCCACTCTCCCACTCCACCACTGCACTGGCTCCCCCTGCCCCTGTATCACCTCCACTCTCCCACTCCACCACTGCACTGGCTCCCCCTGCCCCTGTATCACCTCCACTCTCCCACTCCACCACTGCACTGGCTCCCCCTGCCCCTGTATCACCTCCACTCTCCCACTCCACCACTGCACTGGCTCCCCCTGCCCCCTGTATCACCTCCACTCTCCCACTCCACCACTGCACTGGCTCCCCCTGCCCCCTGTATCACCTCCACTCTCCCACTCCACCACTGCACTGGCTCCCCTGCCCCCTGTATCACCTCCACTCTCCCACTCCACCACTGCACTGGCTTCCCCCTGCCCCCTGTATCACCTCCACTCTCCCACTCCACCACTGCACTGGCTCCCCTGCCCCCTGTATCACCTCCACTCTCCCACTCCACCACTGCACTGGCTCCCCCTGCCCCTGTATCACCTCCACTCTCCCACTCCACCACTGCACTGGCTCCCCTGCCCCCTGTATCACCTCCACTCTCCCACTCCACCACTGCACTGGCTCCCCTGCCCCCTGTATCACCTCTACTCTCCCACTCCACCACTGCACTGGCTTCCCCCTGTCCCCTGTATCACCTCCACTCTCCCACTCCACCACTGCACTGGCTCCCCCTGCCCCCTGTATCACCTCCACTCTCCCACTCCACCACTGCACTGGCTCCCCTGCCCCCTGTATCACCTCCACTCTCCCACTCCACCACTGCACTGGCTCCCCCTGCCCCTGTATCACCTCCACTCTCCCACTCCACCACTGCACTGGCTCCCCCTGCCCCTGTATCACCTCCACTCTCCCACTCCACCACTGCACTGGCTCCCCCTGCCCCTGTATCACCTCCACTCTCCCACTCCACCACTGCACTGGCTCCCCCTGCCCCTGTATCACCTCCACTCTCCCACTCCACCACTGCACTGGCTCCCCCTGCCCCCTGTATCACCTCCACTCTCCCACTCCACCACTGCACTGGCTCCCCCTGCCCCCTGTATCACCTCCACTCTCCCACTCCACCACTGCACTGGCTCCCCCTGCCCCTGTATCACCTCCACTCTCCCACTCCACCACTGCACTGGCTCCCCCTGTCCCCTGTATCACCTCCACTCTCCCACTCCACCACTGCACTGGTCCCCTGCCCCCTGTATCACCTCTACTCTCCCACTCCACCACTGCACTGGCTCCCCCCTGTCCCCTGTATCACCTCTACTCTCCCCCTCCACCACTGCACTGGCTCCCCCCTACGCCCTGTGCCACCTCTTCTCCCCCACTCCACCACTGCACTGGCTTCCCCCTGCCCCCTGTATCTCCTCAAAGTCATGTCCTTGCAGTGATGCGACCCTCCTCTTCATCTTCCCGGCCACACCTTCTAAACCTTTCTGCTTGGAAAACACCCCTGAGCAGCTTGTGGTCCGACCTCATTGCGGACATTTTCTCAACATAAGAATGTGCAACATTGGTGACAGCCCATGTGCAGTTAATAGCCTTGTGCGGGATTACAGAACACCTCTGCCCTGCTCTTTGGAGCTGTGTGAGGTAAGTGCGGTCGTCCTGTCTATTCCTCCTTGAGTCTGGGCAGGACCGCTCCCAGCTCAGTGTCAGTAGCATCTCTCATCACCATGCAGTCCCACTCGCTGTCTAACCAGCACAATGAGGGGCTGAGCCAATGTTTGCTTAGATGCTTTCAAATTCTTCTTGATACTCCATACTCAAAATGCAATGGGCTCCTTTCCTGCACAACCCTGTCATACATTTAGTCATGCCTGCAAAGCAGTCCTCACATGTTGCAGAGCACTCTACTAAGCCCAAAAAAGACAGGACCTCCCTATCATCTGATGGTCTCTCAATGTCTTATATGGTTTTAACTAAACCTTCCTATGACTTATCACCACCACCGCTCCATTCATGTCCCACATTGGTGATACAGTCAAAGCAAAGCTTGCATTTTCCCTGTTTTAGGGTTAGTGCAGCCTCTTGCAAGTCCCCAGACCACAACCTAATGCCCTGTCATGATCCTCTACTGTCCTGCCAAAAACAAATGATTTCCTAATTAAAACACACTACTCCTTGTGTCTTTCCCAATAAAGCATTATCCTTTTAAAGATGGACACAACGGATACTAGTCCAAATGGCCTCCTCTTGCATCTAAATGCTTCATGTGACATTATGACGTAGTGAATCCTCTTGAAGGCAGCTGCAACTTCACTTGATGGTAGTCACAGTCCAGGTGCAAAGTACTGGAGACCTGCACCTCCCCCACCATGCTCATTAGCTGCACTATGTTAGGCAATTGGGATCTGTCTATTAATTTCTTTTTGTTGACTGTGAGAAGGTCGACACATAATCTAATTTGATATGTGGGTTTTTTGACAACCACAACAGATGATATCTCAAATCTTTTATTAGCATCCATCTCTTATTATTTCTTCAGCTAGACTATGATGTCTTCCTTCAGGCTCATTTTATTTCTATTTAATTTAATTTCTAGAAACATTCAATGGTCCCAGCAACTCCAAGCCACTCCCCCAGGACATATATATCGGCCGCTGCAACCCTGCAGCGGTGAACCCCACAACTGCACGACTGAGCAAGGGTGTTGTGTTTGGTGCTGCAGGTGTTTGGTGCAGTGCAGTGCAGTGGAGGGGCCAAGGCAAACCCGGGTTGAACTCCCTCCTGAGGACCTCCTGAGGACCTTAAGCGTGAGTAAGGCGAAGGTGGAAGTAAGTTAGGGCTGAGCTGGAAAATGCTGTTGGAAGAGGTGGCGGGCCATTGCTTGGAGAGTATTCTGGAATGTCAGTACCCTTAAAACCCACTCATTGAGACCTTTCCCCATCACACCCTCCCCTTCGCTCCTCTTTTGTACTCAGCTTGCCTCTCAAGGTGCCCAAAATCATCCAGTGCACAAAGCCCAGCGGAAGACGTTGGCTGTAAGGAGGCAGTGGCAACATGGAGGGCTGTCTAAAGACCCAACCGCTGACCTCACTCCTGGGGGGACAATTTTATTTTTTTATTTGATTTGGCTGAATTTAATCAACCTTTCAAAATTCATTCAAACATACAATAGTGCAAACATTCATACAAATATATCTATTAAAAATTAATTATATTACTGTTCATTTCTCAACATTAGACTCTTCATAAACACAGTAGTGAGACAAACTTAATAAGATCAATAAAAACAGAAAAGAGAAAAAAACAGAAAAAGGAACAACAACCTCACTATATGACTAATGCAGACTACATAGTGCTAATATTTAACAGCCGTTTTCATTCTGATAATTTTTTCTCATCTTCCAAATTCAAGCTATTCAGAAAGTTAACAGCTGCAATTTGTATTGCCATGTTGTTGCACCCCAGCAATACCGCCCAACATTCAGTTTGGGATAAATTACCCAAGTAGTCACAGTGTCTTGTGAAGACAATTTCTCTTTTAGCCCTAATCATTGGGCACTCAGTAATCAGGTGCACAAGAGTTTAGGGAATAGTGTCAACTTTACAGAACCGACAAAAATTTTGATCTACACTCACAAGACGTCGTCTTGCTTTTATATCATTTGTGATCCACACATTGAAACAAAGTCGTATTATGCCATTATGATATTTCGGGGAAGGACATTGTATCAAATACGTAGGCAAAATGCCCAACCTTTTTGGTGGAAAACGTAATGTATCGCCATCACAAAAGGTTAGGCACTGAACACAAGTGCTGATCCAATCCATTTGATGTATCTTAAGTTTTGCTTTGTCGGGATTAGTCAATAGTAGGTCAATTGTTATGTCAGCTTTAGCCAAGATATGGTAAACTTTGTCCAACCAATTAGTTACAAAAGCATATTTGGCAGTAAACAAATGGTGTGAAAGGATTTTCAACAGTACATTTTCCTTGGTGGATAACAGGCATTTCCTAAATAAAGAGCAAAGACGCCACCTATCATGGGCCTGGAGTGAAAGCAGCCCGAGCTCATATCGCAACCACGCTATTGGTGTGCATTGAGGCAGATGGAGCACAGAATGGCAAAATTTAGCTTCCCATTGATTAAATTTGAAGGGGGACTCAATTAGCATGGATTCTAAACCATACAACAATATTTGGATGATTTTTTTGGTCCAAAAGTGCCACGCAGGCAGGATCGAGAATTTGCTAAATTTATACATGATCACGCGGGCTTGAGATATGGCAGAGGTTAACTTGCTCTCCACTCGCTCCAACTGACCTTGCCCTTTCCACTTTCCCTCAAAGATCATTCCCAAGTAGCAATAGTTGGGTACTACCTCAATTAGAATGGAATCAATGGACCAAACAAACGATAAGGGCCCTACACGTCTTGGTGAATATTGAACAATTTGCGTTTTAGATAAGTTAATGGACAGTTCATTTGGCTTTACATATTCTTGAAATGCCTTAAGTAAACGCTGTAATCCAACCTGGGTTCGAGATATTAATACCAGGTCATCAGCATACATGAGTGATTGAATTTGTTCATTGTTGAGCTTGGGGGAATCTGAAATGACCTTTGACAGCAGGTCTTTAACATCATGTATATAATAGTTAAAAACAGCAGAGTCTAGCGAGCATCCTTGCTTTAGTCCCCGATAGGTAGGAATTTTTTCTGACAACAGCCCGTCCACAGTTAGTCTAATGCGGATGGATGTGGCATTATGTAATGAGTAGATGATATCATATAGAGCAGAAGGGCAATTGTCTCTCAATAGCTTTTTCATTAGCAGACGGTGACTAACCGAATGGAATGCTGCGTTTAAGTCCATAAATGCAAAAAAAGACCTGTTGCTTGGTCTCTTGGCATTGTGCTTTAATGGCATTGAGGATCAGTAAATTGATGTTTGTTCCCATTCCCGCCAGAAATCCTGTCTGATTAGAGTCACGATGATTGCAGGTTCCAGTCCAGCTGTTATATTCCTGAAGGACCAGCCTTGTAAAGATCTTGCCCTGAGCGTCTAAGAGCGCTCTTGGGCGATAATTAGCTGGAACAGTTTGATCGCCTTTTTTGAATATGGGAATGATTATAGAGGATTTTCATGACAACGGTATATTGCATGTGTGTAATATGTCTGTGAAAATGGTAGACAGTTTGTGAGGCCAAATCTGTGGGTGTGTTTTAAACATCTTGTTGGATAACCCGTTGGGCCCTTCTGCTCGTGAAGAACTGATTTTTTTAAAGATGGCATGAATTGTTTCGTTAGAGGCTTCAACTTGCCAGGGAGATGTAGAGATTGGTTCGTAAGAACAACCTGCATACTGTGGATCAGCATATAAGGTTGAAAAGTGGTTGATCCACACCTGCTCAGACACTCCATTTAATTGGGCATCTGCTTGTTGATGGCAAGTGTGATTATTTAACAAAAACCACATTCCAGAGGAATTTTTGTTAAGCATGGCATGAGCCATGGCTTCACTCATCTTGTTGGAATATGGTAGACTTCCGTCCACGAAGCCAATTCTTGTACTTGCATTTTGCAGATTTTAAGTCTTGCCACTTGGAAGATGATACGGAAGTGAGAATTTGCCTTTTGGTTTTCTTAAATTCAGCTTTTTTTGCGATGTTGGAGTCAAAGGCATGTAGATGTCTGCTAACGTTACCCCGAGGGACTGTAACCGTTCGAGCAAAGGCATGTAGCAATTCGGTGTACTGATTTCTAGATGACACTTTCGAGTTGTCATCAACCAGATGCTCGAACTGAGTCAATGAATCAAGATTCCATTTCAGACGCGTACGTGATCTATTGACTCCTACATTAGCATGATGATAGACTTCACATCGTTTTGGCATCAGTTCAAATTCTAACTGAAGGATCAGTAGATTGTGATCACTATTAGGGTGGTCTTTAATGGTAAATGAACTGATCCTTTGAAATAATTTGAAGTCGACATACATGAGGTCGATTATGCTGGTAAGTGAACCGCGATGCCAAGTATGATGAGCCGGGATGTCACCCTGGACTGAGCCATTCACCATGTGATATTTTCTCTCATGCATTAGTGATTTCCACTTGGGTACTGCTTGATTTTGTGAGCTGACTTTCCAACAATCTAGATTTAGGTCATCTAATAGGATGGTATATGTGATTGAATTGTCTAACGAGATGAGAAGAAACATGTCATGGAGACCAGCAAAAAAGGTTTCATCGGACATGCTGACAACATTTCGATACATGCTGATCACGGCAAAGACTTTCTTGCCATGAGTCATTTTAACTAGCTGTATGTGTATTCCCACAGAAGCCCATGGAACAATTCAGAAACCTGCTTTAATGTTTGCAACAACAAGAAGGCCTGATGATGGTCTGCCCCCAGTGCGAATGGCGGGAATAAGTGATAATTCGTAGTTGTCCCACAATGGACGTTTAAATAGCCATGTCTCCTGCAACGCTATGATGTGATAAGGTTCGCACATCTCTCTAAATGAGCTGGATAAATGACTATGACCCCTGGAATTCCAGCTGACAATACTCACTTTGACAAGAGTTTTAGATTGTGTGAGTAATAATTTTGATGGTTATTGATGTGAACTCTCAGATACCCAATTTTGACTGATTTCCCGCCGAGTGCCTTGGTAGATCTTATGTGTTATGATCAATGTTTTGGTTTTGAGTGAGGCATTCTGAGGGTCTTCTGCTAGCAAGAACCCCATATCAAACAGAAGCATTTTGCTGTGCCAAATCGAGTGCCAGACCACTCCTGATGGAATCCAGAGTCTAACTACAGAAAGCGGTGAATCTGTCAAAAATTCAATCTGATCTATATCTAGTGTGGAGATATGACACAATTCATCAATTTCACCAAATATGTTTAGTACACTTTGCCGATTAAGATCGTAAATCGGATGGTTGCCCTCTCTACATTTTAAGATCAATGTGTGGAGGTTCGCACGTTGTGGGTGGAGATGTCGAGAGGGCAACCGAGTTTCAGGTCTACGTGGTGTCCATTTCGCAGAGGCTGGAGTACTAGGCAATTTGGAAGACCACTAATTCCTTTGATTCTGTAAGTCTCTTGGTTCACTTGAGTTAGCTACTTTAGGAAAGCCAGTCAAATCACTGTCCCTTCGAGACACATTGTTAGAACAGGGGGCTGACCAACTACTTGCGCGAGTGCCATCGTGAAATTCCTGGATAGATATTCATCCACTTTTTTTTCAGTTCATCAGTCATTATCTGGGGGACAACATTATCCAGTGAGCAAGGCTGTGGTGGTAGAGGTGCAAAAGAAACTGATTTGGGCTGGATCGGAGGAACCATTACCGATTGTGATGACACTATTGGGGCCAAAAAAACAGCTCCTACTATCTTCTGGGAATCAGAGGTCATAATAGACCTGCCGCAACGTAGAAGGAGTGGCGACTGTGTCAATTTTGTCAGTAGGAATTTTCTGAACATCACAAAGTGCGTGGATCAGCTGTGAAAGTGGAGAAAGATTCACGGCTGTCTTCGATTTCACACTGGTATCTGGTATTGCAGAAGTAGCCTGGATATTTACTTCTTTTGTTTTGGGTTGCTCAGGCACAGTGGGACTGAGCCAGTGGATTGGCGAACTTCAGTCAAGGCTGATGATTTACCAAGTGCTGTAAAAAAGGTATTAAGAGTGCTTTTTGGATTTTTAGATCCAATCATGTTTTTTGTTTTCTTAAGCGGTATTATTGATTTTTTTTTTATTGTTAAACTCGGGATTTTTGGATTTCAGGTGTTGTAGATGACTTTGCCCATTAGAACAACCGAGTTGAATATTTGACTTCTCCACATGTCGCGGGGGTGGTTCATCGCTCAGAATTGCATTGGGTGAAGTCGGAGTGATTTTCTCCACATGGGATGCCACAGGGCCTATAATGCCCGAAATTGGCGGAAGAGGATAAGGGGCCAAATCAACCGGAGTCACCACCAAAGATGTTTGTATTGGCAATTGAGCATTAAAGGGGTCTGCAATATCTGGATCTGAGGGTCTGGAGATCATGATAAGACTCATCGGGAAATTCCTTGCTTAGGGAGGCTTTGGACAACTGTTGCAGGGACAGCCATTTCATTAAATCCTCAAATTGTAGAGAAATTGTAGAGTTTAAGGATTCAAAGAGTTTGCACAGACTATATACAGCAGTATTAATTGCTGTGAGGGCTGGTTGTATCAAAAGTAGAGTTTGTGCGGTATTGTCAGTTGAATAAGGTTGGTTGGGACAGGGGGTCGGTAATGTGAGTGAATTGAGCATTGGTAATGCATTTGCATGAGATGGGTTACAAGACGCAGAAGTGGCACTAGATATGGTCAGACTCACGTATACTGGCATGAATTGAGAGTGCGATGGAGTCTGATAGGAGTTGGGGAAATGCAATTGGAGAAATGGACAGTCTCGAGTTGCGAAACCCTTGACAGTTTTTGGTGGATTCCATCATGGTCTTATCCGAGATTGGCTGAGGATTGACACGCCTTGGTGGCGTGCAGTGAGATACATTCACTTTGCCAATGGTCAAAGGGGAAGGTGTGTGTGCCTCGCTTGGTGAAATGGTAACTGGGGACACTGGCAAAGATATGCCAGTTCTGCTATCTCAAAAATTAAAAGGAAATCCTGTTTGCATGTTAGCAGATCGTGGAGTAACAGATGTGGCAGAAAGGTTTGAGGAAGCAAGGCAGAGTCTAAAGGGCCTTGTGACGTAAGATTGGAATGGGTGACAAGCAACAATGGTAAAATGGGAGGCATACTGGTTGTTAGTTTATAAGAGGTGTAAGAAGTCATCAAGAAACAGGACAGTAAATGCAGAAAAAATTGAGACACAGAACAAAGCAATACAAGACACGGTACAAGGCGCAGCCAATATGCTCTGTGAGTGGATTAGCCAAAAAAACAGTAACACAGTAGAGCGCAGGAGACAGGAACCAGAATATATTATACAGACCGTCTCACCTAGAAGAGAGTAGAGTGAGGCAAACCAAATGTAAAATAAAGCAGAGCTCGACCACGACTCCGTGACTACGCGGCTAAGCGGCCAAGCGGTACTTATCTTGGTACTTGCCCGAGATGCGCGTGCTTGATGCACATGTGTTTGCAAATTTAAACTCAATCCAATGAGAAAGCACGATGCTGAGCCAATCCAAGCTTGACAGAGGCGGGCTCAAGGTATCTGTCAATCAAGCTAGGAAAAACAGAAAGACGAAATTAGCACAACGTTCGTGCAAAGTTCTTGCAAAGTTCTTACAAAGTTCTTTCAAAGACTCTTTCAAAGGGTCACAGGTGCGCTCATGATGACCATAATCACCATACACAGTCACTACTTCACCTGTGAGCGTTCATTAAGTTCGTTAAGTTCACCGCCAGCACAGCACAGCAAAACAGGAGGCAGTGAGCGAGTCACCACAATTGGAGCTGAAGCAGCGTTCACCGCGGCCAAGCAGTACTTATCTCGGTACTGGGGGGACAATTGGAAGCTACCTGCTAATTGATCCCGTGGGGGAGGCTCACTTGTTGATTGAAGAGAATCACCAATTTCTGGGGGACAGTAAAGACGCCTTTGGAGGGGTTCTTACAGCACCAGATGATTGCCACCAGGGAGCGATGTTCAGCAATTTGGGGGGTCTGTTTGACATGTGCCCGGAGTAGGTTGCACACACAAGAACCAAGACGCTCCAGTCTTTAACAGAAGTGCGCCCCCTGCTGGGGGGAATTCTACATGTAGTGACATGGTTAATGACAAAGCTAAAGGATCTGTTGGCATGATTGTTTCCCCCCTTCAACTTCATTTGGCACCACCTGGCACAGTGAGCTCCCAGATTCCATTTTGGCCCTTATCATGTCTTCCCAGCATTTAAATCTGACCCATCATATCTCAGGTCGGTGAAACTGGTATTCCCTGTAAGGGAGGCTGTCATCCCAACTGCACCCGCAAGTAGTAGCATGTCACCAAGTTCTGGCTCTGCTTTCTCTTCTGCAACCTCCAGCCTGGGTCTTGTTCCTGTTCTTGCCATCGACCCTTGTAGTGACGTTCCTTCATCTACCCCAGCTCCATTCTCCCGGGCCAAGATGGACAGAGCAATTCATGATGCACTTGTACGCAATCTCCCCTCTCGCTCCTCTCGTCGCGCCTGGAGTGAGCTTTTGTCACCCACGAGCTCAGGGGCTAGCTCTTTTCTTCGTCTAACCCCACTTAGGTCTTCCAAGCCCCCCGAAACTCAACCAATCTTGGTATTTATGTGGTAACTGATCCACCTGCCGAGGACGACTGTATACCTAGGGGGTGCAAGTGCAACCAAGTGCTTGCTGAGCTGGCAGTAATCTGAAAACAGCTCTCATCCTGATGGAGACTCAGGAGAGGGGGGAAGGGAGGCCGCAATGGGAGTCCTGTACCGCTCTAATCACTTGCAACGGGCCTAGTAATCCACCCTCGGAACGCCCCACAGAACAGAGTCCAGCAACTCCTGAAATGAATGCTCTCCGCCACAATCTGGCACCTGGGAGATTACATCCTGTCAATGCCGCCTGCATACAATGTTAAGACCAGGGAGATTAACGGGGAGCCCAAACCTAAGGCAAAGCCCACTTTATTGGTGGACCATGTTCCAGGCTCCATGGGTACACAATGCTCTAGCCCGAGGAAACTAGAGTACATGCTCCACGGCACAGAGGGAGTATGTTTAAATACCATGATCAAGGAGGGTCTAGATATGCCACTGCGTGGTATGCAGTCTTTATAACGAACATTTTAGATCGAATGAATATATAACGAAAATGATATAACGAAAAACATAAAAATATATGTGGGAGTGGGATAAAGGGTTAAATTGTGTGGGGAAATGGCTTGGGTGGAATTTTAGGGGTGGGAAATGGAGGTTTGGGGGACCCCCAAAAAAACCCCAAAAACTCATTATGTTTTGTCATTATATCATTTTCGTTATATGTGCATTATTTATAAGATGATTCGTTATAAAGACATGTAACCCCACTGTATATCTTCACGGGGTACCCAAACTGCTGAAGAGCAAGCTAGAACCAAGGGAAGCCCTCCTGAACAAAGCCTACACTGGTTGCGGACCGTTAGAGGTTGCACTTTTGTCTCCAGGGATGCCATGGCGGGATGTTGTAGGCTCTAAATCGTTTTTTGGGACAGGAGAGTGGTCAAAGGGGTCCTGGGAAGAAGTGGGGGGGTTGCTCAGACGGCCAAGAGCGGGATTTTAATCAGTCCCCACTCCTAAGCAGGACTCGATGGGCCACCTGGAACACCCCAGTTGAACACTCCCCTAACTGGCGTGAACCTTACACCCCTGAGGAGATGCGTAGCAGGGACTAATGTAGTTGGGCCCATGGAGTTGGCGATACCTTGAATTGGACTGATTTCCTCGCATGGTCGTGCTTTCCCTCAACTTCTTATTTTCTGATGTGCTGAATGATGTTTTGCATTATTTTGTATAATATTTTGATATGATGCACGTTCATGGTCGAATAAAGTTATGATGACAAATTTATAGAGCGGCTTCGCATAAATTAATAAGTTGATACAACATTCAGCAATGATTGGTATTGTAATCGTCATTTGCATAGCGCTCTTTCCCCATGTGTATGGCCTCAATGCACTTTGTGGTTGGACCGAAGTCCATGTCTGGGCGATTCTGCCAGGTTAGGACTTTGGAGGGCTGGCTTGGCTAAAAGGTCCTACAGGCCGATTTGCGGCTACTGTGAGCGATCCCATAGGCGATTTATGAGAAATGGATACATGTTCTGGAGAGTGTGAGAACACCTCTCGGTCATTTATTGGTGCTGAATACTGACCATCTTGCACCTTGTAGCCATCGAAGCCCAAGGAAAAAAGAGGCACATTAGTGTTCAAGATGGTTGAAGCTATTAGAGGAGAGGTTATATGAAGCACCACTTTATCATTCGGTCTCTCTTCTGGAAATTCGACGATGTGCAAATCTTCAGAGGTTATCGCACGTAGTCCTGGTACGTGATGTAGTAATTTTATGATGTTACTACAATTTAGAATCAAGTTGTCAGAAGACTGTAGGCTCTCAACCAGTAATCTGACCAAGGTTAGTTGCAATGTACTCCTGGTTAGATTACTCCTTCTCCGTGTGGGGTCACCTTTAGAATTTCTTATAGAATGACCCTAGTTTGTTTTGCGGCTGCATTTTGCAACCCTTTTCTCACAATCTAGTTATTGACTCTCCCACAGCTCCCCATCAGTGAGATTGTGGTCCATCGTCTTTGTAATTTGTGTGTAGTAACTTCTGTTTATCTCCTGTTGTTTTGCCTGCATTGTCAGAAAAATCAGACTCTTCGACTGCACTGTCGCAGGTGGTGTTAGGGTCATCTTGTCAATGTTAGGACTGGACTGTTCAAGAGAAGACTCAGATTCCACCTGATTAGATTCTTCTGTGTCACGTATTGGCACTTCTTTCCCAATGACAACAAGTCTTCCCGCAACCGGGGCTCTTACTGTTTTTATGTCCATTGGTATGTTAGCACCAGTTTGTGTTTTTTCACTAGCCATAGTAATAGACTCAACAACGTCCTCGTATTCAGTGTCGTCATATGTTGACATATTTAGCAATTCAGTTGGATTGTCATGCTCCGCACTCTCTTTATCAATTAGAGTATCTCTACTTTGAACAACAGGAGGAGTTGCGGCAGCTTGATTTTGTACTGGCTTAGTCAATTGTTTGTTGTTTTCAGTAGCTAGCACATGAACCATCTTAATAATTCGAAGAAATTTGCGTGCTCCATTCAGTTTATTCCCTTTCTTTGCCGGTAGATTTTTAGCTTTTTTGCGTAGAGGCACGCTCTGTTGTTTTCCAGTGCCCGTGCTTAAGGATGTCTCAGCCTCTTTATTAAAAGTAGGGAATAGTGTTGGAGCTGTGTTTGGGATGGATTTTTTCCCAGCCAGGCTTGTGAATGTGGCAGTCCGGAAATAAGGGTGCCGCTAGCAACGTACGTCACCCTTCACGGACACCACACTCCCTCTGCGGTCGGAGGCCATTACGCCTGACAGGCAGACCAGCCGGGCGCAATGGCACCCACCTGCAGAGTTTTCACAGAAGCACTGTGCTTCTGTGAAGTGTGAACCCATTCCCGTGGAGTTCCATGGTACTCCACTGGAATGGGGACTTACCAAATCTGCCGCCTGACTTCCCTCTCTGCCGTGACTTGTAATGTCCCGGTGGTACCGGGAAGTCAGGTGGAGGATTTGGTGTTACAAGGATGGCCGCAACCTTCCGTTAACACCGGCGGGTTACTGCCGTTCTCGTAATGAGGGCCAAGCAGCACAACAATGACAAGTATTTTGTACATTCCCAAATCTTGCACCAGTGGGTATTTGTCAGGGAAGATGACAGCAAACTCAACATTTGTGGACCCTCAGCTTACCAGCAGTGGTACCCCAATGTCCTCCAACAGAGTCTGTGGTTATTCTAATCCAGCTGGTTGGTGTAATATAATAGCCCCTGCTAACGGATTCAACCACATATATCACCATTGCCAATCCCCCCAGACCTTGGATGAGAGGGAAACCCAGGGAGACTCTGCACTGAGCTCCTGTCTTGACTGAAAGGTGAGCTGTATCTGCGTGCAAGAGGCGAGAAAGTGCACTACTATTTGCACGCAAGAGGCTAGCAAGTGCACTACTATCTGCGTGCAAGAGGCGAGCAAGTGCACTACTATCTGCACGCAAGAGGCTAGCAAGTGCACTACTATCTGCGTGCAAGAGGCTAGCAAGTGCACTACTATCTGCGCGCAAGAGGCGAGCAAGTGCACTACTATCTGCGTGCAAGAGGCGAGCAAGTGCACTACTATCTGCACGCAAGAGGCTAGCAAGTGCACTACTATCTGCGTGCAAGAGGCGAGCAAGTGCACTACTATCTGCATGCAAGAGGCGAGCAAGTGCACTACTATCTGCGTGCAAGAGGCTAGCAAGTGCACTACTATCTGCGTGCAAGAGGCTAGCAAGTGCACTACTATCTGCGCGCAAGAGGCGAGCAAGTGCACTACTATCTGCACGCAAGAGGCTTGCAAGTGCACTACTATCTGCATGCAAGAGGCGAGCAAGTGCACTACTATCTGCACGCAAGAGGCGAGCAAGTGCACTACTATCTGCATGCAAGAGGCGAGCAAGTGCACTACTATCTGCGTGCAAGAGGCGAGCAAGTGCACTACTATCTGCGTGCAAGAGGCGAGCAAGTGCACTACTATCTGCGTGCAAGAGGCGAGCAAGTGCACTACTATCTGCGTGCAAGAGGCTAGCAAGTGCACTACTATCTGCACGCAAGAGGCTAGCAAGTGCACTACTATCTGCGCGCAAGAGGCGAGCAAGTGCACTACTATCTGCGTGCAAGAGGCGAGCAAGTGCACTACTATCTGCACGCAAGAAGCTTGCAAGTGCACTACTATCTGCACGCAAGAGGCGAGCAAGTGCACTACTATCTGCACGCAAGAGGCGAGCAAGTGCACTACTATCTGCACACAAGAGGCTAGCAAGTGCACTACTATCTGCGTGCAAGAGGCGAGCAAGTGCACTACTATCTGCGTGCAAGAGGCGAGCAACTGCACTACTATCTGCACGCAAGAGGCTAGCAAGTGCACTACTATCTGCATGCAAGAGGCGAGCAAGTGCACTACTATCTGCACGCAAGAGGCGAGCAAGTGCACTACTATCTGCGTGCAAGAGGCGAGCAAGTGCACTACTATCTGCGTGCAAGAGGCGAGCAAGTGCACTACTATCTGCCTGCAAGAGGCGAGCAAGTGCACTACTATCTGCGTGCAAGAGGCGAGCAAGTGCACTACTATCTGCGTGCAAGAGGCTAGCAAGTGCACTACTATCTGCGTGCAAGAGGCGAGCAAGTGCACTACTATCTGCGTGCAAGAGGCTAGCAAGTGCACTACTATCTGCTGCACAAGAGGCTAGCAAGTGCACTACTATCTGCACGCAAGAGGCTAGCAAGTGCACTACTATCTGCGTGCAAGAGGCGAGCAAGTGCACTACTATCTGCGTGCAAGAGGCGAGCAACTGCACTACTATCTGCACGCAAGAGGCTAGCAAGTGCACTACTATCTGCATGCAAGAGGCGAGCAAGTGCACTACTATCTGCACGCAAGAGGCGAGCAAGTGCACTACTATCTGCGTGCAAGAGGCGAGCAAGTGCACTACTATCTGCATGCAAGAGGTGAGCAAGTGCACTACTATCTGCATGCAAGAGGTGAGCAAGTGCACTACTATCTGCGTGCAAGAGGCTTGCAAGTGCACTACTATCTGCGTGCAAGAGGCGAGCAAGTGCACTACTATCTGCATGCAAGAGGCTTGCAAGTGCACTACTATCTGCACGCAAGAGGCGAGCAAGTGCACTACTATCTGCACGCAAGAGGCGAGCAAGTGCACTACTATCTGCGCGCAAGAGGCGAGCAAGTGCACTACTATCTGCACGCAAGAGGCGAGCAAGTGCACTACTATCTGCGTGCAAGAGGCGAGCAAGTGCACTACTATCTGCACGCAAGAGGCTAGCAAGTGCACTACTATCTGCACGCAAGAGGCGAGCAAGTGCACTACTATCTGCACGCAAGAGGCGAGCAAGTGCACTACTATCTGCACGCAAGAGGCGAGCAAGTGCACTACTATCTGCACGCAAGAGGCTTGCAAGTGCACTACTATCTGCACGCAAGAGGCGAGCAAGTGCTCTACTCTTTGGAACCACCTCCCCGGGGTACAAATATGGGTTCAAAAGTCTGTAATGATGAAAGGGAGGGGTGAGACTATAGCAGGAAATGGTTTGAGGCAATTTTGATAGATCCTACTTGAAAAGTAAGTTCAGCACTGGGCAGAAAACACCTAAACCCTCCTTGTTGGAGGAGATTGGGTCAGCCAGTAATTCAAGTAGGGCTAGACGTTAATCCTTCAGATTCGGGGTACACCTGTTACTCTGGAAATGTGGATGAGAACCAAAAGCCCCATGTGTGAAATCTTGGCCACCCCATAAAAGCAAACGGGTAAAATGGGGCAAAATAAACAGATGCTGTAAAGCTGAAAAATAGAAGTTAATGTTTAATACTAAAATATTTGAACAAAAGCCTCTTCCTGTCTTTGAACGCCCAAAGGTGACTCAGTGCCTGAAAAGGGGGTCCAGAAGAATCAGAAGAACCAGTCACAGCTTCGGATCCAGGCAAATGGTAGCCATCAAGGAAACAGAGGAGCCCTGCATGTAAAGTGAAAAGGGACAGCAAAGAGGGAGATCCCTGGATGGGAAGGCTGGATGTCCACTTAGCAAGAAGAGGAAACAAGACCACACAGCACACAGCATTGACTGGAGCCTTAGCAAGAAGGGCAAGGAAGACCACACAGCACACAGCATTGACTGGAGCCTTAGCAAGAAGGGCAAGGAAGACCACAGAGCACACAGCATTGACTGGAGCCTTAGCAAGAAGGACAAGGATGACCACACAGCCCAAAGCATTGCCTGGAGCCTTAGCAAGAAGGGCAAGGAAGACCACGCAGCACACAGCATTGACTGGAGCCTTAGCAAGAAGGAAAATGATGACCACACAGCACAACGCATTGACTGGAGCCTTAGCAAGAAGGGCAAAGAAGACCACACAGCACACAGCATTGACTAGAGCCCTAGCAAGAAGGGCAAGGAAGAGCACACAGCACACAGCACTGACTGGAGCCTTAGCAAGAAGGGCAAGGAAGGAAGACCACACAGCATACAGCATTGACTGGAGCCTTAGCAAGAAGGACAAGGATGACCACACAGCACAAAGCATTGACTGGAGCCTTAGCAAGAAGGGCAAGGAAGGAAGACCACACAGCACACAGCATTGACTGGAGCCCTAGCAAGAAGGGCAAGGAAGACCACACAGCACACGGCACTGACTGGAGCCTTAGCAAAAAGGGCAGAGAAGACTACACAGCACAAAGCATTGACTGGAGCATTAGCAAGAAGGGCAAGGAAGACCACACAGCACACAGCATTGACTGGAGCCTTAGCAAGAAGGGCAAGGAAGACCACACAGCACACAGCATTGACTGGAGCCTTAGCAAGACGGGCAAGGAAGACCACACAGCACAAGCATTGACTGGAGCCTTGCAAGAAGGGCAGGAAGACTACACAGCACAAAGCATTGACTGGAGCCTTAGCAAGAAGGGCAAGGAAGACCACACAGCACACATCATTGACTGGAGCCTAGCAAGAAGGGCAAGGAAGACCACACAGCACACAGCACTGACTGGAGCCTTAGCAAGAAGGGCAGGAAGACTACACAGCACAACGCATTGACTGGAGCCTTAGCAAGAAGGCAAGGAAGACTAACACAGGACACAGCATTGACTGGAGCCTTAGCAAAAGGGCAGAGAAGTCTACACAGCACAAAGCACTGACTGAGCTTAGCAAGAAGGGCAAGGAAGACCACACAGCACACAGCATTGACTGGAGCCCTAGCAAGAAGGGCAAGGAAGATCACACAACACACAGCACTGACTGGAGCCTTAGCAAAAAGGGCAAGGAAGACCACACAGCATTGGATGGAGCCTTAGCAAGAAGGACAAGGATGACCACACAGCACAAAGCATTGACTGGAGCCTTAGTAAGAAGGGCAAGAAAGGAAGACCATACAGCACACAGCATTGACTGGAGCTTTAGCAAGAAGGGCAAGGAAGACCACACAGCACACAGCATTGACTGGAGAATTCGTAAGAAGTGCAGAGAAGACTTCACAGCAGAAAGCATTGACTGGAGCCTTAGCAAGAAGGGCAAGGAAGACTACACAGCACACAGTATTGACTGGAGCCTTAGCAAGAAGGGCAAGGAAGACCACACAGCACACAGCACTGACTGGAGCCTTAGCAAGAAGGGCAAGGAAGACTACACAGCACAAAGCATTGACTGGAGCCTTAGCAAGAAGGGCAAGGAAGACCACACAGCACACAGCATTGACTGGAGCCTTAGCAAGAAGGGCAAGGAAGAAGACCACACAGCACACAGCATTGACTGGAGCCTTAGCAAGAAGGACAAGGAAGACCACACAGCACACAGCATTGACTGGAGCCTTAGCAAGAAGGGCAAGGAAGGAAGACCACACAGCACACAGCATTGACTAGAGCCCTAGCAAGAAGGGCAAGGAAGACCACACAGCACACGGCACTGACTGGAGCCTTAGCAAGAAGGGCAGAGAAGACTACACAGCACACAGCACTGACTGGAGCCTTAGCAAAAAGGGCAGAGAAGACTACACGGCACAAAGCATTGACTGGAGCCTTAGCAAGAAGGGCAATGAAGACCACACAGCACACAGCATTTACTTGAGCCTTAGCAAGAAGGGCAAGGAAGACTGCACTGCAAACAGCATTGACTGGAGCCTTAGCAAGATGGGCAAGGAAGACCACACAGCACACAGCATTGACTGGAGCCTTAGAAAAAAGGGCAGAGAAGACTACACAGCACAAAGCATTGACTGGAGCCTTAGCAAGAAGGGTAAGGAAGACCACACAGCACACAGCATTGACTGGAGCCCTAGCAAGAAGGCAGGGAAGACCACACAGCACACAGCACTGACTGGAGTCTTAGCAAGAAGGGCAGGGAAGACTACACAGCACAAAGCATTGACTGGAGCCTTAGCAAGAAGGGCAAGGAAGACTACACAGGACACAACATTGACTGGAGCCTTAGAAAAAAGGGCAGAGAAGGCTACACAGCACAAAGCACTGACTGGAGCCTTAGCAAGAAGGGCAAGGAAGACCACACAGCACACAGCACTGACAGGAGCCCTAGCAAGAAGAGCAAGGAAGATCACACAACACACGGCACTGACTGGAGCCTTAGCAAAAAGGGCAAGGAAGACCACACAGCATTGACTGGAGCCTTAGCAAGAAGGGCAAGAAGACACACAGCACACAAGCATTGACTGGAGCCTTAGCAAGAAGGGCAAGGAAGAGACCACACAGCACACAGCATTGACTGGAGCCTTAGCAAGAAGGACAAGGATGACCACACAGCACAAAGCATTGACTGGAGCCTTAGCAAGAAGGGCAAGGAAGCAAGACCACGCAGCACACAGCCTCGACTGGAGCCCTAGCAAGAAGGGCAGGGAAGACCACACAGTACACGGCACTGACTGGAGCCTTAGCAAGAAGGGCAGAGAAGACTACACAGCACAAAGCATTGACTGGAGCCTTAGCAAGAAGGGCAAGGAAGACTATGCAGCACACAGCATTGACTGGAGCCTTACAAATAAGGGCAGAGAAACTACACAGCACAAGCCACTGACTGGAGCCTTAGCAAGAAGGGCAATGAAGACCACACAGCACACAGCATTGACTGGAGCCTTAGCAAGAAGGGCAAGGAAGACCACACTGCACACAGCATTGACTGGAGCCTTAGCAAGAAGGGCAAGGAAGACCACACAGCACACAGCATTGACTGGAGCCTTAGCAAAAAGGGCAGAGAAGACTACACAGCACAAAGCATTGACTGGAGCCTTAGCAAGAAGGGCAAGGAAGACCACACAGCACACAGCATTGACTGGAGCCCTAGCAAGAAGGCAGAGAAGACCACACAGCACACAGCACTGACTGGAGCTCTTAGCAAGAAGGCAGGAAGACTACACAGCACAAAGCATTGACTGAAGCCTTAGCCAAGAAGGGCAAGGAAGACTACACAGGACACAGCATTGACTGGAGGCCTTAGCAAAAAGGGCAGAGAAGACTACACAGCACAGAGCATGACTGGAGCCTTAGCAAGAAGGGCAAGGAAGACCACACAGCAGACAGCATTGACTGGAGCCTTAGCAAGAAGGGCAAGGAAGACCACACAGCACACAGCATTGACTGGAGCCTTAGCAAAAAGGGCAAAGAAGACTACACAGCACAACACACTGACTGGAGCCTTAGCAAGAAGGGCAAGGAAGAGCACACAGCACACAGCATTGATTGGAGCCTTAGCAAGAAGGACAAGGATGACCACACAGCACAAAGCATTGACTGGAGCCTTAGCAAGAAGGGCAAGGAAGGAAGACCACACAGCACACAGCATTGACTGGAGCCTTAGCAAGAAGGACAAGGATGACCACACAGCACAAAGCATTGACTGGAGCCTTAGCAAGAAGGGCAAGGAAGACCACACAGCACAAGCATTGACTGGAGCCTTAGCAAGAAGGGCAGAGAAGACCACACAGCACACAGCATTGACTGGAGCCTTAGCAAGAAGGGCAGAGAAGACTACACAGCACACAGCATTGACTGGAGCCTTAGCAAAAAGGGCAGAGAAGACTACACAGCACAAAGCATTGACTGGAGCCTTAGCAAGAAGGGCAAGGAAGGAAGACCACACAGCACACAGCATTGACTGGAGCCTTAGCAAGAAGGACAAGGATGACCACACAGCACAAAGCATTGACTGGAGCCTTAGCAAGAAGGGCAAGGAAGCAAGACCACCAGCACACAGCCTTGACTGGAGCCCTAGCAAGAAGGGCAGGGAAGACCACACAGCACACGGCACTGACTGGAGCCTTAGCAAGAAGGGCAGAGAAGACTACACAGCACAAAGCATTGACTGGAGCCTTAGCAAGAAGGGCAAGGAAGACTACGCAGCACACAGCATTGACTGGAGCCTTACAAATAAGGGCAGAGAAAACTACACAGCACAACCCACTGACTGGAGCCTTAGCAAGAAGGGCAATGAAGACCACACAGCACACAGCATTGACTGGAGCCTTAGCAAGAAGGGCAAGAAGACTGCACAGCACACAGCATTGACTGGAGCCTTAGCAAGAAGGGCAAGGAAGACCACACAGCACACAACATTGACTGGAGCCTTAGCAAAGAAGGGCAAGAGAAGACCAACACAGCACAAAGCATTGACTGGAGCCTTAGCAAGAAGGGCAAGGAAGACCACACAGCACAAAGCATTGACTGGAGCCTTAGCAAGAAGGGCAAGGAAGACCACACAGCACACAGCATTGACTGGAGCCTTAGCAAGAAGGGCAGGGAAGACCACACAGCACAAAGCATTGACTGAGCCTTAGCAAGAAGGGCAAGGAAGACTACACAGCAGACACAGCATTGACTGGAGCCTTAGCAAAAAGGGCAAGGAAGACTACACAGCACAAAGCATTGACTGGACCTTAGCAAGAAGGGCAAGGAAGACCACACAGCACACGCATTGACTGGAGCCTTAGCAAGAAGGGCAAGGAAGACCACACAACACACGGCACAGACTGGAGCCTTAGAAAAAAGGGCAAGGACACCACACAGCATTGACTGGAGCCTTAGCAAGAAGGGCAAAGAAGACCACACAGCACACAGCATTGACTGGAGCCTTAGCAAGAAGGGCAGAAAAAACCACACAGCACACAGCATTGACTGGAGCCTTAGAAAACAGGGCAGAGAAGACTACACAGCACAAAGCATTGACTGGAGCCTTAGCAAGAAGGGTAAGGAAGACCACACAGCACACAGCATTGACTGGAGCCCTAGCAAGAAGGGCAAGGAAGACCACACAGCACACAGCACTGACTGGAGTCTTAGCAAGAAGGGCAGGGAAGACTACACAGCACAAAGCATTGACTGAAGCCTTACCAAGAAGGGCAAGGAAGACTACACAGGACACAGCATTGACTGGAGCCTTAGCAAAAAGGGCAGAGAAGACTACACAGCACAAAGCACTGACTGGATCCTTAGCAAGAAGGGCAAGGAAGACCACACAGCACACGGCATTGAGAGGAGCCCTAGCAAGAAGGGCAAGGAAGACCACACAGGACACAGCATTGACTGGAGCCTTAGCAAAAAGGGCCAAGAAGACTACACAGCACAACACACTGACTGGAGCCTTAGCAAGAAGGGCAAGGAAGAGCACACAGCACACAGCATTGATTGGAGCCTTAGCAAGAAGGACAAGGATGACCACACAGCACAAAGCATTGACTGGAGCCTTAGCAAGAAGGGCAAGGAAGGAAGACCACACAGCACACAGCATTGACTGGAGCCTTAGCAAGAAGGACAAGGATGACCACACAGCACAAAGCATTGACTGGAGCCTTAGCAAGAAGGGCAAGGAAGGAAGACCACACAGCACACAGCATTGACTAGAGCCCTAGCAAGAAGGGCAAGGAAGACCACACAGCACACGGCACTGACTGGAGCCTTAGCAAGAAGGGCAGAGAAGACTACACAGCACACAGCACTGACTGGAGCCTTAGCAAAAAGGGCAGAGAAGACTACACAGCACAAAGCATTGACTGGAGCCTTAGCAAGAAGGGCAATGAAGAAGACCACACAGCACACAGCATTGACTGGAGCCTTAGCAAGAAGGACAAGGATGACAACACAGCACAAAGCATTGACTGGAGCCTTAGCAAGAAGGGCAAGAAGAAGACCACACAGCACACAGCTTGACTGGAGCCCTAGCAAGAAGGGCAGGGAAGACCACACAGCACACGCATTGACTGGAGCCTTAGCAAGAAGGGCAGAGAAGACTACACAGCACAAATCATTGACTGAGCCTTAGCAAGAAAGGCAAGGAAGACTACACGAGCACACAGCATTGACTGGAGCCTTACAAATAAGGCAAGAGAAACTACACAGCACACACCATTGACTGGAGCCTTAGCAAGAAGGGCAATGAAGACCACACAGCACACAGCATTGACTGGAGCCTTAGCAAGAAGGGCAAGGAAGACCACATGCACACAGCATTGACTGGAGCCTTAGCAAGAGGGGAAGGAAGAACACACAGCACACAGCATTGACTGGAGCCTTAGAAAAGAGGCAGAGAAGACTACACAGCACAAAGCATTGACTGGAGCCTTAGCAAGAAGGGTAAGGAAGACCACACAGCACAAGCATTGACTGGAGCCCTAGCAAGAAGGGCAAGGAAGACCACACAGCACACGCACTGACTGGAGTCTTAGCAAGAAGGGCAGGGAAGACTACACAGCACAAAGCATTGACTGAAGCCTTAGCCAAGAAGGGCAAGGAAGACTACACAGCACACAGCACTGACTGGAGCCTTAGCAAGAAGGGCAAGGAAGACCACACAGCACACGCATTGAGAGGAGCCTTAGCAAGAAGGGCAAGGAAGACCACACAACACACGGCACTGACTGGAGCCTTAGAAAAAGGGCAAGGACACCACACAGCATTGACTGGAGCCTTAGCAAGAAGGCAGAAAAGACCACACAGCACACAGCATTGACTGGAGCCTTAGCAAGAAGGGCAAGAAAAGACCACACAGCACACAGCATTGACTGGAGCCTTAGCAAGAAGGCAAGGAAGACTAAACAGCACAAAGCATTGACTGGAGCCTAGGAAGAAGGCAAGTAAGACCACACAGCACACGGCATTGACTGGAGCCTTAGCAAGAAAGGCAAGGAAGACCACACAGCACACATCATTGACTGGAGCCTTAGCAAGAAGGGCAAGGAAGACCACACAGCACACAGCATTGACTGGACCTTAGAAAGAAGGGCAGAGAAGACCACACAGCACACAGCATTGACTGGAGCCTTAGCAAGAAGGGCAGAGAAGACCACACATCACAAAGCATTGACTGGAGCCTTAGGAAGAAGGGCAAGGAAGACCACACAGCACACAGCATTTACTGGAGCCTTAGCAAGAAGGGCAAGGAAAACCACACAGCATTGACTGGAGCCTTAGCAAGAAGGGCAAGGAAGACCACACAGCACACAGCATTGACTGGAGCCTTAGACAAGAAGGGCAAAGAAACCACAAGCACATGCATTACTGGAGCTTAGCAGAAGGGCAGAGAAGACACACAGCACACAGCATTGACTGAGCCTTAGCAAGAAGGGCAAGAGAAGACCACACAGCACACAGCATTGACTGGAGCCTTAGCAAGAAGGGCAAGAGAAGACCACACAGCACACAGCATTGACTGGAGCCTTAGCAAGAAGGGCAAGAAGACCACACAGCACAAAGCATTGACTGGAGCCTTAGCAAGAAGGGCAAGGAAGACCAAACAGCACAAAGCATTGACTGGAGCCTTAGAAAGAAGGGCAAGGAAGACCACACAGCAAAAAGCATTGACTGGAGCCTTAGCAAGAAGGGCAAGGAAGACCACACAGCACAAAGCATTGACTGGAGCCTTAGCAAGAAGGGCAAGGAAGACCACAACAGCACAAACATTGACTGGAGCTTTAGCAAGAAGGGCAAGGAAGACCACACAGCACACAGCATTGACTGGAGCCTTAGCAAGAAGGGCAAGGAAGACTACACAGCACACAGCATTGACTGGAGCCTTAGCAAGAAGGCAAAGAAGACCACACAGCACACAACATTGACTGGAGCCTTAGCAAGAAGGGCGAGGAAGACCACACAGCACATAGCATTTACTAGACCTTAGCAAGAAGGGCAGAGAAGACCACACAGCACACAGCATTGACTGGAGCCTTCTCAAGAAGGGCAGAAAAGACCAAACAGCACAAAGCATTGACTGGAGCCTTAGCAAAGAAGGGCAAGGAAGACCAACACAGCACAAAGCATTGACTGGAGCCTTAGCAAGAAGGGCAAGGAAGACCACACAGCACACAGCATTGACTGGAGCCTTAGCAAGAAGGGCAAGGAAGACCACACAGCACACAGCATTGACTGGAGCCTTGGCAAGAAGGTCAGAGAAGACTGAACAGCACACGGCATTGACTGGAGCCTTAGCAAAAAGGCAAGGAAGACCATACAGCACCCATCATTGACTGGAGCCTTAGCAAGAAGGGCAAGGAAAGACACACAACACAGCATCAGACTGGAGCCTTAGAAAAAAGGCAAGGACACCAGCACACAGCATTGACTGGAGCCTTAGCAAGAAGGGCAAAGAAGACCACACAGCACACAGCATTGACTGGAGCCTTAGCAAGAAGGGCAAGAGAAACCACACAGCACACAGCATTGACTGGAGCCTTAGCAAAAAGGGCAGAGAAGACTACACAGCACAAAGCATTGACTGGAGCCTTAGCAAGAAGGGTAGAAGACCACACAGCACACAGCATTGACTGGAGCCTTAGCAAGAAGGCAAGGAAGACCACACAGCACACAGCATTGACTGGAGCCTTAGCAAGAAGGGCAAGGAAGACACACAGCACAAAGCATTGACTGAGCCTTACCAAGAAGGGCAAGGAAGACCACACAGCACACAGCATTGACTGGAGCTTTAGCAAGAAGGGCAGAGAAGACTACACAGCACAAAGCACTGACTGGAGCCTTAGCAAGAAGGGCAAGGAAGACCACACAGCACACAGCATTGAGTGGAGCCTTAGCAAGAAGGGCAAGGAAGACCACACAGCACACAGCATTGACTGGAGCCTTAGCAAGAAAGGGCAAAGAAGACCACACAGCACAACAGCATTGACTGGAGCCTTAGCAAGAAGGGCAAGGAGAGCACACAGCACACAGCATTGACTGGAGCCTTAGCAAGAAGGACAAGGATGACCACCACAGCACAAAGCATTGACTGGAGCCTTAGCAAGAAGGGCGAGGAAGGAAGACCACACAGCACACAGCATTGACTGGAGCCTTAGCAAGAAGGGCAAGGATGACCACACAGCACAAGCATTGACTGAGCCTTAGCAAGAAGGCAAGGGAAGACCACACAGCACACAGCATTGACTGGAGCCTAGCAAGAAGGGCAAGGAAGACCACACAGCACACGGCACTGACTGGAGCCTTAGCAAGAGGGCAGAGAAGACTACACAGCACACAGCATTGACTGGAGCCTAAGCAAGAAGGGCAAGAGAAGACCACACAGCACACAGCATTGACTGGAGCCTTAGCAAGAAGGACAAGGATGACAACACAGCACAAAGCATTGACTGGAGCCTTAGCAAGAAGGGCAATGAAGGAAGACCACACAGCACACAGCCTTGACTGGAGCCCTAGCAAGAAGGGCAGGGAAGACCACACAGCACACGGCACTGACTGGAGCCTTAGCAAGAAGGGCAGAGAAGACTACACAGCACAAATCATTGACTGGAGCCTTAGCAAGAAAGGCAAGGAAGACTACGGAGCACACAGCATTGACTGGAGCCTTACAAATAAGGGCAGAGAAAACTACACAGCACAACCCACTGACTGGAGCCTTAGCAAGAAGGGCAATGAAGACCACACAGCACACAGCATTGACTGGAGTCTTAGCAAGAAGGGCAAGGAAGACCGCATTGCACACAGCATTGACTGGAGCCTTAGCAAGATGGGCAAGGAAGACCACACAGCACACAGCATTGACTGGAGCCTTAGAAAAGAGGGCAGAGAAGACTACACAGCACAAAGCATTGACTGGAGCCTTAGCAAGAAGGGTAAGGAAGACCACACAGCACACAGCATTGACTGGAGCCCTAGCAAGAAGGGCAAGGAAGACCACACAGCACACGGCACTGACTGGAGTCTTAGCAAGAAGGGCAGGGAAGACTACACAGCACAAAGCATTGACTGAAGCCTTACCAAGAAGGGCAAGGAAGACTACACAAGACACAGCACTGACTGGATCCTTAGCAAGAAGGGCAAGGAAGACCACACAGCACACGGCATTGAGAGGAGCCCTAGCAAGAAGGGCAAGGAAGACCACACAACACACGGCACTAACTGGAGCCTTAGAAAAAAGGGCAAGGACACCACACAGCATTGACTGGAGCCTTAGCAAGACGGGCAAAGAAGACCACACAGCACACAGCATTGACTGGAGCCTTAGCAAGAAGGGCAGAAAAGACCACACAGCACACAGCATTGACTGGAGCCTTAGCAAGAAGGGCAGAAAAGACCACACAGCACACAGCATTGACTGGAGCCTTAGCAAGAAGGGCAAGGAAGACTAAACGGCACAAAGCATTGACTGGAGCCTTAGGAAGAAGGGCAAGTAAGACCACACAACACACGGCATTGACTGGAGCCTTAGCAAGAAAGGCAAGGAAGACCACACAGCACACATCATTTACTGGAGCCTTAGCAAGATGGGCAAACAAGACCACACAGCACACAGCATTGACTGGACCTTAGAATGAAGGGCGGAGAAGACCACACAGCACACAGCATTGACTGAAGCCTTAGCAAGAAGGGCAGAGAAGACCACACATCACCAAGCATTGACTGGAGCCTTAGCAAGAAGGGCAAGGAAAACCACACAGCATTGACTGGAGCCTTAGCAAGAAGGGCAAGGAAGACTACACAGCACACAGCATTGACTGGAGCCTTAACAAGAAGGGCAAAGAATACCACACAGCACATAGCATTTACTGGACCTTAGCAGGAAGGGCAGAGAAGACCACACAGCACACAGCATTGACTGAAGCCTTAGCAAGAATGGCAGAGAAGACCACACAGCACAAAGCATTGACTGGAGTCTTAGCAAGATGGGCAAATAAGTCCACACAGCACACAGCATTGACTGGAGCCTTCGCAAGAAGGGCAGAAAAGACCACACAGCACAAAGCATTGACTGGAGCCTTAGCAAGAAGGGCAAGGAAGACCAAACAGCACAAAGCATTGACTGGAGCCTTAGAAAGAAGGGCAAGGAAGACCACACAGCAAAAAGCATTGACTGGAGCCTTAGCAAGAAGGGCAAGGAAAACCAAACAGCACAAAGCATTGACTGGAGCCTTAGAAAGAAGGGCAAGGAAGACCACACAGCAAAAATCATTGACTGGAGCTTTAGCAAGAAGGGCAAGGAAAACCACACAGCACACAGCATTGACTGGAGCCCTAGCAAGAAGGGCAAGGAAGACTACACAGCACACAGCATTGACTGGAGCCTTAACAAGAAGGGCAAAGAATACCACACAGCACACAACATTGACTGGAGCCTTAGCAAGAAGGGCGAGGAAGACCACACAGCACATAGCATTTACTAGACCTTAGCAAGAAGGGCAGAGAAGACCACACAGCACACAATATTGACTGGAGCCTTCTCAAGAAGGGCAGAAAAGACCAAACAGCACAAAGCATTGACTGGAGCCTTAGAAAGAAGGGCAAGGAAGACCACACAGCAAAAAGCATTGACTGGAGCCTTAGCAAGAAGGGCAAGGAAGACCAAACAGCACAAAGCATTGACTGGACCCTTAGCAAGAAGGGCAAGGAAGACCACACAGCACACAGCATTGACTGGAGCCTTGGCAAGAAGGTCAGAGAAGACTGAACAGCACACGGCATTGACTGGAGCCTTAGCAAGAAGGGCAAGGAAGACTACACAGCACCCATCATTGACTGGAGCCTTAGCAAGAAGGGCAAATAATACCACACAGCACACAACATTGTCTGGAGCTTTCCAGCCACAAGCACATGGAAACATTTCTAGTGGCTAAGTTGCTGTTGTTTCTTTGTGAAGCCATCTGTATTGCCTTGACCAGATTCCCATGCACCCCGTGACCTCACATAGGATACAAGAGCTACCAGTGCCCCTCAATCATGGATCCTGATAGCTGAGCATAAAGGCAGGACCCCACGAGTTAAGCAGGAAGGCATCATCTCTGTTCCTGGAGATAAGTGTGTACCACAAGTGGCATACACACTTGGCATAATGAACATGTAACAGTACAATATACTCACATTATAGAAAACAAATATGGGAAAGAGACGTGGTGTAATTCTTATCACCTCTATCACCGGGGCCCCTCCTCCACTCCCAGGGCAGTGTCCAAGACCCGGCAGGGGCTGTGGTAGGAATAGAGATAGGCAACAGCATATGCCTGTTACTACACAACAGTAAAGAGAGCAGGCGAACGACCACCTGCAGTGGCTGATGCTCATTAGTCTGCACAGGCGAGGTTTACTAATGTCACATTCTTTTTATTTGATAGTCCGCTGCTCACATATCCAGTAACCCTCCTTACGTGTATTAAAAGACATGTACCATGTATAACATGATACATTTGGTGGCACATGACAAGACACTCAGTAATGAACACTCAATGAATGCTTCTTACGCTCTCATGTATAAAGTAAATCTTTTAATAAGGGGAAATAAGTAATGAAGAAACATTTCTAGCATAGTGGTCACTATACACAACACACTTAAAATGCCAAAAGTCCTTAATGAATAAGCAGCGATCATGTTCATTGCCTGTAATCTACTCAAGACTAAAAGCTGTTCAACCTTCTTCAAGAAATCACAGTCACCTCAAGAAAAACAACCTGTGTCAACAGGTCTCACGAGGCAACCTTCATAGAAGCACCTAAAAGCACCTTGTGGTGGGTGAGTGAATGACAAAGCTCCACACCAGAGTTAAGGAGAGGAAAGATTTATTTCAGTACACTGAGATAGCAACCCCCAGCCAGGGAGTCAACCGTAAACTGACATCACTGGAACCCTTGCCCATACAGCATTCCCATTCACAGCATGAGCCATAACAGGTGTACTTGGCAACAGCAGTCAGGATGCACCAGACAGAACCTTACATCAAGCACTTATGTACAATGCAGACACTCTATTAACTATGTACATTATAGATATATATATCTCAGGTGGATGTAAATGTGAACTATCTACATTGAGCACTCGTCTAACACGCCTCCCTTTTCAACAGCTCAATACCTTGTGGAAGTGGGAGGCAGGCCAAAAGGGGGGAGCCCATGAGGGAGACCCTAGACAGAGCCACAGTTTTGGACCAGGGAGTCAGCAGACCCAGAGGGGGTGCATTGTGTACGCAGACTGACTGGGTCCTCCCTCTGGCAATAACAAGCAGGCTGCACTGAAAAGTGGGAACATAACAAAGGCACCAAAGTCTTTGTAGAAACCAGGAACAGATGTATTGCAGAGAGGAGGAGTAAACTCATTGCCAGCAGCACAAAATTATACACACTGGACCTAGGTGTATTCCTGCACTGGAAGAAGGAGGGGCATTGATGAAAGGCATACTAGCTAGGCAACTCCACTGGCAATGAATCCAGGGGCCTAGGGAGTACCCTTGAAAGTAAGGGGAAGACGGGACCCCAGAGGAGATGGAGAAGAGTTGGAGAGGAGTTGGAGGAGGGCAGGTAGAGATTGTGAGGGGAAAAAGAGAGAGAGGGGCAAGCACAGAGAGGCACAGAGGCACAGGGAGAAAGACACAGAGAACCAAGGAGAGAGGGCCATGCACAGAGACACAGGGAGAGACAGAGGGGTAGACAGGCCACAAGCGTCCCCAGTCCTTTCTCCACAGTCTTATATAAGGCTGTTGCTCTGCCCCACTCCAGGGACAGCCTCTCAACCAGGCAAGTGTTTGTTTGGCGGTTGCCGGACACGCTTTGTCGCTCCACTAACTTCAGGGGCAGTCACCACCCGCTCCCCTCCACCCACCCAGACAAGTGTTTGTTTGGTTGTTGCCTGGATTATGTGTGATTCCCAGGTCAGGGGAGTTGGGTCCAGAAGGCAGGTTATTTGTAGGTTCAGGGGAGATGATATTATAGAGTGCAGGGCAGTTGGGCCCAAAGGGGAGGTTACTTGTTGGACTGGGGAATGGAGGAGGTTCCCAGAAAGGGTGCAAGAGGTCAAGGATAGCTTGGGGACTTGGCAGAGGGCAGGCTAGTTATAGGGCGTGGGAGTAGTGGCATTCCTGAGCCCCCCCACCCATGATGGAAAGCACAAGTGGAACTCATTTTGCAGAGTTCAGAGAGGCTTCATGCCAATACAAAGTGGAGATAGGAATTATAGGATGGAGCGAGTGGGAGGAAGAGTTGAAAGGGGTGACAGGCTGCAGCTGATCAACAGGTAGAGCTGGTTCTTGGAGGGTCATGGATTGGGTCCACAACCCCTAACACCCTCCCCCACACCACCCACATACACACTGCAGGGGACACAGAGGAAAATACATTTGGGGAAAATTAAAGTCACCCAATGCTTTGGAAAATTAAGTTGTGCAATACATTGACTACAGTGGGGAAATTAATTCATGTACTACACTGCAAATTAAAATGGACATAGAAACTGCCATTTCCACAACCTCCATATCTTTCTCAATGTGATATCAATGAAGGGTAAAAAGTATTCCATACTCACTATCTATAATGGGCAGGTAGATGAGAGCTCGAGGAGCCTGTAGCCTGAAGTGGCTTACACAATCCAAGAAAAATGCCAAAAAAATATCAAAATCCATCAATCAAAATCACCATGGTCTAGTCCGCAAACAGCATTAAAATGGAGGTAAAATGCTCCAAATAGAGTTGATGTCAATTGGGATTGGCCATGGTGTTAGCATGCAGCCAAATGGAATTAAGGTTGTGTGCTGTTTTGCCGTGGGTGGAAAAGTAAAAAATATTCCCCAGACAGCTCAGTCAAAATGTAACAGTTCTGCTCAAAAGTCAATGGCCAGAGTCCTCTGGGGACTCAAAATGCATCAAGAAAGTAAAACATTCTATTTAATGGCTTTAGAATCCAGCCAGGAAAAAAGAGAGGGCCTTGACTCCTCCCTTCTGCTCCAGTGCCGTTCCCTCTCCAGCCTTCCGTCCGTCTCTTTGTCTTCTTGCCAGCTCCCGGTCTGTGCACAGCAAAATATTTCAAATGCAGCCCCTTTTATATTCTCTTGGCTCTCACTGTTAACGCCCATTATAGCTGGAAGTTGGGCAGCAGCTAGAAGTTGTTAAACAAATTCAATATTAGTGCCCGACATCTTTCCTGTGAGCCCTAGAACACACCTTTCCCCCACTTTAACAACCTGCATGGGAAGTTCTGTAGTCCTTCTGTAACTTTATAGTTCTTGGATATTGCTATCCCAGTCTTACAATAGGTGACCAAAGTGTTCTAGCAACAGGGACACCTGGTGCTCGCCCCAGAAAGCCTGTAGAGCATTAAGATGGTCTATTTACAAAAAACGGCTGCAGTGTTCTAATTTCAAGGCCATTTGGCACCCGTCCCAGCCTCTCAAATTAAAACACTATTTACTGTTCAACTTATAATTGAACCCTTTCGCTTAGTCTCACCTGAATGTAATGTGCATTTTTCGCATTTACTACATAGGAATCTGCATATGCGTCTAGGCTTGGGCCCATGGCTCAAATATGCTGCATTAAGCATGGTTAGACACGAAATTACATGTCACAACCCCCCATGAGTCATAGAACAAACCGTGGAGGCATAATAGGAATCAAGGAAATAAGAGTAAAGAGACAAACGAGCATGTAAAACATTACGTAACACTTATTCACGAAAACGTATTCACTCAGGATCTTCACTGTTTGCTAAATACTAAAACATAAACATGTATCTTCTTGAGAGGAGCCGGCTGCAGCAGGTACTGGTCAGCAGGCAATGTTCAGGTGATCGCTTATGAATCAGAGATGGGTGGATTTTCTTCACACGCACATCGGCGCAAACACTCGTCTGTCAGTCAGGATACAGCTTTGGGGCATTGAACAGGTTCTCTGTTACTTGCCACAACAAAACAAAAAGATGATCAGGATGAACCCAGCTGCCGAGGATGTAGAACACAAGTGTGATCCCTGAGCCTATATTTCCAAAAATGTCAAATATACTTTTCAAAAGGTTGATAGAAAAGTAGTTTTCCATCAGCTAGTTCATGATGGATGCCACGATGGAGCTCTGTTTTTTTTTCGGATGGGAGATTTCCAGTAGGCCTTGAATGTCCTTTGGCCAGTCTAGTGTTTTCAGGTTTCTGGCCGCTTACAGTGCTCTGTTTGATGCTTCCACAACGGTTTCTGTGGTGAAGCTGATGTGTACCTTCATATCCAGGAGATATGCCAGTTTCAGTGATAACTGCAGGAACTTCAGTGGTGAAAGCTACTCTTCGGGTCAATTCAATAGCAGTAGCTCAGTCCACACTGGTGGGTGAAGAAAGTTGTTGCAACACTTTACCACCTTTGAGACAGTAATCAAGCTGGCAATCCCCACAGTCACATCACAGCATGCAGTGTTAAACTGCATGATGTAGGATCCATTAGCTTGCAGTAGAGCTCTACTACTGAAGGATTCCATTTGAATTACACCCAGCGTGCATTTGTTAATGTTAAAGGATATTTTTACCACGCACTATCACCACCGGAGTGGTCCCCTGGTGCTCTGGAGGATCTGAAACAAAAAAGGGAGGGTAGTTTATGTGTAGGTTTTGTACAATCAGACCGAAAAAAAGGTCTGACCGTACAAAACGACCGAAAAATGATACAACCAAAGGTTCAAATACCAAAAGTTCAAACCTTTGGTGGTAGCATTGCAGGTAAGTAAAAGAAAATAAATAAAGACTGCGGGGGATGCGGGGGTGTCCCCCGCAACACCCCATTCACTATACGGTGTGGCATAGTGAGCAGGGTGTTGCGGGGGACACCCCCAAAAAAAGAATAAAAACGGGGGCTGCAGGGGTTTCCCCCACAACCCCGCTCACTATACTTTACAGTATAGTTAACAGGGGTTGCGGGGGAAATCCCTGCAGCCCCTGTAGTATGTAAGTGTGTTTGCATGAGAAAGGTACAAACTTTTGGTAGTTAGCACCTTTCTCATGCGAACATTCCTGCTGCGGAAAAATCTGCCGCGGTCGGATCACTTAGAATCGGCTTAGTAAGACAAAGTTTGGAGAAGAGCAAGGGAGATGTGAAGTACTGTTGCAGATTCAGTTCGGTTAACACCGTTTGCTGAGCATATTGGTGTGTTATTCGGTTCTGAGTCCGTCGTGTGCTGTTGTTTGGGGGTTTGTGTGGTGTGGTTGTTGCAGTGTGGTGAAGTGCGTGCGGGTTGCTGAGGCTTTAAGAGGTGTGGTTGTGTTTGATTAGAGTGTGAGAGGTGTGTGAGGAGTGGTTAGGTTTTTAGTAATTCTTTGGGGGTTGGTTAGTATGCTTGTTGTTTGGAGGGATGCATATTTCTATTGTGTCTCCTTCATGATTTAGAGAAGGCTGTTTCCTTAAGTTAGCTACTTTCGTGTTTCCATCTTTGTAATTGGCCAGTCATTTTATCCCAGTTTGTCTTTTCTGTAACCTGGTTACTTGCAAGTTACGCCTGTACCCTACATCGTTTCTGAGTGGGTAAGGTTGTTGGTAGAGTTGGGCATGTATGCTAGTTTCTGTCCTCATGTGTTGTCGCTTGTGTTCTATTCCACTTAGCATTGTCTCTCTTGTTCTCGTAGGAGTTTCCTTAGTCAGTCCTGGGTGTTGTCTGTGCCATAATATATTCTGTCAATCTGTTCTTTGTGTTCCCTGTTTGATTGTTTTAGTTGTTTCAATTTTGTTCCGAGGTGCTTAAGAGTCAGATTTTCAGGAGTTTTCTAAATTGAGTTGGTCCTTGGTGTTTCTTATTTCTTTTGGGATGTTGTTCCAAGTTTTTGCAGCTAGGTGGGCGAAAGAGGAGCCCCCTAGTTTTTTCTTGATGTATGGTTTTGGTTCCAGCCGGATTTCATTGCTTGATCTGAGGAGTCTCCTTGGCTTGTAGATTGTTATTTTCTTTTGTAGGAATTCTGCTCCCTGTCCGCTGATTGCCATGTGTGTTATGCGCATTATTTTGAACGTGATACAATGTTTAATTGGGAGCCAATGTAGTATTTTTAGTGCTGGAGTGATGTGGTCTCTTCTGCATAGTTTGAGGAGGATTCTGGCTGCTGCATATTGGATGGGTTATAATTTCTTCAGGAGGTATTCCGGCATCCCGAGGTGGAGGCTGTTTGCGTAGTCGATTCTTGACATGATTAGGGTGACAATTTTCAGTGGCCCTCATTACGACCCTGGCGTTAACCAATGGCGCTATTAGCGCCATGGTTAACGCCGGTAATTTAACGGATCCACCATGGTGACATGGGGAATTACCGCCCCATTCCAGGGTTGGTGGGGCGGTAATTCCCCATTTACCATTGGCCCTTCCCCATTCCCATTTTTGCCCCATAGGGCTCAATGGGAATGGGGAAGGCGGTAATTACGGTACCGCAAAATGCAGTACTGTAATCACCTTCAAGGTCCCTTTGCGGGTCCTTACCTTAACGGCTGGTACAGACCAGCCGTTAAGGTCGGGACCCGCAAAGGGACCTCGTAATCAATCGTTAAGGGATTACCGGTACTGGTACCCTTACCGGTACCAGTAATCCCTTAATGCCAGGGTCGTAATGAGGGCCATTGTTTTGTGGGTGAAGGAGAGGAAAGGTAGGATTCTTTTTGTTGCGTGAAGGTTGAAGAAGCATTTCTTAATTATTGTGTTTACTTGTGGTTGTAAGGTTAGGGTGTTGTCCATTACTGTTACTACCTTAGATGGTGTGGGTGTGGTCCCCATTTCCATCGGCCGGGGAATGTAGGTGTTGTTCTCTTGGTTTTTGGATGTAATCATGATTTCTGTATTTCCTGGGTTGATTTTCAAGTTGTTTGGTGTTCATCCAGTCAAAGATTTATTTTAGACATTCAACTAGGGTTAAGTGATCGGCTTGAGTATCTTTGATTTTGTAGATGATATGAGTGTCGTCTGTGTAGATGTACCATGTAATGTTGTATTTTTTGAAGATCCTGATTACTGGAGTCTGGTAGATGTTGAAGTATAGTGGTGATAGTGAGCATCCTTGTAGTACTCCACAGTCGTTAACTCGTGGAGTAGATTTGAAGGGTTTTATCCATACGGTTTCTGTTCTCTCTGCTAAAAATGATTTAATCCAGAGTAGTGCCATGTCCTATATACCTATATCTTCCAATCTTTTGATTGGGGTGTCATGGCTTACTGTGTCGAAGGATGCGGAGAGGTCAAGCAGAATCAGAGCCGAGGTTGTGTTGGAGTCTGTGTTTGGTTTTAGGTCGTCTCAGATGGATAGTAGTGCCAATTATGTTCCTCTTGTGGGTCTGAAGCCGACTTGTGCTTAGTCTAGCAAGTGGTGTTTTTCTACATGTTCTTGGGTTAATTTGTATGCGTATGTTTCTAGGAGTTTTGCCGAGTAGGGAATGTTTGAAATCAGTCTGTAGTTGGAGAGGTCTTCCACTTTGCCACTTGTGTTTTTTAAAAGGGGCTTAATATATGCTGATTTGAAGGATCGGGGAACAGTCCCTGTTGTGAGTGACAGATTTAAGAGGTTTCTGTAATATTCTGATGGCATTCCCTGTGCGAGGATTGATTTGTATATGTCAGGGGGCAGGGATCCATGGGTGATCCTGCTTTCTTGCTGTGTTTTACCAGCTTGACGAATGTCTCAATTGATATTTACGGGAGGTTTTGGAGTTTGTGCTGTGGCTCCTCGCCGGGTCTGGTTAGTTGAGTGTTAGGGTTGGTTGAACTGTTTTGAATGATTTGTCGGATGTTGTTGATTGTGTTTTTGAAATGGTCTGCCAAGTCGTTGCATAGTTTCTGTGAGAGTATTGGAGTGGTGGTGCAACCTGGTGGGTTTCTCATTTCCTTTATGATGTTGAACATTTCTTTTTGTGTGTTGGTTGCATTGGTGATTCTGTCATCATAATGCCTTCTCTTTGCATTTTGAATTTCCTTCTTATATGATCGGATTTTTTTCTGGAACTGGGTTTTCTTATCTTGGTCGTATTCTTTCCTCCATTCCAATTCCAGCTTCTTGTTATTCTTTTTCATGGTGCTTAGTAGTGGAGTGAACCATTTTGCCATTGCTCTTTTTCTTGAGGGTGTAAATGGTTTTTCCGGGGCGATGTTTTCGATTGTATCAGCAATCCATTTGTGGAGTAGCTCCACTTTCCCATCTAGGTCTGCCTTCTCCAGTTCTGCTGTTGAAGGTTTGGTTGTCTCCAGTTGTTCTATTTGGTTGCTTGCTTTGACGGTTTTCCAGTTTCTTTTTGTGGTGGTTGGGATCTTGAAGGGCTGGATGCTGAATTGAGTTGGTAGCGTGATCACAAATGGGATGATGAGATGGTCGCGCCAAAGTATTTGTATCGGTGGTGCGATGGTGATCAGTTTTTTCTTGGTGAAGATTGTGTCAAGGGTGTGTCCTGCCGAGTGTGTTGCCCCTTTGACCAACTGCTGTAGTTTCATGGTTGTTAGCTGTCCAATTACTGAGTTTTGGGGAGTTGGTGTGTTTTTCTTCAAACCAAATGTTGTAGTCCCCCAGGACTATTAGATGTTTGTGTTCGATGGATGTGTTGGTGATGGATTCTATGAAGTTGTTGATGAAGGTTGCATCGTATGTCCTTGGTCTGTAATCCAGTATGAATTTAATGTTTGTTTTTGGATTCGCTGATAGGTGTATGACCATGGATTCGCAGTCCACAATATTAAGAGGTTTGTCTTTTTTTACTTTCAGGTGTTCTTTGAATGATATTGCGAGGCCTCCTCCTTTTTTATTTTTCCTGTTTACCTGAAGGCATTTGAAGTTGGTTGGGAGGCAGCTTTGGAGTCTGATTTTGTAGTTGTCGTCCAGCCATGTTTCTGTGATGAATAGGATGTCGATGCCGTTGTCGCAGAGAAGGTCAAAGATCTCTGTTGAGTGTTTTGAAATGGATCTTGCGTTTATTAGGTTGCAGTGGATTTAAAAGGTATAGTTTGTTTTGTGCTTTATTGTCGGGGTTGTCTTCTGACTGGTGTTCTGGTTTCCTTCCAAGTCGATCTCTAGTTGAGGTGTTGGTACAGTTGTGTCTGCGTCGTCGAAGAGCTCTTCTAGGTTCAGTCTTGGGTTTTTGTTTTCATCAGGCTCGTCTTCTAAATGTTGTGGATGTCGAGCGGAGGGTCCTCTTGTTTTGGTGATGTAAGGGTTTAGGGCATAGATTATGTTCTTGTTATCTCTAGCTTTGTCCGTTCTTCTTCTGCGTGGTTGTGTTTGGTTGTCTGTCTTTCTTGATTTGTACGTTGGATCAGTTTGTTCTGGTGAGTTGTTACTTACGAGGTATGGAGTTAGGTACAGGGATTTCTCTCTTCTGTCGGCGCTGGTTCCATTATCGTTCTTGTTTGTGGGAATGTGTTCTGCTGTTGTGAGTCTTCAGTGGTGTTCAGTTGGGTTTGTTCTTTCTGATCTTTGTCTTTCCTTTGGTCCAATTCATTTTCACAGCATTTTGGTTTTGAGCATTTTTTGGTTGGTTTTTCTTCGGTTCGTTGTTGCAGAGTTGGTCTTTGTGCTTTTGGACCGGCTGCCTTGTGGTGTTGGACTGGGTGTGGGGGATGGTCCGATACAAGCTTGGTCTCTGTCTGTTGGGGTACTCTAGTCAGGTGATCTCGCTAGGGTAGTTCAGTCGCTGTCTCGAGTTTGGGCTGTTCCAGTTGCTGAGGTCTACTAGGGTTATATTGCTAGGGTATTCCAGTGGCTGTCCCTAATGTGGCTCTCCTTGGAAGAGACTTACAACAACAAACAAATCTCTGTGGTGTGAAGGAGGGTACTGTTCACAGCACCATCTCAGACTGTCAGGGCCAATGATCACAGTATCACCTCGGCACGCTAGGGATAATGCATACAGCGCTGTCCCAATGTGGCACCCTCTAGAAGTGGTTTAAAGGCCTTCTTGCCAATTCTCTAATGGTATGATGTAGGCCAATATTCACAGAGCTATCCCAGTATGGTTCAGGCTAATAGTCACGGTACTATCCCAGTGTGGGACAGGGTGATAATCACTGTGTTATCCTCGAGAGGCGCAGGTTAGTAATCTCAGTATTGTTCTTATTGTGGTGTTTCCTTAATGTGATTTAAGCTAATATCCACAAACCTGTACGGCTGCTGCAGAGGCAGTTAATTACAGTACTATCCCAGAAAGGCACCAGCTAATAATCCTGGTACTATCCTAGAAAGGCACAAGTTTGTAATCACCATACTGTTCTATTGTGGTGCTTTCTAGATGTGTTTTAAGTCAATATGTGTTCATCTCTACGGGTGCGGCATGGTTTAATAAACACAGTACTAGCCTAGAGAAGTACAAGCTATTAATCACGGTGTGTCCTAAAGGGACACAGGCTAAGACTCACTGCACCATCCCAGAAGAGGCACAAGCAAGTAATCACAGTACTATCCTAGAAGGTAAGCCAATAATCACAGTACTATTTTAGGAAGGAACAGGTCAATAATCACCGTACTATTCTATTGTGCTTTCTACATGTGATTCTAGTCAGTAGGTTGTAATTTCTAAGGGTGCGTTGTGGTCTAATAATCACATTACTATTCTGTTGCGGTGCTTTCAAGTCAGTGGCCCTCATTAGGACCCTGGCGTTAAGGGGTGAATGGCGCCGTAAAAGGTTGCGGAGCCGTTAACTCCTTAACGCCTTACTACGAGGTCCCTTTGCGGCTCCCGACCTTAACAGCCGTTAAAGTAGGGACCCGCAAAGGGGCTTTTAAGGTAATTATGTAACCGCAATTACCGCCTTCCCCATTCCCATTGAGCCCTATGGGGCAAAAATGGGAATGGGGAAGGGCCAATGGTAAATGGGGAATTACCGCCCCGCCAACTTTGGAATGGGGTTGTAATTCCCCATTTTAACCATGGCGAAGTTGGTAAATTACCGTAGTTAACCATGGCGCTAATAGTGCCATTGGTTAACGCTGGGGTCCTAATGAGGGCCAGTATGTGGTAGACTATGTGAGTGCAGCGCAGTCTAATAGTCAAAGTACTGTCCCAGAAGCACAAGTTAATAGCCACAGTAATCACAGAAGGCAAGCCAATAATCACATCACTATTCTATTGTGGTACTTTCTAGATGTGATTCGGGTCAATAAGTGCTGATCTCTAAGGGTGGGGTGCAGTCTGATAACCACAGTACTACCCTAGAAGGCATAAGTCAATAAGCGTAGCACTATTCTATTGTGTTGCTTTCTAGGCATGATTCAAGTTAGTAAGTGGTAAATTCAAAGGGTGCAGCACAGTCTAACAATCACAGTTTTATCCTAGAGGGCACACACTAATAATCACAGTACTGTCCTAGAAGGTGCAAGCCAATAATCACATTACTATCCTAGAAGGCACAAGCTAATAATCACAGTATTGTCCTAAAGGAACAAGCTAATAATCACAGTCCTATCCTAGAAGGCACAAGCAAATAATCAAAGTATTATTCTAAAGGAACAAGCTAATAATCACAGTGCTAGCCTAGAAGGCACAAGCTAATAATCACAGTGCTATCCTAGAAGGCACAAGCTAATAATCACAGTACTATCCTAGAAGGACAAGCTAATAATCACAGTACTATCCTAGAAGGCACAAGCTAATAATCACAGTACTATCCTAGAAGGAACAAGCTAATAATCACAGTACTATCCTAGAAGGCACAAGCTAATAATCACAGTATTATTCTAGAAGGAACAAGCTAATAATCATAGTACTATCCTAGAAGGCACAAGCTAATAATCACAGTACTATCCTAGAAGGCACAAGCAAATAATCAAAGTATTATTCTAGAGGAACAAGCTAATAATCACAGTACTATCCTAGAAGGCACAAGCTAATAATCACAGTACTATCCTAGAAGGCACAAGCTAATAATCACAGTACTATCCTAGAAGGCACAAGCTAATAATCACAGTACTATCCTAGAAGGCACAAGCTAATAATCACAGTACTATCCTAGAAGGCACAAGCTAATAATCACAGTACTATCCTAGAAGGCACAAGCTAATAATCACAGTACTATCCTAGAAGGCACAAGCTAATAATCACAGTGCTATCCTAGAAGGAACAAGCTAATAATCACAGTACTGTCCTAGAAGGTGCAAGCCAATAATCCCATTACTATCCTAGAAGGCACAGCTAATAATCACACTATTGTACTAAAGGAACAAGCTAATAATCATAGTACTATCCTAGAAGGCACAAGCTAATAATCACAGTGCTATCCTAGAAGGCACAAGCTAATAATCACAGTGCTATCCTAGAAGGAACAAGCTAATAATCACAGTACTATCCTAGAAGGCACAAGCTAATAATCACAGTGCTATCCTAGAAGGCACAAGCTAATAATCACAGTGATATCCTAGAAGACACAAGCTAATAATCACAGTACTATCCTAGAAGGCACACACTAATAATCACAGTACTATCCTAGAAGGCACAAGCTAATAATCACAGTACTATCCTAGAAGGCACAAGCTAATAATCACAGTGCTATCCTAGAAGGCACAAGCTAATAATCACAGTACTATCCTAGAAGGCACAAGCTAATAATCACAGTGCTATCCTAGAAGGCACAAGCTAATAATCACAGTACTATCCTAGAAGGCACAAGCTAATAATCACAGTACTATCCTAGAGGCACAAGCTAATAATCACAGTACTATCCTAGAAGGCACAAGCTAATAATCACAGTACTATCCTAGAAGGCACAAGCTAATAATCACAGTATATCCTAGAAGGCACAAGCTAATAATCACAGGCTATCCTAGAAGGACAAGCTAATAATCACAGTACTATCCTAGAAGGTGCAGGCTAATAATCACAGTACTATCCTAGAGGGCACAAGCTAATAATCACACTATTGTACTAAAGGAACAAGCTAATAATCATAGTACTATCCTAGAAGGCACAAGCTAATAATCATAGTACTATCCTAGAAGGCACAAGCTAATAATCACAGTACTATCCTAGAAGGCACAAGCTAATAATCACAGTATCTATCTAGAGAACAAGCTAATAATCATAGTACTATCCTAGAAGGCACAAGCTAATAATCATAGTACTATCCTAGAAGGCACAAGCTAATAATCACAGTACTATCCTAGAGGACAAGCTAATAATCACAGTACTATCCTAGAAGGCACAAGCTAATAATCACAGTGACTATCCTAGAAGGCACAAGCTAATAATCACATAGTACTATCCTAGAAGACACAAGCTAATAATCATAGTACTATCCTAGAAGGCACAAGCTAATAATCACAGTACTATCCTAGAAGGCACAAGCTAATAATCACAGTACTATCCTAGAAGGCACAAGCTAATAATCACAGTACTATCCTAGAAGGCACAAGCTAATAATCACAGTACTATCCTAGAAGGCACAAGCTAATAATCACAGTACTATCCTAGAAGGCACAAGCTAATAATCACAGTAGTATCCTAGAAGGCACAAGCTAATAATCACAGTACTATCCTAGAAGGCACAAGCTAATAATCACAGTACTATCCTAGAAGGAACAAGCTAATAATCACAGTACTATCCTAGAAGGCACAAGCTAATAATCATAGTACTATCCTAGAAGGCACAAGCTAATAATCATAGTACTATCCTAGAAGGCACAAGCTAATAATCACAGTACTATCCTAGAAGGCACAAGCTAATAATCACAGTACTATCCTAGAGGCACAAGCTAATAATCACACTATTATACTAAAGGAACAAGCTAATAATCACAGTACTATCCTAGAAGGCACAAGCTAATAATCACAGTACTATCCTAGAAGGCACAAGCTAATAATCACAGTACTATCCTAGAAGGCACAAGCTAATAATCACAGTACTATCCTAGAAGGCACAAGCTAATAATCACAGTACTATCCTAGAAGGCACAAGCTAATAATCATAGTACTATCCTAGAAGGCACAAGCTAATAATCACAGTACTATCCTAGAAGGCACAAGCTAATAATCACACTATTGTACTAAAGGAACAAGCTAATAATCACAGTACTATCCTAGAAGGCACAAGCTAATAATCACAGTACTATCCTAGAAGGCACAAGCTAATAATCACAGTAGTATCCTAGAAGGCACAAGCAAATAATCAAAGTATTATTCTAGAGGAACATGCTAATAATCACAGTACTATCCTAGAAGGCACAAGCTAATAATCACAGTACTATCCTAGAAGGCACAAGCTAATAATCACAGTACTATCCTAGAAGGAACAAGCTAATAATCACAGTACTATCCTAGAAGGCACAAGCTAATAATCACAGTACTATCCTAGAAGGCACAAGCTAATAATCACAGTACTATCCTAGAAGGCACAAGCTAATAATCACACTATTGTACTAAAGGAACAAGCTAATAATCATAGTACTATCCTAGAAGGCACAAGCTAATAATCACAGTACTATCCTAGAAGGCACAAGCTAATAATCATAGTACTATCCTAGAAGGCACAAGCTAATAATCATAGTACTATCCTAGAAGGCACAAGCTAATAATCACAGTACTATCCTAGAAGGCACAAGCTAATAATCACACTATGTATCTAAAGGAACAAGCTAATAATCATAGTACTATCCTAGAAGGCACAAGCTAATAATCACAGTACTATCCTAGAAGGCACAAGCTAATAATCACAGTACTATCCTAGAAGGCACAAGCTAATAATCACAGTACTATCCTAGAAGGCACAAGCTAATAATCACAGTACTATCCTAGAAGGCACAAGCTAATAATCACAGTACTATCCTAGAAGGCACAACCTAATAATCACAGTGCTATCCTAGAAGGCACAAGCTAATAATCACAGTGATATCCTAGAAGGCACAAGCTAATAATCACAGTACTATCCTAGAAGGCACAAGCTAATAATCACAGTACTATCCTAGAAGGCACAAGCTAATAATCACAGTACTATCCTAGAAGGCACAAGCTAATAATCACAGTACTATCCTAGAAGGAACAAGCTAATAATCACAGTACTATCCTAGAAGGCACAAGCTAATAATCACAGTGCTATCCTAGAAGGCACAAGCTAATAATCACAGTGATATCCTAGAAGACACAAGCTAATAATCACAGTACTATCCTAGAAGGCACAAGCTAATAATCACAGTACTATCCTAGAAGGCACAAGCTAATAATCACAGTACTATCCTAGAAGGCACAAGCTAATAATCACAGTACTATCCTAGAAGGCACAAGCTAATAATCACAGTACTATCCTAGAAGGCACAAGCTAATAATCACAGTACTATCCTAGAAGGCACAAGCCTAATAATCACAGTACTATCCTAGAAGGCACAAGCTAATAATCACACTATTGTACTAAAGGAACAAGCTAATAATCATAGTACTATCCTAGAAGGCACAAGCTAATAATCACAGTACTATCCTAGAAGGCACAAGCTAATAATCACAGTACTATCCTAGAAGGCACAAGCTAATAATCACAGTACTATCCTAGAAGGCACAAGCTAATAATCACAGTACTATCCTAGAAGGCACAAGCTAATAATCACAGTACTATCCTAGAAGGCACAAGCTAATAATCACAGTACTATCCTAGAAGGAACAAGCTAATAATCACAGTACTATCCTAGAAGGCACAAGCTAATAATCACAGTACTATCCTAGAAGGCACAAGCTAATAATCACAGTACTATCCTAGAAGGCACAAGCTAATAATCACAGTCTATCCTAGAAGGCACAAGCTAATAATCACAGTGTACTATCCTAGAAGGCACAAGCTAATTAATCACAGTCTATCCTAGAAGGCACAAGCTAATAATCACAGTACTATCCTAGAAGGCAAGCTAATAATCACAGTACTATCCTAGAAGGCACAAGCTAATAATCACAGTACTATCCTAAAAGGCACAAGCTAATAATCATAGTACTATCCTAGAAGGCACAAGCTAATAATCACAGTACTATCCTAGAAGGCACAAGCTAATAATCATAGTACTATCCTAGAAGGCACAAGCTAATAATCATAGTACTATCCTAGAAGGCACAAGCTAATAATCACAGTACTATCCTAGAAGGCACAAGCTAATAATCACACTATTGTACTAAAGGAACAAGCTAATAATCATAGTACTATCCTAGAAGGCACAAGCTAATAATCATAGTACTATCCTAGAAGGCACAAGCTAATAATCACAGTACTATCCTAGAAGGCACAAGCTAATAATCACACTATTGTACTAAAGGAACAAGCTAATAATCATAGTACTATCCTAGAAGGCACAAGCTAATAATCATAGTACTATCCTAGAAGGCACAAGCTAATAATCACAGTACTATCCTAGAAGGCACAAGCTAATAATCACACTATTGTACTAAAGGAACAAGCTAATAATCATAGTACTATCCTAGAAGGCACAAGCTAATAATCATAGTACTATCCTAGAAGGCACAAGCTAATAATCACAGTGCTATCCTAGAAGGCACAAGCTAATAATCACAGTACTATCCTAGAAGGCACAAGCTAATAATCACACTATTGTACTAAAGGAACAAGCTAATAATCATAGTACTATCCTAGAAGGTGGCAGGCTAATAATCACAGTACTATCCTAGAAGGCACAAGCTAATAATCACAGTACTATCCTAGAAGGCACAAGCTAATAATCATAGTACTATCCTAGAAGGCACAAGCTAATAATCACAGTACTATCCTAGAAGGCACAAGCTAATAATCACAGTACTATCCTAGAAGGCACAAGCTAATAATCACAGTACTATCCTAGAAGGCACAAGCTAATAATCACAGTACTATCCTAGAAGGCACAAGCTAATAATCACAGTACTATCCTAGAAGGCACAAGCTAATAATCATAGTACTATCCTAGAAGGCACAAGCTAATAATCACAGTACTATCCTAGAAGGCACAAGCTAATAATCACAGTACTATCCTAGAAGGCACAAGCTAATAATCACAGTACTATCCTAGAAGGCACAAGCTAATAATCACAGTACTATCCTAGAAGGCACAAGCTAATAATCACACTATTGTACTAAAGGAACAAGCTAATAATCATAGTACTATCCTAGAAGGCACAAGCTAATAATCACAGTACTATCCTAGAAGGCACAAGCTAATAATCATAGTACTATCCTAGAAGGCACAAGCTAATAATCACAGTACTATCCTAGAAGGCACAAGCTAATAATCACAGTACTATCCTAGAAGGCACAAGCTAATAATCACAGTACTATCCTAGAAGGACAAGCTAATAATCACAGTACTATCCTAGAAGGCACAAGCTAATAATCACATATGTATCTAGAAGGCACAAGCTAATAATCATAGTACTATCCTAGAAGGCACAAGCTAATAATCACAGTACTATCCTAGAAGGCACAAGCTAATAATCACAGTACTATCCTAGAAGGCACAAGCTAATAATCACAGTATATCCTAGAGCACAAGCTAATAATCACAGTACTATCCTAGAAGGCACAGCTAATAATCACAGTACTATCTAGAAGGCACAAGCTAATAATCACAGTACTATCCTAGAAGAACAAGCTAATAATCACAGTACTATCCTAGAAGGCACAAGCTAATAATCACAGTACTATCCTAGAAGGC
>CM030318.1:30050005-30086926 GCA_002915635.3 Ambystoma mexicanum | reverse complement strand
GCATGTGTCCACTGCAATGGCTGGCCATGGAGAAGGTCAGGGATTGGGTTGAGGTTTCATTTTCCTTTAGCCATGTGTCCACTGCAATGGGTGGCCATGGAGAAGGTCAGCGATTGGGTTGAGGTTTCATTTTCCTTAAGCCATGTGTCCAAAGCAATGACTGGCCATGGAGAAGGTCAGGGATTGGGTTGAAGTTTAATTTCCCTTTAGCCATGTGTCCGCTGCAATGGGTGGCCATGGAGAAGGTCAGGAATTGGGTTGAAGTTTCATTTTCCTTAAGCCATGTGTCCAAAGCAATGACTGGCCATGGAGAAGGTCAGGGCTTGGGTTGAAGTTTAATTTCCCTTTAGCCATGTGTCCACTTCAATGGCTGGCCATGGAGAAGGTCTGGGATTGGATTGAAGTTTCACTTTGGCCATGGAGAAGGTCAGGGATTTGGTTGAGGTTTCATTTTCCTTTAGCCATGTGTCCACTGCAATGGCTGGTCACGGAGAAGGTCAGGGATTGGGTTGAAGTTTCATTTTCCTTTAGCCATGTGTTCGCAGGGTTTGGAACCAACGCCTATTCCCGTTAATCAGAAAGGTCCCTACATTGAGATGACAGTGGGAAATAGGAAGCATCTATTCTTGATAGATACAGGGGCACAGACGTGTTCCATTGACCATTCACGGGTTCCAAACATTCCACTGTCAGGGCAAACCAATGTTTCTGTAGGGTTTCTGGCACACCAGTTGTCTGTCCGGTGTCTTCGCCTGTACCTATTTCTTTGGGTCCATTTACGACCACTGTTCATTCCTTTTGACTACGAATTGCGGAGATAATTTGTTGGGGTTGAATCTGTTGAAGGAATTAAATGCTGTAATTCATTGTTCTGATGGAGTGCGTTTGACGATTTCACCACAGCAACTTTCTGTCTCTCAATTTTTGACCAGACCTTTGCCGCCGGAATTCAGTGATGTTCCAGAGTGTTTGTGGGCAATTGACGATAATGGTGTCGGTGTTTTGCAAATTGAGCCCGTTGAGTTTATTTTGAAACTTGGAGTGAAGTTGCCACATATTTCCCAGTATAAGATCTGGTCGATGGTGAGCAAGCTTTGAAATGCATAGTCTCCGATTTTGTGCACCGTGGAGTGATTGAGGAAATTGCAGGTAGTATGTGCAATAGTCTGATTTTGCCCGTGTACAAAAAAGGCAATAATGTGATTCCCTTCCGTTTCATTATTGATTTACGTGCCATCAATAAGATTGTTGCTCCACAATTTCCCAGTGTGCCTGATGTGACGACAATATTAACCATGCTTTTGGCTTCAGCTACTCACTTTAGTGTGGTGGATCTAAAGAACGTCTTCTTTAGTATCCCTATACATAAAGACAGTAGATACTTGTTCGTGTTCACCTTAGGGGGACGCTCGTTTACCTTTACTCGTGCGCCGCAAGGTTACGCGGAAAGTCCTAGCATCTATAGTAGGGCTTTGAAAGAGCAGCTCGACACACTCGAGTTGCCACTACTTGTACACTGCTTCAATATGTGACGATCTACTTTTAGCTGCTGACTCAGAGAGTGCCTGTAAGAGAGGCACTGTGTTGTTGCTTATTCACCTAGCAAAACATGGACACAAAGCTTCACTTAAAAAGTTTCAGTATTGTCGACAGGAGGTCGCCTATTTAGGCTTCTCCTGTCAAGGGGGAAGAAGGTTGACGCCTGAGCGGATAAAATCATTTCTAGCATGTCTGTCCAAATACACAGAAGGAAGTTAGAGCCTTGATAGGAATGGCTTCTTACTGTAGGCAGTGGATCCCGAACTTCTCCTTAGTGATTAACCAATGTTGGCTTTGACGAAGAAGGGCATTTCTTCGCCATTGCCGTGGAACTTGGAACACCAGCAAGCGTTTGATCTGCTCAAGACTGCACTGTGTTCAGCACCAGTTTTGGGACACCAACTATGAAAGGCCTTTGTGTTGTATGTGCATGAATGTGATGGATGTGCTTTGGCTGTATTAACGCAGGAACATGAGGGAAGAATAGCCGTGCGGCTACTTTTCTTCCGCCCTTGATCCTGTTGCATGCGCTTTGATAAGATGTTTGAGAGCTGTTGCTGTTGCTGCTGCTGCTGCGTCCGTAAAACAGAGCGAGGGAATGGTCCTAGGCCATGCTTTAACCCTGATGGTACCTCACTCTGTAGATGTTCTATTAAACAGAACACAAACGCAACACCTCTCCTCCGCACGATTAACGAGATACGAATTGATCTTGTTTGCACCACACATCCAAATAAAGAGGTGTAGTGTCCTTAATCCGGCTGAACTTTTACCTTTCCCGCAAGGTACTGCTTGCAGTGACGAAGAGTCACATGACTGCCTTTACACTAGAGAGCAAGAGACCAAAGGCAGAATCGATCTAAAAGATACCCCTTTGAACAATCCACAAGGGGAGCTGTTTTGTGATGGCTCCTGTTTCAAACTCCCGGATGGTACATCCACAGCTTCTTATGCAATCACCACATTGAGCACGGTCGTGGAGACCAAAAGAATCACGCATAACTCTGCGCAGGCCGCAGAGATTATAGGACTGATCCAAGCTTGTGAACTTTCCGAAGGGTTTACTGTAAACATTTATACTGACAGTCAGTATGCTTTTGGGGTGGTTCACAACTTCGGCAGGCTTTGGGCAGAAAGAGGTTTCTTGACCTCACATGGCACTAAAATCCAGCATGGCTCCTTGATAGTACGGTTACTCTCAGCGCTTGCACTCCCTACTCAGCTAGCAATTATGAAATGCGCAGCACATCAGAAGATTATAGACAATGTAGGAAAAGAGAACACTTTTGCTGACTAGATAGACAAACAGACTGCCATTGATCTCTCTTCAGAATTCTTTTTTTTTCATATTGTTGTCTAAGGTACACTGCTAGGGGCTCCAGGGCCAGAATATATAACATGGGGGACCAGGGGCACCCTTGTCTGGTGCCTCTGCTAAGTTGCCATCTCTCGGATATCACCGATCCTGTTTCGCCCACCTAACATAGCCCGGCCCCATCCCGTATTCCCTCAGGGCCTCCAGCAACCACGGCCACCTCACTGAATCGAAAGCTTTGACTGCATCTAGGGACACAACCGCCATTTCACCCTCGCTCTTGTTCCCCTCTTCAATCACCCGGTGGAGTCGCCTATGGTTGTGGGTTATTTCTGTTGGGGACATAACCTGTCTGGTCCGGGTGTATCAGTTTACTAATAACTCTACGCAACCTATTGGCCAGGACCGCCGTCAATATCTTGCCGTCCTGGTTTCAACATTGACAAAGGCCTATAGGAGCCGCAGCTATGCCCTGGCTTGTTGGGCTTAGGAAGCGGTATAATTATCGCTTCTCTAAGCGATTCCGGCAGCCGGCCACTCAAAGACTCATTGAGCATTTCTAGCATGGGGGGAGTCTCCTCTCTATATGCTTTATAAACTCGCTAGGGAGTCCGTCCGCCACCGGGGTCTTACGTGGGACTGCTTCACCACCTCCATTCCTCTAGTTAATCGGTGCATCCAGCTCCTCCCTTCTTCGGCACTAATCTTAGGTAATTCCATGTCTCTTAAAGTTTCTCTTATCTCCTCTCGATTGCCCCCCCTTTGTCCTCATATAATGCCCTGTAATAGTCTGAGAATGCCTCATTGACTCCCTCTTGGTGTCCGCTACCTCCCCATCCTCTCTGGTTATCGTCCTAATCGGGGCCTAGGGTTTCGCTTTTATATACCACGCCAAAAGGCCGTTTTATCCCACTGCATGTTCTCTCACATACTTCTTATAGTTAAGTTGCAGAGCCTTTCCCAAAGCTCTGCACACCGCTGCTGCAGTTTGAGTACTAGTTCCGCATCCCCTCCTGCCCTATTGATTTCCCGTTCCAGTTCACCTTCGCTTCCCCTAACTCCATTAGGACCCCACCTGTAGGCCTTTGATTTAGCATGGCAGCACCCGCATTACCACCTTAAAGGCTTCCGAGCGTGCCCGCTGAATCCACACTGCCAGTGTTTTCTCGAAATAATGTGTGATCTCATCCCTGATATCCTCTCTGAAGACCGGGTCCCTGAGCGCCTCAGCCCGGAGGCGCCACGTCGGTATCCGCGCTCTGGGCGGCAGTACTGCCAGCCCAGAACCAGAGGCGAGTGGTCCGACAGACCCTCGCTTTGTAGTCTATTTGGGTGGTCTCTATCACCACATCTGGCGTGGCAAAAAATAATCAAGTCTTTATGCAGTTGTTGCGGGGCTGAGTAATGCGAGTACTGTTTTCATTAGGATGTTTCAGCTCCAAACATCTGCAGCCCGAAGTCGTCGAGCAGTGTCTGCAATGCCTGGCGCTGGGGTGGGCCTATCATCTTATCATCGGATCTGTCTACCTTGGGTTGAGCACGCAGTTAAAATCCCCTCCCCAAATAACCGCTCCCCCATACACGCACCAGGTTGGTACACAGAGTCCTAAAATATGCCGCCGTATTTTGATTGGGGGCATATGTATTTATAATGCACACCTCCCTATTCTCACAACCTTCATTCGTACTCCCACCACCTCTTGTGTAAGTTGGAGCGGACGTGCGGTGCCACCAGACACACTCCCTAGCGTAGGCGAATACGGGGAGCCCACTACAGTACTTCCACTTCTTCCCACCGTTCCAACTTTTGCCGGTCAGATGCGTCTCTGCAACATGCAATATCAATCTTCTGTCTTTTCAAATACATCATGACTTTGTTCTCTTTAAGTAACTATTGAGTCCCCTGACATTCCACGTTACGATCTAAGATCCCCATAGCTCATGAGTGTCCTTCCTTCGTAGCGAATCCCACTGCCCACGATACAGATACAGCCTCTGACTTTTCTTGTAGCTTCTGTACAAACTCGAACTCCATAACTATATACACCAAACTCCCACTTCCCTCCCCACCCTCTACCCATCCCTTCCCCAACACCACACTCCCCAACTGCTGCCCAGCTCCATCCATGGAACTCAGGCACCCCCACATCTAGCCCTGCAAGCACCAACCATGCCAGAGCTCAGTAGGGTGAGTCGCCTAATGGCACTTACTAAGTTACTAAGTGGGGTAAGAGATCCGCTCTGCAAGGCTCCCCTAATACAGCAATAGTCCAGTGCTCATAATATATTGTGCAACAGTCTGACCTTCTCTGCCTAAGGCCGCTCAAATGACTATAATCAAGTCCCAGAGATCTATTCCGCGCCATCTTGTAGCACCTCCTCGTGCACTACTTATCTCTCCATCTCTCTTCCCGTCCGAACGTCAGGCTCCTGGGACTCCCTGCGCGTCGAGCCATCCATGGCGTCCTCCGGAGTCTCAAAAAACAAGTTTTGTGTTTATGAAACTTTCATTTTGCCGGATACAGCACATGTATTTATGGCCCGCCTCTTCAATTCTCGCTTTACGTCCCAAGTTCATGCGGCTACGCTGCACAGTCAGGGTATAGTCCGGGTAGGCCGTTATGTTTGCCGCTCCTCGTGTAATCGTTCCTCCCTTGCGGAAGTGTTCTAGTATCCTCTCCCGGTCCCGGTAATTAAGGATTTTGGCAATTACTGGCCTAGGCGGGTTTCCTGGGCGGCCTCCTTGTTAGAGCTCTATGCGCACGTTCCACCGCAAATCCTTGATAGGCTCCTCCGGGTATCTCCTGCAAGCAGCATAGACTCAATGAACTCTGTGGATCGTGGCCCTCCGATCCCTCCGGCAGGCCCACGATGCAAATGTTGTTTCGTCGGGCGCGTCCTTCTGCCTCCTCCGCCCTGCTCTCCAAGTTGCCCACTCTCTGTACCAGGGCATGCAATTCGGCCTTATGGGAGGCACAATCCGTGGTATTCGGGCTCACCTCTTTCTCGAGGGTCTCCGTGCGCTCCGCCAAGGCCTGACGTCCTGCCGGAGTAGATTCACTTCCTCCTGCACCTCACCGACCTTAAGGTCCATGCCGTTTTCAGCTCAGTTACGGCCAGTTCAAGTTTAGCCTTCCAGGCGCCTTCAGGTCCGCAATCGCAGCTAGGACCTCTTGGTTAGTACCCGTCTGCAGGCATGCCGCCTGTAGGCGACTTATCCTTGCTCTTGGAACTTTCCGGACCAGGGGACGTCTTGGCGAAGTCGTCCAACGTGGGCTGCTTCGCCTTCGGTCTCACTGTTCTACTAGACATGACCAGAGGACCTGTGTTCTGCACAAGTTACAAATGCGCACACAGTACGCCTCTATCGCTCGATCACCGTGCGGCCTGCTCCTTCCTTTGTTCCGGTCGTTGGTCGGCCATTTTGTGTCGTCTTTCGTCTCCGGCGCTCCTTATCTTTTTCGCACAAAACTCCACCGCCGTTCCTCCCACGCCTTCCAAAAGTTCACCAGGCGCGGTCAGACCGTTCACACACCGTCATGTGTGTTTTCAGCAGTCGTAGGCACGTCGTTATGCACTATTCCGCCAGGATCATTTCAGGATCTCGGGAGCTCCTCCAGATCACATCCTCCTACATGGCCCTCGTGGCCACGCCCCATCTCTCTTCAGAAATATATACTTCAAGGGAAGCCACAAATACCTGTACTTTGGACGAGGGTATCGAATCTGTAAAGAACATTCAAGCTGATGCGACGTTAGAGGAATCTAAGAAATGGGCTAAGGGTTTGCAAAGTTGGATGATGACAGGTGTTGGGTGGAGAAAGTTGAAGGGAAATGGTTACTGCCTGACGTGTATATTATGATGATGGTTGTTATGGCTCATGGTCCCACCCATATTTGTGCTCGTAAGGTCACCAAAATGTTGCAAAATGTGTGGGTAAATGATAAAATCCCTAAGGTAGCTGAGCGCTTCGTTCAAGGGTGTATGATTTGTCTGGGATGTGGGAAAGGGCACATCGACTCCAGGGGTAGTTTTGGCCCACCTTCTGTCCCCTTTGAAGTAATGCATTTCGACTTCATTGAAATGGAGCATTGTACTAACTTCAAATATGTATTAGTTGTTATCTGTGCCTTTAGCAAATGGGTTGAAGCTTTTCCCGTCAAAGATGCCACCGCTATGACCACGGCAAAAACCATGCTGAAGGAATATTTTCCTAGATTTGGTTTGCCAGAGTCATCTGGTCGGACAATGGTCCACATTTTATCGCTGCTGTAATTCTGCAGATATGGCGGGATTACAGATCGATAAACGGTTCCATTCGGCCAGACACGCACAGAGTGCTGGATTAGTAGAAAGACACAACGGCATCATCAAGAACAAGCTCGCTAAGACGTGTGCCGGCACCAAATGAGCCGGACGCCTTACCGATCGTGTTATTGTCTATGAGGACGACCCCTCAAACTAAGACTGGGCTCTCTCCTTTTGAGGTGGTCATGGGTAGGCCAGCTAACATTTGGAACATACTGAAGCCCCATTCTTTACGTGAGGTCAAAAATGTACTTCTTTCTGATTACTGTGGCCAGTTAACTAAAAATCTGTATTTGATTTATCAACAGGTGCGAGAGGCTTTACCTGTTAGTACGAGGGCCCGGTCACAGCATACGGCCGGAGACTGGGTCCTCACAAAGTCATTTGAGCGATCTTCTTGCCTCGCACCTCGTTGGCGGGGCCCCTTCCAATTCTCCTGGTCACACAGACCGCCGTGCGAGATGGAGGGAAGGAGCATTGGATCCACGGTGTCTCACATCAAAAGGATTCCTTCCTTTGCCACACGCTACAGAAGACACAGAACCCCTCACCAATGCTGTAACCAACGATCACGAAGCCAGCAACCAGCATCGAGAGTGGCATCGGAGACTCTCCCTGAGCCCTGTGGGGCCTGGGGAAACAGCCACTTCATCTCCACACTCTCCAACAGTTCCATTTTCAAAAAATGCTCCGAATCTTGTGTCCGATCTCACTTTGAATTCGCCGCTTTCATCGGGAAGTGACGACACGTTGTTCACAGATCATTCAGTACCAGGGATCACAAGGTACGATCTGCATCCAAGGAAGTAGACTTACTGCACGGTTCGGCTGTGCTATCAAGGTAGAATCATCGAAGGGCTTGCCTTTTTGGCCTAAATGTTGGGTCTGTTTGCATTTACCGCAACACTGGGATAAGGCGCTGGGTTGGTATATTCATCCTTTATCTTTGACAACTGCCTGCTATGCTTCTCTAAGAGCACTATTCTTTGGCCGATGGAACGATAGCATCTCAGGGAACATCGATGGAACTAACTTGAATGATTTTGAAAAACGTGTTCTAACGCCCTTGGGATGCTCACTCTTTGCGAATAGGAGCAAGCCTAATGTTGCTTCTATTAGGCCTTCTGATAGACTGTCCTGTCCTTTTCAATCTTTGATCTCTTTCAAGATGGCTCGTATAGGCAATAGGGATGACACGCCACCTTCTAATACTATTAACCACAGCCCCGATTCAGTTTCTTTCTGCATACAGTGGAATGGTACTCAGTCAATGGGTGAATTCAAGGGTTGCGCCAACGTTGCTAATTTGACTAGTGAGGACAGCCCTTTGTATGTAGGCGAACCTGTCTACTTTGTTTGCGGTAATGTAGCATTTCCATGGTTACCCAGGATTGGCAGGGAACCTGTTATTGGGATTCTGTTACCCAGAGTATTCATTGCTAGCACTGTAGAAATTTCAAAGGCTCGTCCACGGCGGGACGAGAATGGCGATACTTCAGCACAAGTTCTGGGCGATGTAGCTAAATCCTTGTACCATTTTGGGGGCAAATATTGAACTCTGAGGATATCAGAAGACTAGCGAGAGTACTGGAGAGACCATCAACCGGACCACTGACATACTCTATAATATGACTTTAGAACAGAAAGCATAAGGTTAGTGGCACTTCAGAACGGATGGCATTAGATGTCATCCTGCTGAAGCGTGGTGGGGTATGTAAATTAGTGGGGTCCGCTTGCTGTGTTTTCGTGCCAGATTCCTCCCAACTATCTTTAAGGCAATACAAAATCTGCATGTCCTAGTTCAGAAGTGCATGTTCCCGAGGGAAACTGGGATCTTAGCGCTTGGTTCTGGGACTTCTTACGATCTTGGGATGGAAGCTACTTTCGGTCTTGCTGATTATTTTAGGTATTCTGTGTGTTTTTCTGCTGTTGTATACAATGTCTTCTATATGTGTTCGATGTAGGAGGATGTTGTGCACAAGCGATGGCGAACATTAGGGCACAAGGTATACGCCCAGAGAAATATCCAAGGATTTGTGCTGAAGGAATCTCAGTATCTGACCTCATGGCAATTGATATCTCGATAGTGATTCAGGATGTATGGACATTGAGACGTGGAGTTACTCGTAAAGTGACTAGAAGTAGTTTAGCGCTTGGCTTAGGCCAAAAGGAGGGTTTGTTAAACGGAATATCATATTGTGCCTCCTTTATTGTATGTATTGGCCTAAGCCCAGTCGCTCTGCGAAGAAATCCGCGTTGCAAAGTTCCGATCTTAGATCGATTTAGCCACCATTTTAGGTCCATCCGCCATTTTGATTTCCACTCCAAGTAATTCTGTGTTCTAAAATGATGGTGGACAGTGTTTCCCGCTTGTAACTGAGCCGTCCTGACCTTTGACATAAGTTAATGTCTAAACTGTCCGTTGGCCGAATGTTTGGGTTGAGTAAAGAGACCTTGTCCCATGCTGACTTGTGGACAGAGGATTACCTGCGCCACATACATCAACTACAATGCTGTCTAAATACTGAACGTGGACACTTGTTGAACTACATTGTATAGGACATGTTGTTAAGGCTATGTTAAATCCGAGAATACACTGTTGCCATTGTGACTTGTTACTTGTAAACTGAAGATGATCCATATGCATATAGTTGGACAAACTAGAAGTGAACTCGGCACGAACCTAGACCGAGTATCATTAACCTGTAGGGGGCTGGACATTATGATTGGAAATGTATAAAATGTGTAACTGTTTAGACGTCCAGTACCTCTCACTTCTCACACGAAAGGGCTGGTATTCGCTGTGATGTATGAGGGCAGATAGCTATCTGATACTTGGTTTCTTTGTAAGCTGTTCAGTTATAAAATGAAGATCTGTGAATCTTTATAAACCCGTGTTTGGTGTATTTCCTTTTGGGGTACTCAGCCTCGATATTTCCTTTTGCTTTTACAGGCTGGCCATGGAGAAGGTCAGGGATTGGGTTGAAGTTTAATTTTCCTTTAGCCATGTGTCCGCTGCAATGGCTGGCCATGGACAACGTCAGGGATTGGGTTGTGGTTTAATTTTCCTTTAGTCATGTGTCCACTGCAATGGCTGGCCATGGAGAAGGTCAGGGATTGGGTTGAAGTTTCATTTTCCTTTAGCCATGTGTCCGCTGCAATGGCTGGCCATGGAGAAGGTCAGGGATTGGGTTGAAGTTTCATTTTCCTTTAGCCATGTGTCCACTGCAATGGCTGGCCATGGAGAAGGTCAGGGATTGGGTTGAAGTTTAATTTTCCTTTAGCCATGTGTCCGCTGCAATGGCTGGCCATGGAGAAGGTCAGGGATTGGGTTGAAGTTTCATTTTCCTTTAGCCATGTGTCCACTGCAATGGCTGGCCATGGAGAAGGTCAGGGATTGGGTTGAAGTTTCATTTTCCTTTAGCCATGTGTCCGCTGCAATGGCTGGCCATGGAGAAGGTCAGGGATTGGGTTGAAGTTTCATTTTCCTTTAGCCATGTGTCCGCTGCAATGGCTGGCCACGGAGAAGGTCAGGGATTGGGTTGAAATTTCATCTCTCATAAGTATGCTTATGGTTGATACAAGAAGGGATTCGAGATATCTGCTGTGTAAATCTTCCAAAAGATGGTTTTTAGCAATGGAGGTCAGCCGACACGTGTTTCGACCTTGGTTGTCCTCAGGCTGACAAGACAATACCAAATCATGTATTGTGATCATAAATCAAAACAATGATAGACCATGACCAAACAAATAGACCAAAAAAATCAATGACATCCGACAAACCATACAAAAGAGACAACCAACCACAACATACAACCAAACGAACCTAACTAGAACCACAGCACAACTCAAAGCTTTCCTGAATATCAGCAGAGGCATTCGCAATGCTGGTAAACAGCAAGAAGCTGGATCACCCATGGACCTGTCCCCAGACATCTACAATCAATCCTCGCGCAAGGAACGCCAGCAGACACTACAGAACCTTCTAAATCTATCACTACAACAGGGACTGTACCGAGGATCTTCAAATCAGCATATATCAAGCCACTCTTGAAAAACACAAGTGGCGACGTAGAAGACCTCTCCAACTACAGGACAATCTCTAACATCCCTACCTGGCAAACTTCTAGAAACCTACATTTATAACTAACCAAGAACACGTAGAAAACACACCTGCTAGACCAAGCTCAAGTCGGGTTCATACGGCAAGAGGAACGAACAGCATTACTATCCATCTGGGACGACCTAAAACTAACGCAGCTCACACACCTCAGCCCTTATTCTGCTTGACCTCTCTGCAGCTTTGACACAGTTAGCATGACACCCTAACCAAAGCTAGAAGACATAGGCATAACAGACACAGCCTACTCTGGACAAATCATTCTAGCAGACAGAACAGAACCGTATGGATTAAACCTTTCAAATCCACTCCACGAGTTAACGACTGTGGAGTGCCACAAGGATCTCACTATCTCCACTATATTTCAACATCTATCAGACTCCGGTCATCAGAATCTTCAAAAAATACAATATTACATGTTACAACTACGCAGATGATACTCAAATCATCTACAAAATCAAAGACACCGATGCCGATCATTCAACCCTAATCGACTGTCCTAAAGAAGTCTTCATTTGGATGGATGCCAACAACCTGAAAATCAACCAGGAAAGACAGAATCATGATCGTATCCAAGACCAAGAAACAACCACCTCCATGGCTACGAGAATGGAAATGCACCAACACCATCGAAGGTAGTAAAAATCTGGGAGTCCATTGGACAACACCTAACCTTAGAACCACAAATAAATGCAACAGTGAAGAAATGTTTTTCCTCTCCACACGGCAAGAAGAATTCTACCTTTCCTCTCCTTCACGCACAAAACACTCACTATCGTCGCCCTCATCATGTCAAAATCGACTATGCAAACAGCCTCTACCTCGGAATACCAGAATACCTCCTGAAGAAACTACAACGGATCCAATGCAGCAGCAGACTACTCTCAACTATCCAGAAGAGACCACCTGCCCTAAAACATACACTGGCTCCAGTTAACATGCATCACTTCAAACAATGTGCATAACGCACAGGGCAATCAGTGGACAAGGAGCAGATTCCTACAAAAGAAATAACAATCTACAAACCAACAAGATCCTCCAATCAAGCACGAAGTCCGCCTGGAACTCAAACATACCTTAAGAAAAACTTGGAGGCATCCTTCTACAACTTAGCCGCAAAACTTGGAACAACATCCCAAAGAAATAAGAACACGAAGATCACCTAAATTCAGGAAATCACTAAAACCTGGCTTTCAACACCACTGATTCATACTGAAACCGAAACAGAGAAAGGACGACTAAATGGATAGGACACGACAGCCCCAGAAATGACGGGGAAGCTCCACGGCACCTGGACGGGTGACACGGATAGACTGGAACTCAGGACGACACGCACAGAGACCGAGTCAACTACCCACCCGCCCCTTAGTTATCACCAGGTACCACAGTGTTGTGGAATTACTGAGATATTAGCAATTAGCACACAACCTGACTAGTTGACATCGGCAGGTGCACTGGCCACAGGAGCATGAAGGGAGATCAGGTGGGCTATGAGAGAGCCTGATAGAGGCGGGGCCAGAGGAGTAAGGAACCTGAATTTCAGAGGGACCCAAATCAGGACAGGCGCATCAGGGAAGACTACACAAGCCCAGCGCCTCAACTCAGGATAGAGATGCAACTAACCAACTACACTAACAATTTCCCTCTGCATACACCTCTCAAATTCCAAACCAACACAACCAAAACCTACAGCACAACAAACCGCACAAACTTCACTACACTGCAACAACAAAACAAAAAGACACATAGACTCGCACAACAGCACACGACGACTGCGGCCGCAAACACCCCAGGCCAGCCAACGACCCACTGGCTGAGGTCGCCAACAGCACACCACTGCTTCTCCGGCACTTTTCCTGCTTCCTCCCACTAACTCAACCTCCCTCCTCTTTCAGAGCCGCCAGAGCACAGGGGACCACTCCGGTGGTGATAGTGCGCGGTAACAAATGTCCTTTAACATTAACATTAACATGAGCAAGCCAAACATGGTTCAAATTGTTTGTAATAAGAGGATACATCATATTAGTAAATGATCATTGCAAAGCATATAGTATTGTGGCTTATCCTAACAGTTCTGTCACCAGACAGTATCTGTTATTAAAATTCAATTTAAATGAAGCATTGATTTCCAAAGGGGCTCGCTTTGTCATAGAGTGTGATTCACGCTATTGTCGTCTATGTGGCACCCAAGCCATTGAAATCATTGAGCATCTCTTAACTGTTTGTGAGAGTCTGCAACATATACAAATTAGCTCTCTCAAATCCTATAACAGTGGTTTCAATTCTGCTGATCTCTCATCGCCATGGCCATTGTTTTTAAATGGATGTGACCATAATATGATTCACTAGCTAGTCAAATTTTATTGAAATGCGTTGGCATTTTTAAATCTCTATCTGCTTGAGTTCTATTTTAGTATATGATATGTCCATGATATCTTGTGTCAGGTTGTAACCAGGTAACACCCGTGACTGTGAGCATTTAGATATCACTTTCATGTTTGAATGGTTTTAAAATCATGTATATTTAGTGGTGTATTCAAGTCTATCAGCACTTTTTAGAAGAACAATTGTACTAATTTGTCCATTGTGTATGTAACCTATGTGTTAATGGTTACTTGTAACTTGTCCAATGTTGCATATACAAAGCCATTCGCTGAAAGTATATTAATAATAAATACATTATTACCATTCCCTTCCTTATTCCTGTTCTCCTACCTTGGGGCCTCACCAACTTCCTTTTTCCTTTTCACTGTTGCTTTGGAGGTTATATCACAACTGCACTTCCTTAGAAGTGCAATTATATTATTGCAGAGCCCTCAACTGCAATCAGTTGCTCGAGAGTTCGATAGTCACGCTTATGCACATTGCTCACCACATTTTTTAGTGCAGCATACCCATATCAGCTGCATGACTCCCATGCCAAATTCAGTCCATGCCAGCAATCACCTATTTAATGACACAGTAAATCACACAGCACCCCATACCCAACACATAGATCGCTAAATTGAATGTTACTGCTACTACATATGTGCCTCTTCCCTCCCAGGCCCTCTGCAATGCATTGGCCACACTCTTCACTGCAAAACCTCATGACATCCTGAGCACTCTCCTTTCCTTTCCCGCTCCCCCAGCCCCCTGCCACCTATCTCCTCCCATCCTCCCTCTGTCTTTCTCCCCTCCTTCTCTCCTATCTCACCCGATGAGGTCACTAGAGTTGTCTGCGAAACAGGTCACCCCCTGTCCTTCTAGAAGCATTAAAGACAACATCGGCTCCCTTGCCCCTTTCTGCAATCACTCTTTTGCTACTGGGTCTTTCCCCTCTTCCCTCAGGCACTCTTTTGTGCACCCCTCCTGAAAAAACATCAGCCACCCCTTGTGTCCATCTAACTACCGCCCCATCTCTATCAGCCCCTTCCTTGGGAAACTCTTGGGAAACTCTTGGAGAGGCTTGTCTTCCCGAATCTGACCCAGCACACTGAACGTATCGATTGCCTAGACGACCATCAAGCTGGATTCCGAGGATCCAGAGGGATGGAAACTGATCTCCTGAACACCCGTGAAGAACTGCTTGCATCTCTTGGCTCCAACTCTCCCACTGTTCTCATTCTACTTGATCTCTCCTCTGCATGTGATATGGTCAACCACTCCATCCTCATAAAACAGCTTCACGATACCCTTGGTATCTTTTGGTATCTCGGAGCGGACACTGGACTGGCTGACCTCCTTCCTCACTGACCATCCCTCCCATGTTATCCTGGGCTCTCTCTCCTCTCCCACCTCTATCTCCACATGTGGGGTTCCCCAGGGCTCCAACCTTTCTCCCTGTCTCTTTAACATCTATCTTGCTCTGCTTGCACACCTAATATCCACGTACTCCCCTTACTTCCAGTGTTACGCAGATGAAACACAACTCTTCCTCAAACTTCGCTCTGATCCTTACCCAATTTACTTCCTCCATCATTCCTGGCTGCCTATCGTGTGCCTCCAATGATCTCTGCCTCAACACCAGCAAGAATGAGATCCTTCCCGTTGGTACTCCTGCTCCCTCTTTCTTCCCTTCACTCTGGCCTCCTTCATCTGAAGCTAGAATCCTTGGAGTCATCTTCGACTCTTCTCTTTCCTTCCTCCCTCACATCCAGGAACTTGCTAAGGAGGCCCACTTTCAACTCCACCTCCTCAAAGGAATCCTTCCTTTCCTCAATTTCCCCCACAAGTCCTCAATTTTTCCCAGAAGCTCGATGTCTCTAGAGCCCTGGTACTCTCTAGGTTGGCCTACTGCAACAGCCTCTTCCTTAATCTACCCTCTTCCTCTCTACATCTCCTCCAGCTTACACGGAATAGGGCTGCAAGACTTATCCTGGGCCCCAAGCCCAGGGACTGCATCTCTTCAGCCCTAAAATCTCTCTACTGGTGTCTGCATCATCCATAAGGCTGTATGGGGCCAGGGACCAAGTCATCCCCAACTGGCTCTCAGCAAATACTCTCCCTCCAGATCTTTACGCTCCTCCACCGCCAACGCTCTGCTTGTCAAGTGCTTCTCTAAACAGCAAGCTGGTGGCCGATCACTTCCTCGGCTGGCTCCCTCCTCTGGAACATCATCCCCTTTCCTCTTCGTCTTGAGCTGGATCTCCTCCAATTCCAAATGCTCACCAGACTTTCCTTTTCCCTCTTTCCCCTTTCCCTCCCTTGCTAAACCCCACAGTCGCTGAGATTGGTGACAAGGGCCTTATGTGTCCTTCTCGTTCCTGGTCTTCCCCCATCGCCTTCAGCCCCCGCCCCCTCCCCACACTTGCCTTTGGGTGCCCACTGGCCTGTGCTGTCTCACAGGCCTGCTTATTGTATTGGCATTTGAGCACTCTTACCAAGTGATCTCTGCCAGGCACTTAACAGCTGCTTGCAGCTACTCCCTAGCACTTCCCTCCTTGAACTCCTAGCACTTACCCCTCCCTCATCCCTTTCTCTCTTCTCTCTGCACGCACTAGTTCTGAATGCTCACAGGGCCTAGTAGGACCGCCTCTTTCTTTGTCTTCGTTGTTATTATATTTGCCTTTCATTCCCACGTTCCCTCCCCCCGTTGCCCTGTGGGGGCTTTCAAACACAATTTACTTGATGTATAAGAGCCTTAAAAATGCACAATAAAATAAAATAAATATGGCCATCTCATGTAATGCCATGTACTATTCATCATGTATGTTCAGCGGGCCTTGCAAATTCTTAAACAGCCCATTAGACCGGCAGGGCAAGTTCCATAGTTTTCATACTTGACCTAAGAGAAATGTGCTCACCGCATGGTGACGGGTAACAAAATATTTACCAGAGCTTCCTGTAAAATGTTGAATGTCACCATAAGAACAATTCACATTTGGTCACATCAATCAATTCATTTCATTAGAGGAGAGCACCAACAAAAGCAGAAGAAGAAGAGGAGAAGAACGCAAACAAGAACACTCATCTAAAACCCTAAAATACTGCAAAAAGTTAGACTATCCTTAGATTCATAATTTAATTCATCAACATATCTTAAAATCTAATAATTATCTCTCATTCATTCTTTTTCCCACCTCTCCCTTTCTTCTCCCTTCCTTAATCAAAAGAACAGTAATACCTTCCAAAAATCTTATTAAAGCAAATGTCATCTTAAAATGAGTGCCACCACATAATAGTTGCCACCAATTTTCTTCACCCATCAATCGGTATTCCCATCTAAAATTACCCAAACATATATTTCTGCACTCCTTTAACCCTGTACAGTTCATAACCAAATATTTCAATGATTGCACTTGGTTACTTACTTCACAGCCTCGGCACCCTCGTCTTTATCATCCGTTCCCATGTTTTTAGCTCTCATTATTTCCTTGGTAGGTAATAAATTCATGGGAAAACGTATAAATTGACCGCAATGATATCTACTCGGGGATATGGCCATTTATTTAGGCAGCCTATTTACATGTTTAATGTCCTCTCTCAAGTGTATGAACATCTTGTACTTATTCTTTTTCTCCCACGTTTCTCTCCAGTCGTCTGCCCACAAAATTCTTTTCACCGAATCTGGATTTGTTTTAATTGAACTTCTGACACTCCCAATTTTATTACCATCTTATCACATGCATTATGCCATAATCTTAACGTTCCGTCAGTTTCCTACCCGCCTTCAAAATATCAAATTCAATTTTGCTGTCCTCACAGATTATTTTCATGCACTGTGATAACGTTGACCACACCCCTCTCGCATACATAGACACTAGCCCTAGCTCGTATCTAATAACAGCTATTGGCACACAATTTGGTAGTCTTAAGGCTCTCCACCAAAATATTCTCTGTAGTGTATCCCACGTCTCCCGAGGAACACCCAACGATGTCTCCGCACCATAAAGAATTATTGGACCAGCTTTCTGCTTATAAAACGATTTTAAAGGTGTCATGGCAAAATTACCAAATTTCCAATGAATGTTCCTGGCTTGGGCTGCTAAGCTTTCTGTTTTAGTTTAAACTCCCTAATTCTAGTTAATTAATTTCCATAGCTGTTAATATTCATCCCCAGGTAGTTTACGGAATCTGGTGGTGTAACTATAGCCCCTGCCAAAGTCCATCTCAATGCTGCATTCTCCTTTACCCCAGCCAGTTGAAAGGCTAAGATCTCTTTCTTTAGTGCATTTATTTTGTAGACCATTTAGATCTATATTCTTCTGCAGCACTCCTAATTTCTGGTCTGGTCCACTATAACAAAATCACCCGCATATAGCAGCATATAGCAGCCATCCCATAGGCGTCCCTGCTATTCTGGGTGGGAAGATCTTAGATTCCTCCATAGCCTCTTTTATATCAGAGACAAATTAACTAAATAGTGCCGGTGCAAGACAAGAACCCTGTTTTAGGCCTCTCGCAGTGCCGATATCTTTAGTCAGTCTAAGCTGAATGGATGTGTTTCAACATAACGCTTCCATGGCTTTCATTAGACCATTTGGGCGCCCCCACGACATTAACTTGCTCCAAAGTAGTTCTTGATCTATTCTATCGAAGGCCTGCTGAAGGTCAATAAAAGCAAGGACAAATGTTTTACCCTCCCGCAGTGCCTTTGCTTTTAATAGATTCATCAAAAATAAATTCAGAGCACAACTCACACCTTTGCAGAATCCTTTCATCTATTTGTCCCACTTTGATTGCCCACTCCTGTGAAGTTCGTAAACAATACAGCTGCAAAGAGTTTTCCTAACACATCCAACAGTGCTATCGGCTGGTCATTTTTTGCCTCTTGTCTATTGCCTTTTTAAAAAATAGGTACCACCACTGCCTTTTTCCAAGATGGAGAGATCGTCTTAGTTCTAACCACCTGTATAAAGATCGCCACTTCAAAATCAGCCCACTCCTCTGGTGCTGATTCAAGCATAACATCTGTTAATCCATCTGGGCCCAGAGCACGAGAGCTACTGGCCTTTCTGATTAACTCAAGCAATTATTCCTTTTTGAAAATCATAAAATTATATTATATACCAATCACTGGTGTCTACTTTAGTTGTTACCTCACCTTTTATGCTTTTGAATACTTCTGCAAAGTATTCAACCCACTTAGTTTCCGATACCGGATTCATGTCGATAATCTGCTGCTTTTGATCTCCTTCATTTAACAACTCTGAATTCAGCATCTGCTTGTATCATTATACTTTTATGGCAGATAAGCCAGTTTTTATATGTTTGTTTACGTGTTCAGCAGCACTTTTGTTTTATTACAGCCGGCAACCTTTTAATTTCCCTCCGATCCTTGATATCAGTTTTCTCTGTATCACTATCTCACTATCATATGCATGCGTGAACCTATAACTACTATTCTTGGGTCTCTCCTTATTGTCCTTCAAGGTTGCCAACAACGGTAGATAATCAGTACTGCTCTTATGGGCCTTCAGCCTTTCTTTAAAACGATCTGTTAATTGTCTCACTGCTTCTGGGTTTATACGCAGCCTGATCTTATTTGGCTCTACCTCCATCTTTACAGGCCATTTTTTAAATCCCTTTCTCATATGGAGCATTCCACATCAATCGTACCAGATCGTGATCACTATCTGCATACATACTACGTGTAAGGATTCAGCTCCGTCCTACACGTTCTGTGATGCAAAGTAATAATCCAAAACTGATTTTTGGTCTCCTCTACGCCACGTTGGAAAGCTCGGGATATCCTCAACTATTTGGCCATTTAAAATCTGGAGGTTTAGAATTTGCATTTCTTTTATCCACCATTCTGCTCGTTCTTCCTTGCACCCATCACATACCTACTTTTTCTCTGACGTCTCAAATCTCCACATTCAATATTCAAATCCCCACCTAGGATCAAGCACACATTCTTGTGTTTACAAAAGATATCATCTATCTGCTTCATCACCAAACTCACAAATGTTCCCGTTTCCCATCTTTTGTCATTCCAATAACTATTAATTACAGCCAAAACATGCTTCCCTACACACTTAGGTCGTCTAAGGCCAATACTTGTTGCTTGAATATAGTTTTTGTAGCGTTCTACCATGATTTCAAGGCCGACTCCATTTTTGATCATTTTTATAAGACCAGCCATTGAGCGATCTTTTGGACCCTTTATTTCATCATTGGAGAGTGTACTGTGTATTTCTCATTTTCATGACTCCCTAAAAAAATGAGCACATTTTTCAGTTGAAACCCTTTTAATAACAGTCTGAACAGTAACAGTATGTTACAAATGTGCATTTTTCATTTTTGTGACTCCCTAAATAATTAGCACAGTTTTAAATTTTTATTTTGGCAAAATGATATACTTTTTTATTTATGAATTTCCTGTACATAAAAATACAACACATAGTTCTGGAGAAAACATTTGGAGCACTGGGTCGAAAGGACCAGAATGTAAAGAATTGAGGTTCTGGGGCGATTTGACACTGGTGCCCACAAACCAGGATGAACCCCCAGCACAGATCAGCAGCACAGCAGGCAGAGTAGACCTGTGATCATGAAGGAAAGCAAACAGCAGAAGACACAAAAGAGGACTATCCTTTCCCTTCATAGCCAATCATGTGCATGGAGACAACACAAGAATGAACCAGAGAATGAAACCTGCACTGGGATTGGCCCTGCACTGGGAATGGTCCTGACCATTATTGGGAACAGGGGAAAAGAAAAGATGGGAAAAAGCAAAGTCCACAGCTGTGTAAAGGAAAGGGAAGATTGCTGCTGGTGCACCATGAAGGATGCTGTTCCAGAGAACTGTGACAGAGGAGCTTTGCCTGACCATGCAAACCATGCCTTGTGGACGGGCCGGCAGTAACCGCTGTCTGCTGGAGGAGCACCTGCCCAGGGGTAGTGGTTAATGTGAAAACTCTACCCTGCTGTAAGGAACAAGCAAGCTAAGCTTCACCTTGCGAGCAGACACCAGGCGCACCCAACCTTGCTTGTGAGAGGATGGATCAACTGGGGGGTAGGGAGGGTCCGGTCCAGGGGAGCAAACTAACGTGGATTGTGCAGGTTCCTAGGCTCAGACCCTCAGGGGAGAAATCTGCAGGATCAGAAGAAGAGGCCTAGGATGGCCTGAGAAGCCATGCTGGGTAGAAGGCCCCCCACGCCGTAGAGTCCTATATCCTACCCCGAAGGTTCAAGGGGGAAGTATCAAGCTGAAAAAACCCTGACGTAGATTCCCAATGAGGAGAAGCCCCCCAATAAGGCAGCTCAGAGTGAAAAAGACAGCGGGGTGGGCCATAGTGAGACTTTGGAAACTCATAGGGGGTCATTACATGTTTGCCGGTCCGGAATTCATGTGCCAGTAATTCTGTGTATCCACGGGTTTGCCTGTGGGGTGGCCTGATTTACCTCCAGCCAAGAGCTGAAGGAAAGTCAGGGACCCCAACGGGGAAAACCATCTGGTGTCCTGTAATATGGGCAATCCCCCCATGGAGCCCTGTGGGACCACATGGAATGGGAATTAACCTACCCTTACTGGCATTCAGAATCTGCTGGTAATTCCGGAAGACCTAGTGCCGGTAACAGTAATTCTATTTGGTGGTATACCGCCAATCATGTAACTAGACTCACAAACTGTTTAAAAGAGTGATCCAATCCCAGACGCTCCAAAGGGCCAGAACATGTGTAGCCTACATGGAAAGCACAGAATCCGAGAAGACCAAGTTAACTCCTCACCAGCAATTTGAGAGCTTTTTCTGTGAATCCCAGATCGGGCAGATGCTTCCTGCGACCTTAGTCAACAAGGACAGTGTTCTGGAGAGTCTGATCAGCCGCCCCAGATCCATTTCATTCAATATTGTTTTACTGGGATGTTTAAATATGTTTACAAGTATTTCTCTAGTCTTACAGAGCCAATGGTTTTGCAACTCTTAACATGGAGGTTTTCGGTCAGTGATGGAGTTCTCCAGCTTTGCTGGCCACCTTTGAGTTTGCTCATTGTAAAGTGCAGGTACTTTCATCATCGTAAAGCGTTGCAAGGTCCTGCAGAGCATTCTCCACAGCAATAGTACCTACCTAGCTCCAGTTTTGCTCGGCTGTCCAAGCCTCTCAGGGCCCGCTGCTTTCGATCTACAGCCTGTGGTGACTGACCTTGTACTTCGCCAAAGCTTTTCTGCGTTTGGGGTCTGCAGGTCTACCCTGGCCAGCCTCTTTCGATCTCTAGCTTGTGGTGACTGACCTTGTACTTGGCCAAAGCTTTTCTGTGTTTGGGGTCTGCCGGTCTACCATTGTCACCCTCTTTCCATCTCCAGCCTGTGGTTGCTTCATGATCAGTTGTCGATGTCTAGGCTATCTGCCCGTGCTTGGCCTTTTCCAAACTTCACCCTGCAGTTACTGACCCCATAGGTGGCCATCAGTTTGGGGGGTGCAGCTCCAGTTCTGCCTCCGCTGGCCTCTTTCAGTCTCCAGCCTGGAGTCGCTGACCATGAACGTGATCATCAGTTATGTTATGTTATTGTGATTAATACCGCGCAGCGCGGCCGTTTTCATGGTCTCCAGGCACTCTGGCCGATCTGAAAATGAGGGAGCACGGGGAGGGCTTTGTTAGTGGGATTGAGGGAGAAAAGCGCAAGAGAGTTTTGATGTGCCGTTGGTAGCTTCAGCTCAGAAAAAACGGTCACTATGTGCTGGTTTGTTTTTAGTTGGTAGACGTTATGTGGTGTTTGGTGCATGAGTGTGAACAGGGTGACTTGTGTGTGATTGGTTTAGTTTCCAGTTGGGTGTTGTGGAGTGTGTGTCGTTTGTGGTGGGGTTTCTCTGCAGGGCAGGTATCAGTGTGATTTGTTCAGTGTTTGACGATGAGTATGCAGAGTATTAGAGAGATTGTAGTAGGGTTAGTGGGGAGACGCCTGAGTCCTTTTGGGCAAGGTTATGTTGATCTGCCGAGTACATATTATAGTATTCTATGGTGATTTGTGGTAGAATGCTTTATTTCGTAGGGTAGTCATGTTTAGGTTCATCAGGTATAGGTTGCTTTTGGTGTTTCTGTTGTGATGTGTTAGCAATTTCCCTTTGATGATGTTTCCTATTTAGCTCGGTGGGTTAAAGAGGAATGTTTTTAGCAATTTTCTGAACTTTAGGTGATCTACTGTTGTTCATATTTCCTCTGAGAGAGCGTTCCAAAGTCTCGCCACCATGCAGGAGAATGCTGGTCCCCCAAATTTCTGCTTTGAGTTTTGTTTAGGTTTGAGGCGAACGACGTCGCTGGACCTTAGTGTTCGGTTTGGTTTGCAGTATGTAATTTTCCCCTGTATGAATTCTGCTTCTTGGCTGTGGATTTCTCTGTGTGTTATGCAGAGCGTTTTGAAGAAAGCTGACCTCATTAGAAGTTGGCCGATCTGGAAATAAAGTGCCGTTAGTAACGCGTACCAGCACTTTTCCAGCCCAGCCTACTATACGTTGGCCGGTAGGGTGGTGGATATAGCTCCAGCTAAGAGCTAGAGCTATATCCACCACCCTATCGGCAAAAAACTGCTGGTATTACAGGCCCTATAATTCGGCGCTGGACTGCCCCTGGGCAGGACAAAGGCTGATATGTGGGGACATTTCTTCTCTGTGAAAAGGACAGTGAGCTAAAGACTTGGTAGAGTCTCTCCCAGGGGTTATTCACCCAAGAACAGGTCATTGGGCTGTGTTCGTGCTGGTAGAGAGATTCCCAGACCCCCCCTTTGTTTGCCTATAATACCAGTGCCGGTAATACAGGTAAATCCCCCATGCAGTACTCCATGGAATGGGGATTTATCGGCATTTCCGCCACTTGGAATCTGCCGGTAATTTCGGCAGACCAAGTGGCTGAAACTGTAGCAGTTTGTTGGTAACCAGTTGCTAATACCAGCAGGATCCCGGAAAACATATCATAAGGGCCAATATGTTTCTTGACCGGTAGCCAATGAAGTGTTCTCAGTGCTGGTGTGGTGTGTTCTCTCTTACCGAGTCTGAGGACTAGTCTTGCTGCTGAGTTCTGCATGCATTGTGCTCTTTGATAAGGTATTCTGGCATTCCGAGATAGATGCTGTTGGCGTAGTCTATTCTTGACTTGCCTGTATTTAGTATATGTCTACGGGTTTGCTTCATTCGATCTCAAGCCTGCGGATGCTGATCCTTTTCTAGGCTATTTGTGGTCTGTTTTGCGGGTCTCCAGGCCTATCGGACCTGCAGCTTGTGGTGGCTTCCCGTGTACTTGCTCATCCATGTTCTGTGTTTGGGGTCTGCAGGCCTATCAATGCTGGCCTCTTTTGATCTCCCTATTCTTAGTTGTCAGTGGTCTGTGCTGTGGGTTTCCAGCTCTGTTTCTACTTGTCTTTTTTGGTCTACACTCTGCTGCTATCGACCTTGTACTTGTGTAAAGACTAGAGGGGGGTTTATCTGTGATGCTACCCACTATGGTTGGGGTAGATGCACAGAGGCATGGACGAGCAGCCAAGGCCAAGGCTCACAGGGAGGCGAAGCAGGCTGTTTCTTAGGTGCAGTGAATCTCCAAGCCCCCACAAAGGAATGACTACACACTATGTCATGTGCCAACACAGTTCTTTTATTAATAAAGATTAGGTTTAGATGAATATATACACAAGTACAACTCTACTTCAACAGTTAACACAATGTATACAGTACTATGTGATACCACAGTTATTCTTAGCTTCAGCAATAATGCACCAACTTGTAATTGTAATAAAATGCACCAAAATTACTAAGCATTGTTTAACTTCAATACCACCGTTGTAGAAATGTAGGCAACTACTTTAGATTAGAATACTGGCAGAATGTGTTTAAAGTCAAAGGCAACACTGTGTGGAGGTCCCCCACATGGGCAAGCTGCAATAGAGGTAACTTATACTTTGCTTTTATATTAATGCCCAGTCCTTATGTGTTCATTAATCGTTTGTTCTTGATTCGTCAGGTCCCACCAAGTACTTGGGAAGCAGCAAGGGAGCTTGGCTGGTGTACCCCTGCAGGAGGAAGCCCTTCTTACCCGTCATAGTACCTTGGGTGCCTGGGAAGGCGAAGTGGTGTCTCTCAGCTTAACTCAGAGTAGCCCCTCGAGGATGGATGGACTCTCCCCTCCCCCAGAAGAAGAAGTCGCTGGGTCATTACTGTCAAGCAGGAGAAGGAAGCCAAGCAGTGTCGGAAAGGCAGCAGTGATGGAGTGTTGCAGTGGTCTCGTTGGTCGGGTTGCTACCCCAGCTGTGGATGTCCCATGAAGATGAACCTCACTGTGGACCTTGCCATGGCTTGGGTGGTGAGGATGAGTCCTTTGGTTTCCATCAATAACCTTTGGTGGTGGCAGGCGCAATGACAGAAGTAGGTGTGTGTTTTTGTTGGTTCTTTGTTTGCCACCGTTTGATTCTTCTTTTCTGCAGCCATAGCACAGGTGACAGGATGGCTTCTGATGACTTGGACTCGAGCACTGGACTTCTTTGCAGGCCACCAGCAAGTTTGGATATTCTGGATTTGTTCCTCGATGCAGAGTGGCAGGAAACCCACTGGCGGGCACTTTGCTGCAGGCAGCGACACTGGACTTCCTCAGCCATGGAAAAGTGCACAGATGTCGTGGATGCAGTGCCACTTGAAGATTTCTTAAGTCTCTTGGAACTTGGCAAGCTCCAGGTGTTGAGCAGCACTATGCCAGGGTATCCCCTCTTCCAGGCGATACAGAGCATTCTGGCTTTCCAATGATAACAGACAGCCTCTGGACCCTGGACAATGCTGGTGGACTTCTTGGCCACAAGCGTTTCAGTCACTCTTCATCAGGATACATGAAGATACCTCTGCAGGACAGCAGGCACACAGGACTGGCTTCCAGGACACTTTGGGTGAAGAGTAACAGTTGCACGATGACCCCCTCGTAGCTACAGGAAGAGTTTGCCTGTCCAGGTCCTCTCTTGATCAGTCCTTGAATCAGCGCAGCAGCCTTTGGATTTGGTGCAGCAGACATCTTCCTCCAGCTGGATTCAGGATACGCCTCCAGCTCTAAGCTTCTCACACAGAGGTAAGTGAGGGGTCTTCTGATACATACAAATCCCCCCATTCACTCAGGCTGAGCTACGCTCAGTCAGCCAATAACACACTAGAGCATTCATCATGCAGCACCCAATCAGGCTCACAGGACTTCAGGCCAATCACTCAAAGCCAGGCACCGAAAACAGTGGATGTGTAGTGGGGACAACTCCCAGCCTTTCAGAGCACACACTGCATTCATTCAGTTTCAGACAGGGCCGGCTCAGGCAGGACCACAGGTATTGTGACACACAACAAAACCAGACACCCACAACACAAAATGTGAGTTGACTCCTCTTTCCATTCATTCAGGTCCACCCCTACAGTGTACCCAAAACAAGCATTTAGGCAGAGGGCAGCATGAGAGCCATACATGGTCCTTCGCCCCAATATCCGATGAGGGAAAGGGAACAGAGTCAGGGTTGCTTAGTACTTTGAGAAACAGGAAGGAAAAGGCAGTGGCAGTAGCCATCTTACCTGTTCAGGACTCCATTGATTCCTATGGCAGGGCCTGAGTGTCCCAAAATGAGGGAGACCCAGAGCCCCTGCAAAATCAGGATGTAGCTGCCATAAGCCCATACCCTGCCCTGTGGGGCAACACAACGGTGCCAAAAGCACACACTGAGGGTACCAAGGTGTACCCCTGCCACCAATGCCATAGGGGTATCCCATGGGTCTTGTTCACCAACAATCAGAAATGAAGAGCTGCAATGCCAGAGGGCCAGACTGGACTCCTGTGCAGAACAAAAATGGGAAACACAGACTAGGGGTGAAGAGGGACAAGGATGAGACCCTGCCCCCCCCCCCAAACACCTCCCAAAGCATTTCTGGCATCACAAAGAGCTGCAATACCAGAGGTCCACACTGGAATCATGTGCAGAAAACAAATGGAGAAACAGACTAGGGGTGAAGAGGGACAAGGATGAGACCCTGCCCCCCCCCACCCAAATCACCCCCCCCCCCAAAGCATTTCTGGCATCACAAAGAGCTGCAATGCCAGAGGTCCACACTGGAATCCTGTGCAGAAAACAAATGGGAACACAGACTAGGGGAGAAGAGGGACAAGGATGAGACCCTGTTCCTCCACAGCATTTCTGGCATCACAACTTGATTGTCAATTGCCTGTATTTGGGGGTTTCCAGATCCGCCTATGCCGGAATCTTTTGATCTCCAGCCTCTGCTCACTGACTGTGTACTTGGCTGTCAGTTGCCTGTGTTTGGGGGTTTCCAGACCCGCCTATGCAGGAATCTTTTGTTCTCCAGCCTCTGCTCACTGACTGTGTACTTGGCTGTCAGTTGCCTGTGTTTGGGGGTTTCCAGACCCACCTATGCAGGAATCTTTTGATCTCCAGCCTCCACTCACTGACTGTGTACTTGGCTGTCAGTTGCCTGTGTTTGGGGGTTTCCAGATCCGCCTATGCGGGAACCTTTTGATCTCCAGCCTCCGCTCACTGACTGTGTACTTGGTTGTCATTTGCCTGTGTTTGGGGGTTTCCAGACCCGCCTATGCAGGAATCTTTTGTTCTCCAGCCTCTGCTCACTGACTGTGAACTTGGCTGTCAGTTGCCTGTGTTTGGGGGTTTCCAGATCCACTTATGCGGGAATCTTTTGATCTCCAGCCTCTGCTCACTGACTGTGTACTTGGCTGGCAGTTGCCTGTGTTTTGGTTATCAGTTCTATTTGTGCCAGCCTCTTTTGGTCTCCATCCTATGGTTGCTGAAGGGTACTTGGCTGTCAGTTGCTGTGTTTTGGTTATCAGTTCTATTTGTGCCAGCCTCTTTTGGTCTCCATCCTATGGTTGCTGAAGGTGTACTTGCTTGTGAGTTGTCTTTGATCAGGATCTCTCTCTGTGCGTGGCCACTTCGAAACTTCAGCCTGCAGTTGCTGACACTGACCTTGTTGGTAGTTGCCTGTTTCATGGTTGTGCTCATTGTCAAACCCTTTCGATTTCAAGCCTGTGCTAGGGTGTGTCTCTTGTCTAGTGGTCTGTAGCTCTTTACGTTGTACTATGCTTGCTAAAACGATTCCCAGTGAGTGTGTCACTACTCTTTTGAAGGCGCTTCTGGTTATGTGTTTCTGAGTTTCACTTGGTCCTCTGGATAGTGGGGATACCACCGCCTCGGGTGTGTGATGATCTTTTCAGCTATTGGGATTTGTGGTCTCTTTTGTTGAGTTTGTGTCGCTTGGAGCTGAAAAACGTACCTGGAGTCTGAGGTCTTAAAGTAGCCAGCCAACTTCTTGCACCGCGTGGAAACCTGGCAAGTAAAGCCCGAATCCCCACAGGCAAGGTTTTTCCACTGAATAAGAAACCAAAAGTTATTTTAACGTCATTGTTGACTTGTCATTGCCCACCCGCATGTGACCTCAAGGAGGAAATATGTCACACTCCTCTGTGGTGCCAAAGAAAGCACTGAGGATGCCAGGGGTGTTGCGAGGTGAGTTCACCCCTCCCAATTCCCCCAAAACATCTGGCCCCGTTATGGTTTTGCTGCTCTTTACATGGTGCAGTGGAGGGTAGGTAGCACATAATGTTAGCCCAAGGACAGCCTGCGCCCATGCTGGCGGTCCAAACTGTTGTGTTCTCTCTGGTACGCAATGAAACAAAACACTGGTACAAGCAGGGGTGGAGGGGGGGGTGGAGAGGGAAAAAGAGATGAGCCCAGAAAATGAAATTGAGAATTACAAAAACCAAGTGACCTGTCTTCTGGAAAGTTCCAGAAAGTTTATTTGCAGGGGTTGTGGGGAAAGTTGAAAGTCAGCTAGTTTCGCACGCTGCGAGGCATATATGCGCCAACCATCTCAGGATGTTAGGAATTCATGAACTCTGGAGCTGTGGCCGACCCACGCGAAAGCCAAAAGCCGGGGAGGCGGAAATAAGCCCCTTGCTCCTCCGCCAGAGCCGCCGGCGCACTTCCCGCTGCAGCGCAGCCCGCTCTGTAAAGCGCCGCAACTGCCGCGCAGAGACGGCGCAGAGCCTATTAGCGAAGATGGGCCAAAAAACCCAGGCAGAGACCAAACAAAAGCAGAACTCACCCAGGGAAAAGGAAAACTGGCGCATAATTAGGATCCTTTTTTTTATTTTAAAAGTAAGGTCTAAAAATGAGAAAAAAATAGAAATAAAGTGAAAGGGCTGTAATTGATTGGAAGGAAGCAGTCCAAGCGCAGCGGCTGCTGCATGGGGCCCGGCTCAGAAAGCTGCCTCCAGCTCCGAGCTGCTAATGGCGACCTCTCTTGTCCTCAATGGAGGCCTGGCCCACTTACAGCAGCCGGTTGCCTGGCAACCGAGCTCTGACTAATCATTTGCGCAATGACCCTTTCTCCCCCCAGAGAGAGAGGGAGGGGGGGGCAGGAAGGAGAGAGAGGGGAGGAGAGGCAGCAGCAGCACTGGAGGATAAAAACAGGGCCTCCCGTACAAGGGAATGAAGGCATGAGACACCCCCAACAGGGAGGGGGCGCAGCGGGGTACAGGAGGGGCGAGGGGGAACAGGGCATGCGGGTGAGATGCACGAGACACCCCCAACAGGAAGGGGTGCAGGCAGCAGGCTACTAGAGGGGGCAGGAGATACGGGTGAAAGGGGGGCAGCTGCTGCTCTGGGTGAGATGCATGAGGCACCCCCAACAGGAAGGGGTGCAGGCAGTAGGCTACTAGAGGGGGGCGGAGGGATACGGGTGAAAGGGGGCAGCTGCTGCTCTGGGTGAGATGCATGAGGCACCCCCAACAGGAAGGGGTGCAGCAGTAGGCTACTAGAGGGGGGGATACTGGTGAAAGGGCGGCAGCTGCAGCTCTGGATGAGCTACACAGGGGTTCCTAGAAGGACTAGAGGCACCCCGATAGGAAGGCAGTGCAGGCGGCAGGGTACTGGGGGGGGCAGGGGATACATACGGGTCAAAGGGGGAGCAGCTGCAGCTCTGGATGAGCTAGGCAGGGGCCCCTAGAAGGACTAGAAGCACCCCCAATAAGAAGGGGGTGCTGCAAGAAAGGGTGAAGGGAACAGGAAATACGGGGGCAGCTGATAGGCACTAGGCGCCCCCACCAGGAAATGGGGGTGGGGGTGAGGAAGCAGGCCTTTGCCAGCCCAGGAGGTTTGGGAACAAGATGATGCCGGGCAGCAAGGGTGCTTAGAAGCTGGGGGGAATCTGGCATACGCGTGATAGAAGTCAGCATGACATACTCTGCACCACGCAGGCTCCTGCAGAAAGGTTGGGCAAAATAGCACCCCAAAAGCGAAGACTAACATGGGAGAGGGGAACCAGGCTGGAAGTGGGCAGAGAGCAGAGGCAGCAACGAAACAGGACACCCAAGAGCGAAGAACAGCATCTATTGCAGTGAACTACCGACAGGGCCCCCCTGCATGAGGCTGGGGGCATGAGACCCCCCCCAACACAAACACAACGAAGAGCAACATGGATGGGCGTGGTGGGGAGACACTGAACACCCCAGCAGTGAAAAGTGGGGATAGAAATGAGGGTACTGATGAGCCGCATGGAGGGTCTGTGAGTATTAGAGACCCCTTAGCAGGGACGGGGCTCGGGAGGACGCAGGAGAGGCTCCTGGAGAGGGTCCTGGAGAGCACCTGAGGTCTGGGGGCAAGAGAGTATCTCAATACAACTGCAGACTCGGGGGGGGGGGTGCAAGTGCAGTGCATGGAGAGAGGCGCTGCTATGAAGTTTACACCCCTACAGTGAATGCAAAAGGTATTAGTACCGCCCACGTCACCAACGGAACTGGTTCCCTATTGGTGAAGGCTGGAGATAGACACGGGGGCAGGTGGATGATGGGGGGGTAGGGGCAGCGTCTAGACACGGCACCCCAACAGTGACTGGGAGACAGAAGTAAAAGGTGGCGAGAGAGCAGCATCTAGACAGAGACTCCCAGAGCAGGGATGTCATTTCACTAAAATGCCAGTGGTAGCGGAAGTTACATCACATGATCCATGGCCTCTGATGACATCCCAGGAAGTGATGTCATTTGACCCCCACCCGGAAGTGACACCATGGGAAGCAATGTAACACGACCTTACACCCCCTGACAAAACAGGCTGTGGTATCACATAGCATTGTTCCTAAGTACACTACGAAACATATGGTTACGATAATGTGATATACATTTCATACAAGACTGGATCACCATATGTATCAGTTCATATCAGTGCGTATAGGCCCATATTACCAAATGACTGTGATATCATATATGGCATTTATAACGCGCCTATACACAAGTGTTTCAAGCAGACGTCCAAGGCCAAATGATAATGATGTGTTATTATATAGCACTTACGCTTAAGCGCTTTATATAGAACAAATATACATATATATCACCCAACCTGTGCTGGTACTCATTTATTGACCTTAGAAGGATGTAAGGCTGAGCTGAGGTGTTTAAGAACAGACTAAATCAGCGAGTCACCCCCTGAAGTGTGCCTGAAATAAACCTTTAATGAGTCTTGCAATTATTGTACAGAATTCCAGAAAGACACATTATTTGTTATTCCTATTCTTTCTTATTTAGGGTCACTGCTCAAAGTGTTACACTTGTGGAGGCTTGAACAAGAAAGCCAGTCACTCCTGAAACAAAGAGCCACATGGCTCTGGCCACAGCCAGCGCAGGAGCTAGCATTAAAAAAAAAAGAAACTTTTTTTTTAGGGGTAGCAAGGGAGACCACAGCAAAGGAGACCTCAGGGGTTGCAGCTGGAACCCCTGGTGATCCCCAAATGATGTCCCTGCCCTGGAGGCACTAGACCCCTCCCCCCCAAAAAAAAGCTGATAGGAAGAACAGGCGAGGGGGAGCACTGGAAGACATAAACAGAAGCTTCCTGTGACACCCCGCCAGTGTAGGGGCACTCGCCAGGGGCGTTGCTAGGGGGGGGCTAAGGGGGCTATAGCCCCTGATCTTTTGGTTGTAGCCCCGGATAGAATCTCAGGATCTACAGCCAAAAGACTAGCTAGCCCCCAGTCCGAACAGTTCCGACAGCAGCATAGCCCCGGGTCTTTTCCAGACCTAGCAACTCCCCTGGCACTCGCTAATGTAGAGAGGTGTCTTCGTAGAGACATAGGGGTCATGAGAGACCCCCACCAATGATAGGGGCGAAAGAGGAGGGGGAAAAGGGGAAAGGGCATGAAAGGCAGCAGTAATGGGTTTATATACAGGGGGAAGTGGGTAACCAGGAAGGGGGAAGAGTGGTAAAAGCAGCACTGGGGGGTATGCACATGGCTCACATGGAAGGCCTGGTAGCCAGGCCTGAGACCCCCTCAGAAGCAAAGGAGGAGTGGTAAGTGGGGGCAGGAGAAGGAGACAATAGAGGCAGCAGTGGGGCTGTGAAAAGGAGCTCCAGTGTGGCTGGAACAGGCTGAGACATCCCACCAGTGAAGGATGTGTAGAGGAGAAGCTAAGTACCCCTACCGGAAGTCCCGCCCCCATTCTACCTATATGCTGGCAGCCAGAAATTGCGACATGCACAAGGCCAGTAATGGTACCTATACCGCGAAGAGTCCTTGAAACACGGTATCCAGTGAGAAAACCCTATATGATGTACCCGCAGAGAAATTACGATCTTCTGGAGGAAGTTCCGGAAGAAGTGTGAAAGTGAATGAAAGAGAAGATTGGTGACGTCACATGAAGCAGAAATGACACACCCAGAAGAGGTGCCAAGACCTTATAGAATCTGATGAGGAAGTAGCGAATTAAGCAACATTTCGGGAGCAAAATGTAGATTGCACGTGCCAAGAAGCACTGGAGAAAATGCCAAAACTTTTTAAAAATTCACAGACACAGTAACGCAAGTAGATGAAGTAATCATGAGGCTGGCTACGTAGTGAATAGACTGGCAAATGATGTGCCAATATATATGTATAGGCATGTATAGTGAATCTGGATGTTCCACGGACACACTTTAGCAAACTTGGACCAGTGAATGAAAGGGCTGGAGAGTGTAGCAGGCAGCATAATAGAATTAGCTGACGGCGAAGGAAGATTGAGAAGGCTTGCCTGGCCAGTGGCCTTAGTAGTCTAGGCCACAGAGAGTCCTGGTTATTACTCCTACGTATACAATAACCTGAGAGGTGAGCTGAGCTCCTGTTTGAGGTGTAATGGAAATACATCTGAAGCGCCATGGTTTCTCATTTAATAGTATAAAGCAATAAGGAGCCAAAATATGGTCTTGAGTCACATGGTCAGATGAAAATAAACTTTGGGGCGAGCTACACCGAGACCAGAAGATAAGGCCATGCCTTCACTCTCTTTTATTCTCAAGCACACTGAGCCTTCACAAGGCCGAGTTTAAACATATTAATTGAATGACAGACCGCAGGAGTGATGATGGATGTTGGGCTAATTGAGTGGGGAGACATGACCAGGCCAACCCCCACAGCACCTGTTGTTCCTGCTTGCGTGCTGCTACCGAGTGGAATATTCCAGAAGTGTACAAGCGTGGCAACCAATTGTAGAGGGTCACGAAGCAAGGAGCCCTATAGTTTGAGAAGCCAATCGAATACTCTGTATTAGTCTAACATGGAAGATGACTTGCACTTAGGATGGGCTTGGCTGTCCACCTGACTTTAGAGACCCAATTACAACCCCATAGAAAGTATATGTAGATGTTCCTTTTAAGCCTATCCTATCCCCTAGTAGGCTTTCCTATTTTGCCACGTAATATGACATCAGTTGTGATTAATTTTTAGTATAAAGTTGGGTTTTTTATGAAATGTTTGCGAGAACTCGTTAAGAGAGCTGTGCGGCGTCCATAGATGTCTGGTGTACTCCCTATTTTAAAGAATTGTTATTAAAACAGATAATGTTGCCAACTTCCTGAATCGATCTGATTATTGATGTATGCGCAAGATCTGCATCCCCATCCATCTCAGATACCGTTACATCGTCTTAAAGGGCCCACTCCGGTTCACTTGGTAGCAGAGAGAGGATGGTTTCAAAGACCCATTCGTTAGTAGGCTTTTAAAATTTTCAGAACATTGGGCGCCCTCCGCCATTTAGCTGGAGGATCGAGAGGCTTCCTGTGGAGAGCGGCCTACATAGAACTCTTACAAGAAGACTGATACAGGTGGGACAGGTCCCTCTTTCACAAAGTCCCTCCTGGTTTCCACAGGCGCTGAGCGGACCGAAGGCAACGGTGGCCGGTTGGAGGAGGAGACAATCCCGAGTGTCAGGAGCCGAAAGGCAAATGGTGAGTAGATTGAGGGTACTGGCAAAATATGGGAATGGGGATTGCGGTAAAAGTATAAGGTAATATGGGATAGTTGGTTAATATATGGCGAGGAGTGTCTAGACGAGGAGCGTCTATATAGACCCCAGAGTCCTAAGCTCAAGGAGCTTTTAGAAGAAGTCATTTCAAAATCAAAGGGCTGCTTAGGCGGCACATAGATAGATCTATGAGAGGAAATGATTTAAACTCCTATCAGGGTATTTTAGGGGCAAGAGAAAGCAGGGAAGAGCGCTGAGGAGATATGTGTTGAAGTCGATTAGTTTGTCTGTTTGTGTATTGAAAAAATTAAGTGTCGAAAAGCGACAAAGATAGACTCTGTTGAGTAGAGATTAAAAAGCTAATATCTATCTTTTTAGTCATTGTCGGCGCTGACTGAAATAGGTAGATTGGAGTAAACTAAGAAGTAAAAGCTTTGAGCGGTGACTGTTGGTGAGTGCTCATATTTGTTATTTTTCTGAAACGTATTTTGTGTAAATCAACGGTAAGTATCGACAGTCAATTGAGACTCATCATGATGGGAGATGTTACTCCACTGATGCATCTGTGCAAGCAACTGTCATGCCGTTTGCAAAGAGATTCCCTTGGAGTCTGAGAAACCGATGGCAACTCCGCCGCCATTAATCGTTCCATATTCTTTCCCCATTTCCTGTTGCTACGCTCTAGTCTTTTTCCGACCTCTTCCTGGTTTTGCTCTTAACCACGCTTTTGTTTTGCCCGGCGCTTTGCAACTGAAGCTTTCACGCTCCGTTTCGCTAGCGTTCTCTCTCCGTTCTTGCCTGCTTCCTGACCAGTGTTTTTCGGTTATCGTCCCTTCCTGCTTCTTTGTTGCCTTGCTCCTCCCGGTACTTCTGTCCTCCTTTTCTAATTTTTGCTATCCTTCCTCCGTACTTACTTTTTTCCTTACCTTTTTCCTTCCAACTAGACAACCCGCGGTCTCTAACTACCCTCTAACCCGGATCTTTCTCTCCTTCGATATCTGGAGAAACAGCTTTGTCTGGGTTACCTGGCTCCTCATTCAAGATCGAAATTCAAGAGAGGTTTTTTTAGCTAACGCTTTTTCTCTCCTACGCTCCTGCGAAGGGGGTCCCTTGCTTCCCTGGTTTCTAGGGGAACAGGTGTTCTAACCGCGGAAGACCATATCTCTTCTCTCAAAAAAGAAATCCACAGAAAAAGGGGCGAAGACGTGAGGAGTCTACTGAAGAATCAGGTGAGGAGGAGTGGTTCTGCATAACGACGATTTGGTTCCGACGAATCAAGAAGATGCATCCTGAGCATTTCTAGATAGCTTACGGCCAAAACACGCACCCAACTCTCAACTGTAGTAGGAGCAATGGTTAAGGGTAACCGCAGATAAATGTTCATGCCATGGCCCGCAAGGGGATCGCTGTCAAAGGCGGTTTTGCAACACATGACCACATACTTGCACGCTGCCTACCAGGAAATAAATTGGAAAAGAGGTTAGCTAGTTTAGAGCTCTGGAAAATGTACCAGGAGGAACGGAAGATCCACCTCCTGAGGATTGGATGCTTAATCATGTAGGGAGGAAGGTGTTGAGCCTTCTGCTCCCCTTACCGCCTGAGTAAATGGCGATAGTACAAAGATGAAGGATTGTATCCATTAAGGGAATTAAAAGCGGCGACAGGATATAGTAATCCGATACATGAACCGCCTGCTTATAGCAGTGACGAGAGCCCAGAAAGGACTAAAGAAAGGAGGTGATCTTTAAGGTTTTACAAGAGAAAGAGGAGAAAAGCAAACGACCAACGTATCCTTAGATATAGAATGAGAGATTAAGAGATGGAAAGGAGAAAAAGGATAAAGCTGACGAGGTTACGCTCATACAGAACGAATGGATGGGTGGACAGATATTGCTCAAACTTGATGGGAAAAGTATTGAGGAAGTAAGGCAAGGGGAAGATCAAGACGAACAAGATAGAAAAGACAGGGAACGAGAGAAACGATTGAAAGAGGATGAGCATAAAAGGAGAGATAGACAAAGGGAGAACAAATTATCAGGAGGAGCAGTTAAGAAAGGAAGAAAGGGCAGAAGAACAAAGAAAGTATGACAACAGACAGAGAGCAATCGAAGAACGAGACAGAGCTAGAAAGAAGAGAGAAGAGGAGTGGCTTTGAGATTACGGGATAAAAGAATGCAAAGACGAAGAAAAGAGGAAGTGCGTAGAGCAAATGAAAGAAGGGAAGAGAAAAGACAGGAAGAGGAAAGAGTTAGATGGGAAGCAAAGAAATGAAGGGAATTAGTCAAAGAAATGGAGCGAAAAAGGTGACAGAGGGCACGCGATATTGATCGCATTGAGAATGAGCTGATGGAACTGAGTCCAGTAATATCATGGGGCAACATAGAGAAGTTTCTCCTGTCGCAAGGAGTAATGTCATGACCATCTAGGGGAAACCTCGATGAGAATTTTGAGATAGGAAGCATCGGAGATAAGATCGATAAAGCTTATCAGGAGATGAGGACAAAAGGTGAATCGGGAAGCAGAGGAAAAGGAGATCGATCTCTAGTTGCCCGGTCACGAGGCAAAGAAGGAAGCCTTTTTAGTCTCGAGCATAGAGCATTGTCTTTAGAGAGGCTGACTTTAAATAAGGATGAAAAGGATTAAATCCATACTAGTTGGGGACTAGATATGTCAGACGAAAACAGAGAAACCTTCTGTGGGGAAGAGAGAGAAAGTGCATGTGGTCCTGAGGGATGTTTGCAGACAGACAAGGAAGTGAGATGGTCGGATTTAGACCAACTTAAAGATAGGATGCCAGACCCCATCGCATACCCAGAGCGACCTAAATGAAGATTGCATAGTGAGAGGGGGGAATCCCACCATATGTGAACAGGTCTGAGGTCATTGCCAGGTAGAAGGCAATCAGGAACCATTGTCCCCACTATGGATAGGCAGACGATGGGAGCCGATTGTGGATTTGGGTTCACGCAGT
>CM030318.1:29962131-30049985 GCA_002915635.3 Ambystoma mexicanum | reverse complement strand
AAAGAGAGAGAGAGAATGGAGAGAGAGAAATGAGGATGGGGAAGGCCACCAGAAAGAGAGAGAATGGAGAGAGAGAAATGAGGATGGGGAAGCCACCAGAAAGAGAGAGAATGGAGAGAGAGAAATGAGGATGGGGAAGTCCACCAGAAAGGAGAGAATGGAGAGAGAGAAATGAGGATGGGGAAGTCCACCAGAAAGAGAGAGAATGGAGAGAGAGAAATGAGGATGGGGAAGGCCACCAGAAAGAGAGAGAATGAGAGAGAGAAATGAGGATGGGGAAGTCCACCAGAAAGAGAGAGAATGGAGAGAGAGAAATGAGGATGGGGAAGGCCACCAGAAAGAGAGAGAATGGAGAGAGAGAAATGAGGATGGGGAAGGCCACCAGAAAGAGAGAGAATGGAGAGAGAGAAATGAGGATGGGAAGGCCACCAGAAAGAGAGAGAATGGAGAGAGAGAAATGAGGATGGGGAAGGCCACCAGAAAGAGAGAGAATGGAGAGAGAGAAATGAGGATGTGGAAGGCCACCAGAAAGAGAGAGAATGGAGAGAGAGAAATGAGGATGGGGAAGGCCACCAGAAAGAGAGAGAATGGAGAGAGAGAAATGAGGAGGAAGGCCACCAGAAAGAGAGAGAATGGAGAGAGAGAAATGAGGATGGGGAAGGCCACCAGAAAGAGAGAGAATGGAGAGAGAGAAATGAGGATGGGGAAGGCCACCAGAAAGAGAGAGAATGGAGAGAGAGAAATGAGGATGGGAAGGCCACCAGAAAGAGAGAGAATGGAGAGAGAGAAATGAGGATGGGGAAGGCCACCAGAAAGAGAGAGAATGGAGAGAGAGAAATGAGGATGGGGAAGGCCACCAGAAAGAGAGAGAATGAGAGAGAGAGAAATGAGGATGGGGAAGGCCACCAGAAAGAGAGAGAATGGAGAGAGAGAAATGAGGATGGGGAAGGCCACCAGAAAGAGAGAGAATGGAGAGAGAGAAATGAGGATGGGAAGGCCACCAGAAAGAGAGAGAATGGAGAGAGAGAGAATGAGGATGGGGAAGGCCACCAGAAAGAGAGAGAATGGAGAGAGAGAAATGAGGATGGGGAAGGCCACCAGAAAGAGAAGAATGGAGAGAGAGAAATGAGGATGGGGAAGGCCACCAGAAAGAGAGAGAATGGAGAGAGAGAAATGAGGATGGGAAGGCCACCAGAAAGAGAGAGAGAATGGAGAGAGAGAAATGAGGATGGGGAAGGCCACCAGAAAGAGAGAGAATGGAGAGAGAGAAATGAGGATGGGGAAGGCCACCAGAAAGAGAGAGAATGGAGAGAGAGAAATGAGGATGGGGAAGGCCACCAGAAAGAGAGAATGAAGAGAGAGAAATGAGGATGGGGAAGGCCACCAGAAAGAGAGAGAATGGAGAGAGAGAAATGAGGATGGGGAAGGCCACCAGAAAGAGAGAGAATGGAGAGAGAGAAATGAGGATGGGGAAGGCCACCAGAAAGAGAGAGAATGGAGAGAGAGAAATGAGGATGGGGAAGGCCACCAGAAAGAGAGAGAATGGACAGAGAGTAATGAGGATGGGGAAGGCCACCAGAAAGAGAGAGAATGGAGAGAGAGAAATGAGGATGGGGAAGGCCACCAGAAAGAGAGAGAATGGAGAGAGAGAAATGAGGATGGGAAGGCCACCAGAAAGAGAGAGAATGGAGAGAGAGAAATGAGGATGGGGAAGGCCACCAGAAAGAGAGAGAATGGAGAGAGAGAAATGAGGATGGGGAAGGCCACCAGAAAGAGAGAGAATGGAGAGAGAGAAATGAGGATGGGGAAGGCCACCAGAAAGAGAGAGAATGGAGAGAGAGAAATGAGGATGGGAAGGCCACCAGAAAGAGAGAGAATGGAGAGAGAGAAATGAGGATGGGCAAAGCCCCCAGAAAGAGAGAGAATGGTGAGAGACGAAAATGGGGAAGGCCACCAGAAAGAGAGAGAATGGAGAGAGAGAAATGAGGATGGTGACGGCCGCCACAAAGAGACAGAATGGAGAGAGATAAATAAGGATAGGGAATGCCACCAGAAAGAGAGAGAATGGAGAGAGAGAAATGAGGATGGGAAAATCCACCAGAAAGGAGAGAATGCAGAGGGAGAAACGAGGATGGGGAAGTCCACCAGAAAGAGAGAGAATGGTGAGAGAGAAACGAGGATGGGGCAGGCCATCAGAAAGGGAGAGAATGAAGAGAGAGAAATGAGGATGGGGATGTCCACCAGAAAGAGTGTGAATGGAGAGAGGGAAATTACGGTGGGGAAGGCCCCCCGAAAGCGAGAGAATGAAGAGAGGGAAATGAGGATGGGGAAGGCCACCAGAAAGACAGAGAATGGTGAGGGAGAAATGAGGATGGGGAAGGCCACCAGAAAGAGAAAATGAAGAGAGAGAAATGAGGATGGGGAAGGCCACCAGAAAGAGAGAATGGAGAGAGAGAAATGAGGATGGGAAGGCCACCAGAAAGAGAGAGACTGGAGAGAGAGAAATGAGGACGGGGAAGGCCACCAGAAAGAGAGAGAATGGAGAGAGAGAAATGAGGATGGGGAAGGCCACCAGAAAGAGAGAGAATGGAGAGAGAGAAATGAGGATGGGGAAGGCCACCAGAAAGAGAGAGAATGGAGAGAGAGAAATGAGGATGGGGAAGGCCACCAGAAACAGAGAGAATGGAGAGAGAGAAATGAGGATGGGGAAAGCCCCCAGAAAGAGAGAGAATGGTGTGAGAGAAAAAGAGGATGGGGCAGGCCACTAGAAAGAGAGAGAATGGAGAAAGAGAAATGAGGATGAGGAAGGCCACCAGAAAGACAGAGAATGGTGAGGGAGAACAGAGGATGGGGAAGGCCACCAGAAAGAGAGAATGGAGAGAGAGAAATGAGGACGGGGAAGGTCACCAGAAAGAGAGAGAATGGAGCGAGAGTAATGAGGATGGGGACAGCCATCAGAAAGAGAGAGAATGGAGAGAGAGAAATGAGGATGTGGAAGGCCACCAGAAAGAAAGAGAATGGGGAGAGAGAGATGAGGATGGGGAAGGCCACCAGAAAGAGAGAGAGAATGGAGAGAGAGAGAAATGAGGATGGGGAAGGCCACCAGTAAGAGAGAGAATGAAGAGAGAGAAATGAGGACGGAGAAGGCCACCAGAAAGAGAGAGAATGGAGAGAGAGAAATGAGGATGGGAAGGCCACCAGAAAGAGAGAGAATGGAGAGAGAGAAATGAGGATGGGGAAGGCCACCAGAAAGAGAGAGAATGGAGAGAGAGAAATGAGGATGGGGAAGGCCACCAGAAAGAGAGAATGGATAGAGAGAAATGAGGATGGGGAAGGCCAGCAGAAAGAGAGAGAATGGATAGAGAGTAATGAGGATGGGGAAGGCCACCAGACAGAGAGAGAATGGAGAGAGAGAAATGAGGATGGGGAAGGCCACCAGAAAGAGAGAGAATGGAGAAAGAGAAATGAGGATGGGGAAAGCCCCCAGAAAGAGAGAGAATGGTGAGAGAGAGACGAAAATGGGGAAGGCCACCAGAAAGAGAGAGAATGGAGAGAGAGAAATGAGGATGGGGAGGGCCACCAGAAAGAGACAGAATGGAGAGAGAATAATGAGGATGGGGAAGGCCACCAGAAAGCGAGAGAATGGAGAGAGAGAAATGAGGATGGGAAAGGCCACCAGAAAGGGAGAGAATGCAGAGGGAACGAGGATGGGGAAGGCCGTCAGAAAGACAGAGAATCGACAAAGAGAAAGGTAGGTCTCTGCATGTGTTTCTAAAGCTGATGCAGGTGGATTGGGAGGTGGAGATGGTGTGACTGAAGCTCCTGGAAGCTTTGGAAGCACTCTTGGTTGCAGTCACTGCATGGCAGATGGGGTGATCGGGCAGTGAGTTGGCTGTGGTTGGTCTTTGCAAATGTTTCTGAAGCTGATGGAGGTGGGTTGGTAGTTGGAGATCATGTGACTGAAGCTCCTGGAAGCTTTGGAAGTACTCTTGCCTGCGGTCAGTGGATTGCAGCTTGCGGGGCTTGGGCGGTGAGTTGGCTGTGTTTGGTCTTTGCATGTGTTCCTAAAGCTACAGAGGTGGGTTGAGAGGTGGAGATCGTGTGACTGAAGCTCCTGGAAGCTTTGGAAATAATCTTGGCTGCAGTCATTGCATGGCAGCTTGAGGTGCTTGGGCGGTGAGTTGGCTGTGGTTGGTCTTTGCATGTGTTTCTAAAGCTGATAGATGTGGGTTGAGAGGTGAGATGGTGTGACTGAAGCTCCTGGAAGCTTTGGAAGCGCTCTTGGTTGCGGTCAGTTCATGGCAGCTTGGGGTGCTTCAGTGGTGAGTTGGTTGTGGTTGGTCTTTGAGTGTGTTTCTAAAGCTGATGGTGATGGGTTGGGAGGTGGAGATTGTGTGACTGAAGCTACTGGAAGCTTTGGAAGTACTCTTGGGTGCGGTCAGTGCATGGCAGCTTGCGGTGCTTCAGCAGTGAGTTGGCTGTGGTTGGTCTTTGAATGTTGTTTCTAAAGCTGATGGAGGTGGGTTGGGATGTGGAGATCTTGTGACTGAAGCTCCTGGAAGCTTTGGAAGTACTCTTGGCTGCGGTCAGTGCATGGCAGCTTGGGCTGCTAGGCCGGTGAGCTGGCTGTGGTTGGACGTTCCATATGTTTCTAAAGCTGATGAAGGTGGTTTGGGAGGTGGAGATCGTGTGACGGAAGCTCCTGGAAGCTTTCGAGGTATTTTTGGCTGCGGTGAATACATGGCAGCTTGGTGTGCCCTGGTGGTGAGTTGGCTGTGGTTGGTCTTTCAATGTGTTCTAAAAGCTGATGGAGGTGGGTTGGAAGTGGAGATCGTGTGACTGAAGGCCCTGGAATCTTTGGAAGTAGTCTTGGGTGCCGTCAGTGCATGGCAGCTTGGGGTGCTCGGGCAGTGAGTTGGCTGTGGTTGGTCTGTGCATGTGTGTCTAAAGCTGATGGAGCTGGGTTAGGAGGTGGAAATCGTGTGACTGAAGCTCCTGAAAGCTTTGGAAGTACTCTTGGGTGCGGTCAGTGCATGGCAGCTTGGGGTGCTTCAGCAGTGAGTTTGCTGTGGTTGGTCTTTGAATGGTTTTCTAAAGCTGATGGAGGTGGGTTGGGAGGTGGAGATCTTGTGACTGAAGCTCCTAGAAGCTTTGGAAGTACTCTTGGCTGCGGTCATTGCATGGCAGCTTTGGGAGCTTGGGTGGTGAGTTGGCTGTGGTTGGTCTTTGCATGTATTTCGAAAGCTGATGGAGGTGGATTGGGAGGTGGAGATCTTGTGACTGAAGCTCCTGGAAGCTTTGGAAGTACTCTTGGGTGCGGTCAGTGCATAGCAGCTTGGGGTGCTTCATCAGTGAGTTGGCTGTGGTTGGTCTTTGAATGTGTTTCTAAAGCTGATGGAGGTGGGTTGGGAGGTGGAGATCTTGTGACTGAAGCTCCTGGAAGCTTTGGAAGTACTCTTGGGTGCGGTCAGTGCATAGCAGCTTGGGGTGCTTCATCAGTGAGTTGGCTGTGGTTGGTCTTTGAATGTGTTTCTAAAGCTGATGGAGGTGGGTTGGGAGGTGGAGATCTTGTGACTGAAGCTCCTGGAAGCTTTGGAAGTACTCTTGGCTGCCGTCAGTGCATGGCAGCTTGGGCTGCTCGGGCGGTGAGTTGGCTGTGGTTGGTCTCTGCATGTGTTTCTAAAGCTGATGGAGGTGGAGATTATGTGACTGAAGCTCCTGCAAGCTTTGGAAGTACTCTTGGCTGCCTTCAGTGCATGGCAGCTTGGGGTGCCCGGGAGGTGAGTTGGCTGTCGTTGGTCTGTGCATGTGTGTCTAATGCTGATGGAGGTGGGTTGGGAGGTGGAGATTGTGTGACTGAAGCTCCTGGAAGCTTTGGAAGCACTCTTGGTTGCGGTCAGTTCATGGCAGCTTGGGGTGCTTCAGTGGTGAGTTGGTTGTGGTTGGTCTTTGAGTGTATTTCTAAAGCTGATGGAGGAGGGTTTGGAGGTGGATATCGTGTGACTGAAGCTCCTGGAAGCTTTGGAAGTACTCTTGGCTACGGCCAGTTCATGGCAGCTTGGGGTGCTCGGGCATTCAGTTGGCTGTGGTTGGTCTCTGCATGTGTTTCTAAAGCTGATCCGTGGGTTGGGAGGTGGAGATCTAGTGACTGAAGCTCCTGGAAGCTTTGGAAGTACTGTTGGGTGCGGTCAGTGCATGGCAGCTTGGGGTGCTCGGGTGGGGATTTGGCTGTGGTTGGTCTCTGCATGTGTTTCTAAAGCTGATGCAGGTGGGTTGGGAGTTGGAGAGCGTGCGACGGAAGCTCCTGGAAGGTTTGGAAATACTCTTGCTTGGGTCCGTGCATGGCAGCTTGGGGTGCTCGGGCGGTGAGTTGGTTATGGTTGGACGTTACATGTGTTTCTAAAGCTGATGGAGGTGGTTTGGGAGGTGGAGATCGTGTGACTGAAGCTCCTGGGAGCTTTCTAGGTATTCTTGGCTGCGGTCAGTACATGGCAACTTGGAGTGCCCGGGTGGTGAGTTGGCTCTGGTTGGTCTTTGCATGTGTTTTAAAAGCTGATGGAGGTGGGTTGGAAGGTGGAGATCGTGTGACTGAATGCCCTGGAAGCTTTGGAAGTAGTCTTGGGTGCCGTCAGTGCATGGCAGCTTGGGGTGCCCGGGAGGTGAGTTAGCTGTTGTTGGTCTGTGCATGTGTGTCTAAAGCTGATGGAGCTGAGTTTGGAGGTGGGGATCGTGTGACTGAAGCCACTGTGAGCTTGGGAAGTACTCTTGGCTGTGGTCATTGCATGGCAGCTTTGGTAGCTTGGGTGGTGAGTTGGCTGTGGTTGGTCTTTGTATGTATTTCTAAAGCTGATGGAGGTAGGTTGGGAGGTGGCGATGGTGTGACTGAAGCTCCTGGAAGCTTTGGAGGTACTCTTAGGTGCGGTTAGTGCATGGCAGCTTGGGGTGCTCGGCTGTTGAGTTGGCTGTGGTTGGTCTGTGCATGTGTGTCTAGAGCTGATTGAGGTGGGTGGGAGGTGGAGATCGTGTGACTGAAGCTTCTGGAAGCTTTGGAAGTACTCTTGGCTGCGGTCATTTCATGGCAGCTTGGGGTGCTTCAGTGGTGAGTTGGATGTGGTTGGTCTTTGAATATGTTTCTAAAGCTAATGGTGGAGGGTTGAGAGGTGGAGATAGTGTGACTGAAGCTCCTGGAAGCTTTGGAAGTACTCTTGGTTACGGCCAGTTCATGTCAGCTTGGGTTGCTCGGGCATTGAGTTGGCTGTGGATGGTCTCTGCATGTGTTTCTAAAGCTGATCCGCGATTTGGTAGGTGGCGATCGCCTGACTGAAGCTCCTGGAAGCTTTGGAAGTACTCTTGGCTGCTGTCATTGCATGGCAGCTTGAGGTGCTTGGGCCTTGAATTGGCTGTCGTTGGTCTTTGCATGTGTGTCTAAAGCTGATGGAGGAGGGTTGGGAGGTGGAGACCGAGTGACTGAAGCTCCTGGAAGCTTTGGAAATACTCTTGGCTGCAGACACTGCATGGCAGCTTGGGGTGCTCGGGCGGTGAGTTGGCTGTGGTTGGTCTTTGCAAATGTTTCTGAAGCTGATGGAGGTGGGTTGGTAGTTGGAGATTGTGTGACTGAAGCTCCCGGAAGCTTTGGAAGTACTCTTGCCTGCGGTCAGTGGATTGCAGCTTGGGGTGCTCGGGTGTGGGTTGGCTGTGTTTGGTCTTTGCATGTGTTCCTAAAGCTGATAGAGGTGGGTTGAGAGGTGGAGATCGTGTGACTGAAGCTCCTGGAAGCTTTGGAAATACTCTTGGCTGCAGTCATTGCATGGCAGCTTGGGGTGCTCGGGCGGTAAGTTTTGCTGTGAATGGACTCTGCATGTGTTTCTAAAGCTGATCCGTGGCTTGGGAGGTGGAGATCGTGTGATTGAAGCTCCTGGAATCTTTGGAAGAACTCTTGGCTGCGGTCATTGCATGGCAGCTTGGGGTGCTCAGGCGTTGAGTTCGCTGTGGTAGGTCTTTGCATTTGTTTCTAAAGCTGATGGAGGTGGGTTGGGAGGTGGAGATCGTGTGAATGAAACTCCTGGAAGCTTTCGAAGGACTCTTGGGTGCAGTCAATGCCTGGCAGCTTGGGGTTCTTCAGTGGTGAGTTGGTTGTGGTTGAATGTGTTTCTAAAGCTGATGGGGGAGGGTTGGGAGGTGGAGATCGTGTTACTGAAGCTCCTGGGAGCTTTGGCAGTATTCTTGGGTGCGGTTGGTGCATGGCAGCTTGGGGTGCTCGGGCGGTGTGTTGGCTGTGGTTGGTCTCTGCATGTGTTTCTAAAGCTGATCCGCGGGTTGGAAGGTGGCGATCTTGTGATTGAAGCTCCTGGAAGCTTTAGAAGTACTCTTGGCTACAGCCAGTTCATGGCAGATTGGGGTGCTCGGGCGTTCAGTTGGCTGTGGTTGGTCTCTGCATGTGTTTCTAAAGCTGATCCGCGGGTTGGGAGGTGGAGATCTTGTGACTGAAGCTCCTGAAAGCTTTGGAAGTATTCTTGGCTGCAGTCAGTGCATGGCAGTTTGGGGTGCTCAGGTGGTGAGTTGGCTGTGGTTGGTCTTTGCATTTGTTTCTAAAGCTGGTGGAGGTGGGTTGGGAGGTGGAGATCTTGTGACTGAAGCTCCTGGAAGCTTTGGAAGTACTCTTGGCTGCCGTCAGTGCATGGCAGCTTGGGCTGCTCGGGCGGTGAGTTGGCTGTGGTTGGTCCTGCATGTGTTTCTAAAGCTGATGGAGGTGGAGATTGGTGTGACTGAAGCTCCTGGAAGCTTTGGAAGTACTCTTGGCTGGCGGTCAGTGCATGGCAGCTTGGGGTGCTCGGAGGTGAGTTGGCTGTGGTTGGTCTGTGCATGTGTGTCTAAAGCTGATGGAGGTGGGTTGGGAGGTGGAGATTGTGTGACTGAAGCTCCTGGAAGCTTTGGAAGTACTCTTGGTTGCGGTCAGTTCATGGCAGCTTGGGGTGCTTCAGTGGGTGAGTTGGTTGTGGTTGGTCTTTGAGTGTTTTCTAAAGCTGATGGAGGAGGGTTGGGAGGTGGAGATCGTGTGACTGAAGCTCCTGAAGCTTTGGAAGTACTCTTGGCTGCGGTCAGTTCATGGCAGCTTGGGGTGCTCGGGCGTTCAGTTGGCTGTGGTTGGTCTCTGCATGTGTTTCTAAAGCTGATGGGAGGGTTGGGAGGTGGAGATCGTGTTACTGAAGCTCCTGGGAGCTTTGGCAGTATTCTTGGGTGCGGTCAGTGCATGGCAGCTTGGGTGCTCGGCGTGTGATTGGCTGTGGTTGGTCTCTGCATGTGTTTCTAAAGCTGATGCAGGTGGGTTGGGAGTTGGAGATCGTGTGACGTGAAGCTCCTGGAAGGTTTGGAAATACTCTTGCTTGGCGGTCAGTGCATGGCAGCTTGGGGTGCTCGGCGGTGAGTTGGCTGTGGTTGGTCTTCATGTGTTTCTAAAGCTGATGGAGGTGGGTTGGGAGGTGGAGATCGTGTGACTGAAGCTCCTGGAAGCTTTCTAGGTATTCTTGGCTGCGGTCAGTAGCATGGCAGCTTGGAGGTGCCCGGGTGGTGAGTTGGCTGTGGTTGGTCTTTGCATGTGTTTTTAAAAGCTGATGGAGGTGGGTTGGAAGGTGGAGATCGTGTTACTGAAGCTCCTGGAAGCTTTGGAAGTACTCTTGGTGCCGTCAGTGCATGCAGCTTGGGTGCCCGGGCGGTGAGTTAGCTGTGGTTGGTCTGTGCATGTGTTTCTAAAGCTGATGGAGCTGAGTTGGAGGTGGAGATCGTGTGACTGAAGCTCCTGGAAGCTTTCGAAGTACTCTTGGCTGTGGTCATTGCATGGCAGCTTTGGTAGCTTGGGTGGTGAGTTGGCTGTGGTTGGTCTTTGTATGTGTTTCTAAAGCTGATGGAGGTAGGGTTGGGAGGTGGAGATGTGTGACTGAAGCTCCTGGAAGCTTTGGAAGTACTCTTGGTGCGGTCAGTGCATGGCAGCTTGGGGTGCTCGGCTGGTGAGTTGGCTGTGGTTGGTCTCTGCATGTGTTCTAAAGCTGATTGAGGTGGGTGGAGGTGGAGATCGTGTGACTGAAGCTCCTGGAAGCTTTGGAAGTACTCTTGGCTGCAGTCAGTTCATGGCAGCTTGGGGTGCTTCGTGGTGAGTTGGCTGTGGTTGGTCTTTGCATATGTTTCTAAAGCTAATGGTGGAGGGTTGAGGAGGTGGAGATCGTGTGACTGAAGCTCCTGGAAGCTTTGGAAGTACTCTTGGTTATGGCCAGTTCATGGCAGCTTGGGTGCTCAGGCATTGAGTTGGCTGTGGTGGTCTCTGCATGTGTTTCTAAAGCTGATCGCGAGTTGGGAGGTGGTGATCGCCTGACTGAAGCTCCTGGAAGCTTTGGAAGTACTCTTGGCTGCGGTCATTGCATGGCAGCTTGAGGTGCTCGGGCCGTGAGTTGGCTGTGGTTGGTCTTTGCATGTGTGTCTAAAGCTGATGGAGGAGGGTTGGGAGGTCGAGACCGAGTGACTGAAGCTCCTGGAAGCTTTGGAAATACTCTTGGCTGCGGTCATTGCATGGCAGCTTGGGGTGCTCGGGCGGTGAGTTGGCTGTGGTTGGTCTTTGCATGTGTTTCTGAAGCTGATGGAGGTGGGTTGGTAGTTGGAGATCGTGTGACTGAAGCTCCTGGAAGCTTTGGAAGTACTCTTGCCTGCGGTCAGTGGATTGCAGCTTGGGGTGCTCGGGTGTGGGTTGGCTGTGTTTGGTCTTTGCATGTGTTCTAAATCTGATAGAGGTGGGTTGAGAGGTGGAGATCGTGTGACTGAAGCTCCTGGAAGCTTTGGAAGTACTCTTGGCTGCAGTCATTGCATGGCAGCTTGGGGTGCTCGGGCGGAAGTTTGCTGTGGTTGGTCTCTGCATACGTTTCTAAAGCTGATCCGTGGTTGGGAGGTGGAGATCGTGTGATTGAAGCTCCTGGAATCTTTGGAAGAACTCTTGGCTGCGGTCATTGCATGGCAGCTTGGGGTGCTCAGGCATTGAGTTCGCTGTGGTAGGTCTTTGCATTTGTTTCTAAAGCTGATGGAGGTGGGTTGGGAGGTGGAGATCGTGTGAATGAAGCTCCTGGAAGCTTTGAAGGACTCTTGGGTGCAGTCAGTGCCTGGCAGCTTGGGGTTCTTCAGTGGTGAGTTGGTTGTGGGTTGAATGTGTTTCTAAAGCTGATGGAGGTGGGTTGGGAGGTGGAGATCGTGTGACTGAAGCTCCTGGAAGCTTTGGCAGTATTCTTGGTGCGGTCAGTGCATGGCAGCTTGGGGTGCTCGGGCGGTGTGTTGGCTGTGGTTGGTCTCTGCATGTGTTTCTAAAGCTGATCCGCGGGTTGGAAGGTGGGATCTTGTGATTGAAGCTCCTGGAAGCTTTGAAGTACTCTTGGTACAGCCAGTTCATGGCAGCTTGGGGTGCTCGGGCGTTCAGTTGGCTGTGGTTGGTCTCTGCATGTGTTTCTAAAGCTGATCCGCGGGTTGGAAGGTGGCGATCTTGTGATTGAAGCTCCTGGAAGCTTTGGAAGTACTCTTGGCTACAGCCAGTTCATGGCAGATTGGGGTGCTCGGGCGTTCAGTTGGCTGTGGTTGGTCTCTGCATGTGTTTCTAAAGCTGATCCGCGGGTTGGGAGGTGGAGATCTTGTGACTGAAGCTCCTGAAAGCTTTGGAAGTATTCTTGGCTGCAGTCAGTGCATGGCAGCTTGGGGTGCTCAGGTGGTGAGTTGGCTGTGGTTGGCCTTTGCATTTGTTTCTAAAGCTGATGGAGGTGGGTTGGGAGGTGGAGATCTTGTGACTGAAGCTCCTGGAAGCTTTGGAAGGACTCTTGGGTGCAGTCAGTGCCTGGCAGCTTGGGGTTCTTGAGTGGTGAGTTGGTTGTGGTTGAATGTGTTTCTAAAGCTGATGGGGGAGGTTGGGAGGTGGAGATTGTGTTACTGAAGCTCCTGGGAGCTTTGGCAGTATTCTTGGGTGCAGTCAGTGCATGGCAGCTTGGGGTGCTCAGGCGGTGAGTTGGCTGTGGTTGGCCTTTGCATTTGTTTCTAAAGCTGATGGAGGTGGGTTGGGAGGTGGAGATCTTGTGACTGAAACTCCTGGAAGCTTTCGAAGGACTCTTGGGTGCAGTCATGCCTGGCAGCTTGGGGTTCTTCAGTGGTGAGTTGGTTGTGGTTGAATGTGTTTCTAAAGCTGATGGGGGAGGGTTGGGAGGTGGAGATCGTGTTACTGAAGCTCCTGGGAGCTTTGGCAGTATTCTTGGGTGCGGTTGGTGCATGGCAGCTTGGGGTGCTCGGGCGGTGGTGTTGGCTGTGGTTGGTCTCTGCATGTGTTTCTAAAGCTGATCCGCGGGTTGGAAGGTGGCGATCTTGTGATTGAAGCTCCTGGAAGCTTTAGAAGTACTCTTGGCTACAGCCAGTTCATGGCAGATTGGGGTGCTCGGGCGTTCAGTTGGCTGTGGTTGGTCTCTGCATGTGTTTCTAAAGCTGATCCGCGGGTTGGAAGGTGGCGATCTTGTGATTGAAGCTCCTGGAAGCTTTGGAAGTACTCTTGGCTACAGCCAGTTCATGGCAGATTGGGGTGCTCGGGCGTTCAGTTGGCTGTGGTTGGTCTCTGCATGTGTTTCTAAAGCTGATCCGCGGGTTGGGAGGTGGAGATCTTGTGACTGAAGCTCCTGAAAGCTTTGGAAGTATTCTTGGCTGCAGTCAGTGCATGGCAGCTTGGGGTGCTCAGGCGGTGAGTTGGCTGTGGTTGGCCTTTGCATTTGTTTCTAAAGCTGATGGAGGTGGGTTGGGAGGTGGAGATCTTGTGACTGAAACTCCTGGAAGCTTTCGAAGGACTCTTGGGTGAAGTCAGTGCCTGGCAGCTTGGGGTTCTTGAGTGGTGAGTTGGTTGTGGTTGAATGTGTTTCTAAAGCTGATGGGGGAGGGTTGGGAGGTGGAGATCGTGTTACTGAAGCTCCTGGGAGCTTTGGCAGTATTCTTGGGTGCGGTCAGTGCATGGCAGCTTGGGGTGCTCGGGCGGTGTGTTGGCTGTGGTTGGTCTCTGCATGTGTTTCTAAAGCTGATGGAGGTGGGTTGGGAGGTGGAGATCTTGTGACTGAAACTCCTGGAAGCTTTCCAAGGACTCTTGGGTGAAGTCAGTGCCTGGCAGCCTGGGGTTCTTGAGTGGTGAGTTGGTTGTGGTTGAATGTGTTTCTAAAGCTGATGGGGGAGGGTTGGGAGGTGGAGATCGTGTTACTGAAGCTCCTGGGAGCTTTGGCAGTATTCTTGGGTGCGGTCAGTGCATGGCAGCTTGGGGTGCTCGGGCGGTGTGTTGGCTGTGGTTGGTCTCTGCATGTGTTTCTAAAGCTGATGGAGGTGGGTTGGGAGGTGGAGATCTTGTGACTGAAACTCCTGGAAGCTTTCCAAGGACTCTTGGGTGAAGTCAGTGCCTGGCAGCTTGGGATTCTTGAGTGGTGAGTTGGTTGTGGTTGAATGTGTTTCTAAAGCTGATGTGGGAGGGTTGGGAGGTGGAGATCGTGTGACTGAAGCTCCTGAAAGCTTTGGAAGTATTCTTGGCTGCAGTCAGTGCATGGCAGCTTGGGGTGCTCGGGCGGTGAGTTGGCTGTGGTTGGTCTTTCCATGTGTTTCTGAATCTGATGGAGGTGGGTTGGGACTGTAGCTCCTGGAAGCTCTGGAGGTTCTCTTGCCTGCGGTCAGCGCTGTGCGGGTTCCGCGCCCGCGTAATTGCCCATTTACTAGTCTAGCGCCTTGGTTTGGCGCTTTCATGAGCTTCACTCTGAGGATCACAGGGGCCTGAGGTTCTGCTGGAGGGACGGGTCTTTGTGGGACCTCTTCTTGTGGGTGGTTAATGGCTGCACTGCATGTGTGCCTGAGCGTGTGAGGCAAGGGGAAAGCCAGTCATGGGAACTCCTCTGGAAACACTCCCCGGGCCACACGCTCGAGCCGCCCCCGGCCCTTTTTCTTAGATTCCGAGATCTGAGGGGCCGCTGAGGGGGCAGAGGGCGGAGCCTACACCCACACTGGCAGTGGAGGTACACAGCCATGCTCTACGTCCAGGTGCGCTTCCTCTGCCCGGATGCAGTTAGCAGAGGGCGGGGTGGGCTGGAAGGATGGGCTGCGCTCGAGAATTCCGCCCCCTCCGCTCAGGAAAGGCTGTTTGTTTATTTTTATTTTTTTTAAGCTTTAATGCGCTGCCTGCCACCTACTGGAAGGGTGTCAGCGGCACTTACCCCCTCACCCCACCCCCCGCATCCTGCGGGCATTTGAACCTCCTCGGATTGGACAATATTTACTGGAAATACATCTGAACAGTGTCCCCCCCCCAGGACCCCCCCGGAGCAGGAATAGCACGCAACACCACTGTTCATACCAGGCTGACACTGCCTGCAGCACCGACTCTGCATGCAAGTGCGTCAGCACACGTGTGTGCAGCATGCATGCATCTATAGGTTGTGACCTGGAGGTAGAGGAGCAGACATGGGCGAGGTTGTGATCTGGAGGGAGAAGGGCAGGCATGGACGAGGTTGTGACCTGGAGGGAGAGGGGCAGGCATGGGCGAGGTTGGGACCTGGAGGGAGAGGGGCAGGCATGGGCGAGGTTGGGACCTGGAGGGAGAGGGGCAGGCATGGGCGAGGTTGTGACCTGGAGGGAGAGGGGCAGGCATGGACGAGGTTGTGACCTGGAGGGAGAGGGGCAGGCATGGGCGAGGTTGTGACCTGGAGGGAGAGGGGCAGGCATGGGCGAGGTTGTGACCTGGAGGGAGAGGGGCAGGCATAGGGCGAGGTTGTGATTTATACTTAAGGCCACATGAATACTAGGGTGGTCAACTTTACAAAATGGTTCCGCAGGACACTTTCCATGCAGTGATCTGATACGATGTGGCATTTATAACGCGCCTGTACACAAGTGTTTCTAGGCGTGACTAGACAAGGAGGGGTAAACAAGGGAGGACCAAACAACGATCTTACCAGGCCTTGTGACATTCAGATCGCTCAAGTGCAGGGAAGGGAGAAGGGGAGAAGTGCCAGTGGGGAGGGGAAGGGGCAAGTGCAGATAACTCTGAAGTGCAGCCAGGAGGTGGCTCAGAAGTGCAGAGAGGGGCGGTAGGGTTGCAGATACAGACCCTAAGTGCTGGGGAGTCGGGGGCAGTGCGAGGGCAACTGGACTTGCAGGAGCCTCGGCCCGTGTTCAGAGGGTGACCAGGTGACCGGTGCACAGAGCAGTCGGGTGCATCAGCAGGCGAGAGGATGAGAGAAAGCGGAAGCAAAAAGGAAGGTCTTGAGTTGCTTCCGGAACCAGAGGTAGTTCTGCTCAAGTTTGAGAGAGGCAGGAAGGCTGTTCCAGAGGGAGGCCCCAGCCGAGGAGATATGTCATCAGAAGCAGTTTGTGGCACGCAGGGTTCGAGGTGGCACCATTCGCGCACCTCTTTTCCTCCACATCATCCACGGCTATGATAAGTTGAGTTGCATAGGGCCTTTTAACACAAACACAGCACATGCACTTCCTCACTGTCACAGCCCTTTTTCAAATATAAAATGTGTTTTGTCTTATGTTTCCAAAGTTCTCTTCCTTTTATGCAAATTGACAGTACTGGAGTGTTGGGGAGGCAAACAAAGGCCCTGATCCTCGTTTCCCCCTGCATTAAAGACAGAACACACAGACACCAGGGAAGCTCTGTCAGGACTGTCGCACGCTTGCACCGAGCTCCCTTTTATTAATTTCTGTGACGTAGTGTACTCTGGGGGTCCCCGGCCAGCCCATAGAGCCGAGGTTTGCTCAGAAGTACTTTAAGACGAGATAGCTGCACCCTTGAGATGGATGGGGGTGCAGATTTATTACTCCAACACCAATCAATAAGGACAGCTCAATGGTTTGCTAAAGGGAGTCCGTTTAATGACAAGTACAGAAAACGGGGAGTCAAGGCAATCAGCATTGATGTGATCGTCCTTCTCGCTTCAACTCCAATGAACTTAATAAAAATCAGCATTTATACTGAAAACTCGTCATAATTGACATATAACACTCAAAAGTTAATATGTAATTCTATTGGTTAGGAAAAGGTAACTTTAATATAGGTACTATATCGGTATAAGGTAACAGAGTGAGGGGATTGGGTAAACACTGTCAGGTGGGCGTCTAAGCCCTTCCTTCAAAGATGACTACTGTAGACGTCACTAAAAGTATGACGCCCCATTGTTTCTACTAACTATAGGACCCTAGATTATTTGGTCCATTGTGATTGGGTCGGCACCAACCCCATGCATACATTTCCACTTTGTTTAGCAGCACGCAGAATGGTCAACCAGGTGCAGGGTGCCCCCTAGTTACCCGGCCTTCCTCCAATTAAGATTACAATCAATCATCACTTCAGCAACTACGTGTCAATTATTTTAGTGTGGATGGCCTCGAAACTGCATCTTCTGTCTGGAAAAGTTCTGATGTCTCTTCCTGGGCGGATGCCAAGTGTAGGTGTTTGTTTGTTTGTTTGTTTGTTTGTTTATTTGGTATAGCGCAAAAACCAAACCCGAATGGGTAGCTGGGCGCAAACAGTACAAGATTGCTTGAGAACTTGGTTACAGGAGGAAAACACATTATACAGTTCACAGTTAAATCAAGAAAAGTATAGTTTATACAGTTCACGTTGGGTCAACGGTAGGTAAAGTGAGAGAGCAAGGGGAAGAGAGGAAAAAGGAAATAAGAAAATAAAGAGGTGCGGAACTACGGTTCAGTCAAGTTGGTCGGATGTCATTCATCTGGTTGCAGGCATCTAGTGTCTATGTGGGGAGGTCGAGTTAAGTGTCATTGGCACGGATCCAAGTGAGGACTTTACGTCTAAAGCTAGAGTAGGGTTGGTCCATTCTGAGATCCAAGGGGAGTTTTGTTCCAGGTTTGCGCAGCTATGATAGGGAAACTAGAGCCGCCTGCTGTACTCTTTTTAAATCTAGGTATCACTAAGGTGGAGGCGTTGGTCATTCTAGTAGGGCGGTTAGAGTTCTCTTGTGGATTCTGTTGGCCAGATAGGGGGGGCAATGTTGTTGAGGCATTTGGATGTGAGGGAAAGTATTTTGAGGGTGATCCTGTCTTAATTTTTAGCCAATGGATATTTTTCCTAAAGTGGAGATGTGGGCTCTGTTAGGAATATTTAAAGCTGCTCTGATAGCGTTATTTTGGAGAGTTTGTAGTTTGTCAAGGATATACTTGTTGGAACCTGCATAAAGGGCATTACAGTAATCCAACTTGGATATGATGAGAGCATTGGCTAATGTGATGCAGCTGGTCTCAGTTAGAAAAGGTCTACATGCTCGGATCAATTTGCAAGTATATGCTGTGGAGGATGCTAGCGAGTTCGTTTGCTTTTTGAAGGTGAGCGCTGAGTCAAGATAGACCCGAGGGTTTTGACTGCAGGCATCACTTTAATGACGTTATTGTCAATGTTGAATGAGGCATAGTTAGGTCAAGTTTTTTGATAGCCAACGCTGATCCAATGATCAGTAGCTCCGTCTTGTCGTCGTTCAGGCAAAGGCCATGGGATGCCATCCAAGCCTGAATGAGGAGATATATCTTATTTACTAAGTCCGTGTCTTCCAAGAAGTTGCCCGAAAGGGGGATTAGAATCTGAGTGTCATCTGCGTAATTAGTGTAGACAATACCCAGTCTGTCCAACTTGTCAAACAGGGGCTTAGTAAAAGATGTTATACATCGTCGGAGAAACACATGATCCTTGGGAACACCGCATGAAACTTGTATGGGGTCAGCGGCTGCTAAGGGTGAGAAGACTCTCATTGTCCGGTTTGCCAAGGAAGGATTGTATCCACATTTATGGCATCACTTGAGAAATGAGCGGCCGAACTTAGGTGATTGCATAAGGACTGCATGATCTACCAGTCGAAGGCCGCGGATAGGTCAAGGAGGAGTAGCATTGCAGTTTTACCATTGTCCTTCAGCTCGTCAATTTGGGTCTTGAGGTCAATCAAGGCTGTTTCGGTGCCGTGAAGGGGCGGAAGCCAGATTGCCGTGATCCTAGTAAATTGTTAGTTTCTAAGTGGGCCTGGATTTGCAGGTATGCTGCTCTGTCGATGATTTTAAGTAAGAAAGGGACAGTAGTGATGGGTCTGTAGTTAGTTGGTATAGCAGGGTCAAGTGTTTTTTTTTTAGCAAGGGAAGCACCCAGGATTGTTTGAGGTTGTTCGGTACTAGGTAGACTTAAAGGATGCATTAATGATTTTGAAATGAAGGGTGCAAGGTCTCCGAGCTTGCATCTTTTATAATTTGGGCCGGGCAGTTGTCACCTTTACAGTTGGAGGTTTAGAGATAGTATGATTTTTTCTGTCTCCAATATGGAAATCTTTCTGAAGCTAAATAGGTGGGGGTGTTAGATAGGTTTGGGAGGAGCTGAGGTTGCAAAATGGGTTCAGTTGGCAGGAGCAAGGAAGCTTTTTTGTTAGCAATTTTAGATTGGAGAGAGCTAATTTTGTCCGCCAGGGCATTTTGTATATTAGTGCACCAGGACTTGTTTTTAGGAGTGTTATCAGGTGAGGTTATGGGTGATTCCATTTCACGGAGGATGGAAAATAGCTCCTTGGTGTCTGATTTAGCTTTAGAGATTCTGTCATTGAAGGTATTTCTTTTAGTGTGTATAATTTCCTTTTTGTACTGCTTGGCAAGGGTGGCTAATTTGGTTTTGTTCTCCTCGGTGGGTGAGTGTTGCCAGATAGACTGCAACTTTCTTTTTTGGATTCTAAGGTCTTTCAGGTGTGGCGTAAACCAATTGTTAAGGTGACAGAGTTGTTTGCTTTTGCGCAACTTGATAGGGGCGATCGAGTCTAGTACCTTGATCATAGAGCTGTTGTAAGCTTCTACAAGCGACGTGGGGTCTGTAATGTTGTCTAAGTTATTAAGAGTAGGGAGAATGTGGGGTAGGATTTGTTCTGATGTGATATCTTTTTTACTTCTGGTGGGAAGTGGCGGGGCCAGAGTATAGGTTTAGGTCGGATAAGGTCTAGTGTGGCATTGAATACAATTAAGTAGTGGTCAGTCCAGGATTGTGGTATTATGTTGGTAATATTAATGTTACAGTTCCGATCAGCAACCCAGTCTAGGGTTCTACCTTTGATATGGGTAGGGGAGGAGACTTTTTGAGATAGGGCATAGTCATTCAGGAGTGAGGCGACAGATAGGGCATGTTTGTCGTGTGAACTCGTGCTTCTCCTCGCTCGGCTGGTCACGTGCTTTCCACACTGTGAATTTGTCTAGTTTCTCTCAATTTGTTCATTTGATTTTTATTCAGCTTGCCACCTGCCTACACCTTCTTATCTTGACCTTTCAGAGACGGGATATTCTGTTCTTAAGTTTCAATTATATGTAGCTACTGTTTGTTCCTTCTATTGGTATAACCTTGGCTCTCCTGGCACGAGTTGCATCTGCCGAGTTTCGATTCAGCCGCCTCTTCTTGTTTTACTAGAATATGAATTTCTGCTCATTCAGCCTTTCGTAACCTGGGTTGATTCTGCTTCATTTGCAAAGTGGAATAACACTTATAATACTGTGCTTCATTTTGAGATAGATTATGTATAATGGCGCTTGCCGCACTATTCTTCTACTTAGCATTGCAAGCCGCATTGTTTTCTTAGCCTTCTTGCGGTTCAAAGCATATGTACAGGTGTTAGCTGGTTGAATATCTTCATCCTGTTTACAGCTTAAGCTTCTTTGTATTTCACCATTGTTCTCCCCTTTTAGGTTCACAATATCCTTATTCATGGTGTTTCATCTCTGGGTGTCATTCTCAGGTTGTCATTTCTTCTACTTGTATGTCAGTCGGGGGTCCTCAGGATATCACCATTCATCTTCCATTAAGGTCTTTTTGGTTTCTGCTGGGACTGTACTTAGGCAATCATCATTTCGTCTCATTTGCTGGTAGGGTTTTCCTAATGGATACCCTACTGTCCCTGGTTTTCTTGGTATCGGTACTTTAATAGGCATTGCTCTTCTGATAGGTACTGGGCATAGCCCTACTGTGGCTCTCTGATGATTTATCTGCTCATCATACATCATATATTTGGGTGTGAATGTTCCTGGTTCTTCAAAATGGGCGACTGGAGTGCAGGTTTATTTGGGACCTCCCCTACACTCCCCCCTCTGGGCGATTCATCGACCACTTTCACCTCTGTCTTTGGATTCAACGTACTCGATTCTTCTGTATTTATCTTCACACCATCGCCTGGGTTCATTCCTTCTTCATCTTCGGGGTCTGTACATGATGGTTTGAAGAAGTGTCTCTTTGGAGTCCATATTTTTATTACTCCTTTCAGGCTTCCTGCTGTCCTTACATGTTCATCTTTATTCCAGGTCATTACTTGACATTGTTCATTTGAGCTACAGTAAACCCATCTTCCCACATAATTTTTGTGCTTTCTGGGATAGATAAACTTTGTTCCTTCTGGTGCGTGAATACTGGTCTTCACAAAGGCTCTTATTTCTTCATCAGTCAGGTCTTTGGGCTTCCATCCTGGCTTGACATCAATCATGATCTTCACCCCTATGGCTTTCTTCTCAGTTTTCTGGCATTGTAAGATTATTATCTTGATAGCACAAAATCCTAGCAATATCATCACTATCAGGGCTCCCAAGAACTTGAATGCATCTGCCATCCATTGTGGGACCCATGAAAACAGCGATCCAAACCAGCTGTCATCATCAACTTCATCAGTTCATAGATCATCTGGTTCTGCAGGTTTGTCAGCATACCTATGGCCTCTGTTAAGGTTCCATTCTCCTCATCGTGAGATGGTATAAATGTGCAACCTGTTCTCCGATTTGTGCACAAACTCCTCCATCAATGGATGTGATCATGTCAAGGACATATCTGTTTTGAAGAGTCATCAGTCGGATGACTCTCAGCTCTTCCTTAATCACATTGAATCCTTTTATGGTCGTGTTGATCATCTGCAGTAACTCCCATCTGGTTATCTTCAACCATTTAGTATTTACTCCAATTTGGATTCTTGGCATAAAAATCGTTGTGAACACTGATGAGGTGAGGCTGAGCAGCCTGTGTTCACATGGGATTGCATGAAAGGCTACTTCCGATTTATCAGAGAAGTAATTCTCTCTCTTCATCCGAGTTATCAGTTCCACAGATCTCTTCCTCTTCAGGTGAGAATCTGCTTTCGGGAAACTGTCAATATTCAGGCCACTTTTCGGGATCACTAATGCTGGAACATGGACATTCACTATTGTGCATATACCTCCCCAGTCTCTTGGCAGTCTGATGTATGCCTTGGATCCACATGCCCAATAGTGATCCATAATTACTGCAGTTCCATGCACCATTCCTGGAGCGTCAAAAAATCGTCCACAGTTCTTATTCTCTCCCATATTTCTAGTGCCATTATTCCTGAAGCAGAATTTTGGGCTTTCTAGTGGCACTATCTGCAAGGGTCCTCCTCTGTCTTCGACCAATGTCAATAGTTTTGCAAGTTTCGTCCACAATGACTTGCAGCCATTCTGCACAATGTCAACAGTTTCTTTGTAGAGTCCAGTGATCACCCAGGCTCTGGAAATACCACTCCTTTTTTACCACCCATCTGGTGAAAGCACTGTCCCCAAATCTGCATTTGGGCTCCATTCCTCCACTTTGGAGCTTCCTCTGGAGTTTTTCTTGGACATTTAGTCTCGGATTCACTTCACATCTTATTCCTGCTCCTTTAACTCCAGGCTTCTCGTACCTGATCACGTGATTTCTAGTAGGAGCTCTGTTTCTTGTCTTAATGTCTTGAACATAATCATCTCCGTTGGGATAGGCTGTTTCAGTTGCCCATATTAATGAGGCATCAGTACCCATGAACTGGCCTCTGGTCTTGCACATTGCTACGTGTGACAGACAATGTGCTGTCTGGACATCGATTTCTACAGCTACGAAGATCTTTGTTTTTCCCATGCTGTACGGTAGGAGTGCACAAACAAAGCATTCCCCTTCTGAATTTCGTCTTCCAACTTCGTTCATATGCTGCTGCCAAATATTGTTTCCCAGATGTGCTGTGCTATCCAGGTAATCGTTTAGTTCATTGTAATCTCCATGCATGCTTCTCTCGATTCTTAGTGTTTTCCTGTAGTTTGCTATATCTACATCCCTGAATGCATCTGTATGGCTTTTTCTTGCTGGAGGATTCTCAGGTATCTCGGTCCATGGTGCAGGCTTCCTCATCTGCAGCATTTGAGTGGATACGAGTCTGGCAGCTCTTTCCCTCTCTTCATACATCCTTTTCTGTTGGGCTAGAAGTGTTTGTATCCATTCTGGTCCCCTGTGTTGGAACATATATGTTTGGCAATACAGTCTTTGCGGTTTTATTCTTCAGCTCCTCTGGTATTTTTCTTGCTTTGGCTATGAATGGCCATACTGTGTCTACTATTAGTTGTGCTTGTGAGATCTTCTTTGAGTTTGTCTTTGTCTCCCTCAGTGTTGTCTCAGGTGTGTTTATCATTATCATTTCTGTTGGTTTTGCCTCCAATTCTGTTACGCTCACCCAGTCTCCACAGGAAGCTGAGGGATGGATGTCTGCGCGTGTCTCTTCCTGTCCCACTGCTTCACTCATGCTTGGGCACTATCCTTAGGTATTTTAACGATGGGCTCTCCCTCCTGCGTCTGAATGCAGGGGCGCTTTAATATTTTTAAGCACTTTCACTGGTTCTTGTTCCTTCACTGATCCTCTGGCCTGTAAGTGGAATCCAGACCAGCTGTGAGTAAGTCTTGGTACCAATTGGTTCTTGGTAACTGTTTTTGCTTAACGTGTTTCTTCTTGTTCCCAAAGTTTCACTATTGTCCTTATTATTTTGCAGGAGCGATCTTGGAGATGCCAGATTAAGCAATGGACTCCTAAATGCGGCGCTGAGCAATATTTATGCAGGTGGGTGTTAGCGCGTGAGCGCGGCATTGAGATGTATTTTAAAATGGGTAATGTTCTATTGCGCGGCTAATCTGGTGTCTCTTTTTCCTTCCTCTGCAGGTGCAGTGATGCTCCGGAGCAGCGACCGTGTGGACCGCTTCGATGGAATCCTGAGATGACTGATGACTCTGGGTAAGTTTTCGTTCTCCCTTCTTGTCGTCTTTCTGCAGGTGCGGTGGTCCTCAGGAGCGGCGGGAGAAAGAACTGTTCGGATGGAATTGGAAAGACTGCCTTTCTCAAGTAAGAACTTAACTAGTGTTCTTCTTCTTGTTTTTCCCTTTTTCAACAGGTGCTGATAGTCCGTGGTTCCTGATGAAGAGAACAGGGTGTGGCTGAAGTCTAGGTATGCAGGAGCAGAGCTGGCACGGTGAGCATTACGCTGCAGGAGTGCAGAATAACGCGAAGCGTGTTCTGCTCTTTGGGTGTGGTTTATATAGCCCAGTTAAAGTAGTCCCAGGTAAAGTAGTTCCAGTCCCAGCCGCACCCTAGAAACTAGACAGCATAGCTCAGTTCTTCAGGACTGGGCTATGTATGCCTCCATGTTCACTGGAACCTCATTCCATGTGGTCAAATAGTATGAGCCTGTTGCCAAAGGGGCCAGGACTGGCTCCAGGAGAGCCTTTGATAACGCTTTGTGGTCTTTAAAGCCCCAATGGAAGCCTGAAACTTGGGAAGGCTGGTTTGGCCCTGAAGACTGGGGACATGCATCATGACAAATTCTTCTTGCATTTTCACAATGTCTGTTGTGGAGTTTCTTATGGCAAGCAATCTCTTATTTTCTACTGTTTTGGCTTGTGGTACTGCAGTCATTGACACTAGGCCTGCTTTGTGTGCATTCAGTGTTTGCATGCGTGTGGTTGTCAGTAACCTTTCTTCATTCATTCCTTGCTGACCCTGTCTCCGGCTTTTCTGTTTGTTTGTTACCACAAGTGTGTGTGTATCATTGCTAATCACATCCATTTCAAGTTCATTCACTCTACCATCAGATCTTTTAGGGACTGGAATTACTATGTAAGATCTGGGTGCTTTTGTGGCTTCCATGCCTGCATCATTAGGTGGGTGCACTGGAATTCGAATGCTTTGTGCACCAATAAAAAATGCAGTTCTGATTGTTAATGACAGTAAAACAATGATGAATATAATACACAAATACATTATGCCCCTGTATGTCAGGCGGCAGCATTTACTTCCAGAGAAGCGTGGTTGTCTCTCCTCCTGCGGGAGGACCAGATTGCTGCTCTGGATCCCCATCTCGATCATTCACCAAATGTCAATTGTTTTGTATTCCCTTAACCAAAATCGTCTTTCGAGTTCTGTGTTTAATAGTGTGAAGTGCTCCGCAAGTGTCCTCCCTCTTGCGGATGATGAGTTGTCTCTTATCTCAGAATACAGCACCTTTGCTAGACTATGGGAAAAATCAAATCAACTAACACCTCAGTAAGTCTTTTACTGTGCATGCTCAAAGTAAGTACGTTTCCAGTCCACTCCTCGGATTTGCTTCAGTCCTGAGATTGTACGCTGGTCAATATAAATAGTAAGGACAGAATAATAACGAAATGTAAAGAGTGAAGTTCTTGACACTGCTTCCTCGATCTGGCGGAAAGCTTTTTAGAATCTCCTCAGATAGATCTGTTGATGGTTCGAGAGCTCTATCTGTAACACGGTTTCATGCAAGAGCATGCCCATCTGTGAAACATTAGCTGGATCTCTGATGAATGTGAGGACGTCAACATCGATCGGTCTCCCCACTAGCTCTGGAAAGTCAGTGACTAGATGAAAAAGGACATTGTGAGCTAACCTGCTGTCTTCTAGTGACAGGGACATCCGTCCTGTCTTGCTAAGTTTTTCAGGATTGTATGCTTTCTCTTTTATGTAAAAAATGTCTGCACTGTCCGGTCACATGGAGTGCGACTAGGATCACTATTTTATTTAAAAGTTGGCTTAAATGTTCTGTATTTGCTGGGTCTCGAAGAAACGTGAGTGTGTTTGTTGTTCTTCTGACAACAGTTGGACAATCTTCGATTATGTGAAAGAACAATGTGTTAATAAGGTCATTTATTTCTGTTTTGTGTTTGGGACATTTGGTTCCTTCTCACTGTACTCAGGAAGTAGGAGAAATTGTTCGGCAATGACAGTAAATAGTCTTCTTACTATCTTTTCGTTTTCAGGATCTTGAAGAAAGTCAGTGACATTGGTGAGTCTCCCTACCAATGACGGATATGATTTTAGCACTAGATCAAAATAGGTGACCACATCCTTGGCGGTGTTGCTACTGCGGGACACCATAAGTGATTCGGAATAGGGTCTCGATGCGGAATGGGTTGGGATACTGTTGGGATTTGCTTCCAATGTAAGTGTCCTCGGTCAAAATTTGGCATTTTCTTTTCTCATCAAGGCTTAAGTGTGGCTCAGTCCAAAGTTCAAAGTCAACAGACTGTGTTGTGGCTTATGCGTGCAATTTTCTTCTTTACCCTGCTGCTAGGATGCACAGAGGGTCTGTTTTTTATGTCCTTATCTCATTTTTTGCTTAGAGGAAGTGTCCAATTTAAGCCTCAATTTGCAAAAAGTTCTTTGTCTTTGTTTGGCTGGTCATGCATCCTGCTTCCTCGTCGTGGATCTCGTCTGCACATGCTGTGGTTCTTCCCCGTCGCTCGTCAATTCCTCTCGTTGGGGTGCAGGCAGGGGGACTTCTCTGATGTAGGGTTTGATATTGCAGAGAAAAATCCAAGCTCTCCTCCCTACTAGTTTCACTGCGGATGGGGTACAGTCCTCCACCGTTAAGGGACCATTAAACCTTGGCTAGTCCCACTTTTTCCTTGTATGATTCCTCACAAGGACGGTATCTCCAGGGAAGACAGATGGAACACGTAAACCCTGAACTTGGTCTGTTGTAGTATCTCCTTCTGTGTTCTGTGCACCCTTTTCGTCGTTGCTGTAGCTGGTCTAAAATTACAGTAAAGCAAGATGTCATGCAGTTCAGATAGTTTTGCATTTCAGACCCTAAAATTTCTCCTGTTGACTGGGCCTCACATCTAGCTCTATCTCGGGGTGTCAAAGAAGTTCTCATTCTTCTTCCTGTGGCTTATCTCATGTGGTGTAAGATGATGGTCAGACCGGGTTGGTTCTGAAGTGCATACAGTGCCAAAGGAAGGCAGTGCAACCATCCCTTTCTTAGAGTCAGCTTCAACTTGGCTATCCTTTCCTTTAACAAGCCGTTGAGCTTCTTACAGATCCTGTTACCTTGTGGTGGAACCACCTTCTCGACACTGAAAATTTGGGCCGCAAGGTAGAGTCTGTGTGTAACATGGACCTGCCTCAATCCATCTAGAGAATGGACACACCACAACAATTAAGTATCTGTACCCGTTACATACTTGAATCATGTCGACGTAATCGACATGCAAGTGCTGAAAAGGCCCATTTGGCCTTGGGATGACTCCTCTCATTACTTTAATGTGTGCCCCGGTGTAAATTGCTGGCAGATTATTCAGTTAACTATAAAGAATGCAACGTGCTCAGCTAAATTTGGTATGAACCAGTCTTCTGCAAACGTTGCTGCTAGGTTCTCTTTTGTCATGTGCGCAGGATAATGTAACTGTTCCAGCGCTATTTTTAATAGGGCTACAGGCATTACTGGTTTACCAGTGCTGTCTTGTCACCACAAGCTGTCACAGGGGTTTAAAGAACACCTCAACGTTTCCACATATTCTTCCTTCCTGTGGTGCCTCCCCTTAGAGTTCCATTAGCGTGTTTGCCCCAAAACTGTAACTTTCAGGTGCAGTTCGTGTAACCATCATTCGCTCATTGGCATGGCTAACTTCCACTTCCAGGATCATTTCACGACTGCTATACCCGCTGGGAGCTGTAGTGCCTTGATCAGCCTGTTCAATAAGGCTGCATGCTGCACTGGCGTGCCGTCCGCTCGGAGGTAGCCCCTCCTTTTCCAGCGCGCTAAACCTGCGTGCACTGTTGACGTCCCATAGGTGGAGTCACTGTACACCATTATTTCCTGGTCTGCGTGATTCTCAATGGCGAGTATCAACGACAATAATTCTGCAGCCTGTGCTGAATAGTGAGATGGTATTCGTGCACTAATAAGCACTTGAAATTCTCCATTTGCTGTGTGTTTCACCACAGCAATGGCAGTATATCTTTGTCCGTCACTTTGATCGATCCTCGAAGAACCGTCAATAAAGACGATCTCTCCTTCTGCCAAGGCATTTTCTTTCACCTGGGATTCATCAAGAATCTTCATAGTTCGCACAGTCATGTATGGCTCTCCTTCAGTGACTGGCTCGACTATGAACATAGCTGGGTTCACTATCTTGCATCGGACTACCTTAATTGATGGATTTGATATGATCACTTCATAAGCTGAAGCTCTCTGAGATGTCAATGTGTCTTTTAGTTTCTCTACAATGGCTGTAGCCTTGTCTGTGGCGAACGCTGCGGCAGCTAAACTTTGTTCGCAAGGAAAATGACATCTCATTACTGGGTCCAAATTCCCACTGTAGTTTGCCAGGGGCTTGTACCCCAACGTGATTCTCTGTGTGAGTACTGCCGTCATAATGCTGACATTCATGTTTGAGAACAAGTAAAATTCCTCTGCATAATTGGGGATCCCTAGAACTAGTGCTGTGTAAATAGCTCTTTTGAGTTCAGCAAACCCTTTTTCCATGGTCTCAGACCATTCAATCTTTTCTTTCGTCACTGGGCCTTCTTTAGGGCCTGAAGTAAAGGCTTAGTGTAAGAGCTATAGTCAAAGACCCATGCCCTAACATAGTTGCATAGGCCTAGAAAGCTCTGCATCTGTTTTATCGCGTGTGGCTTAGCCGTGTTCAGTATGGCTTCAGCCCTTTCTGGGGTCACTCTCTTTCCTTCATGTGAGATCAGCTGGCCTATGTACAGCACTTCTTGTTGACAATATTGTAACTTTTCCTTGTCAACCTTATAACCTTTCTCAGCCAGTATAGTCAACAGCTGAACAGAATCGTACCTGCATTGCTCTTCCGTGGTGCTGCAAATTAAGATGTCATCCACGTTTTGCAGGACAACACTTTTTAGTGCAATATTGCTCAAGTCTATCTGCAGGACTCTGTTAAAAATAGATGGAGACTCACAATACCCCTCAGGCAGTCTCGTGCTTTTCAGACGCATCTGTCTGAATGTAATTGACGTCAGATCTTGTGAGTCACGGTGCAACGGATTGAGAAAAATGCATTTTCAAGTCAATCACTGTGAAGTATTTTGCCTCAATGGGTATGTTACAGAGAACTGTAAAAGGGTTAGGGACTAGAGGGAACTCGGCCTCAACAATATCATTTATTGGCCTTAGATCTTGAATTAGCCTCCACGACCCTCCCTTTGATTTTTTGATCGGATAAACCGGGGTATTGCATGACAACTCTGACGTGACTAAGATGCCCTGCTCCATCATAGCCAAAATTGTCTTAAAAATCCCTTCATATGCCTCCCTGGACATGGGATATTGTCGTGCTCTTGGGAGAATTGCTCCTGGTTTCAGTTTAATTTGTACTTCTCCCACCCCTTTCAATAGGCCTACGTCATAGGGGCCTGTGGTCCACACTGAGACAGGCACCTGGGACATGTCGTCATCAAAATATTGATGACGGTTTCGTGCCAACATCATTCTCCGAGGTACTTCTCTTTTGATCATTTTTACCCAAAAGCTGAGACTCACTTCTACAATTGTCTCTCCCATATCTGCTTGTTCTTCAAACGGATCGTCCTCATTGACGTCAGTCAATCGATATCCTTCTTCAATGGCAATTACTGCGCACCATTGTCGGCCTTCGTCATCATAACCGTCAATCAAGGCCAACCTCCCTCATACTGCAGCTGTGTGTATCATCAAGGGAAATACTTGTCCCTTTTCCTCGTGCATCGATATTCTTGGCCTGAATAGGAATTCATCAGGGGTTCTCATGATTCTGTCTCCAAGGCCTGGCAATCCTGCCATAAGCACACGCATACCATATGCAAATATTTCTGGCTCTAATTGTATAGCCATCATGGCTGTGTGTCCTGCGTATGCTCTGATCATTTTGCATACATTTGAATATTGCATTCCTGCAGTTGAACATACTATGCCCTCCTCCATGAACAAGATTGTCATGTTTAACTTTGTCATTAAATCCCGACCCAAAATGTTTACTGGGGTCTGATGTGAATATAGTAAAGGCACATTCATTTCACATTCTCCTATGGAGACTGGAAGTGCATTTGTGAAGGGAACACGACTTGTAGCTCCTGTAAAACTCTGAGTATTTATGGCCTTGCCGGACAAGGAAAACTTGCCTTCACGTATGCACAAGCGTGTTGCACCCGTGTCAACTAGGAAGGAATATTCTTTATCCCCTATAACGACATTCACCCTAGGTTCCCTGTGAGGCTCTGGTGTCACTGATAGGATAGAACACATCAGGGTTCCCAGTGAGCTGTCCTAGTCCATATACAAATTTGGCACACTGTGTGCTTGTGGATTTCCCCCACTCCCATTGTTACTTCCCATTCCAGAGTTCAGGGTCTGTCCTGTGCTCATCGTCTGTGATAATTGCAACAGTGCCTGCTGGGATTGTCCTTGTGGAAAATTCTCCATGCTTTGCGGTTCCACGCCTTGTTGCGCTCCTGGCACATGCTGTTGCACCGTGTGATTATGTGCACAACCCTGCAGTAAATCTGCAGGTGGATTCGCCTACTCTTGTCCCTTGGCCGTTCTGAATCATACCTTGGTTTCTGCATGTGCGAGCTAAGTGCACTGTCATTCCACACAACCAACATACTGGCAGTGATCGGATCATTTGCCCGTTTGACATATCTTGATTACCATTTTGCATATTTTGAAAACCTCCTTTATTATTTTGGAAAACTCCCTGATTACTCTGCCATCCTCTTCCCCTAAATCCTCTTCCCCTGGGGTAAAACCCTGTATTGCCCTGATTATTCTGCTGTGGATTAGTCACCTGCTGCATGCTCGATTCAGTTGTGCTAGTTATCATGCCTCCCTCAAGAGCATATTTTGACAATTTCTTCTGCACCAATTTCGCTTCCTCACCCTTACGTGCAGCTCCTTTTTGCGATTCTTTTCTTGCAGCAATATGCGTGATGCAAAATACAGTGTGTGATCGTCAGCTGTATTTCAGCCCAAGGCTTGGCCTCAATTCCCACCAACTTCTTGAGCTGTTTCTGTACCAGCTCTGGCAGCCCTTGGCACAATATATGGTAGAACACAGGTGTAGATTTCGTCCAAGATTCATAAGTCTCGAGTACCCATGCTTCTTGAAAATTCTGTATATAAATTAATGGATCCTCAGATTCCTTCATTTTTTGTGTCATTATAGCTCCCATATCGGAAGTATCTGGGTATAGCACTCGCATCGCTTTCCATACGGCGGCTCTACAATTGTTAAATGGAGCTCTTTCATGCGCAGTATTAATTGTGGTTACACCAGGGTAGCCTGCTCGTGCCCACACATCATCTGCTCTCTCACCAAGTATGGCGATTGGGAGACCTTTGATATCCCCTATAGCTAACGTGTTCCCTCCTGTCATTTTTTCTAACTCATGTATCCACTTTCCGGCTCCCGATGTCAGCAAAGGAAGCTTGTTTTTCAAATGTTCTCGATCCATGTGTGGCCATGGAATATATTGTGGTCTTACTCCCCCTTTCTCGAGTAACGGAAATTGGGATGCATAGCCCTCTCTCTCTTCTCTCATTGTTCTCCTGTCTATTGAAGGGGTAATATTCCTGCATCACGTCTGCCTGGCAATGTCCTGAGCCTGTCTAAATAGGACGGTGAAGACACCCCCCTCTGACCATGAGATACTTCTTCATGTTGGTCAGACTGCGTGGCTGATTCTCATGCCCTTGGTGCAGACTCGCTAATGTCTGACCATCTTATTCCTTTCTCTCTTGGAAGTCGTCTTTCGCTCAATCTCTCTTCTTCTTTTTCTGAGTCGGACATTGTCTGCCCCAATTCGTGCAACTACTTGTATCTTCTTGGTTCCTACTTATTTCTAATCTATCCAGGGATAGTTCCCTATTCCCACTTCTTCAGGTGACATCCTTACTGTGTAGAGCTGAGTGCTCTCCAGGTGGTCGTCTTCCCCCTCCCCTTGGGGTGTTTGTTCTAACCCCATTTCATCATATATTCTATCGATCGTTTCTCTGATGCTCCTGGTGTCGAAGTCATCTTCCATAATTGCCCTAGACGTGTCTGGTACTGAATCGTACGCAGGAAAGAATTCTTCAATGTCTTCCCAATCTACTACTGGACTGGTTTTTTAACCTCTCTCCCCAGATATTCAAGATCGTGTGCTCCCTGTCTTCGCTTACGTTCTACATCGTCATCAAATTCCTTGCGTTTCCTCCCCTCTTCTCTGACTCTATCTTCTTCCTTTTTCTTTTCATTTCTACATTCATCTGCCCTTCAAATTTCCTCATCTCTTCATCTCTTTATTTTTTTCTCACGTATCCTTTGCTCTTCCTCTAACCTCTGCTGCTTCTGTCTGTCTTGATCATTGTCTGCTCTTGGGTTACGATTGAGCTGTCTTTCTTGCTCTTCGCGATATAGTTGTTCTCGCCTTTGTCTTTCTTTCTTATTTTTTCGTCTCTTAACTCCTTCTCTTTCTCTTTTCTCTATACATCATCTAACCTCTCCTTTTGGTTCGCGTCATCAATGCCTTTGCCATCAAGTTTCAATAAAATGTGTCCTCTGATCCAGGGGTGTTGGCCTCCAACATGCGTCGCACTGCATACGTGAGTTTTCCTGCTAGAGTGAGCCCTGGAAGTTCAGCCTCCCGAACCTACCCCTCAGGCACGATTGTTCCCTGGTGGACATTGCATGAGCCATCTCAGGTCAGGCGCCCTTTCATGCCTCTTACATCTGGGCTGCTCTCGACAGATCCTGGGTGCATCTTGGCTCCAACATTCTAGCAAGGAGTACATCTAGCTCCTTCAAGATTTGGCACTGCAGGACTGGATGATCTGCGTCCTGATCTCATCAGTCTCATCGACGAGGTGGCATAACATTGCGAGATGTCTTAAGCGAGCATGATAAGCATCTAAGGACTCTGCCGGGTCTTGGTGTGCCTGGCTATGATGAACCTCTCGTAGTCCCTGTGACCAGTGGTCGAAAATATGCCTGAAAGCCATCTTTGGCCTCCCTCTAAGAGTTTCCCCTTGGCTGGAGCATCTTCAAAATTTGATGGTCTTGTTGACTCTTTCATTTGTACTACCAAAGAACATTTCCAATCTCTCTACCCACATGTCTCATCTTGGACCTAGGGTCGCAGGTGCGCTGGTGACATCAAATTCAGGGACTGGAGATCCCTCAAACCCCCAATGCTGTCTCGGGAGGGCCCCAGTGGGAATTGTAGATTGTGGCTTCTGAAGTCTCACTAGTGTACAAGCTTCCTCTTCTAAATTCATCCAATGGGAATGTGTGTGGAAGTTTCGCAATATGGGCTTATGCTTCCATTTCCTGAGTCTGAAGTCATTGAGTACCACATCCTTTACATCCTTTTCCTCAGTGATTGGAAGGGTGCAATAAGAGGCTTTCATAGGGTTGCCATCACTGCCCGTCCGGAACTTGACAAGGGTGTTTATGGGGGGGGGGCCATTGCATCTTCATCTGAATCCACGGCGCTGCCCTGCCCTGTGCCGCTGTTGCCCATAGTGCCTTAGCTGCCCACCAACCACACGAGCACCCTGAGGGCCTCAAGCTGCAGAGGTTGTGGGTCAACAGTAACTGCCCCACTTGATAGGGCCTTGGCCTGACCCTTCCCCTTCTCCAGCAGCCGTACAAGCACCCAGATGGCTGCAAGCTGATGGGATGGTGGGCCTCCTGTGACTGCCACCACTTGACGGGGCCATGCCCCTCTCCCTTTCCCAAATGCAGGACCTGGGGCCAGCTGCGGTATGGGGCATGAGTGGTGGGTAGGAGCACCTTACAGGCACAGAGCTGGGCCTGAAACTGCAGGTCTGGGCCTACCCAGGCCTCTTGTGGCAGGCGGCAGCACTGTTTCACGCTGCTGCTCTCCCGGTGCAGGCAGCAACCCAGGACACCAGACGTCAGAGGACACATCTTCTTCGACAGGATCCAAATGGAACATGCAGTGAAGCTGTGTGGTCCTGGTGTTAGGTCTGTGACATCCGCTCACCATCTGTTGGGGGCAAACAAGGGGCCTGATCCTCGTTTTCACAAGTATCGAGCCCTCTGAGGCCTGCGGGTTAGTTGGCGCTATAGAAAAATAAATTAGAATAGAATTAAAGAAGACACACACAGATATCCAGGAAGCTCTGCCAGGACTGTTGCACGCTTGCATGCGGGTCCCCTTCATTCACTTCTGTGACATTGGCATCACCTGACATGGTGAGTTCCTACGTCACAACATGGGAGTTCCTTGAAGAGATGGGACACTGCTCAGCCTGAGCTGGTTCTCCAACCCCAGCCTAGTACACATAACACCCCCCCACATATGAAAAGGTTGGAGAGTGTCGTGGGGATATACACATGAGGCAGGATGTGAGTAGTGTATACGTAGATTAATGGTGAGAAAGAGACCACCGGACACCGGGAACTCACTTGGTACAGCTCACACCGCTTCTCTCCAACAACTCGCTCGTGACGTTCCCGAACCTGGGGAGGTTCCAGAACGGCGAGAGATAAGCAGAGAAACATCAGAATATCCTCCTCAAAAGATGCAAGGGCAGGGGAAAACAAGGGAGGGGAAGGGGAAGGAAAAGGGGAGGGGTAGAGGCAGGAGAGATTTAGAACAAAGGATACAGTTCAATAATACACAAAATCATTTCTGAAGTTGGAATGGATCTTCCTTTTCTGCGCTGATGACCCAGAACAACCAGCTTGCACCTCATCTCTCCGAAAGCTAGCTTGCGAACAACCAGCTTGCATCTCTTCTCTCCAAAACTGTGAACATTCTGATCTGTAACCATCATATAACCTCTCTGAGTCAGGTACAGTCTCGAAAACATTCTCAGAAGTATGGACAATGTCATCAAATGACCAAACTTTGCCATCTTCCAGCACCACAGTTTTTCTCCCTACGCTCTCAATCCTCTGTGGTTTTCTGAATTTAGACATTCCTTTCATCACTTTCCGATGTTCTCAAACTCTGATCCACTCTCACTCCTTGAATTCAGCCTCTCGGGTAGCCTTGACATGGTCATAATGGTCCTTACATTTTTCCTGCTTCTCCCTCACTCTCCAAAGGGTCTCATCCATGTCCACTTTCTTGACGTTTCTTTCTATCAATCACGAGGGAATCAGCCTACTACACAGCACTCTTCCTCTCAACATGACAAAAGGTTAAATTTCAGTCATAGAATGCGGCATCATCCTATATGCAATCATTGACTCCCTTAGGTCTCCTTCCAGGATAATGAGTTCAGTACAGCCAACTGAATCATCCCCTTCATGAAGCCATTCATGCGCTCGACCACACCATTAGCCATGGGATGATATAAGGATGTACGTATGTGTGTAATCCCATGATCCTTCAAAAACCTTTGAATGCTCTCCAATAGAAACTGCGCCCCATTATCAGTGACCAGTTCCTCTGGGTCCCCCTCTCTGCTAAACACAGCTTCCTTGACCTTCACAATTTTTGTGACCGTGAAGCTTTTTTCCATGGCACACCACTCTCCCACTTTGACTTGTAATCCATGAGGACCACTATGTACACTTAAAATGGCGCCAAACCTTCAAAGGTCCTGCAATATCCATCGCCAGCTTCTTCCATACAGACGCATGCACTTGCACCGGTTGAAGAGGTGCTACATTTGTCTTTTTGGACTTGTCACTGATGGCGCACATCTGGCATAAATTCACTAAGTCTTCGACTTCACTCAGCATTCCCGGCCACCAGTAATTCTAACCCACTCTTCTTTTGGTGAGATTCTTTCCTAGGAAGCCCTCATGTGCCAAGTTGAGAATCTTCCCCCTCAAGGACTTTGGTGGGATTGGGCAATCTCCTCTCACCAAACCTCTGTGCTTTCCAAAATCTCGTCACAAATCTGGTCAACGTCCGAAAGAGGATAGCCCACACTATTCCAACCTTTGTGAAGAGCTTGTCTGAGCAAACACTGTTCAAGGTCTTCCGCTGATGCTCAAATCCAATCTTCCTTTGCTATTCCCAGCTGAACTTGGGTAATTATGTTCTTCTCGCATACTTCTATCTCTTGCCCTGATCCATCAGTCCAAAGTAATCTGGAGAAACAATCCTCAATATGTTTCTCCGACTCGGGTATATACACCTTTAACATTGTATTGCATCATTTCCAACATTCATATGCGGTTTCTTGGAGACACCAAATGTGGGCTTTTGCAATTCATTATGTGGATGAGGGGTTTGTGATCTGTCTTGATTATAACGGGCAACCCCCAAATAAGTGTTCTAAAATGCTCCAACGCCCACTTTGCACCCAAAGCCTCCTTCTCGATGGTGGAGTAGTTTTGTTTTGCACCTTTTAACACATGAGAGAAAAAAGCAATGGTTACCTCTCTACCGTCTTGGATTTGTTTAAGCACGCCCACCAATCCCACATTGCTTGCATCGACTGTGATTATGCTGGTTGCAGCGGTATTAAACATCGTGAGGCTTAGTGCTCTACTGACATCTGCTCCTGGCAAGAGTCAGACCACTCAAATGTTGTGTTCATCTTCATGAGCATCCTCATGTGCTGGTCCTTGTCAGTCGAAATAGGCCTGCCCATTATTGTCTCCACCATTTCTTTCTTTGGCTTGATGCCTTCACCATTAATAAATTGTCCTAGGTAAGTAACTTCTTGTACTTTCACCTTACATTCAAGCATTGATACATGTGTTGATGCACGTATGAATGTGCAGATCTTTCTTTCTTTCTTTCTTTCTTTCTTTCTTTCTTTCTTTCTTTCTTTCTTTCTTTCTTTCTTTCTTTCTTTTCTTTCTTTCTTTCTTCATATAGCGCTCCCAAACCCGAAGGTATCTTGGCGAACTACAAGAATATTCAAGTTACAAGTTACATAAGGGCAAGCATGAGATATTTACAGCATCAATACAGTTCTTTGTTTCATTATAAATACAAATGCACAGCACATAGTATAATACAGAAAAATATATATCAGATTGATAGAACGCAATGCACCACACTAAAGTCTAAAAATACAGTTTATACAAGTGAGTGGTGTAACAGCAGTAACCAGCAGGCGTGACACTGTTTAGGTCAGCCAGCCGCCAGGGACTATTTTATGATACAATTGAGTCTTTCGCGATCAGCCATTTTTTGTTATCTCGTCTGAAGCTAAAGAAAGACTGATTGGCTCTCAAAGATACAGGTAGTGAGTGCCACAATAGTACTCCCAGCACTGGGAAGGTACTGCCCCCTGCTTTTTTAAGTTTGAATCTCCAGAAGTTAAGACTAAAGGAATGTACTGTCTGATAGGTCTGGTTGATGTATGTTTTATAATTTCTTCCGTTAGGTATCGCAGAGCAGAATTGTTGAGACATTTATGTGTCAAAAAAACAGTTTTAAGATGGATTCTATCCTTGACTGAGAGCCACTTGATCTGGCGTCTGAGATATGTTGTCTCCTAGGGAAACTGAGCGCTGTTCCAGTAGCATTATTTTGCAAGATTTGGAGTTTGTTTATAATGTGCTTGTTGGCACGTAGGTAAAGTGCATGACAGTAGTCGAGTTTAGACAGAATTAACGCTCTCGCTAATATAATGTAACTTTCAGTGGATAAAAAAGGTTTGCACGCATGGATAAGTTTGCAAGTGCAAGCAGTTGCAGAGGCAGTGGCGTTGACTTGCTTGCGTAAATTCAGTGCTGAATCTAGGTAAAAGCCCAAGGTTTGTACCTCTTTTGCAACTTTGATATCAATGCCATCTATATTGAACGAGAGGTACTGGTTCCTAAGTTTAGAAAACTTGGTTGGGGCACCTAGGAGTAGAAGTTCAGTCTTCTCATCATTCAGGCACAGGCCATGTGCCGCCATCCAGGCCTGAATGATGGTGAAGATTTGATTGACTAAGGCTAGGTCTGTCTTATTGTTGCCTGACATTGGAATGAGACTCTGAGTGTCGTCTGCATAATTTGTGTAGGTGACAACCAGATGGTCCAAGTCATCAAACAAGGGCTTCGTAAAGATGTTGTACATTGTGGGAGATGTACAAGATCCCTGTGGGACACCGCAGGTGATTGGAATATGGTCCTCTGCATCAGAACACTCTCATGGTCCTGTTATTCAAAAAGGATTGGATCCAATCTGTGGTTTGCTTGGAAAAATGGGCTGCAGAGGCCAAATGGTTACAAAGCACTTGATGGTCCACCAGGTCAAATGCCGCTGATAAATCTAAAAGAAGCAACAGTGCCGGATTCCCATGGTCACGCAGTTCATCAATTTTGTTCTTAAGGTCTATTAAGGCTGTTTCTGTACCGCGTTGAGGTCTGAATCCCGATTGCCGCAATCCCCTAAATTATTAGTTTCCACGTATGCTTGAATCTGGAGGGAGGCTGCCTTGTCCAGTTTTTTTAGTAAAAACGGGACTCTAGTGTTTGGTCTGAAGTTCTATGTTGGAATGATTGGGTCTAGTGAAGATTTCAGGTTGGTAGGGACAGTAGTTGAGTGGAAAGAGGCGTTGATTAGGGTGGTCACGAATAGAGCCAAGTGTTTGGATGCTTCTGTAATTATGGATGCTGGACAGGAGTCACCTTGGCAACTTGAAGTCTTAAGTGAGGCTATGATAGTTTCAACTTCAAGGAGAGAAACATGGGCACATTTGAATTGCTGATCTTGTTTATTAGAGCTAGGGCAGGAGCTCAAGGGAATGCCTAAGTTAGGTAAGGTCAATTTTTTAGCAGCTATTTTATTTTGAAGAAGGAGTGAGATCTAAGAGGATAGGGCAGTTTGGATGTTTGAACACCATGCTTTATCCTTACTGCATGTGTCTGGCGGAGTGATGGGGAACACCACGCTTTATCCTTGCTGCATGTGTCTGGTGGGGTGATGAGGGACACCATGCTTTATCCTTGCTGCATGTAGCTGGCTGAGTGATGGGGGACATCATGCGTTATCCTTGCTGTATGTGTCTGGCAGAGTGATGGGGACACCATGCTTTATCCATGCTGCATGTGCCTAGCTTAATGATGGGGGACACCATGCGTTATCCTTGCTGCATGTGTTTGGCGGAGTGATGAGGGACACCATGCTTTATCCTTGCTGCATATGTCTGGCGGAGTGATGGGGAACACCATGCTTTATCCATGCTGCATGTGCCTAGCTTAATGATGGGGGACACCATGCGTTATCCTTGCTGCATGTGTCTGGCGGAGTGATGGGGGACACCATGCTTTATTCCTTGCTGCATGTGTCTTGGCGGAGTGATGAGGGACACCATGCTTTATTCTTGCTGCATGTGTCTGCGGAGTGATGGGGGACACCATGCTTTATCCTTGCTGCATGTGTCTAGCGGAGTGATGGGGGACACCATGCGTTATCCTTGCTTCATGTGTCTGGCGGAGTGATGGAGGACACCATGCGTTATCCTTGCTGCATGTGTCTGGCGGAGTGATGGGGGACACCATGCGTTATCCTTGCTGCATGTGTCCGGCAGAGTGATGGAGACATCATGCGTTATCCTTGCTGTATGTGTCTGGCAGAGTGATGGGGACACCATGCTTTATCCTTGCTGCATGTGTCTGGCGGAGTGATGGGGGACACCATGCTTTATTCTTGCTGCATGTGTCCGGCGGAGTGATGGAGACATCATGCGTTATCCTTGCTGCATGTGTCTGGCGGAGTGATGGGGACACCATGCTTTTATCCTTGCTGCATGTGTCTGGCGGAGTGATGGGGACACCATGCGTTATCCTTGCTGCATGTGTCCGGCGAGCGTGATGGGGGACACCATGCCTTTATTCTTGCTGCATGTGTCTGGGGAGTGATGGGGGACACCATGCTTTATTCTTTCTGCATGTGTCCGGCGGAGTGATGGGGGACACCATGCTTTATCCTTGCTGCATGTGTCCGGCGGAGTGATGGGAGACATCATGCGTTATCCTTGCTGTATGTGTCTGGCAGAGTGATGGGGACACCATGCTTTATCCTTGCTGCATGCGTCTGGTGGAGTGATGGGGGACACCATGCTTTATTCTTGCTGCATGTGTCTGGGGAGTGATGGGGGACACCATGCTTTATCCTTGCTGCATGTGTCTGGCGGAGTGATGGGGGACACCATGCGTTATCCTTGCTGCATGTGTCCGGCGGAGTGATGGAGACATCATGCGTTATCCTTGCTGCATGTGTCCAGCGGAGTGATGAGGGACACCATGCTTTATCCTTGCTGCATGTGTCCGGCGGAGTGATGAGGGACACCATGCTTTATCCTTGCTGCATGTGTCTGGCGGAGTGATGGGGGACACCATGCTTTATCCTTGCTGCATGTGTCTGGCGGAGTGATGGGGGACACCATGCTTTATCCTTGCTGCATGTGTCTGGCGGAGTGATGGGGGACACCATGCTTTATCCTTGCTGCATGTGTCTGGCGGAGTGATGGGGGACACCATGCTTTATCCTTGCTGCATGTGTCTGGCGGAGTGATGGGGGACACCATGCTTTATCCTTGCTGCATGTGTCTGGCGGAGTGATGGGGGACACCATGCTTTATCCTTGCTGCATGTGCCTGGCGGAGTGATGGGGGACACCATGCTTTATCCTTGCTGCATGTGTCTGGCAGAGTGATGGGGGACACCATGCTTTATCCTTGCTGCATGTGTCTGGTGAAGTGATGGGGACACCATGCGTTATCCTGCTGCATGTGTCTGGCGAGAGTGATGGGGGACACCATGCGTTATTCTTGCTGCATGTGTCTGGCGGAGTGATGGGGGACACCATGCGTTATCCTTGCTGCATGTGTCTGGCGGAGTGATGGGGGACACCATGCTTTATCTCTTGCTGCATGTGTCTAGCAGAGTGATGGGGGACACCATGCGTTATCCTTGCTGCATGTGTCTGGCGGAGTGATGGAGGACACCATGCGTTATCCTTGCTGCATGTGTCTGGCGGAGTGATGGGGACACCATGCGTTATCCTTGCTGCATGTGTCTGGCGAGTGATGGGAGCACCATGCGTTTATCCTTGCTGCATGTGTCTGGCGAGTGATGGGGACACCATGCTTTATCCTTGCTGCATGTGTCTGGTGGAGTGATGGGGACACCATGCTTTATCCTTGCTGCATGTGTCCTGGCGGAGTGATGGGGACACCATGCGTTATCCTTGCTGCATGTGTCCGGCGGAGTGATGGAGACACCATGCTTTATCCTTGCTGCATGTGTCTGGCGGAGTGATGGGGGACACCATGCTTTATTCTTGCTGCATGTGTCCGGGGAGTGATGGGGGACACCATGCTTTATTCTTTTTGCATGTGTCCGGCGGAGTGATGGGGGACACCATGCTTTATCCTTGCGGCATGTGTCTGGCGGAGTGATGGGGGAAACCATGCGTTATCCTTGCTGCATGTGTCTGGTGAAGTGATGGGGACACTGTTAGGCAGAATCCTGTGCAGTGCCCTTAGGGACCACAGCACAGAGTTAAGACTACAGGTGGTAATACAATTTCACCTTTGGTACAAGCCTGTACTACACAGAAAGAGTGGTAGCAGTGACTGAGCAGCCAGACTTATCTCAAGAGCAAATGAGCAGTAGTAGAGATTACACAAAGGACTACAATTACGGTGACTCAGCAAACACTGACTCAAGGTTTCTGGTTAAAAAATATAAGTACATTTATTTTTAAACCATCTGTTCATAAAATACTTCACTTCTAGTAAAATAAAACCACACTTCAAATACACTATACACAACCAATTCCCCTTATGCAGAACAATTCAAGGTAAGTACCTTAGGATTTGACAGACCGGTGTTATGAAACAAAGACGTTAACGGGAGTACATATGCGATCACTTTTTGAGAGTAATGACAGTTTGGTCTTACTAAAGATAAGCGTACCTGCGGGAAGAAATGTAACCGTAGTCAAACACACTTAGCACATGAATTAACACAAGAGAGTTGGGGATAAAAATCATAGGCAATACTTTTGTCAAGGCAGAGAAAATCAGAGAGCACTTTCTAACACGAAGATAAAAGTCAATAGGCCTGCGCCAGTGTCAAGTGGAACAGGGTTCCTGTTGCCGAGGATCACACGGTTAGAACAGTTCACGATTCAAGATTGCCAGGAGTACTTAGATATTGTCAGAAGAGGAGGCACACGTTATAAGAGGGAAGGAAGAAAAGGACAAGCCTTTAGCGAGGAAGAAGGGTTCACCCCAATTCCTCGAAGTCGGACACATTACTTTATTTGTTGTAGAATGCTGGTGCCACAGCAGTTGTTCCTGGTAGTTTCCTGCAGACTCACGGTTCCTGGAGCTTCAGTCATGAGACAAGAAGGAGGACGTCTGGTCTACACTACCCAGGGATGAGCCCAGCAGCAGCGACGGTGAATAAAAGGTGCACTCGTTTAAAACAGGAGAGGCTCTTCAAATGGCTATACATACCGCTACAGCAGTGTGAAGCGATTTCGACCATGAAGAGGATCCTCTGGCTGTGGAAGATGAGCTGGTTGACCCCACCAGGCTAAAGGGAAGAAGACTCCGGGCTGGATCTTCCCTGGTCGTTGAAGGGTAGATAGCTCAGGACTGCAGCAAGGCTTCACCGGGACTTGGGGGTGCAGCAGCCATCTTCTTCTCCGCTTCTCTTCGGTTCCTTGCAGTTCCAGTGGCGACTCTGACTTCCAGCCCAAGAGTCCTGCCTATTATGCGAAAATCCCCCATTCACACAGCCTGACTGTCAATCACTCAGCAGGGGGGTTTTCCAGCCCGGACAACCACCTCAGCCAATCAATACAAAGTGCGACTTGTGTCTCCAAGGAGACCCTGTGCAAGGGGTGACTACACCCCTCCCTCACATTCAGCCCACCTAGACACCCAGGTGCCAAAGGAGGGCTTCTTCGTAGAAGCCCGCCAAAAGACAGTGAACAAAGAAGGCAAACCTGGTTTGCTGCACAAAGTAAAACACAAGAAGGACTTTAACAAAAGGAAATGACGACTAAACCCGACCGGAGCTGAAATAAAAAGTATTTGGGCAAGCGGGTTTATGTTCGAGGCTAATACAATAGCCTGGAACAGTACCACATTTATATAGTATAATCGCGGTAGAAAAGTTAGGGTAAACACCACTGCCACCAGCCAAGTCTAAATGTTAAAGGAGTAAAACAAAGCTTAGAGAGGCACAGACAAAAAGGGGTAGGAGTTAACCCTTTCCAATACTCCATGTGAGATGGGGTGTACTCGGTCTGTAGTTTCAAAGTGACTATATAAAGTTAATGGCAACTTTACATGTTTCTGGCGGACAGTAGTCAGCTCCAGAAAAATGGAGTCAGTGAGAAGTCTAAAAGACAACCCTGTGTCACTGCACTGAAGGTGCTGTGTAACACACACAAAAAGTGGGGCTCATGGAGTGGTGTGCTCCAGAGCCCAAGATCACACAAACAGTATAAATACACACGGCAAAACACATGTAAGAGCGGGAAAAAAGGCTCTCACTCTTACCAGGTGGAAAAAATTAACACCAGAAATCCAGCAAAGCTGCCGAGGGACTCACTAGGTGAGGGAAATTAGCCATACATGAGAATTCTCCCTAACAGAACCATGCGTTATCCTTGCTGCATGTGTCTGGCGGAGTGATGGGGGACACCATGCACTATCCTTGGTGCATGTGTCTGGCAGATTGATGGGGAACACCATGCGTTATCCTTGCTGCATGTGTCTGGCGGAGTGATGGGGACACCATGCGTTATCCTTGCTGCATATGTCTGGCGGAGTGATAGGGGACACCATGCGTTATCTTTGCTGCATGTGTCTGGCAGAGTGATGGGGGACACCATGATTTATCCTTGCTGCATGTGTCTGGTGGGGGACACCATGCTTTATCCTTGCTGCATGTGTCTGGCAGAGTGATGGGGGACACCATGCTTTATCCTTGCTGCATGTGTCTGGCGGAGTGAGGGGGAACCCATGCGTTATCCTTGCTGCATGTGTCTGGCGGAGTGATTGGGGACACCATGCTTTATCCTTGCTGCATGTGTCTGGCAGAGTGATGGAGACATCATGCGTTATCCTTGCTGCATGTGTTTGGCGGAGTGATGGAGACACCAGGCTTTATCCTTGCTGCATGTGTCTGGCGGAGTGATAGGGGATTCCAATTTTCTGAGGATTTTAAATAGTTCCCTGGTGCTGGAGCTGGCTTTGCTAATCCTATCATTATAATTTTCTCGATTGGTTTCTAGTATTTCAGATTTATGTGCCATGGTGATTTTCCTTAGGTTATCTTTATTGTCTGTAGTCGGGTCATTTTTTCATGCAACTTCCGCTTTCCTCTTTGCTGTGCGCATAGCTTTAAGATTCGGGGTAAACCACGAGTTCAGATGGGCTCTAGGTTTACTTTTACCCAATTTAAGTGGCGCAATTTCGTCAATATCTTGAGAGACAGTGGCGTTGTGTGGGTCTACTAGCATGGTCGGGTCAGATGTGTCTGGTAATGGGTTTAAGATCGGGAGAAGAAGGGGCCTTACATTGTCCACCGTAATGTTGCACTTGTTTCTTATGAGAAGCGGTGGGTCAGGCAGTTTGATACCGGCAGGTTACGGTGAGTCCTGGATGGTAAGGTTCCCTAGGAAGTGATCCGTCCAGGTGCAGGGTTCTATAGATGTAATATCTGTGTTGCAATTGAGGTCTGCCACCCAGTCTAGGGATCTGCCTTAGCATGTGTTGGCTGATTGATCCTTTGCGTAAGTCCCAATTCAGTGAGAGCGTTGGCTAGTATCACCGCCTGCTGGTCATTGGGGTCGGTGAGGCCCAGATTAAAGTCTCCTAATGCTAGTATTTGAGTATTAGTTTTGGTGTTAGTGGTTAGGATAGTAGTGATGTCTTCCTCAAACGAACCGATAGGGCCAGGAGGTCTATAAATCAAATGCATATTTAGCGTACGGGATTTGGAGAGGGGCAACTTGACTGACAATAATTCACAAGCTGGGACCGGTAGTTGTGTCACTGTTCTAAAACCTAGACTAGTTTTAGCAATAAAAGCAATGCCTCCACCTCTAGACAATTCCCTGTCTAGTCTAAGGATAGTGTCGTGCTCAGCGATGATGAGTAGTAGGGAGGGCCCGGCTGCAGGGTGTAGCCATGTTTCGGTAATAGCAAGAAAGTCAAGTTGTTTGTCCATGATTAAGTCTGCTACGTTAACTGCATGAGCTACCAAGGATCTTGCATTAATCAAAGCACCTTTAATCTGCTGCGATTTGTAGTTAGCCGTTTTCAGTTTAGGAGGAGAATTCTTTGTTTTCGTTGCTTTGTAAGTCTTAGAGGAGGGGGTCCTCTGGGGAAGGACTTGGTTAGGTTGGTACAGTCTAGAGATGTGAGTCAAGGGACTTGGCAGGTTATAGTAGAGTCTGGGGGTCAACCTTTTATTTCTTTTGGTGATAGGGCAAGGTAGGTTTGGCAGTGGTCTGACATCTAAGTCTAGCCTATCCTGGTCATGTTTACGATGAGAGTGATCTGCACTTGACTGGGAGCCTATGTTCAAAGTTTTAAGGTCAGTTTGAGGTAGAAACCTAGTTGGTCTAATTTAGGTAGGCAAGCTTATGAGTGGAGGGAGGAACTTTGATGGTTTAACTCAGAAAGGTAATGAGTTTAGAGCAGGCATAGGTGGAACTAAGGTGTAGCTTGGTAACTCCGGTTTACAAAGCAAGAGCAAGTTCTCTGTGTACAAGCCTGTTCCAGCTAGTGCAGCAAGGCTGCCAGCCAGGACAATTAGCAAGTGGCTCACAGCTAATACAGTAGAGGTATTCATAGTTCAAAAATAGCAGCTGGCTAAGCCAGTGGGCCTAACAGTCATGGCCCAGGACGTCCTTCATACCAAGGCAAAGTGAGCTAGCTAATAAGCTTCTCCCACCACTCACCACAGTCACGCTGCTATGGAGAAAAGTTTCGATTTGGTTAACATATATTACAGTAAAGGAGCTCAAACACCCATCGTAATTTACAGAATAAAGACAAGCAATGCAGACATAGGGAAATACATTAATAGCTGAGCAAGTAGGCACAAACATTCGGTAGTTGTACTGGAGCGGCATGCCATGCCTCAATAATAGACATGTAGTATCACCCTGTCAATCATGTCAGTATAGGGCCTTGGTACCGCCCCCTTTGTATATAGGTATATAGAAATAGGCTATACAGGGTAGTAGGCGGACTCTACCCTCTACCTTTTACTAAAGGAGACTAGATAGAAGCACAACGCAAGGCAAGTATACATAATAAATATTAGGAAAACTGCTATGGGCTAACTATATATGGTTACATTTAGATATGGGTATTACTAACCCTTACTCATTATCCCGACTACCGTGTTGAGAAGAGTTGCGTAAGGTTTCCTATACGTGGCGTGCCAGCAAACCTCAGCAGGAGACGGGTTGAAGAACTTTATGGGCCATACCGATGAAGGGTACTGCAACAATGTTCTTTGATAGATACGCTGGGGTCAGTGTCTTACCCTGAAAGTCTTCAAGGGGAGTAGGGAATATGCAGCACAAAAGGTTACGGCAGACCCTGCACGGCCATTGCGCGGACAGAGCTCAGACAGGGCCTTACTCTGTGGCCTACCTCGTAGGACGGCGTTCACCATTCGGCAAATCGGATTAGCAGGAAAAGGGGCCTCGTTGCCTAGCAACCTAATAACAGCCTCAATCTGGGCATCCACGGGACACGGCCATTTTAAAATCAGGCGGAAAATGCTAACAAAGGAATTCGAGTCAACGTGCACTAGATTCCTAGTAGAGAAACGGTAATTGTAGAGGAATAGCCTCTGATTCACAAGATTATTCACTCAGTACGTCGGCCCACTGTTGCTGTTGTGGGCGCGGTGGGAAGGGGCTGAGGGCCTCCATAGTACAGCGCGTGGCTCCACAAGGAAGCTGCTTCTTCCTGGCGAGATGCAGGGATGGAGAAGGGCTCCTGCCCTCCCTGCTCCGTCGAGCAGATGGTGCTGGATATTGTATTAATGCGTGTATACATGCATGATTGTTTGTATGTTTTGCATGTGGGAGAGGTAGTGGAGTAACTTTGCTGAAAATGTTGGGTGGATATGCCATCTCAATGAAAGGGGGACCTGACAAATAGGGGTGTTAGGGGGGGAAGCTCTTAGAAGTGACCGTGCAATGCACTTCTCCCTCCAGAGATGATCAACCGGTAAGAGCCTGAACCTAGCATGCAGAATCTGACTTTTATTTTGTGTGTGTTCAGAAATCTTGAGTTCTTCCGTAGATCTGGCGGTCTAGCGTGGACATGGTGCGGGAGCAAAAGCTCCCAGGTGTGAGGCCTCATTGCACTCCCTGCTGTAGCCAAGTGGACTTCCACAGTTCCAGCACTCGGGCTCCTGTGACCCGCATTGTAGCTCACCCTCTCACAGTTCCCAGAATCAAGGCCTGGAACCTCAGGGGCTCCTTACTTCATGTTGCCAGGCGTCTGCCATTTTGTTCTGCAACACTGCGTTTGAGCCTTTGCCACTTCTCCTGTGCGTGTCCTAGAGTCCAGACTTAGCGTGCATGCGTATGTCAGTGCCCCTAGCAGCGTCGCTAAAGCAGTGGTCTTCAACCTGTGGGGCTGGCATGCCATGGCGCGGCCCAAATGGTGTCTGGGGGCCGCGATGCTCTTCCAAAAGGGAGTACGGTAACTGATCTTAATAGGAAAATTACATATTAGAAGGATAGCTCAGGGGCAACACGCTCGTCTTGGAAGCATTCGATTCCCGGGTCCGCGCTTAGAAACCTCTGGGTATTAAGCGTGTTATAAATAACCAATTAATAATTACCAGCAGCAATATTTCTACTCAAGGGGGGGGCTCGGCATAGGTTTGAGTACCACTACGCTAAAGGCAGCGGCACACGGCCATGGCTCCCTGTCTCATGATAGTCTTCGGAGTAGTGATGGCTACTGCAACATACTGGAGAGTAGTGCAGACTCCACAGCCAGCCCTGTGACGTGGATCCTGATGGGAAACCTCACCACTGATTGTCACTAGTGCTAGTATGGAGGACTTATGATAACCTAGAGATGGAGGGATGCAGCCGATGCATCCCATGGAAACACACCTAGCAAGACCCATTGCAAGAGTTTAGGCCAAGAAAATCACCAATGAAAGAAGCTGCAACTTACAAAGCGCAGCGGGATTCGAATCCTGACCAGCCTGCGGAAGTCAGATCCCGACCACCCTGCGGAAGTCGGATCCCGACCACCCTGCGGAAGTCAGATCCCGACCACCCTGAGGAAGTCGGATCCCGACCACCCTGCGGAAGTCGGATCCCGACCACCCTGAAGAGGTCAGATCCCGACCACCCTGCGGAAGTGCAGAAGTTGGCTCCCGGCCATCCCGCAGAAGTTGGATCCCGACCACCCTGCAGAAGTCGCATCCTGACCACCCTGAGGAAGTCGCATCCTGACCACCCTGCGGAAGTCAGATCCCAACCACCCTGCGGAAGTCGGATCCCGACCACCCTGCGGAAGTCGGGTCCCGACCACCCTGCAAAAGTTGCATCCCGACCACCCTGCAAAATTCGGATCCCGATCACCCTGCGGAAGTCGGATCCCGACCACCCTGCCAAAGTCAGATACCGACCACCCGGTGGAAGTCGGATCCCGCCCAACCTGTGGAAGTCGGATCCCGATCACCCTGCGGAAGTCAGATCCCGAACGCCCTGCGGAAGTCGGATCCTGCCCAACCTGTGAAAGTCAGATACTGACCACCCTGCGGAAGCCGGATCCCGCCCACCCTGCTTTCAGCTTCTCTGCATTGGAGCCCTAGACATAGGGTCATCCTCAGCCAACGCAATGGCGGGTTCCTGGGCCTAACTGATAACTGTGCTGTGTGTCTGTATGTAAAAAGACCCCCATGATGCACATCTGCACCACAAACCAAGAGCTCTGTACACCCCCTCTGTGGTTCCCAAAGCCGAAGGAGCTCTGCACACAGGAGCCTCGGCAGTGAGCTTTGGAACATCAACAGCTCTACGGATCAACACATCCATGCCGGACCGTCATGCAAGCTCCACACGTATGTGCTGAATCAACGCTTCCTCTCATAATTTCCAACTAGATCTCCCACCTGTTGGGATCTCCAACGGTAGGCCAGGGCTTAGCCTGCAAGTACCCACCGTCAACATGCGCGACAGTGCTGAGCTTGGCACATCACCAGGCAGGACATGTCTGTAAAGCATGGGCTGTTTGATCCCCATCACCCGGGGGCCTGACCCCCACCGCCATGCTGAGACCATGGAGATGTCCAACTGTTGCGGTGTGGTCTGGCCTGGGGGCACGGGGCGGTGCGCACGTGAAATACAGACGGACACAGAGGATTTCAACATGCGTCCTTCTTTATTGAAATACACCATAATACCAACAGTTCCCTCCTCCCATCACCCGTCATATCCCTTTCCCTGAATGTCACTTCCTTTCCCGTGTCCCGCCCCCCTGTAACTATAGAAACGTCAACGTGACATCTCCCCCCTTTTTAAACAGTGGCCAGTATGTCCACAACAGGCGAACATCCCTGGCGGGCCTCCTAGCCCATTCCTTTCAATCCCGCGGCGAGGCCGGTTCCCACCTCGCTGTGGATGTGAGTTTATCCAGTCAGGGGTTTGTCCACCGACCTCACATGCCGGGGAACCCTCGAGGTCAGAGTCATCTGTATCTCCGTGATCCCCTTGATAGGGTCGTCTGAGGCATATTCAATGGGGATGACTATGCAACCACTGAGTCGATGCGTTCCCAAGGAGGGAATGTTTTTGAAATGTGAGGAGTTCCTTGTAACAGGGCCTCCATAGCCTTGCGCCGTGATCATCTATCCCTTATTCTGGTGGAACAGCAGTGGTTCTGCTTGAAAGATTTGGTGTGCTTGTGGGTTTGTGTCTGTTGTACAGCCATGACATCTCCTACTTCTATCTGGAGTGGCAGGGCCCTTCGCTTCCTGTCAGCATAGTCTTTCATCCGTTCCTTGGCAGCCTCATCTCGTTCTCTTATTTCTTGATCTAGGTCAGCTACCAGTTCCTGGGGCGGGGCTTGAGGAATGAGTGTCTTTACATTTCTTCCGAACATGACTTCCAAAGGTGTTCGTCCTGTAGTGCTATGAGGGGTGTTGCGGTAGTCTCTCATGAGCTGGTTCAGCACTTGTTCGTAGTGCTGCCCTGTCAGTTTGGCTATCTGGAGCGCCCGCTTCAGGTTGGCCATGAATCACTCGATCATCCCATTGGCTTGAGGCCACAGAGGTGTTATCTTGCGATGATGGAAACACAAGTCGCAAACTGGGTGAGCTGGTGTCTGTTAAATGGCGGCCCATTATCTGTCTTGAGTACCCTCAGGACACCATAGTCGAAGAAGATGCGGGCCAGAGCAGGGATGACGTGGTGGGCGGAGGTTGATGAGATGAGATGGGTCTCGGGATATCGAGAGTACTCATCCATGACCACCAGCACATACTTTCCTCCCTCGATGGGCCCAAAGAAGTCAGCCGCCACGGCTTCCCATAACCCTTGAGGGAGTTCTGACATCCTCAGCGGTCCCGGGTGGTGGTTTGGTGTGATAAGGCTACAGGTGGGGCAGGTCTATAGGGCCTCGTCTACCGTGGAGTCTAGGTTGGGAAACCAGACTTTCTGGCACAGCATCCGTTTGGTTGACTCCATCCCCCGGTGATTCTCATGAGCTATTTCGATGACATTTGCTCATAGGGCTAGTGCGATTACTAGTTTACGGTCTTTGAGCAGAAAGTGGCCATCAGATAGTGCTAGTTCATCTCGTACCTGCACCAGCAGTTCGACGTCGGCGTGTATTATATCCCCTGCTGCTATTCCTTTCTCTTGGGCTCGCCTCCACATGCCCGACTGGAGACGCTCACAGATGATCTGGCACGCCGGATCGCTTTCAGTTTCACGGGCTACCATCTCGATGTCTATTCCAGCTGGAGTGGATTGGTGTATCAGATACCGAAGATATCTGTCTGCCACTGAGGGTTCTGGTACACACCCCTCCAGGGGTCTCCTGGATAAGAAGTCCACTGGCGTATCCCCTTTTCGCAGTCGGTGCGCAATTTCAAAGGTGTCATCTTGTAGCCTTAGCCCCCAATGTGCTATTCGCTGTGGCATTTTGGCCTGGGGATTTCCGTACAGAAACAGTAGTGCTTTGTGGTCCGTGACCACTCAGAATGGTTTGCCCTACAAGAATAGATGGAAATGTTTGCATGCCCAGATTACGGCGAGGCCTTCCTTCTCTGCCTGGCAGTATGCTTGCTCCGTAGTCGATAGGTTACGGCTGGCATATGCGACAATGTGTGTTTGTGAGGGATCATTTGGGTCCACTTTTGCCAGTATGGCCCCTAGCCCTACAGGGCTGGCGTCTACCGTCAGCTCTGTCTGACGATCTGGGTCATGGTACGACATGTTCTCAGCCTTGGCGACTCTTTTCCTGATGTCTTCGAACGCCCTTTGACACTCACCTGTCCAATGAAAAGTGGCATCTTGCCTGGTCAATAGCCTTAGGGGCTCACTTACTGTCACAAAGTCTTTAATGTATCGGGTGCAGTAGCTCACGAGCCCTAGGAATGATTGTAATTCTGAGACGTTGGCCGGGGGAGCCATGTCATTTAGTGCTGCCACTTTGTCAGGGTCTGGGGACATTCCTGATTCAGAGAAAATGTGTCCAAAGAATTTCAGGGTGCTGTTGTGGAATTCGCATTTGTCCCGATTAAGTGTGAGGTTGGCCGCCTCCAGGGCTTTACACAATTTCATGAGGGCCTCATTGTGTTTCTTGACATCAGTGCTGAAGACTAGGATGTCATCGCTGTAGTTGTGGCAGTTGGGTATATGCTTGATGACATTGTGTACCTCAGCCTGAAATATTTCTGCGATCGAGGATACCCCGAAACTGAGCCTCTTGTAGCGGAAGAGTCCCAGATGCGTCACAAACGTGGTTATGTTGCGGCTCTCTGGGCTCAGCACTAGTTGGTGATAGCCTTTCTGCAGGTCCCGTTTCGAGAATACCTTGGCCCCGTTAAGAAGGTGTATCATGTCAGTGATGCGTGGGGCAAAGTGTCTCTCTCGCTGTATGGCTTGGTTCGGCGCCTCATGTCCATTCAGAGCCTGATTGCGTCTGACCCTTTCTTGGGGACTGGTACTATCGGTGACACCCATGTGATGGGGCCGGTAGCTGGCTCAATGATGTCTCGCTCAAGCATCTTGTGTAGTTCGTCCTCCACTTTCCTCTGGATGTTGATCGGAATTCCTCGGTAGTGTTGTGCCACCGGGCGTATAGACTCATCTATGTGTAGTTTGATCGGTCTGTTCTTTAGTTTCCAATGCCCCGAAAAATGCAGGGATATAGATTTGAGGTCGATGTATTTGTGGACCATGATGTTGTATAGGATGTGGATGAGTCCCATGTCGACCGCTGCCTTAAAGCTTAGCACGCACCCACTGTCCATTTCGGTTGCCAGGACATGGACGGGCACTCTTTTCTCATGTCCCTTGTATCGACAAGTGCCCTCGAATTGTCCTAGGCACTTGAGGGGTGCTTGGGTGCCATATGCATAGATGTCTACTAGGCGTGGCTCAACTTTGGTCTTACAGGAAGTTCCTTGAACACTGCTTCACTAACGACATTCACCGTGGGAACCATGTCGATTGGGAATTCAGTGGGTTGTTTGTTTAGTTTGATAATCAAAGTGGGGCTGTGCAGTGTGGCCGTGGGATTTCCCAGGGCATATAGATAGGCTGCCTTCTTCTGATTGCTTCCTGAGGAGCTGGGGACAGAGTCTGATGGTGACTGCTCCACCAGGTAGCGCACGTGCCACCTTGACCGTCTTTCCGGCCGTGCTCTCATAACATATCTTCTTCTGTCTCTCCTTTCTCTTCTCTGTTTGTCATCCCCTGAGTCTCGTTCGCGGGAGTCAGGGTTTGTCTGGGTAGATGATCTTTGAGATGACGTGCTCGGGTAGTTCCCTGAGGAGAGTTGGAGACTTGACTTGTATCTGGATGGCGTTTCTCTTGCACGATCTTTACCTCGATCTCTGAAGAGTCTGCACACGGATTTGAAGAGGCCTTCTTCGCCACATGTGGCACACCGTTGCCCAATGGCGGGGCAGGTCCCTTCATGGGGATATTCGAACCCGCACTTGTAACAGAACAGTTCTTCTGATCTTCTTTCAGGTTGTAGTTTGTGGAGGCTCTCCCCTGTTGTAGGGCGTGTAGAACTTTTCCACCTGGGAGTCTATGGCTCGCTCGGCGCGTGCCAGAGCGAGTATTTCATCCAGGGTGCGTTGTTTTTGGAGTAGTTTCCGTCTAAATGTTTGCGATTCACACCCCGCTATGATTTGTAACCTGAGTGCTTTAGTATTGGAGTAGTTCGCAAAGTCAGAGTGTTTCATTTTCGTGCGCAGCAACATGACGTAGGCATCCATGGTCTCCCCTTTCTGTTGTTTGGTGTTGTGGAACAGGTGCCTTTCATAGTCCACATTGGTGTGGGGTGTGAAATATGCGGCTAGCGCATCCTTCAACTCTTGGATGGAGCCAATGGAGTCGGGGGGGCAGCTCGTCAATGATGTCCCTAGTCGCAGATCCCATGGCTAATTTTAATAAACATTTTTTGTCGATCGTCTTTAATGAGCCTGTGGCACCCATGTACAGGTCAAAGTGCCTGATCCACTTGCTCCATCTGGGACCCATGTTACTGGTGTCGGTAACGTTGAATGCCCCTGGCATCTGAGCCGCCAACGTGTTGGGTAATCCATAGGGGACTTGGTCTGCCACCTGGGGGCCCTGCCCTTGGCTTGTGCCCCTTGGTCATTGTCCTGCCCAGACATTTTGGCCTATTTCTTACTTGTGTCCTTATCAATTTCAGTGTGGCCGCCTGTTGGGCACGAGCACCACCGGTACACCTCACTTCCTGTGGGGTGAGGCTTTAGTACGAGCCCTGCTTCTGTGGCCCCGTTGCCTGTCCTACCTTGCAGCAGGCTGAATCCCTTCTTCTGGGCACGTGCAGGCAGGCTGGGGCCCCCCACAGCTTCTGTTTACACTGTCTCTCCCCAGACAGGGCTCAATGAGTAGTCCGTGGCAGAAGCTCAGAGAAGCCTCTTCACAGCGGGCCTCTGACCTTCCGCAAGCGTTCCAGCGCTTGCAGCAGTGACTTTCACTTCTCCTTGCGAGCGCTACGCCGTGATGCCACCTAGCATCCGCCCCCGCTCGCTCTCCGTGATATGTGCGCCTCACCAGAGGCTACCCGCCTCGTCACCAGTTTCAACATGCGTCCTTTATTGAAATACACCATAATACCAACTGTTCCCTCCTCCCACACCCGTCATATCCCTTTCTCTGAACGTCACTTCCTTTCCTGCATCCTGCCCCCCCCCCGTAACTATAGAAACGTCAACGTGACACCAACCACCACGTCGTCACCAGGAAACTGACATGGTAGGATAGGGACCAGCTCCGCTGTCGCAGCTACCAGCCCAACCACTTACCACCCATGCACAACACCAGCAGCCGTCTACTCTGACCCCAGCTCACCACAGTGGCGTCACAATCCTGGACTCATCTATCCAGTTACCTTGTGCCCCCTCCCCCAGCACACGCACACTCACAGGGACGCATGGAGAGGATTGGGGGTCATATGCGCTCTTAAATAGTTTTTTTTTAAAGCACTAAGACTCCGATTCATGGAATTTATTTCACGGTTCAACGTTAATTTGCACTGCTGAAAAGTGACTTTGCACTGCCGACACAAACCCTGATTCATGGAACTGTGAAAAGTGTATTTTTGAAGTGCAAAGTCAGTGCAAAGTCATTTTTGCACTACAAAATGACTTTGCACTGACTTTGCCCTGCAAAAATACACTTAGCGCAGTTCCATGAATCAGGGTTTGTGGCGGCAGTGCAAAGTCACTTTGAACCGTGCAAAAAATTCCATGAATCGGGCCCTAAATGTACAAAATGATTATTATATTTTTGAAAATTCAGGCAGGATTTATTATTACAAAATTGTAAACATTTTGTGATTTATTGTGGAACACGTGTGACTTCTGAGTATTTCGTCAGGGGCCTTTCCTGCTGGCGTCACTGGGCAGAGCCCTGTCACACGGGATACATTGAGGCCAAATCCTGTCAAAGTGATTTTTTAAGAATTTTTAATAGGGAAAAAAAGAACCTTTTCAATTTTATTTTTCAAAGTATTTTAGTTTCGAGAAAAAACGTTTCATGTAAATGACAACGAAATCTCTGGGCTTAAACCTTTGTAGATCTATGGAAAAACTAAAATCTGGCAAACACAGTTTTTAAAACGTTTTCCTAAAAGCCATAACTCAGACCTTTGATATTACAGGTCTGCACATTAAAGGTGGTGTGCAACAGACAGTCCCTGCTTCAAATCCCAGCGGGAGACTGAGCCTTAAATGCATCCAAGGTCTATACATGCAGTGGAATAACTTTGCTGAAAATGTTGGGGGGGAGACATGACATCTAAATGAAAGGGGCCCCGGACAAATCAGTGGGACAAAATGGTGTGCCGCAAAAGTTGGGGGGGCAAAACCCCTTGTCCCCCCTAAAATGACACCCATGCAGTGCTTTAAGTGGTCCGGGGCCAGCCGGGGCCGGGCCCTGGCAGTCTCCTAAAGGTGGAGTGGAGCCGGGGCCCTGCCCGGGCTCCCGGTCCCACCACAATGTTGGCGAGACACATTATTCCGCCGCAGCTGCGACGAGAGATGCGCCCGCCGTGAAGCAAGCTGACACAAGTGCCAGTCAGCCACCGCTGGCACTTCTGTCAGTCACTGTAACTCCTCTGGTGATCCCTTGCGCGAGGGGTCACCAGAGGAAGTTACTGTCCCTTTGTTTCCCCAGGTCGCTGAGGCGACTTTAACCCTCTGTGAACTTCGGGATACCTTGACATATTTCAAGGTTTATGATAGATGGCTTGAAAAGAACACAATTCAATCCTTCTTTTAAAAAGGTTTGACGACAGAGAAAGCCTGAGGCGTTTTTGTCCATCTGCAAAGCTTCATAAAAGATGGATTGAATTGTGTACTTTTCAAGCCATCTTTTATAAAAATAGAAATGTTTTAAAAGGATGGCTTGAAAAGTATGCAAACCATAAGGTATGCACACACATATATAAATGGTATATATTTGTGTGTGTACCTTACTATGGTTTGTGTACTTTTCAAGCCATCTTTTATAAACATAGAAATATGTTACATAAGATGGCTTGCATATTACACAAACCATAGAAAGGTATGCATACAAATATATAATTTGGTTGCGTACCTTACTATGGTTTGTGTACTTTGTTAGGCCACGCTGATCCCACAAGCCAGGCCCCCAAATGAGCCCCCCCCCCCTGATTTCTTACCGCACGTAAAGCCCTGCGCCCATGTATAAATGGAGTTCCACCGAAGTAAGGGAAACCAGCAGGGATTCCAAGGGGCCTGACGTTCATTATTTCTGTTCCGTCCCCTGCACGCTGTCTCTCCGGTATTCTCGCGCGCCACATGAGAACACCCTCCTGCCGATCCCCTGAACGGAACGCCTGGCCAGTACAGCCGTGATTTTACGGCATTGTATAGCAATTCTTGAAACGTTGGCACAGTTATGAACATGTTGTGTTGCGAGCGCACCCTCTGTGCACAGTAGGCTGGTCTAGGCAGCAAGTGACCACAGTCAAATGTGTATGTATGTAAGTATTCATTTGTGGGAGCGTTTCTAAAACCCTAAAATGAACACGTTCTATTAAAAGCGTTTTGCAAAATAAAGTAGCTACATGTTGCCTGCTATAGCATGTCATTCTGCAAGGATATCGCTGCTTCGGGGACTGGGGACACTTGCAGCCCCTGCCCGAGTCAGGCACAACGCACCCCTGGTTCCCAACAGAGAAACGGGTGATTGAGCAAGCACTCAGGCCACCTGAATGAGTGTACAGGACTCATGGTTGCACACTCTTTAATGTTAGGCTGAGTCTTGAGAACAATGCAACGAGCACCTGGACCAGTGTGCATTATGTACTTAGTGATTCAAGCATGCACACCCTTTTACTGACATTTTAGTCAAATATAAAGGTCTGTGGTCATTCTTATGTTCCTAAAATGACCTTTAATGTTATGCAAGGCAGCCCGGAGCCTTGTTGGTGCTATTTGTCCCCTCCCTGTTTCTGATAAGGGCACTTACAAAAGAGTCCAATTTGAGTGTAGCAGTGTGGCCACCTTGGAATGACAACTTCCCATCGGAAATGAATGTGCTAGCTTATTGGCCATGTTGATCACATGCTTTGCTCACAAGGGCAAGTCAGACATGTGTGTTATGCCCACCGTATGTCCCGGATGTGAGCATTGGGAATGAATGTTGCACAGTTTAAAAAAAGACTGTTTATAATGTTAGTACAATTAAATAATGTCCTATCTGTGATAAGAGCAGAGAAGACTCAGCATTGTGTAGTTGAGTGTCCTTGCTCCCTGGAAAGGATTGTTCTCGGATTACAGCCAATGGTGTGTTTCTGAGCACAAGCAAGACTTAACTTCACATGCTGGCCACTGATTGCTTGGTAGTGCCTTGTATTTGTGTTAGCACTACAACTTAATGTTAACAAAACATTGGAAATAACAAACACAGTTGTAGACCCTGCAGACTGGTCCTCTGGTCCCTTACCGGGTCCATCAAAACTCCAGCACCCCCTCGACCCCCACAGAGCCGATCCGCGTCCCGCTCTACTTCCTCTGTACGGACAATGCAATGGTTGGGGGATGGCGACATGCCTACAGGACACACATGTTGATAATCCACAAGCCTCATTGCATGTTTATTTTATTTATTTATTTTATTGTACATTTGTAAGGCGCTTTATACATCAAAATTGTCTTTCAAAGCGCCACAAGGCTAAATGGGAAGGGAACAGGGAAAATAATAACAATCGCAAAAACAGCAAAATACAGTCGTGGTCCCACTAGGCCTTGTGGCATTCTGCCGTGCATTAAGGAGAAGTGAAGGGGAGTGGGATGGAAGGAGGAGCAGGGGAGTGTACAAGTGCTGGGGGAGGGACCGAGAGGGAAGTGCTAAGGGGAGCCAAAGAGGAGAACCTCAGGCTGAGTGCTAGTACATGCGACTCTCAAGGGTGGGATGTGGAGTCGCCTAGCAGGGGCGGGGGCTGGAGGACAGCGCAGTGGGGCAGGTGCTGGTATTGGCTGGAAGGAAGGCTCTGGGATCCTCTGAGGTACCTGAGGATCAGGCCACCGGTCACAGCGGCAGTGAGCGATTAGCAGGGAAGGGAACAAGGGAAAGAGGTAGTGAAGAGCAGAGTTTTTAGCAGTTTCCGGAACTTAAGGAGGTCCGGCAGAAGTCTGAGAGGGGCTGTGAGGCTGCTGCAAAGGCAGGCACCAGCTGAGGAGAGGGACCTGCGCACACTCTCTGCTTGGAGAAGCGTTTGACATTCATAGAGTTGGAGTTAGAGGAGCGCTGGGCTCTAGTGGTGGATTATTTAGGGAGAGAGAGTTGGCTATAGCGGGGTTCCAGACCCCAGAAGGCCTTGTGGATTGTAATTGTAATTGGTTATTTATAATGCGCTTGATACCCAGAGGTTTCTAAGCGCGGAACCAGGGATCAAACCTGTGTTGCCCCTGAGCTATCCTCACGGCCCAAATGATAATGCATTCCACAAACGAATAAGACTTAATGCTGCAGGAAGGTTATCGAAAAATATGGCAACCCATTGTGGGGTGAAGCAAGGGTGCATGATAGCGGCAATCCTTTTCAATCTCTACTTGTCCGATATTATGAATGCCTTCAATCTAACCAATGCCAATCCTGTGAAAGTAAACAGTGTAACTGTTGGATGGCTCGCCAATGCGGACGATCTGTTGTTACTGGGTTATACCCCCAGCTGGCCTTCAGCATATGCTTGATTCGTTGGTGGCTTATTCTGCCACCAATGGTTTAAACATTAATATAGATAAAAGCAAAATTATGGTCTTTTCAAAAAAACGTAGACCAAAGCGATATCTGTGGAACCTAGATCAAAACAATTTGGAACAAGTAACAAACATCATATAAATACCTTCCCATTATTGTTGATGAGAAGCTAACATGGGAATCCCATTGGTCCGCATTGCAGAATCGGTGTATTGCGTCCACGAATGCACTAAGTATATTTATTGGTCGAAATGGTGGCTATTGTGCCATCTCTGTTGTAAATATATATCTGGCCAAAATACGGTCAATGATTCTGTATGTTGCGGAGAAATGGGTCCACTCCTTTGTAAAACGCATGGTAGTACTTGAGTCAAAACTCTTGAGGAAGTTATTTCGGTTACCATGCAATCTCAGTATTGAATACCTATATTTGGAGTTTGCTATTAAAGGCATTTGGTGTGCCTGGCGGTTCCTCTAGTAAATGACACGATTATTGTACCGTATGTGCAAGCGTATCTTCGATTAGAAGGCATGATGCTCATTTGTACCCTTGGCATATTACAAAGATATTATAGAAAATGGTTGCCTGGGTGTTCCCCAGGAATGTTAACGATCGGCACACTAAAAAGAGATATAAAAAAGAAAGTGTTTGATTGTTGGAACGAGCAAAATGTAATTAATATTGCCTCCAAATCAAATAGTGGCCCATATCTCGAAGAGTACTTATCTAGAACTACGCCTCCAAAATATATTGAAGCATATCCTAGCACTAGCACTTTTCGTACATATCTTCTAATGAAATTCAACATGACGGAAGCATTAGCAACCAAAGGAGATATTGTCGGTATTCACATGAAATGAGGAAATGTCGTTTATGTGGCAATGATGTTTATGAGTCACTTTACCACCTAATTATGAAATGTGAAAGCCTGACTGCGATAAGAACCAAATTTCTAAATCTTTTAATAATGCAATTGACATGATGCATATTACTGAATTCTGGATGTCTTTTATGAGAGGCAATGATATTAACTTAATTTATTATTTTGTTATATTCTCTGTAAAGATTGTGGCGATTTTAAAATGTATTGAATGATGTATTTTAATGTGTATTTGCTCGCTGTATTTTAGAACCGTGTAATTCTGTATGATTATATGTATATGTTGTATGTTTTGTGATATATAAAGCCTTTTGGCTAAAAATATATCTAATTCAACAAACAAACAAACAAACAAACAAACAAACAAACAAACAAACAAACAAACAAACAAACAAATAAATAAATAAATAAATAAATAAATAAATAAATAAGTAAATAATGCAGGGGTTTTGAATTTGATCCTTGAAGCCACCGGGAGCCAGTGGAGAGATATTAGGACTGGAGAGATACGTCTAGGATAAGACTTGCAGCCCTATTCTGGATTAGCTGGAGGGGGCAAAGGTAGGAAAGGGGGAGATTGAGGAAGAGGCTGTTGCAGTAGTTCAGCCTGGAGAGGACCAGATCTCTGGAGACATTGAGCTTCTGGGGGAAGGTGAGGAAAGGAAGAATACCTCAAAGGAGGTGCAGCTGGTAGTGTGACTTCTCAGTAAGGTCCATGATGTGAGGGGTGAAGGCACTGGTAGAAGTGATTGGGAGTTGGTGGGAGAAGGTCTCCTCTGCTTTAAAAAAAATGTTTTACTGTTCCTATACTTCTTTTTAAAAAAGAAACTGTTCCACAATGGTCTAGTTTTTAAATGAAAGTGTAGGAAGAAGATGAAACTTGCACTTCAGTGCACTGCACTGAACATTCCATTAAACAGCAGGTGTATTTGGGGAGTTGGATTGCGCATGGGGGGTGTGGCAATGGGTATGTGGGGATCAGGGGCAGGCTAGCAGGGAACATAGTTCCACTACTTCTTTTCGTACACTTTGGTGGCCAGAGGGTAGGAGGAAAGAAGGGCACAGGTTTCCCAATGAGGAGGATCTCCCTCTTACTGGCATTGAGACAGAGATCATTTGCTGCACACCATGCCTGAATGGTGGACAGACAGTCAGGGATGAGAGAGGAGGAAGAGGGGGGAGAAAAAGGGGGAGGTAGAGGGAAGTTTGAAGGAAAGCTGTGTGTCATCAGTGTAACACTGTAAATGAGGAGGGAAGGAGAAGATCAGGTGAGCAAGAGGGGTGAGCTAGATATTGAAGAGCCAGGGCGATAGGATAGAGGCCTGAGGGACACCGCAGGTAGAGAGGGTGGTGGTGGAGGAAAAAGGGCCCAATTGCAGCTGGGAAGGGCAGTTAGTAAGGAATGAGGTCTACCAATCCAGTGCCCAGTCAGTAATGCCAAGGGTGTCACAGAGACGTTTTATGAGGATAGAATGGTTGACCGTGCCAAAGGCAGAGGAGAGAAGGAGGAGAATGAGAATAGCAGGAGAGCTGGAGTCCAGATTTGCGAGCATGGTTTCACGGGTGTTCGGGAGAGCAGTTTCCGTGCCTCTGGATGCTTGGAATTCAGATTGATGGTCACGAAGGTAATCAACAAGATCGGTGTGGAGGGTCAGTTGGGGGAGGACCAACTTTTCCAAGAGCTTACCCAGGAAGGAGAATGGCGATAGTTAGCTGGGCAGGAGGGATCAGCAGACAGCTTTTTTAGGAGAAGGTGCACAAGGAGTAGCAACGTACCGGCATCCTTTCCAGACTGCCAAACTGCGAGTTTGCCGGTAGGGGCAAGGAACTCCTGGCAGCCTTACCTGCCGGGAATTCAGGCCCCTATCCGCAGTGTTTTCACTTCAGCACCAGCATGTCCTTAAACAAATGTAACTTTAGCTATGGTCTGTTCAACCCAGCCAAAATGCTCATCACCACTACTCTAGGAATTTCCAGTGAATTCTTCGAACCATGTGGATTGGTGGAATTCTTTAATGCACACTCTTGTGATCACATGGACACCTCTTCATATACTCCTACAACGGACCAACAAGACAAAGACTACATATCCAGATTTGCTCAAGTATTACACTATCCGCAATCGTTTGGCCTCAACCCATTCTCAACCGTCAACATCAAACAGCGACACATCTTGTGATAAATCTTAACATTCCATTCTCCTCCCTTGTTACATTATCTCATGCATACTCATTGTTCTTTGAATATAACCTCACAATTAAACATTGTTTATGCATAATTTGAAATTAATAATTATAGTTCATATATGGGATATACTAGAAGTTTAGGAAAAATTAGTTGCACTTGAGCAGTAATATACTTTTCCCTTTCCCTTTCCCTTAATCCCTAACCCATAGTTATATATTGGGGACCGATGGGCTCTCACATCCTGCTAACATTAGTTGCCTCCCCCCAACGCAATTGTTTTATAATGACATCATGCTTGTTTATTTATTACAACCTATATTATTGTGTCATGTGTTTCCTCTCCCTCGTGTTTCTATTACCAGTCTTGCTCTATACACATAACTACCTAGCACCAGTTACTGTTTTATTCAATTTATATAGTGATGCAATTAACTTATTACTATATATTGCACATCGTATTTTCTTAAAGACTTGCCGATTATTATTGCAATCTTTATTCTGCGTGCATGCATATGTCCTCATTTAAAATTGCATCCTGGAATGTCAAGGGTATCTCTGGTTCAGTTAAACATCAGAAGATCCTGTTGCACTTGGCCAAGCTCACCCCTGATATTGCATGCTTTAAAGAAACTCATCTTAATGAAAAGGAGAACTTCAAATTAACCAAACATTTGGGTAAACATATTTCTTTTTCACCTGCTCTGGACAAGAAAAATTGAGTTGCTGTTCTACTATCAAAAATGTTTCCTGCTCCAAGTGTCCACCAACGTAATGATGACCATGGCAGATGGACTCTGGCTTCTCTGAACGTTAATGAAACACTGTTGAACATTGTCAGCATTTATGGTGCAAATGCTCCTGATCCTTCATTCTGGAAAGATCTCTGTCAATTTGTTCTGACTCTACTCTTAGATAATCTCATTGTCTGTGGTGATTGCAATCAGATTGTAGATTTCTCCTTTGATCGAAAACTCACAAGCAAAATGTATCAACTCAAAATCCAGCAAAGATTGTCTTCAATTTATCAACCAGCTGGGCTTAATTGATTGATGGCATCTTGTTAAACCTGATTCCATTGACTGTTCCTTCTAATCACATGTTCAAAATTCTTTCTCTAGGATTGAATATATTTGTGTCAACAAGACTCTATCTACACGCACTACTGGTTCCTCTTTCGAAGCTCTTGTCATTTCGCCTCTGCCCCTATTTGTACCAAACTTGTTTGAGATTTTCACAATTCTAAGCAGCCATTACAGAGATTCAATAATTCTCTACTTGTTGATCCTGACTTTGTTAAACTGATTATAAACTCTGACAATTTCTGTTTATACACAATGACGTTACCAGGGGTGGAATTAATGTAATGTGGGATGCTTATAATGCTACTATACATGGTTATATTATTTAATACTCTACTAAAAAGAAAGTACAACAATGTCTCTACTAATCAATTGTCCAAAGTCAAACAACTAGAAAACTCTATTCAAGCAATTAGAATGAAGCAATTTCCTTCCAACGAATTGAGAAAATAATCGAATATAATTAATATATTACTAGAACATCCAGTAAAACCTTGTTACGGGTAACATCCATTTGCATGGAGGAACAAATAAATCAGGTAAACTATTAGTAGCATAACTCGAAAACACATCCAAATCAAATCCCTTAGAAACCTGTCGCGTATGAATCTTTCAACTAAAAATTCAGACACTGTCAGTACCTTTCTCCAATAAAGTGTATACACCAGAGGAATCTCCTTCGCTATCTTCAATATCCGATTACCTTTCTAACACAGTTCATTATAACATGCATAAACCTAATATGGTGTCACTGGACAACAATCTTTCCTAAGAAGAAGTTAAACAAGCCATCCATGAGCAAACACCCGGCCCAATGCTTTCTCAATTGAATGGTATACGTTTTTTGGATTGACCTTTTTGCCCCATTCTTCTATTTAACACTCTTACAGAAGATCAACACGTCTACAGTGCATTTTCAGACAGCTTTAATTATCCTTTTTCTTAAACCTCATATGGACTGTCAGCTAGTTCAAAACTATCGGCCCATTTCTCTTATTAATAGCAAATGGAAGATATTCGCTAAACTACTTTCTCATAGTCCGGAGTGTGTTATATGATTTTTAGTACACCCTGACCAAGTTGTATTCATCCAAACAGACATGCAACTGCCAACTCTCGTCTTCTCTGCCATATTATCGGCCTAGCTAAAAATCACACAGGTCCAGTTCTCCTGGCGTCGTTAGATGCTGAAAAAGCTTTCGACCGTGCCTCATGCCAATTCATGTTTCATTTTTCACATCTGACATGGCATTGGTGCCAAATTCAACTCTTGTGTTAAAACCCTGTACTGTTACCCCAAGTGCTGATTTGGATTAATAGCACTCTATCTAATCCTATTACCTTATATAGATGAACAAGAGAAGAATTTCCAATATCCCTTCTCCTTTTTATTTTAGCACTTGAACCATTGCTTCAAAATATTCACAATAACCCCAATAATCATTGTGGTAATTTAGAATTTAAAGTCTCAATCAATACATAATTTATTAGAGACTATAAAAAAGTACTCTGTTACATCTGGATATAAACTTAATACTAACAAATCACAAAGTCTCCCCCTTTCCATGTTTTGCAAACAAGCAGACATTCATGATTCTGGAATGGCGTGGAATACTAATCATGTAGATATTAGATATCTCTTATTATTGCCAAAGATATTAACTCTATTATTAATCTTAACTCAAAGAAGATTCTTAACAATATTACTGAACTTACAAACATGTGCTCACCACTCTACCTATCGTGGTGGGATCATCAAGACACCATTAATATGATGCTTACTCACATTATGCTATATCCCCTGTCAATGCTTCCTATAACATTTCCTGACTTTTAAAATAAATTATCTCAATCTTATCCAAATTCCTTTGGAATAATAAACCTCCTCTTATCGCTCTAAATCCAAAGGCAGTCACCTTTCCAAACTTCCACTCATATCACTCCTCCTTCGTCCTTAGACACTATTTTCGTCATATGTCATACCCCCTAAATGAAGATAAATCCCACTCCTCTAGTACTTTAGAGTCACACCTGGTTAAACACTTTACCATGTCTAACTTCCTAAAACTCAGTGATGGCCCTCTTATCAAAACATTTTAAATTCTATCGACCTTAAAACAAGCGTGGAATTCCTTTCTCGGTTGTCCTCGGATTGACACCATACACCGCAACACCCCCATATGGTACAATAAAGATATTAGGATTGCTAAAAATTCAAATGGTTGGCTCTCTTGGTTTAACAACGGTATTTTATATGTCCAACAATTATTCTGCAACGGTTTACTCATACCATTCCACTGCTCACAAAACAGATATAATGTGGAAAACACTGATCTCAATGGACACATCAAATTAATGAACCCTTTCCTCTAGGGATCCTCAATTGTTCACGTAAAACTATCTCAGACAACTTCTCTACTTCCCTAAAATTCTCCTATATCAAAGCCTCTGACATTTATAAATTAATGACCCAGACGAAACTTCAGAAAATATAAGTCCAAACTGAACTGGGATGGGAAGTGGATGGCGGATTCCACACATCTCGAGATGTTTGGGAGAAGGTATGGCGTAGATAAGCATGGCTGCTAATGTAACTCAATCCATGTGTCTTACGGTGCACAGAGCCCTGTTTACTCCTCATAGCGTACCTGTAATGTACCTTCGTTCATCAGACACCTGCTGGTCACGTGAAAGCCCCGGAGTGTCCTTTAAACATAAGATCTGATCTTTGATGGCAAAGATGGTCATTCATTCTGGGAACACACAGGGAAGGTTTTACAAAGGATTTTTACATTTCATGCCCCTCTATCTGTGTAGAGTATTTTTATCAATCATTCGGGTACACCTGATGTTACCCTCATCGATTCCTCAAACGTATTTAATGTATTGATTACCCTTTCGGTACAAATGATGACCAAATAATGGAAAGACGCTCAGGGATTACACATTAAGGATGTAGAATTTAATTTGTTCTACTCACCGAATTAAGTCTTGTATTGAGAAAACGCAATAATCTCACACTCAAATTTCAGCATAGATGCGCTCCCTTTATTGAACGTCTTAATCATGACTAAGGCTTCCAGTTTTCCGTTTAACTGATCTTTCACATAAATACAGACGGAAATCACTCTGCTTTCTGTCTGTAGTTATTTATTAAAATGGAAAACAGGTCTGGATCTCTATGGTGCCACTCATCCATCGCATCCATCGTAGGCCAATCGCATTGCAGATTGGCAGCATGGAGGGTGAAAAAGTTGTATACAAATAGAATTAAAGTTCTTCAAGTTGCTGACGGCATATATTTTAAGGCAGCAACAGTCACAGGAGCTAGCATTTCTTTCCTATATGGCTGCATGTGTACTTTAATAAATGCATTTTGTATTAGAATAAATGCAGAAAAATACTAGTTGCGAATAAACTTTTTATATGACAAATAATAAATGTGGATAAATACAGAAAAAAAGGCCAAAAAATAAATATGGATAAATAGTGGCAGAAATGGTAGAAAAATAAATAGCACAAACCAGGAAGCCTTAATCATAGCGCTGCATTAACGGCGGGTGCACAACCTTTTGGTCCTAATTCTAATGCCCCCAGACCACCATGAATTTTCTACAATTTGTGCTGTAATGTGGTCAGGAAAGTGTTTTCCTTCTGCGCATGACTCTGTCACAGTAAACAGTCTCCGTCCATGCACAGTCTGTATGAACAACTCACACCTCGAACACCAACCTTGCTCGGGAGGCTAAGAAAGCACGTGCCATGGCCTTGTGATTTGCAATACAGTCTCACAGTCCATACTATGACGTCAGAGACTGTACCACAGTCGCACACGTGCAGCATACTTCCTTTGTCTGATGGTTCGAGTCGGTACTGCACTTCCGGTGTCTGATGGTTCAAGTCTGTACTGCACTTCCTGTGTCTGATGGTTTCAGTCTGTACTGTCGGCTCTGCGCTCACGCTTATGCAGGTCACCTCCGGAAGAGCAGAAGGTCCTGATGGTTGGAGCTCCAGTGGAGGTACAGCACCTCCTTCATCTCCAGGGCCATCACCACCCCTGGCCAAGGCCTGTTGATCCGCTGGAATCAGCCCGGGGGGGGGGGGGGGGCTCTACAGCAGGTGGAGGAGGAGCGACAAAGGTAGAACAATAGGCAACCAAGACCTGAGTGCCTGTCTGACAGCAGCTGCTGCTGTGGGTGCTGATGCTTGACCAGTCAAGGGTAGGGGACTATGCTGGGAGGGGCTTTACCAAATCCCTAGGGGCTGGGAAGAGGTGGGTCCACTTGGCCACCAGGGTAGCGGGATAGGATCCCAGTTATGGTCAATATAGAAAGAGTGGAAGGGTGGGCACTAACTGAGTAGAATGGCATCGCGACGGAGCCAGTGCCAGCAAGGTAGGCACTGAGGAGCGATTGGGGCCAGCACCTACACTCAGCAGGCCTCCAAAGTGCCCTCTTTACTCTCGGTTAATGGCGCTGCCCTGCAATCCTTGGCCATTCCTTGTCAGGGCACCTCTAGAAGAGAGTGACCACATGTAGCTGCTTCTACCTCTGGGACCCGCGAACAAAGTCCATGCTTGTGGGCTTCGGAACATCGCACGGGTGCTCAATCTGGTAGTGCGCTAAGGCGCGTGTTGCGGGATCACGGCCCTACTGGGAAAAGAGGGTGAGCTATGGACTAGAAGATACGTTGCTGACCTTGGAAGCAAGTGCATTCTATTCCCCGCTTCAGCACTAAAAGACCCCAATACCTTGTGATTCAGGGCAAATGACTTTATCACCTTCAGCGTAAAATTCTAAATCTGTACAATGTGATAAAAATATATTTTAAAAATGATTGTACAATGTGCTTCGTGATATTGTTCCAATCACTTTCCACTACCACTCCTGACCCTTCTGTAATCTAGCTTCACCCGGACCCCGACACCCTCCACCGCAGTAAATGTTCTCCAGAAAGACCTCCTCTGGTCCTTGAAGTTGAGGCCCGCTCTAAATCGAAAAGCCTGCACCCCAAAAACAGCAAGACAGGAGCTTTGTGGGATGCAGGGCCCCTGGGCGAGCATCCAGGGTTCGAGGGCAGGATTCCTCAACCTGCGGCTCGCCACATGTTTCGGACTCCATCTTTCCTGGTTCTTCACCATTGGCTAAGCTGGCTAGGGCTGGTGGGGGCTCGTTTTAGGGTCGTTTGTCTTTCTAGCTTGCAGCGCCCACGTGCCTCTGGATAGTGTGAGGTCACCTGTAATTTAGAGGGGTTGGCTTCATGGGCTAACCAGCGTAGAGCATGTAGTTGCGGACGGTGATGTCTCCACAGTGGCAGGCGCTTGCTTCCAGAAGGGTCTCCGGGCATTTGGTGGGGCGCTGCTGTGCAGGAGGTCCATCGGGCGGGCGTTATCGGAATCCAGTATTTGCCGGCTGCAGGATCTTGCACCACTGTTGCACGTGCCGTTTCCAGGATGCTGCTCCCCCCAGGAGGCAGAGCTGTGAGGTGTTTTCCAGGTGTGGGCGGAGCCTCTGAGGCGCTGGGGTAAGAGGGGTGCCATCTGTCAACGAGACGCAAAGGCGGCGAGGTTCAAGGGCTCGGCTTTCTGCGGGTTCATGTGTAATTGCTGATGTGACCCCCCTTGAGAGGAATGACATTAGGGGCGGCTGTGTTACTTCGTGCTGATTGGTTGATTCTTAAACTCAAGTTGGCAGGGGGTTTCATGCACCTTTCGGAGAGCACGCGGCCGAGGGTAGAGCCTTGGGGGACTCCACAGCCATTGGTGCAGGTGGGGATTTGCTCTCCATAAACGTAACCGGTTCAGTTGTATCATGGGTGGAATTAACACATAGCCATGGGTGTACTAGCTATGTATGTACATCTTACGGGTGTTGAGACCGAGGGCCAGCCCATATGCTCCTGATGAAAGACTTAATCTCCGAAACACGCTCTAAGACTTCATCTCCGAAACACCGCCCATAGGCTCCTGATGAAAGACTTCATCTCCGAAACACGACCCATATGCTCCTGATGAAAGACTTCATCTCCGAAACACCGGCCATAGGCTCCTGATGAAAGACTTCATCTCCGAAACACGCTCTATAGGCTCCTGATGAAAGACTTCATCTCCGAAACACGCTCTATAGGCTCCTGATGAAAGACTTCATCTCCGAAACACCGCCCATAGGCTCCTGATGAAAGACTTCATCTCCGAAACACGCTCTATAGGCTCCTGATGAAAGACTTCATCTCCGAAACACGCTCTAGAGGCTCCTGATGAAAGACTTCATCTCCGAAACACCGCCCATAGGCTTCTGATGAAAGACTTCATCTCCGAAACACGACCCATATGTTCCTGATGAAAGACTTCATCTCCGAAACACGGCCCATAGCGTCCTGATGAAAAACTTAATCTCCGAAACACGCTCTAAAACTTCATCTCCGAAACACGCTCTATAGGCTCCTGATGAAAGACTTCATCTCCGAAACACCGCCCACAGGCTCCTGATGAAAGACTTCATCTCCGAAACACGCTCTATAGGCTCCTGATGAAAGACTTCATCTCCGAAACACCGCCCATAGGCTCCTGATGAAAGACTTCATCTCCGAAACACCGCCCATAGGCTCCTGATGAAAGACTTCTTCTGCGAAACACCGCCCATAGGCTCCTGATGAAAGACTTCATCTCCGAAACACGTTGAAGGGATCTTTGCCTCTAACCTACTAATGGCCATAAATGTATGAAATAAATATGGCGCGTGGTGAGAGGTGGGAAACGAGCTCCAGCTCTCAGTGGCCAATGTGACCTGTTTCTGGAGGTGGTGGAGCACTCGGCCTGATTCAGAGATCCTGACTGAAGGAAGAACGACTTGATTTGAGGATGATGACGTCAGGGGAGACCGGTATCATCCATCCATTTGGACAGCCCCCCGCCCACGTCTTATTTATTTGGTTCGCCCACACATCTCGGCACTAAGCCAAGGGCACTGGGTCTGAGCTGGCAGTGCTGGATAAACAGAACCAGAAACGGATCATTCTGAGACTGCAAAGCTTTTAACAGGTTTGGAACACGGGCCAGGGCCTGTATAGCTCCTAAAGTCAGAGGCAGGGACTTCTGCAGCCTTGGGGGCCGTCGTCCGTCAACATCTCCTTCACATACACACGTTTGCAGCAGTGTCGAGGAACATAATGTGTGGGACAATGTGTGCCGCGAGGTGGAGTGGCCCAGGTTACTTTAATTGCCAGGTAAAGGTGTATAAATCTTACCCGAGCCTTATGTACCAGGTACAGTGGTTTAAATCTTACCCTATCCTTGTGTACCAGGTAAAGTTGTATAAATCTTACCCTAGCCTTATGTACCAGGTAAAGTGGTTTAAGTCGCACCCGATCCTTATGTACCAAGTAAAGTTGTATAAATCTTACCATAGCCTTATGTACCAAGTAAAGTGGTTTAGGTCTCACTCTATCCTTATGTACCAAGTAAAGTTGTATAAATCTTACCCTAATCTTATGCACCAGGTAAAGTGGTTTAAGTCTCACCCTATCCTTATGTACCAAGCAAAGTTGTATAAATCTTACCCTAGCCTTATGTACCAGGTAAAGTGGTTTAAGTCTCACCCATCCTTATGAACCAAGTAAAGTTGTATAAATCTTACCCTAGCCTTATGTACCAGGTAAAGTGGTTTAAGTCTCACCCTATCCTTATGTACCAAGTAAAGTTGTATAAATCTTACCTAGCCTTATGTACCAAGTAAAGTGGTTTAGGTCTCACTCTATCCTTATGTACCAAGTAAAGTTGTATAAATCTTACCATAGCCTTATGTACCAGGTAAAGTGGTTTAAGTCTCACCCTATCCTTATGTACCAAGTAAAGTTGTATAAATCTTACCCTAGCCTTATGTACCAGGTAAAGTGGTTTAAGTCTCACCCGATCCTTATGTACCAAGTAAAGTTGTATAAATCTTACCCTAATCTTATGTACCAAGTAAAGTGATTTAAGTCTCACCCTATCCTTATGTACCAAGTAAAGTTGTATAAATCTTACCCTAGCCTTATGTACCAGGTAAAGTGGTTTAAGTCTCACCCTATCCTTATGTACCAAGTAAAGTTGTATAAATCTTACCATAGCCTTATGTACCAGGTAAAGTGGTTTAAGTCTCACCCTATCCTTATGTACCAAGTAAAGTTGTATAAATCTTACCCTAGCCTTGTGTACCAGGTAAAGTGGTTGAAGTCTCACCCTATCCTTATGTACCAGGTAAAGTGGTATAAATCCTACCCTATCCTTGTGTACCAGGTAAAGTGGTATAAATCTTACGCTAGCCTTATGTACCAAGTAAAGTGGTTTAAGTCTCACCCATCCTTATGTACCAAGTAAAGTTGTATAAATCTTACCCTAGACTTATGTAGCAGGTAAAGTTGTATAAATCGTACCCTAGTATTATGTACCAGGTAAAGTTGTATAAATCTTACCTTAGCCTTATGTACCAGGTAAAGTGGTTTAAGTCTCACCCTATCCTTATGTATCAGGTAAAGTGGTATAAATCTTACCCTATCCTTATGTACCAGGTAAAGTTGTATAAATCTCACCCTAGCCTTATGTACCAGGTAAAGTGGTTTAAGTCTCACCCTATCCTTATGTACCAAGTAAAGTTGTATAAATCTTACCATAGCCTTATGTACCAGGTAAAGTGGTTTAAGTCTCACCCTATCCTTATGTACCAAGTAAAGTTGTATAAATCTTACCCTATCCTTATGTACCAGGTAAAGTGGTATAAATCTTACCCTATCCTTATGTACCAGGTAAAGTTGTATAAATCTTACCCTAGCCTTATGTACCAGGTAAAGTGGTTTAAGTCTCACCCTATCCTTATGTACCAAGTAAAGTTGTATAAATCTTACGCTAGCCTTATGTACCAGGTAAAGTGGTTTAAGTCTCACCCATCCTTATGTACCAAGTAAAGTTGTATAAATCTTACCCTAGCCTTATGTACCAGGTAAAGTGGTTTAAGTCTCACCCTATCCTTATGTACCAGGTAAAGTGGTATAAATCTTACCGTATCCTTGTGTACCAGGTAAAGTGGTATACATTACCCTATCCTTATGTAGCAGGTAAAGTTGTATAAATCTACCCTAGCCTTATGTACCAGGTAAAGTGGTTTAAGTCTCACCCATCCTTATGTACCAAGTAAAGTTGTATAAATCTTACCTTAGCCTTATGTACCAAGTAAAGTGGTTTAAGTCTCACCCTATCCTTATGTACCAAGTAAAGTTGTATAAATCTTACCCTAGCCTTATGTACCAAGTAAAGTGGTTTAAGTCTCACCCTATCCTTATGTACCAAGTAAAGTTGTATAAATCTTACCATAGCCTTATGTACCAGGTAAAGTGGTTTAAGTCTCACCCTATCCTTATGTACCAAGTAAAGTTGTATAAATCTTACCCTAGCCTTATGTACCAGGTAAAGTGGTTAAGTCTCACCCTATCCTTATGTACCAGGTAAAGTGGTATAAATCTTACCTATCCTTATGTACCAGGTAAAGTGGTATAAATCTTACCCTAGCCTTATGTACCAGGTAAAGTGGTTTAAGTCTCACCCTATCCTTATGTACCAGGTAAAGTTGTATAAATCTTACCCTAGCCTTATGTACAAGGTAAAGTTGTATAAATCTTACCTAGTCCTTATGTACCAGGTAAAGTTGTATAAATCTTACCTTAGCCTTATGTACCAGGTAAAGTGGTTTAAGTCTCACCCTATCCTTATGTACAGGTAAAGTGGTATAAATCTTACCCTATCCTTATGTACCAAGGTAAAGTTGTATAAATCTACCCTAGCCTTATGTACCAGGTAAAGTGGTTTAAGTCTCACCCTTCCTTATGTACCAGTAAAGTTGTATAAATCTTACCCTAGCCTTATGTACCAGGTAAAGTGGTTTAAGTCTCACCCTATCCTTATGTACAAGTAAAGTTGTATAAATCTTACCCTATCCTTATGTGCCAGGTAAAGTGGTTTAAGTCTTACCCTATCCTTATGTACCAGGTAAAGTTGTATAAATCTTACGCTAGCCTTATGTACCAGGTAAAGTGGTTTAAGTCTCACCCATCCTTATGTACCAAGTAAAGTTGTATAAATCTTACCATAGCCTTATGTACCAGGTAAAGTGGTTTAAGTCTCACCCTATCCTTATGTACCAGGTAAAGTGGTATAAATCTTACCGTATCCTTGTGTACCAGGTAAAGTGGTATACATCTTACCCTATCCTTATGTAGCAGGTAAAGTTGTATAAATCTTACCCTAGCCTTATGTACCAGGTAAAGTGGTTTAAGTCTCACCCATCCTTATGTACCAAGTAAAGTTGTATAAATCTTACCCTAGCCTTATGTACCAAGTAAAGTGGTTTAAGTCTCACCCTATCCTTATGTACCAAGTAAAGTTGTATAAATCTTACCCTAGCCTTATGTACCAAGTAAAGTGGTTTAGGTCTCACTCTATCCTTATGTACCAAGTAAAGTTGTATAAATCTTACCATAGCCTTATGTACCAGGTAAAGTGGTTTAAGTCTCACCCTATCCTTATGTACCAAGTAAAGTTGTATAAATCTTACCCTAGCCTTGTGTACCAGGTAAAGGGGTTGAAGTCTCACCCTATCCTTATGTACCAGGTAAAGTGGTATAAATCCTACCCTATCCTTGTGTACCAGGTAAAGTGGTATAAATCTTACGCTAGCCTTATGTACCAAGTAAAGTGGTTTAAGTCTCACCCTATCCTTATGTACCAGGTAAAGTTGTATAAATCTTACCCTAGCCTTATGTACCAGGTAAAGTTGTTATAAATCTTACCCTATCCTTATGTACCAGGTAAAGTTGTATAAATCTTACCTAGCCTTATGTACCAGGTAAAGTGGTTTAAGTCTCACCCTATCCTTATGTACCAGGTAAAGTGGTATAAATCTTACCCTATCCTTATGTACCAGGTAAAGTTGTATAAATCTTACCCTAGCCTTATGTACCAGGTAAAGTGGTTTAAGTCTCACCCTATCCTTATGTACCAAGTAAAGTTGTATAAATCTTACCCTAGCCTTATGTACCAGGTAAAGTGGTTTAAGTCTCACCCTATCCTTATGTACCAGGTAAAGTTGTATAAATCTTACCCTAGCCTTATGTACCAGGTAAAGTGGTTTAAATCTTACCCTATCCTTATGTACCAGGTAAAGTGGTATAAGTCTTACCCTATCCTTATGTACCAGGTAAAGTTGTATAAATCTTACCCTAGCCTTATGTACCAGGTAAAGTGGTTTAAGTCTCACCCTATCCTTATGTACCAAGTAAAGTTTATAAATCTTACCCTAGCCTTATGTACCAGGTAAAGTGGTTTAAGTCTCACCCTATCCTTATGTACCAGGTAAAGTTGTATAAATCTTACCCTAGCCTTATGTACCAGGTAAAGTGGTTTAAGTCTCACCCTATCCTTATGTACCAGGTAAAGTGGTATAAATCTTACCCTATCCTTATGTACCAGGTAAAGTGTATAAATCTTACCCTATCCTTATGTACCAGGTAAAGTGGTATAAATCTTACCCTAGCCTTATGTACCAGGTAAAGTGGTTTAAGTCTCACCCTATCCTTATGTACCAGGTAAAGTGTATAAATCTTACCCTATCCTTATGTACCAGGTAAAGTGGTTTAAAGTCTCACCTATCCTTATGTACCAAGTAAAGTTGTATAAATCTTACCCTAGCCTTATGTACCAGGTAAAGTGGTTTAAGTCTCACCTATCCTTATGTACCAGGTAAAGTTGTATAAATCTTACCCTACCTTATGTACCAGGTAAAGTGGTTAAATCTTACCCTATCCTTATGTACCAGGTAAAGTGTATAAATCTTACCCTAGCCTTATGTACCAGGTAAAGTGGTTTAATCTTACCCTATCCTTATGTACCAGGTAAAGTTGTATAAATCTTACCCTATCCTTATGTACCAGGTAAAGTGGTATAAATCTTACCCTATCCTTATGTACCAGGTAAAGTTGTATAAATCTTACCCTAGCCTTATGTACCAGGTAAAGTGGTTAAGTCTTACCCATCCTTATGTACCAGGTAAAGTTGTATAAATCTTACCCTAGCCTTATGTACCAGGTAAAGTGGTTTAAGTCTCACCCTATCCTTATGTACCAGGTAAAGTGGTTTAAATCTCACCCTATCCTTATGTACCAGGTAAAGTGGTATAAATCTTACCCTATCCTTATGTACCAGGTAAAGTTGTATAAATCTTACCCTAGCCTTATGTACCAGGTAAAGTGGTTTAAGTCTTACCCTATCCTTATGTACCAGGTAAAGTTGTATAAATCTTACCCTAGCCTTATGTACCAGGTAAAGTGGTTTAAGTCTCACCCTATCCTTATGTACCAGGTAAAGTGGTATAAATCTTACCCTATCCTTATGTACCAGGTAAAGTGGTTTAAATCTTACCCTATCCTTATGTACCAGGTAAAGTTGTATAAATCTTACCCTAGCCTTATGTACCAGGTAAAGTGGTTTAAGTCTTCACCCTATCCTTATGTACCAGGTAAAGTTGTATAAATCTTACCCTAGCCTTATGTACCAGGTAAAGTGGTTTAAGTCTACCCTATCCTTATGTACCAGTAAAGTGGTATAAATTCTTACCCTAGCCTTATGTACCAGGTAAAGTGGTTTAAATCTTACCCTACCTTATGTACCAGGTAAAGTGGTATAAATCTTCACCTATCCTTATGTACCAGGTAAAGTTGTATAAATCTTACCCTAGCTTATGTACCAGGTAAAGTTGTATAAATCTTACCCTATCCTTATGTACCAGGTAAAGTGGTATAAATCTACCCTATCCTTATGTACCAGGTAAAGTGGTATAAATCTTACCCTATCCTTATGTACCAGGTAAAGTGGTATTAAATCTTACCCTATCCTTATGTACCAGGTAAAGTTGTATAAATCTTACCCTAGCCTTATGTACCAGGTAAAGTGTTTAAGTCTCACCCTATCCTTATGTACCAAGTAAAGTTGTATAAATCTTACCTATACCTTATGTACCAGGTAAAGTGTTTAAGTCTTCACCCTATCCTTATGTACCAGGTAAAGTTGTATAAGATCTTACCCTACCTTATGTACCAGGTAAAGTGGTATAAATCTTACCCTATCCTTATGTACCAGTAAAGTGGTATAATCTTACCCTTCTTATGTACCAGGTAAAGTTGTATAAATCTTACCCTAGCCTTATGTACCAGGTAAAGTGTTTTAAGTCTCACCCTATCCTTATGTACCAAGTAAAGTTGTATAAATCTTACCCTAGCCTTATGTACCAGGTAAAGTGGTTTAAGTCTCACCCTATCCTTATGTACCAAGTAAAGTTGTATAAATCTTACCCTAGCCTTATGTACCAGGTAAAGTGGTTTAAGTCTCACCCTATCCTTATGTACCAGGTAAAGTGGTATAAATCTTACCCTATCCTTATGTGCCAGATAAAGTGGTATAAATCTTACCCTATCCTTATGTACCAGGTAAAGTGGTATAAATCTTACCCTATCCTTATGTACCAGGTAAAGTGGTATAAATCTACCCTATCCTTATGTACCAGGTAAAGTTGTATAATCTCTACCCTACCTTATGTACCAGTAAAGTTGTATTAATCTTACCCTATCCTTATGTACCAGGTAAAGTTGTATAAAACTTACCCTAGCCGTATGTACCAGGTAAAGTTGTTTAAGTCTCACCCTATCCTTATGTACCAGGTAAAGTTGTATAAATCTTACCCTATCCTTATGTACCAGGTAAAGTGGTTTAAATCTTACCCTATCCTTATGTACCAGGTAAAGTGGTATACATCTTACCCTATCCTTATGTACCAGGTAAAGTGGTTTAAATCTCACCCTATCCTTATGTACCAGGTAAAGTGGTATAAATCTTACCCTATCCTTATGTACCAGGTAAAGTGGTATAAATCTTACCTACTATCCTTATGTACCAGGTAAAGTTGTATAAATCTTACCCTATCCTTATGTACCAGGTAAAGTGGTTTAAAGTCTCACCCTATCCTTATGTACCAAGTAAAGTTGTATAAATCTTACCCTAGCCTTATGTACCAGGTAAAGTGGTTTAAATCTTACCTATCCTTATGTACCAGGTAAATGGTATAAATCTTACCCTATCCTTATGTACCAGGTAAAGTGGTTTAAATCTACCCTATCCTTATGTACCAGGTAAAGTGGTATAAATCTTACCCTATCCTTATGTACCAGGTAAAGTGGTATAAATCTTACCCTATCCTTATGTACCAGGTAAAGTTGTATAAATCTTACCCTACCTTATGTACCAGGTAAAGTGGTATAATCTTACCTCATCCTTATGTACCAGGTAAAGTTGTATAAATCTTACCCTAGCCTTATGTACCAGGTAAAGTGTATAAATCTTACCCTAGCCTTATGTACCAGGTAAAGTGATTTTAAGTCTCACCTAGTCCTTATGTACCAGGTAAGTGTGTATAAATCTTACCCTACCTTATGTACCAGGTAAAGTTGTATAAATCTTACCCTATCCTTATGTACCAGGTAAAGTGGTTTAAGTCTTACCCTATCCTTATGTACCAGGTAAAGTGGTTTAAATCTTACCCTAGCCTTATGTACCAGGTAAAGTGGTTTAAGTCTTACCCATCCTATGTACCAAGGTAAAGTTGTATAAATCTTACCCTAGCCTTATGTACCAGGTAAAGTGGTTTAAGTCTTACCCTATCCTTATGTACCAGGTAAAGTGGTATAAATCTTACCCTATCCTTATGTACCAGGTAAAGTGGTTATAAATCTTACCCTAGCCTTATGTACCAGGTAAAGTGGTTTAACTTACCCTATCCTTATGTACCAGGTAAAGTGGTATAAATCTTACCCTATCCTTATGTACCAGGTAAGTTGTATAAATCTTACCCTAGCCTTATGTACCAGGTAAAGTGGTTTAAATCTTACCCTATCCTTATGTACCAGGTAAAGTGTATAAATCTTACCCTATCCTTATGTACCAGGTAAAGTTGTATAAATCTTACCCTATCCTTATGTACCAGGTAAAGTGGTTTAAGTCTCACCCTATCCTTATGTACCAGGTAAAGTTGTATAAATCTTACCCTATCCTTATGTACCAGGTAAAGTGGTTTAATCTTACCCTAGTCCTTATGTACCAGGTAAAGTTGTATAAATCTTACCCTACCTTATGTACCAGGTAAAGTTGGTTTAATCTTACCCTATCCTTATGTACCAGGTAAAGTGGTATAAATCTTACCTATCCTTATGTACCAGGTAAAGTGGTATAAATCTTACCCTATCCTTATGTACCAGGTAAAGTGGTTTAAATCTTACCCTATCCTTATGTACCAGGTAAAGTGGTTTAAATCTTACCTATCCTTATGTACCAGGTAAAGTTGTATAAATCTTACCCTAGCCTTATGTACCAGGTAAAGTGGTTTAAGTCTCACCCTATCCTTATGTACCAAGTAAAGTGTGTATAAATCTTACCCTATCCTTATGTACCAGGTAAAGTGGTTTAATCTTACCCTATCCTTATGTACCAGGTAAAGTTGTTAAATCTTACCCTATCCTTATGTACCAGGTAAAGTGGTATAATCTTACCCTATCCTTATGTACCAGGTAAAGTTGTTTAAATCTTACCCTATCCTTATGTACCAGGTAAAGTGTGTATAATCTTACCCTATCCTTATGTACCAGGTAAAGTGGTTTAAGTCTTACCCTATCCTTATGTACCAGGTAAAGTGGTTTAAATCTTACCCTATCCTTATGTACCAGGTAAAGTGGTATAAATCTTACCCTATCCTTATGTACCAGGTAAAGTTGTATAAATCTTACCCTAGCCTTATGTACCAGGTAAAGTGGTTTAAATCTTACCCTATCCTTATGTACCAGGTAAAGTGGTATAAATCTTACCCTAGCCTTATGTACCAGGTAAAGTGGTTTAAATCTCACCCTATCCTTATGTACCAGGTAAAGTGGTATAAATCTTACCCATCCTTATGTACCAGGTAAAGTGGTATAAATCTTACCCATCCTTATGTACCAGGTAAAGTTGTATAAATCTTACCTAGCCTTATGTACCAGGTAAAGTGGTTTAAATCTACCCTATCCTTATGTACCAGGTAAAGTGGTATAAATCTACCCTATCCTTATGTACCAGGTAAAGTGGTATAAATCTTACCCTATCCTTATGTACCAGGTAAAAGTGGTATAAATCTTACCCTATCCTTATGTACCAGGTAAAGTGGTTTAAATCTTACCCTATCCTTATGTACCAGGTAAAGTGGTATAAATCTTACCCTATCCTTATGTACCAGGTAAAGTGGTTTAAATCTTACCCTATCCTTATGTACCAGGTAAAGTGGTATAAATCTTACCCATCCTTATGTACCAGGTAAAGTTGTATAAATCTTACCCTAGCCTTATGTACCAGGTAAAGTGGTTTAAGTCTCACCCATCCTTATGTACCAAGTAAAGTTGTATAAATCTTACCCTAGCCTTATGTACCAGTAAAGTGTATAAATCTTACCCTAGCCTTATGTACCAGGTAAAGTGGTATAATCTCACCCTATCCTTATGTACCAGGTAAAGTTGTATAAATCTTACCCTATCCTTATGTACCAGGTAAAGTGGTTTAAATCTTACCCTATCCTTATGTACCAGGTAAAGTGGTATAAATCTTACCCTATCCTTATGTACCAGTAAAGTGGTTTAAATCTTACCCTATCCTTATGTACCAGGTAAAGTGGTATAATCTTACCCTATCCTTATGTACCAGGTAAAGTTGTATAAATCTTACCCTAGCCTTATGTACCAGGTAAAGTGGTTTAATCTCACCCTATCCTTATGTACCAGGTAAAGTTGTATAAATCTTACCCTATCCTTATGTACCAGGTAAAGTGGTATAAATCTTACCCTATCCTTATGTACCAGGTAAAGTGTTTAAATCTTACCCTATCCTTATGTACCAGGTAAAGTGGTATAAATCTTACCCTATCCTTATGTACCAGGTAAAGTTGTATAAATCTTACCCTAGCCTTATGTACCAGGTAAAGTGGTTTAAATCTTACCCTATCCTTATGTACCAGGTAAAGTGGTATAAATCTTACCCTATCCTTATGTACCAGGTAAAGTTGTATAAATCTTACCCTAGCCTTATGTACCAGGTAAAGTGGTTTAAATCTTACCCTTCTTATGTACCAAGGTAAAGTGGTATAAATCTTACCCTATCCTTATGTACCAGGTAAAGTTGTATAAATCTTACCCTAGCCTTATGTACCAGGTAAAGTGGTTTAAATCTTACCCTATCCTTATGTACCAGGTAAAGTTGTATAAATCTTACCCTAGCCTTATGTACCAGGTAAAGTGGTTTAAGTCTCACCCTATCCTTATGTACCAAGTAAAGTTGTATAAATCTTACCCTAGCCTTATGTACCAGGTAAAGTGGTTTAAGTCTACCCTATCCTTATGTACCAAGTAAAGTTGTATAAATCTTACCCTAGCCTTATGTACCAGGTAAAGTGGTTTAAGTCTCACCCTATCCTTATGTACCAGGTAAAGTTGTATAAATCTTACCCTAGCCTTATGTACCAGGTAAAGTGGTATAAATCTTACCCTATCCTTATGTACCAGGTAAAGTTGTATAAATCTTACCCTAGCCTTATGTACCAGGTAAAGTGGTTTAAATCTTACCCTATCCTTATGTACCAGGTAAAGTGGTATAAATCTTACCCTATCCTTATGTACCAGGTAAAGTGGTATAAATCTTACCCTATCCTTATGTACCAGGTAAAGTTGTATAAATCTTACCCTAGCCTTATGTACCAGGTAAAGTGGTTTAAATCTTACCCTATCCTTATGTACCAGGTAAAGTGGTATAAATCTTACCCATCCTTATGTACCAGGTAAAGTTGTATAAATCTTACCCTATCCTTATGTACCAGGTAAAGTGGTATAAATCTTACCCTAGCCTTATGTACCAGGTAAAGTTGTATAAATCTTACCCTAGCCTTATGTACCAGGTAAAGTGGTTTAAATCTTACCCTATCCTTATGTACCAGTAAAGTGTATAAATCTTACCCTTCCTTATGTACCAGGTAAAGTGGTATTAATCTTACCCTATCCTTATGTACCAGGTAAAGTGGTTTAAGTCTCACCCTATCCTTATGTACCAAGTAAAGTTGTATAAATCTTACCCTAGCCTTATGTACCAGGTAAAGTGGTTTAAATCTTACCCTATCCTTATGTACCAGGTAAAGTTGTATAAATCTTACCCTAGCCTTATGTACCAGGTAAAGTGTTTAAGTCTCACCCTATCCTTATGTACCAGGTAAAGTTGTATATAATCTTACCCTATCCTTATGTACCAGGTAAAGTGGTATAAATCTTACCCTAGCCTTATGTACCAGGTAAAGTGTTTAAGTCTCACCCTATCCTTATGTACCAGGTAAAGTTGTATAAATCTTACCCTAGCCTTATGTACCAGGTAAAGTGGTTTAAATCTTACCTATCCTTATGTACCAGGTAAAGTGGTATAAATCTTACCCTATCCTTATGTACCAGGTAAAGTGGTATAAATCTTACCCTAGCCTTATGTACCAGGTAAAGTGGTTTAAGTCTCACCCATCCTTATGTACCAAGTAAAGTTGTATAAATCTTACCCTAGCTTATGTACCAGGTAAAGTGGTTTAAGTCTCACCCTATCCTTATGTACCAAGTAAAGTTTGTATAAATCTTACCTAGCCTTATGTACCAGGTAAAGTGGTTTAAGTCTCACCCTATCCTTATGTACCAGGTAAAGTGGTATAATCTTACCCTAGCCTTATGTACCAGGTAAAGTGTTTAAATCTTACCCTATCCTTATGTACCAGGTAAAGTGGTATAAATCTTACCCTATCCTTATGTACCAGGTAAAGTGGTATAAATCTTACCCATCCTTATGTACCAGGTATCCTTATGTACCAGGTAAAGTGGTATAAATCTTACCCTAGCCTTATGTACCAGGTAAAGTGGTTTAAGTCTCACCCTATCCTTATGTACCAAGTAAAGTTGTATAAATCTTACCCTAGCCTTATGTACCAGGTAAAGTGGTTTAAGTCTTACCCTATCCTTATGTACCAAGTAAAGTTGTATAAATCTTACCCTAGCCTTATGTACCAGGTAAAGTGGTTTAAGTCTCACCCTATCCTTATGTACCAAGTAAAGTTGTATAAATCTTACCCTAGCCTTATGTACCAGGTAAAGTGGTTTAAGTCTCACCCTATCCTTATGTACCAGGTAAAGTGGTATAAATCTTACCCATCCTTATGTACCAGGTAAAGTGGTATAATCTTACCCTATCCTTATGTACCAGGTAAAGTGGTATAAATCTTACCCTAGCCTTATGTACCAGGTAAAGTGGTTTAAGTCTCACCCTATCCTTATGTACCAAGTAAAGTTGTATAAATCTTACCCTAGCCTTATGTACCAGGTAAAGTGGTTTAAGTCTCACCCTATCCTTATGTACCAAGTAAAGTTGTATAAATCTTACCCTAGCCTTATGTACCAGGTAAAGTGGTTTAAGTCTACCTATCCTTATGTACCAGGTAAAGTGGTTTAAATCTTACCCTAGCCTTATGTACCAGGTAAAGTGGTATAAATCTTACCCTATCCTTATGTACCAGGTAAAGTGGTATAATCTTACCCTATCCTTATGTACCAGGTAAAGTTGTATAAATCTTACCCTAGCCTTATGTACCAGGTAAAGTGGTTTAAGTCTCACCCTATCCTTATGTACCAGGTAAAGTGGTATAAATCTTACCCTATCCTTATGTACCAGTAAAGTTGTATAAATCTTACCCTATCCTTATGTACCAGGTAAAGTTGTATAAGTCTTCACCTATCCTTATGTACCAGGTAAAGTTGTATAAATCTTACCCTAGCCTTATGTACCAGGTAAAGTGGTTTAAGTCTTACCCTATCCTTATGTACCAGGTAAAGTGGTATAAATCTTACCCTATCTTATGTACCAGGTAAAGTGGTATAAATCTTACCCTATCCTTATGTACCAGGTAAAGTGGTATAAATCTTACCCTATCCTTATGTACCAGGTAAAGTTGTATAAATCTTACCCTAGCCTTATGTACCAGGTAAAGTAGTTTAAATCTTACCCTATCCTTATGTACCAGGTAAAGTGGTATAAATCTTACCCATCCTTATGTACCAGGTAAAGTTGTATAAATCTTACCCTAGCCTTATGTACCAGGTAAAGTGGTTTAAGTCTTACCCTATCCTTATGTACCAGGTAAAGTGGTATAAATCTTACCCTATCCTTATGTACCAGGTAAAGTGGTATAAATCTTACCCTATCCTTATGTACCAGGTAAAGTGGTTTAATCTTACCCTAGCCTTATGTACCAGGTAAAGTGGTTTAAGTCTCACCCTATCCTTATGTACCAAGTAAAGTTGTATAAATCTTACCCTAGCCTTATGTACCAGGTAAAGTGGTTTAAGTCTCACCCTATCCTTATGTACCAGGTAAAGTGGTATAAATCTTACCCTATCCTTATGTACCAGGTAAAGTGGTATAAATCTTACCCTATCCTTATGTACCAGGTAAAGTGGTTTAAGTCTTACCCTATCCTTATGTACCAAGTAAAGTTGTATAAATCTTACCCTAGCCTTATGTACCAGGTAAAGTGGTTTAAGTCTCACCCTATCCTTATGTACCAAGTAAAGTTGTATAAATCTTACCCTAGCCTTATGTACCAGGTAAAGTGGTTTAAGTCTCACCCTATCCTTATGTACCAAGTAAAGTTGTATAAATCTTACCCTAGCCTTATGTACCAGGTAAAGTGGTTTAAGTCTCACCCGATCCTTATGTACCAAGTAAAGTTGTATAAATCTTACCCTAGCCTTATGTACCAGGTAAAGTGGTTTAAATCTTACCCTATCCTTATGTACCAGGTAAAGTTGTATAAATCTTACCCTAGCCTTATGTACCAGGTAAAGTGGTTTAAGTCTCACCCTATCCTTATGTACCAAGTAAAGTTGTATAAATCTTACCCTAGCCTTATGTACCAGGTAAAGTGGTTAAATCTCACCCTATCCTTATGTACCAGTAAAGTTGTATAAATCTTACCCTAGCCTTATGTACCAGGTAAAGTGGTTTAAGTCTCACCCTATCCTTATGTACCAGGTAAAGTTGTTTAAATCTTACCCTAGCCTTATGTACCAGGTAAAGTGGTATAAATCTTACCCTATCCTTATGTACCAGGTAAAGTGGTATAAATCTTACCCTAGCCTTATGTACCAGGTAAAGTGGTTTAAATCTTACCCTATCCTTATGTACCAGGTAAAGTGGTATTAATCTTACCCTATCCTTATGTACCAGTAAAGTTGTATAAATCTTACCCTAGCCTTATGTACCAGGTAAAGTGGTTTAAGTCTCACCCTATCCTTATGTACCAGGTAAAGTGGTATAAATCTTACCCTATCCTTATGTACCAGGTAAAGTTGTATAAATCTTACCCTAGCCTTATGTACCAGGTAAAGTGGTTTAAGTCTCACCCTATCCTTATGTACCAAGTAAAGTTGTATAAATCTTACCATAGCCTTATGTACCAGGTAAAGTGGTATAAATCTTACCCTATCCTTATGTACCAGGTAAAGTGATTTAAGTCTCACCCGATCCTTATGTACCAAGTAAAGTTGTATAAATCTTACCCTAGCCTTATGTACCAGGTAAAGTGGTTTAAGTCTCACCCTATCCTTATGTACCAGGTAAAGTGGTATAAATCTTACCCTATCCTTATGTACCAGGTAAAGTTGTATAAATCTTACCCTAGCCTTATGTACCAGGTAAAGTGGTTTAAATCTTACCCTATCCTTATGTACCAGGTAAAGTGGTATAAATCTTACCCATCCTTATGTACCAGGTAAAGTTGTATAAATCTTACCCTAGCCTTATGTACCAGGTAAAGTGGTTTAAATCTTACCCTATCCTTATGTACCAGGTAAAGTGGTATAAATCTTACCCATCCTTATGTACCAGGTAAAGTTGTATAAATCTTACCCTAGCCTTATGTACCAGGTAAAGTGGTTTAAGTCTCACCCTATCCTTATGTACCAAGTAAAGTTGTATAAATCTTACCCTAGCCTTATGTACCAGGTAAAGTGGTTTAAGTCTCACCCTATCCTTATGTACCAAGTAAAGTTGTATAAATCTTACCCTAGCCTTATGTACCAGGTAAAGTGGTTTAAGTCTCACCCTATCCTTATGTACCAGGTAAAGTTGTATAAATCTTACCCTAGCCTTATGTACCAGGTAAAGTGGTTTAAGTCTCACCCTATCCTTATGTACCAGGTAAAGTTGTATAAATCTTACCCTATCCTTATGTACCAGGTAAAGTGGTATAAATCTTACCCTATCCTTATGTACCAGGTAAAGTTGTATAAATCTTACCCTAGCCTTATGTACCAGGTAAAGTGGTTTAAATCTTACCCTATCCTTATGTACCAGGTAAAGTGGTATAAATCTTACCCATCCTTATGTACCAGGTAAAGTTGTATAAATCTTACCCTAGCCTTATGTACCAGGTAAAGTGTTTTAAATCTTACCCTATCCTTATGTACCAGGTAAAGTGGTATAAATCTTACCCATCCTTATGTACCAGGTAAAGTTGTATAAATCTTACCCTATCCTTATGTACCAGGTAAAGTGGTATAAATCTTACCCTATCCTTATGTACCAGGTAAAGTGGTATAAATCTTACCCTATCCTTATGTACCAGGTAAAGTTGTATAAATCTTACCCTAGCCTTATGTACCAGGTAAAGTGGTTTAAGTCTCACCCATCCTTATGTACCAAGTAAAGTTGTATAAATCTTACCCTAGCCTTATGTACCAGGTAAAGTGGTTTAAGTCTCACCCTATCCTTATGTACCAAGTAAAGTTGTATAAATCTTACCCTAGCCTTATGTACCAGGTAAAGTGGTTTAAGTCTCACCCTATCCTTATGTACCAAGTAAAGTTGTATAAATCTTACCCTAGCCTTATGTACCAGGTAAAGTGGTTTAAATCTCACCCTATCCTTATGTACCAAGTAAAGTTGTATAAATCTTACCCTAGCCTTATGTACCAGGTAAAGTGGTTTAAATCTCACCCTATCCTTATGTACCAGGTAAAGTTGTATAAATCTTACCCTAGCCTTATGTACCAGGTAAAGTGGTTTAAGTCTCACCCATCCTTATGTACCAAGTAAAGTTGTATAAATCTTACCCTAGCCTTATGTACCAGGTAAAGTGGTTTAAGTCTCACCCTATCCTTATGTACCAAGTAAAGTTGTATAAATCTTACCCTAGCCTTATGTACCAGGTAAAGTGGTTTAAGTCTCACCCTATCCTTATGTACCAGGTAAAGTGGTTTAAATCTTACCCTATCCTTATGTACCAGGTAAAGTGGTATAAATCTTACCCATCCTTATGTACCAGGTAAAGTTGTATAAATCTTACCCTAGCCTTATGTACCAGGTAAAGTGGTTTAAATCTTACCCTATCCTTATGTACCAGGTAAAGTGGTATAAATCTTACCCTATCCTTATGTACCAGGTAAAGTTGTATAAATCTTACCCTATCCTTATGTACCAGGTAAAGTGGTTTAAATCTTACCCTATCCTTATGTACCAGGTAAAGTGGTATAAATCTTACCCTATCCTTATGTACCAGGTAAAGTTGTATAAATCTTACCCTAGCCTTATGTACCAGGTAAAGTGGTTTAAATCTTACCCTATCCTTATGTACCAGGTAAAGTGGTATAAATCTTACCCATCCTTATGTACCAGGTAAAGTTGTATAAATCTTACCCTAGCCTTATGTACCAGGTAAAGTGGTTTAAGTCTCACCCTATCCTTATGTACCAAGTAAAGTTGTATAAATCTTACCCTAGCCTTATGTACCAGGTAAAGTGGTTTAAGTCTCACCCTATCCTTATGTACCAAGTAAAGTTGTATAAATCTTACCCTAGCCTTATGTACCAGGTAAAGTGGTTTAAATCTTACCCTATCCTTATGTACCAGGTAAAGTGGTATAAATCTTACCCATCCTTATGTACCAGGTAAAGTTGTATAAATCTTACCCTAGCCTTATGTACCAGGTAAAGTGGTTTAAGTCTCACCCTATCCTTATGTACCAAGTAAAGTTGTATAAATCTTACCCTAGCCTTATGTACCAGGTAAAGTGGTTTAAGTCTCACCCTATCCTTATGTACCAAGTAAAGTTGTATAAATCTTACCCTAGCCTTATGTACCAGGTAAAGTGTTTTAAGTCTCACCCTATCCTTATGTACCAAGTAAAGTTGTATAAATCTTACCCTAGCCTTATGTACCAGGTAAAGTGGTTTAAGTCTCACCCTATCCTTATGTACCAAGTAAAGTTGTATAAATCTTACCCTAGCCTTATGTACCAGGTAAAGTGGTTTAAATCTTACCCTATCCTTATGTACCAGGTAAAGTTGTATAAATCTTACCCTAGCCTTATGTACCAGGTAAAGTGGTTTAAGTCTCACCCTATCCTTATGTACCAAGTAAAGTTGTATAAATCTTACCCTAGCCTTATGTACCAGGTAAAGTGGTTTAAAGTCTCACCCTATCCTTATGTACCAAGTAAAGTTGTATATAATCTTACCCTAGCCTTATGTACCAGGTAAAGTGGTTTAAATCTCACCCTATCCTTATGTACCAAGTAAAGTGTATAATTAAATCTTACCCTATCCTTATGTACCAGGTAAAGTTGTATAAATCTTACCCTAGCCTTATGTACCAGGTAAAGTGGTTTAAATCTTACCCTATCCTTATGTACCAGGTAAAGTGGTATAAATCTTACCCTATCCTTATGTACCAGGTAAAGTGGTATAATCTTACCCTATCCTTATGTACCAGGTAAAGTGGTTTAAGTCTCACCCTATCCTTATGTACCAGGTAAAGTTGTATAAATCTTACCCTAGCCTTATGTACCAGGTAAAGTGGTTTAAGTCTCACCCTATCCTTATGTACCAGGTAAAGTTGTATAAATCTTACCCTAGCCTTATGTACCAGGTAAAGTGGTTTAAGTCTTACCCTATCCTTATGTACCAGGTAAAGTGGTATAAATCTTACCCTATCCTTATGTACCAGGTAAAGTGGTTTAAATCTTACCCTATCCTTATGTACCAGGTAAAGTGGTATAAATCTTACCCATCCTTATGTACCAGGTAAAGTTGTATAAATCTTACCCTAGCCTTATGCACCAGGTAAAGTAGTTTAAATCTTACCCTATCCTTATGTACCAGGTAAAGTGGTATAAATCTTACCCATCCTTATGTACCAGGTAAAGTTGTATAAATCTTACCCTAGCCTTATGTACCAGGTAAAGTGGTTTAAATCTTACCCTATCCTTATGTACCAGGTAAAGTGGTATAAATCTTACCCATCCTTATGTACCAGGTAAAGTTGTATAAATCTTACCCTACCCTTATGTACCAGGTAAAGTGGTTTAAATCTTACCCTAGCCTTATGTACCAGGTAAAGTGGTTTAAGTCTCACCCTATCCTTATGTACCAAGTAAAGTTATATAAATCTTACCCTAGCCTTATGTACCAGGTAAAGTGATTTAAGTCTCACCCTGATCCTTATGTACCAAGTAAAGTTGTATAAATCT
>CM030318.1:29867652-29962111 GCA_002915635.3 Ambystoma mexicanum | reverse complement strand
CCAGTAAAGTTGTATATATCTTACCCTATCCTTATGTACCAGGTAAAGTGGTATAAAGTCTCACCCTAATCCTTATGTACCAAGTAAAGTGTTTATACATCTAACCCTATCCTATGTACCAGGTTAAAGTGGTATAAATCTTACCCTAGCCTTATGTACCAGGTAAAGTGATTTAAGATCTCACCCGATCGTTATGTACCAAGTAAAAGTGTATAAATCTTAACCCTAGCCTTATGTACCAGGTAAAGTGGTTTAAGTCTCACCCTATCCTTATGTACCAAGGTAAAGTTATATAAATCTTACCTAGCCTTAATGTACCAGGTAAAGTGATTTAAGTCTCACCTATCCTTATGTACCAAGTAAAGTTGTATAAATCTTACCCTAGCCTTATGTACCAGGTAAAGTGGTTTAAATCTTACCCTATCCTTATGTACCAGGTAAAGTGGTATAAATCTTACCCATCCTTATGTACCAGGTAAAGTTGTATAAATCTTACCTAGCCTTATGCACCAGGTAAAGTAGTTTAAATCTTACCCTATCCTTATGTACCAGGTAAAGTGGTATAAATCTTACCCATCCTTATGTACCAGGTAAAGTTGTATAAATCTTACCCTAGCCTTATGTACCAGGTAAAGTGGTTTAAAACGTACCCTATCCTTATGTACCAGGTAAAGTGGTATAAATCTTACCCATCCTTATGTACCAGGTAAAGTTGTATAAATCTTACCCTACCCTTATGTACCAGGTAAAGTGGTTTAAATCTTACCCTAGCCTTATGTACCAGGTAAAGTGGTTTAAGTCTCACCCTATCCTTATGTACCAAGTAAAGTTATATAAATCTTACCCTAGCCTTATGTACCAGGTAAAGTGATTTAAGTCTCACCCGGTCCTTATGTATCAAGTAAAGTTGTATAAATCTTACCCTAGCATTATGTACCAGGTAAAGTGGTTTAAGTCTCACCCTATCCTTATGTACGAGGTAAAGTGGTATAAATCTTACCCTATCCTTATGTACCAGGTAAAGTGGTTTAAATCTTACCCTATCCTTATGTACCAGGTAAAGTGGTATAAATCTTACCCATCCTTATGTACCAGGTAAAGTTGTATAAATCTTACCCTAGCCTTATGTACCAGGTAAAGTGGTTTAAATCTTACCCTATCCTTATGTACCAGGTAAAGTGGTATAAATCTTACCCATCCTTATGTACCAGAGTAAAGTTGTATAAATCTTACCCTAGCCTTATGTACCAGGTAAAGTGGTTTAAATCTTACCCTATCCTTATGTACCAGGTAAAGTGGTATAAATCTTACCCATCCTTATGTACCAGGTAAAGTTGTATAAATCTTACCCTAGCCTTATGTACCAGGTAAAGTGATTTAAGTCTCACCCGATCCTTATGTACCAAGTAAAGTTGTATAAATCTTACCCTAGCCTTATGTACCAGGTAAAGTGGTTTAAGTCTCACCCTATCCTTATGTACCAAGTAAAGTTATATAAATCTTACCCTAGCCTTATGTACCAGGTAAAGTGATTTAAGTCTCACCCGATCCTTATGTACCAAGTAAAGTTGTATAAATCTTACCATAGCCTTATGTACCAGGTAAAGTGGTTTAAGTCTCACCCTATCCTTATGTACCAAGTAAAGTTGTATAAATCTTACCCTATCCTTATGTACCAGGTAAAGTGGTATAAATCTTACCCATCCTTATGTACCAGGTAAAGTTGTATAAATCTTACCCTAGCCTTATGTACCAGGTAAAGAGATTTAAGTCTCACCCGATCCTTATGTACCAGGTAAAGTGGTTTAAGTCTCACCCTATCCTTATGTACCAGGTAAAGTGGTATAAATCTTACCCTATCCTTATGTACCAGGTAAAGTTGTATAAATCTTACCCTAGCCTTATGTACCAGGTAAAGTGGTTTAAGTCTCACCCTATCCTTATGTACCAAGTAAAGTTGTATATATCTTACCCTAGCCTTATGTACCAGGTAAAGTGGTTTAAGTCTCACCCTATCCTTATGTACCAAGTAAAGTTGTATACATTTTACCATAGCCTTATGTACCAGGTAAAGTGGTTTAAGTCTCACCCTATCCTTATGTACCAAGTAAAGTTATATATATCTTACCATAGCCTTATGTACCAGGTAAAGTGGTTTAAGTCTCACCCTATCCTTATGTACCAAGTAAAGTTGTATAAATCTTACCATAGCCTTATGTACCAGGTAAAGTGGTTTAAGTCTCACCCGATCCTTATGTACCAGGTAAAGTGGTATAAATCTTACCCTATCCTTATGTATCAGGTAAAGTTGTATAAATTTTACCCTAGCCTTATGTACCAGGTAAAGTGGTTTAAGTCTCACCCTATCCTTATGTACCAAGTAAAGTTGTATAAATCTTACCCTAGCCTTATGTACCAGGTAAAGTGGTCTAAATCTTACCCTATCCTTATGTACCAGGTAAAGTTGTATAAATCGTACCCTAGCCTTATGTACCAGGTAAAGTGGTTTAAGTCTCACCCTATCCTTATGTACCAAGTAAAGTTGTATAAATCTTACACTAGCCTTATGTACCAGGTAAAGTGTTTTAAGTCTCACCCTATCCTTATGTACCAGGTAAAGTGGTATAAATCTTACCCTAGCCTTATGTACCAGGTAAAGTGTTTTAAGTCTCACCCTATCCTTATGTACCAGGTAAAGTGGTATAAATCTTACCCATCCTTATGTACCAGGTAAAGTGGTATAAATCTTACCCATCCTTATGTACCAGGTAAAGTGGTATAAATCTTACCCTAGCCTTATGTACCAGGTAAAGTGTTTTAAGTCTCACCCTATCCTTATGTACCAGGTAAAGTTGTATAAATCTTACCCTATCCTTATGTACCAGGTAAAGTGGTATAAATCTTACCCATCCTTATGTACCAGGTAAAGTGGTATAAATCTTACCCTAGCCTTATGTACCAGGTAAAGTGTTTTAAGTCTCACCCTATCCTTATGTACCAAGTAAAGTTGTATAAATCTTACCCTAGCCTTATGTACCAGGTAAAATTGTATAAATCTTACCCTAGCCTTATGTACCAGGTAAAGTGATTTAAGTCTCACCCGATCCTTATGTACCAAGTAAAGTTGTATAAATCTTACCCTAGCCTTATGTACCAGGTAAAGTGGTTTAAGTCTCACCCTATCCTTATGTACCAAGTAAAGTTGTATAAATCTTACCCTAGCCTTATGTACCAGGTAAAGTGATTTAAGTCTCACCCGATCCTTATGTACCAAGTTAAGTTGTCTAAATCTTACCATAGCCTTATGTACCAGGTAAAGTGGTTTAAGTCTCACCCTATCCTTATGTACCAAGTAAAGTTATATAAATCTTACCATAGCCTTATATACCAGGTAAAGTGGTTTAAGTCTCACCCGATCCTTATGTACCAAGTAAAGTTGTATAAATCTTACCCATAGCCTTATGTACCAGGTAAAGTGGTTTAAGTCTCACCCGATCCTTATGTACCAAGTAAAGTTGTATAAATCTTACCATAGCCTTATGTACCAGGTAAAGTGGTTTAAGTCTCACCCTATCCTTATGTACCAGGTAAAGTGGTATAAATCTTACCCTATCCTTATGTACCAGGTAAAGTTGTATAAATCTTACCCTAGCCTTATGTACCAGGTAAAGTGGTTTAAGTCTCACCCTATCCTTATGTACCAAGTAAAGTTGTATAAATCTTACCCTAGCCTTATGTACCAGGTAAAGTGGTTTAAGTCTCACCCTATCCTTATGTACCAAGTAAAGTTGTATACATCTTACCATAGCCTTATGTACCAGGTAAAGTGGTTTAAGTCTCACCCTATCCTTATGTACCAAGTAAAGTTATATAAATCTTACCCTAGCCTTATGTACCAGGTAAAGTGGTTTAAGTCTCACCCTATCCTTATGTACCAGGTAAAGTGGTATAAATCTTACCCTATCCTTATGTACCAAGTAAAGTTGTATAAATCTTACCCTATCCTTATGTACCAGGTAAAGTTGTATAAATCTTACCCTAGCCTTATGTACCAGGTAAAGTGGTTTAAGTCTCACCCTATCCTTATGTACCAGGTAAAGTGGTATAAATCTTACCCTATCCTTATGTACCAGGTAAAGTTGCATAAATCGTACCCTAGCCTTATGTACCAGGTAAAGTGGTTTAAGTCTCACCCTATCCTTATGTACCAGGTAAAGTTGTATAAAACTTACCCTAGCCGTATGTACCAGGTAAAGTGGTTTAAGTCTCATCCTATCCTTATGTACCAAGGAAAGTGGTATAAATCTTACCCTAGCCTTATGTACCAGGTAAAGTGGTATAAATCTTACCCTATCCTTATGTACCAGGTAAAGTGTTTTAAGCCTCACCCTATCCTTATGTACCAAGTAAAGTTGTATAAATCTTAACCTAGCCTTATGTACCAGGTAAAGTGGTTTAAGTCTCATCCTATCCTTATGTACCAGGTAAAGTGGTATAAATCTTACCCTATCCTTATGTACCAGGTAAAGTTGTATAAATCTTACCCTATCCTTATGTACCAGGTAAAGTGGTATAAATCTTACCCTATCCTCATGTACCAGCTATAGTGGTTTAAATCTTACCCTATCCTTATTTACCAGACAAAGTGGTTTACGTCTTACACTAGCCTTGTGTACCAAATAAAGTGGTTTAAGTCTTACACTAACCGGATGAAGTGTGTGTAGCGGATGAAGTGTGTGGAGCGGATGAAGAGTGTGGAGCGGATGAAGTGTGTGGAGCAGATGAAGTGTGTGGAGTGGATGAAGTTTGCGGAGCGGATGAAGTGTGTGGAGCGGATGAAGTGTGTGGAGCAGATGAAGAGTGTGGAGCGGATGAAGTGTGTGGAGCGGATGAAGTGTGTGGAGCGGGTGAAGTGTGTGGAATGGATGAATGTGTGTAGAAAGTAGGAAGTGTGTGGAAAGTAGAAAGTGTGTGGAGCGGATGAAGTATGTGGAGCGGACGAAGTGTGTGGAACAGACGAAGTGTGTGGAACGGACAAAGTGTGTGGAGCGGATGCAGTGTGTGGAGCAGATGAAGAGTGTGGAGGGGATGAAGTATGTGGAGCGGACAGAGTGTGTGGAACTGACAAAGTGTGTGGAACTGACAAAGTGTGTGGAGCGGATGAAGTGTGTGGAGCAGATGAAGAGTGTGGAGCGGATGAAGTGTGTGGAGCGGACGAAGTGTGCGGAAAGGATGAACTGTGCGGAAAGGATGACATGTGCGGAAAGGATAACATGTGCGGAAAGGATGACGTGTGCCGAAAGGGTGAAGTGTGTGGAAAGAATTAAGTGTATGGAAAGGATGAAGTGTGTGAACGGACGGAGTATGTGGAAGGATGAAGCCGATAGAACAGATGAAATAAGTGGAATGGATGAAGTGGGTAGAACGTATGAAGTGGGTAGTACGGATGAAGTGGGTAGAACTGATGAAGCGGGTGGAACGGATGAAGTGGGTGGAATGGATGAAGTAGATCGAATAGATGATGTGAATGGAACGGATGAAGTGGGTGGAACAGATGAAGTGGGTGCCACGGATGAAGAAGGTGTAACAGATGAAGTAGGTGGGACGGATGGGCTGCATGGATCAGACGAAGTTCATGGATGAGAAGGAATGCAGGGAACTGATTGAACAGATGGAATGCTGAGAACTGAGGGAGTACATGCGACAAATGACTGCATGGAACAGATAAAGGGCATGGAATGGACATTGTACGAGAATGGTTGGAGTGGATGGAATGGTCGGAGTGCATGGAACGGTTGGAGTGCATGGAATGGTTGAAGTGCATGGAATGACTGAAATGCATGGAACGGTTGAAATGCATAGAATGGTCGGAGTGCATGGGACGGTTGGCGTGCATGGAACAGTTGGAGTGCATGGAATGGTTGGAGTGCATGGAACGGCTGGAGTGCATGGAACGGTTGGGGTGTACGGAATGGTTGGAGTGCACAGAATGCTAGGAGTAGTCACTACTACTTATTATTATTATTATTATTATTATTTATTATTATTATTATTATTATTATTATTATTACGAATGGTACAGACTCAACGGATGGAGTTGAACAGACGAAGCCGACGGAACAGACTCCGTGAATAAAACAGATAGAATAAATGATTTGGATGTGCGCTCGATCTCAAGCACCTACTGAAAACACTATATCACATCACCATGCTTACTCTCTTCTATACACCACCACTCAACTAGAACACAGCGATACTATGAGACATTAGGTATAGCTGTTCTCATACCAACAGCTGCCACATACTCCCCATCATCCTAACTAAACACAGCTGGCTGCACACCCGCCAGCCTATGCATTTTCCTCAGGCCTAATGCAGCCAGAATCAGTCTGGTATCACCCTGCCAGAACAAACACATCCTCCTGATCTCCCAACCACCACACCTACTGCTAAGAAGCAGCTATCATACGAGAGCCACACCGGCTGCACACATAGGTGGTGCTCACATGCCCCTTATGACTCTCTCTCTCTCTCTACTGACTTGAACTACGGTTCCCGAGGGTATTCAACCTACCAGCGTCTTGAGATCATACCAATGGTATATACGGTGCTATATAAATGCAGAGTAACATAACATGTACTAGGTAAAGTGTATTAACTCTTACCCTAGCCTTATGTACCAGGCAAAATGGTTTAAGTCTTACCCTAGCCTTATGTACCAGGGAAAGTTGCGTAATTCTTTGTACAGCCTTATATACCAGGTAAAGTGGCTTAAGTCTTACCCTAGCCTTATGTACCAAGCAAATTGTTTAAGTCTTACACTAGCCTTATGTACCAGGTAATGTGGCTTAAGTCCTACCCTAGCATTATGTACCAGCTAAAGTGGTTTAAGTCTTACCCTATCTTCATGTACCAGGTAAAGTGGTTTAAGTCTTAGCCTAGCCTTAAGTACCAGGTAAAGCGGTTTAAGTCTTACCCTAGCTTTATGTACCAGGTAAAATGGCTTAAGTCTTAGCATAGCCTTATGTACCAGGTAGAGTAGCTTAAGTCCTACCCTAGCATTAAGTACCAGGCAAAGTGTTTTGAGTCTTACCCTAGCCTTATGTACCAGGTAAAATGGCTTAAGTCTTAGCATAGCCTTATGTACCAGGTAGAGTAGCTTAAGTCCTACCCTAGCATTAAGTACCAGGTAAAGTGTTTTAAGTCTTACCCTAGCCTTATGTACCAGGTAAAATGGCTTAAGTCTTAGCATAGCCTTATGTACCAGGTAAAGTGGTTTAAGTCTTACCCTAGCCTTGTATAGCAAGTAAAGTGGCTTAAGTCTTACCCTAGCCTTATGTACCAGGTAAAGTGGCTTAAGTCTTAGCCTAGCCTTAAGTACCAGGTAAAGTGGTTTAACTCTTACCCTAGCCTTGTATAGCAGGTAAAGTGGTTTAACTCTTACCCTAGCCTTATGTACCAGGTAAAGAGGCTTAAGTCTTATGCTAGCCTTCTCTGGCAGCCAGTGGGTTCTTTGAAGAGCTGTGGAAATGGGATATCATGGTCCTACGTGCCACAGAACGCCAGCGGCAGGGTTTTGGACTTTTTGAAGTTTCCACCAAGCAGAGTCTGGAGAGGGCAAATAGGCTGAGTTCTCCTTATCGATTCTAGAGGATAGGAAGGCATTTGTCACAAAGACTCTCGCATTTTCTGTAAACGATCTGAAGTCCCTTCTTAATGCTCTCAGCTTGGTAGAAACAAGATGAAATCTGCGTAGTCATTGCTAGGTCAGAGTCAATTTATATCCCTAAGCATTGCACTGCCTTCATAGGGTCTCGCCATGCGTCCATAAATGATGGCCAAAATGCTTCAAACCATAGAGAAAAATCGGCACTTATAAGCAAAAACTCTGTTTCCTTTTAGGCAGTTTGAACTCATGCACTGCTCAGTGGCAACCAAGCACACTTACAAACTTTGGACTGGGTTGCCACTATCACCATGCCAATGAACAGTTGAGACACGCCTTTACAACTTGCACTCGCCATTAGCCATTGGTTAGTGATAATTGACTCTTGGAGAGAAAGAAATGGGGCACTGTATGATGTAGTAAATGGAGTGATCAAGTGAGTGTTTATGCCAGTGTACCATCTTGCTAATTGGAATGTTTACCATTGATTTGAGAGTCTTCTGAGTGGTTAAAGGACTTCAGACCATATGATTGGATAAGGTCTGCTAACAGAGATACATAAAGATTAAACAAAAGCGGTGACAGGGCAGAGCCCTAAGGGACTCCACAAGTTCCATGCATTAGTATTGATTCATGGGGTATAAGATCAACAGTCTAGGATCTCTCTAATAGGATATGACCCATTTAAGTGTGATGATATGATATATAATATATAACGCGGCTCTACACAAGTGTTTCTAGGCGGGACAAGAAAAGGAAGAGGAGACAAAGGGAGGACAGAAACAACGATCTTACTAGGCCTTGTGTCATTCAGATTGTGGAAGGCAGGGGAGCAGTATCAGGGGAATCAGGGGGAGGGGGGTTGTAGTGAGCAGAGCCCAAGTAAGTGCAGCCGGAGTGGCCGGCTCGAAGTAAGTGCAAGGTAGCAAGGCACTCTGATATGGTCCTGAAGGGCGCTTAGGACCTGAGGCAGCGCATGGGGCTGCAGGCCGTCAAGGAGCCTGGTGCCCATTAAGGTTCAGTGGGTGACCAGGTAACCAGTTAGCATGGCAGACAAGTACATCAGCTGGGGAGACAGAGAGCAGAAGCGAAAAGGAGGGCCTTGAGTTGCTTCCGGAAACTTAGATGGTCCTGCTCAAGTTTGAGAGAGGCAGAGAGGTTGTTCCAGAGGGAGGCCCCAGCCGAGGAGAGCAATCTACCCCCCACTCTCTGCCTGGAGAAGCGTCTGACCCTCAGAGAGTTGGAGGTTGGAGACAGAAAGTCAGATGAAAGCTGCTATGTCTGTTCCTTAATACCGTATTCCATAAATGCAGCAAGGACATTTATTGCCAAAGAGATGCCTACATATTATGAAATATGTCTCAGTTATCTAGCAGCATGTACAACCAGAGGGCAATTCAAAGGAAAATGGGAAACATTAAGATGGCGATCAAGAGGAAAATTCCCATATGACGATACCTATGTGAAGAGAAAACGGATGGAAAGTGGAATGGGTTGGACAACCAAAAAATGTATGTATCCATCTCAGATTGGAGAACGAATACAAATTGTCGAGATGAACAGAATGGACTGCTCAGAAATGACTGCCTCCCTTTGTGCCTTGCAGCTATTCCTTAAAAATAGCATCCTTGATCCCAGGCCAACATAGACTCCTCTTGGTTTTGCAGACAAAGCTGTTTTCCAGCGTCTCCTGACTCTGCACTCCTGGTCTGTCTCTGAGGTAGCTGAATTGATCTTTACACAAGCCGACGCCCATTTTCCTATCTCATCTTTTTAAAGTAAAAGCGGTGGTGCACTGTGCTATATTTCTTTTGATGTAACATGATGGCAGGCCTGCTTTTGCCTTTTTTGATTTAAAATTCTGTTTCTTTATTCTTTATAGTCCTTCCAATGCATAGGGCTACTGTCTCTTCTTTCGTTACTGTGTTTATCCTGGTGAGATATAATTAACGCTTAGTGTTGCCCTTCCTGCTCTAATATGCCTACCCTTGATGCTGAAAGTAAGCGCATGTCCTATTTAAGTGCTGGCAGATATACATATATGCATACAATGTTTTCCTATCACTTCAGTTTCACAACCCAATGTTTTGTTGTCCCTTTACTCAAACATAGCAAATATCAAACATACTTGCAATACTTTACATTGACATAATCATAAAAGGGTTACTCCACCTTCTTACATCCAGGGTTCTCCTCTACCTTCTTTAATAGCTATGGCCATACTTATATACATATGCTATACTTTTACCTGCTCCCGCTATACTTTACTTAGGAGAAATGCTATCAGTTTGAAACCACTACATTCCTCACTGTCTTTCATGTGTACTCACCTGGGTCCTCCTTACTTTAATGATCAATGCGGAGGACCACACACTCCACATGTCCACAGGGGTGCCCAGTCAAAGGATCTAAAACAAAAGGATCGAATGCAATAGGGTCGAATCAATAGGACCGAAAAAAAAGGTTGAATGCCTTTTTTTAAATATATATTTTTTGGGGGTTTTCGTAGATGAAAAAAAAGTGTTTTTTACACCAAAAATGAGGGTTTGTGGGGGGACACCCCCAAATAATAATAATAATAATAATAAAAAATAATAATAATAATTCGACCTTTTTGTTTTCGATCTTTTTGATTTGATCCTTTGACCTACAACCATCCATAGACACCTACCTTTTCTCTCCCTTTTTCATTCACTCGTACTTACCACTTCTTATGATGTTCCTTCGAATTGTATCACTACACTATACTCCACTAAGGCCATAAGGCCATATAAAAATGTCTCTTGCACTCCAAAAATGACAATGGGCCTCATTACAAATCAGGTGGTCCGGAAATAACGGTGGCGGTAAACCCGCCGCCACCGTTGTTACCGGACCGCCTGATCCCGACTCCTGCAGGTGGGAGGTGATGTTCCCGCCAGGTCTGACCTGGCGGGTTTAACACCACCTGCCTGCAGGCGGACGAGGAAACACCGGCAGCATTACGAGATGCTGCAGGTGTATCCATGATCCCCATTCCCATTGAGTCCCATAGGACTCAATGGGAATGGGGATTAATACCATTCCGCCTCCGTGATTCCCGGGAAACCGGGGTTGTAATGCCCCGGTAATTCCGGGAATCACGGAGGCGGAATGGTAATACGAGTCCGGCGGTAACCAGGTGGTTTTACCACCTCGGTTACCGCCGGACTCGTAATGAGGCTCAATGTCTTCATCTGTAACATAAATCAATATTTTTGACTCACACATATATAGAAAATCAATTTCGTATTACTTACTCTTCTACATTGCTCCATAGTGCTGGCAGGAGTTATGTTTTTCCTCATAACCCCTTCTTCCTGAGCCTGCCAGTTGCACGTTACTGTGTGTACTTTTATTTTTTGTAGTCCCTCCTCCACACTTTTCAAAATGCTCCAACATATACTATAAAAATAATAGGCCCTCAATGTTCTCTTATGTTGTGCCAGCAGGACATGGGGTTACTGCTGCCTAAGGTGCTACTATACTTGCATTGTGGGAATATTGTCTACTATTTTGGGGATGTATATGTATGTGTGTGTGTTTGTGTGTGTCGCTCTCCCCTTTTTCTGGCCATAACGTGACAAAACCATAACATGAGATCACTATGTTTTTCCATATCTTATGCATGATGCCCTCTCTTTCCACATCTCTAAGTTCTGTTCCCTTCGCTCCTTCTAATAAACCAATCATCATGAGTACCTCTGATCCATAAGATGTTCAATACTTGTGCCAAATCCTCCTTATTTCTGGTTGCAATCCTTAACTGCTAAATAAACGTACATTAAACAAGCCTTTGTTTGTCATCAAGAGTTACACTGCTTTCAGTTTTCTTCCCTCATTCTGGCAGCTCCTAGCTTTCTTGCACCCATTGATCCTTCTTTCTCATCCGTGGATATGTTTTATTTAAATAAAAACTATATGGGTAATCTTAAAAATGTACCCTTTATTCTTACAAGCCATGCTAAACTGGGTGTGTTTTCCATGCTAGTCTTAAAGTGCTAATGCAAATTCTGGTGTATTTACATAATTGACCCCAAGAATAGTGCATGTTATCCCCTGGTCACTTACTCAAATCTCTCCCCATTATGTATAGTTGCAGAAAATGTAATAATGGTATAAAAAAGATCATGCCCCCCTATCCTATAGTGTGTGGAACTTCAATCTTGTGCTGGTGAGAGTACTCCCTCCCATTACTATTACTTCCCCATTCTAAATATAAGTGTTTGTGTTAGTGCATCTGAATTTCATGGTGCTACTGCAAACAGTGATTATAATTGTGTTAATTCCTGCTGTACTTATTTGAGGGTTTGCCAAGCCTGATCTGGAGCCACTTACTGTTGTATTAACTTTCTCTGTTGTGTTATTTGAATCTATAGTTGTACTTTTAATCTTGGCGCATGTCTGTCACCATGTATGATCTTGGGCATAATATTTCAATGGTTCTGTGCTATACAGTGGGGGATATGCTGTCCACCTCTTTGTCCTCAGTTACTTTCCTGACCAGTGTCCTCACTGGTTACTTGTAGCACTCTCATGTGCCTTCATTACAATCTCTATCACATCCCTTGCTGCCCCATGCCAGCTTCTCTTATCACCATTTCTCTCCCTTTCCTTCCTCAATCATTTTCCCTTCTGACTTACTTCCTTTCCTTTTATTGTTACAAAGACCATAAAAATAAACGGTTTGCATCTGCTCTCCTTTTTGATAATGTACTGACACACTCAAGAGCCCTTCCAGCTGTTGCGATTGTTTCTGTGCTATTTAACACAAGGGTATAAGACATCTCCTTTTTTCAAATTACTTTTCAACAATGTGCCTAGATGTTTAAAAATGGTTTCCTTCCATTGCTCAACATGCCTTTCTCCCTTATCTGTGTGACTATCCTGTGCACACTTGTAGTGCACCTTTAAAAATGCCCCTCTTTACTAATAAGGGTACCTACAATGTTTAAATGGGATTTAAAAAAATTGGGGGGGCTCTGATGTGCGCTAATATAATGTCTATGATCAGGTCCTAAAAAAGAAACTGGCATAGCCCCAAAAAATCAAAAATAACTAATGAATCCTTAAAAGGGGAAGTGGCCTGTGTAATTTTAAAAAATGATCTAATGGGGACAATCTGATTGATATATGGGTAATGAAGGGGACACATTCTAGTGTGGAAAAATGTGCTCAAAATATGAGTAACCAGGCATACATTTTGGCCAAAACAAATATAACAAAATATAGACCCTCACCAAAAAATAACAGGGGTTCACACACCCCACAATCCCATATATCCCAATCAAAGTTGCCCAAGGGCACCATCTCAGCGTAACATATAACAAAAAATCTAATCCTTTTTCTTCTTTAAAAAAAAAGAAAGAAATCATCCAATCTAAAATTACCTCAACTGGTGTTGCTCTCTCATTTACAAATGACATTCTTGTCATGCCTGCCTCCCCATCCGGTTCCGTTACTAAACCCAGGCATCCCTGTTTCCTTGCTTCCTCAGCCTTGAGAACGGCTAGACTGTTCTACACCCAATGGAAGCTGTTCGGGAGACGCTAATGCAAAGGTCACATGACCAGCAGACATGTTTCGTCAGCGCGTCGGTCAGACGTAAGTCAGCTGACACTATTTAGCAAGACGGAAGCCTTGCAACAGCGCTTCTGATCGTTATTGTTACCTCGCGTTCCGGAGCTGTTTCTGCTACTTTCTCGCAGACGCTACTTTCATTTCAAGGTGCGGTTGCCTTCCGCGTCCCTACGCAGTTCCCGGCAACAGTGCAGCTCCTCCTTGAGCTAGCTGCTAATTGCGCTCCTACGTGGCTCATTCTCTCCACATTCCCGCAGAGTCCCGCTCTGCCTAAGCCATTCCAGACTTTCAGAGTCCCGCTCTGCCTAAGCCATTCCAGACTTTCAGAATCCTCCTTGCTCCAGTTTCCCACGATCCTGCAGAGTCCCGCTCTACCTCAGCCAATCTGGACTCACAGAGTCCCGCTCTGCCTAAGCCATTCTAGACTCTCAGAGTCCTCCCTGCTCCAGTACCCCACGATCCTGCAGAGACCTCTCTGCTCCAGTTCCACGATCCCGCAGAGACCAGCAGAGCCCCCCTCTGCCTCAGCCAATCTAGACTCACAGAGTCTCGCTCTGCCTCTCTTCTACCGCCTAAGGACTTGCTGCTCTTGGACCAGGATTCCTCTTCTCTCCCACACGTGCACTGTACTCTGGACGCTTTCCTGTGTGCACCAACTCGTCTCTAGTGCGGCCCTCGTTCCGCCCGGGTTAGATTCCTCACTACCCTTTCCTGGTCGTTGTATCCTCGGACCCTTCAGACCATCTAAAGAGACTTCCTTGTCCTTACTTCCAGGTCAGTGTTTACAACTTAGGTTTTTATTGCCCTTCTTATCTACCAGCATTCTAATCAGTTTCCTCTCATCAACAGCCTGGTGGATCTTGGTCCTCAAAAGCCCTTCTCACCAATAGCTCTCTTTGACTGTTTAAACTACTAGTCAGAGAGTGACATTGATTAGAAGGTTCCCTTTGATACACTACGCCCTACCTGTCATCTTACGAAGATAAGAAGACATCGAGTGTATCCTTTGTTACTACCAACCCGTATCCTTTACGAGGGCCATTGAATCATTCTCCTGTGTCCATTGTGTTTCGTTGTTTCAACCCATATCATAACAGAATCAGAAGCCATGTTGGAAGAGTCAGATCCCCTGTCTGTCCTCACCCAACTGGTGTCGGACTTAAGACAGGAAATGATCACTGCTCAGGACACCATGCGCCATCGTATGGACGTAATGCAGGACGCCATACATGCCTCCTCACAAGGAAGGACTGTCCCGGTTCCCGTTGCATCCGCTTCGGGTGCATCTGCACCACAAAGAGAATCCGTCCAGGTACTGATGCCAACCCAATTCCCTCTGGCTCCACCTGAAAGGTTTACGGGAGACCCAAAAAACTATCGCACGTTCGTTAATCAGTGCCGTCTCCACTTCTTGTGTAGACCCAGTTCGTTTCCGGATTTGACAACCAAGGCAGCATTTGTATTGTCGCATTTGGGGGGCACTGCTGCAGCCTGGGCAAACCCTTTGTTGGAGACCAATAGCCCTCTTTTATATGACTGCGATGCACTGCTGTCAGCTATGAGCAGGGTGTTCGACATGAGATATTCCACTCAGGCAACCGATTTGGAACTGTTGAATCTACAACAGGGTAGCCAATCATTAGTGGCCTATCTCGCACGATTCAATCAGTTGACCGCGGAAACACAGTGGCCAGAAGACAAGAAGACCGCAGTCTTCTATAAAGGACTGTCGGAGGAATTGAAAGACGCCTTGTCGACAGTCCCTGTTGTTCCATCGGGATACATGGAGTTGATCGATCTTGTGCTACAAATCGATGCTCGGAGAACCGCCAGAAAGGGCGAGAAGAAACCCTTTTTGTCCATACCGAATCTTCCAGGAGTTTCTCAGCCCTCTTCTGGTGAGCCCGAGCCTATGCAGATAGGTGCCATTCGGGGTCGGTTGTCCGCCGCTGAGCGAGAAAACCGTCGCAGGAATAACCTATGCATGTACTGCGGTTCAGCGGAGCATCTACTGGTTGCTTGCCCGAAAAGACCGGCAAAAAAGCCGGGAAACGCCAAAGCTCGGCAATAGCGGGAGTCCCTATGCCGGGTACCAGAACAGACTCCGCTCTGTCACTGTATGCTTCCATTGCAGTCTCGGTGTCCTTAAGTTTCAACGACATCACCGTTCAGACCCAAGCCATGATAGACTCGGGTGCAACTAATAGCTACATGGATACTGCCTTTGCCGGGCAGTCAAACATTCCTATGACCACGAAAACGGTACCTGAGTCCGTTAGGACAGTTGATGGTTCTGTTCTGTCTTCTGGTCTGGTAACAGAGGAAACGTTACCTATCACCGTATCCTTACCTGACGGTCACTCTGAGAAGATGGTCTTTGACGTAATCACGGCTCCCCAGTATCCAGTGATTCTGGGTCTGTCTTGGCTTAAACTACACAATCCTGTGATCGATTGGGTCACTGGTCATATCCAGTATCCGTCGGATCATTGTAATGAGAACTGCTTCTTGGATTCCGGTGGGGTTCATGATGCACCCGTCTTGGCTTTTTCTCGAAGGGTTGTCAAGAGTAAACGCGCTGGCGTCTCCTAGGTCACCGATACCTCAGGTATACCAACGGTTTGCCGACGTGTTCGACAAGGGCAAGGCTGATGTATTGCCGCCACATCGCCAGTACGATTGTCCAATCGAATTGGTCTCCGGAGCCAAAACACCTACTGGTCGTGTTTACTCCCTTACCATACAGGAAGACGCTGTCCTGAGGGAATACATCAATAATGCACTCCGGACTGGGTTTATTCGTCCTTCTCAGTCCCGGCAGCGTCTCCTTTGTTTTTTGTCCCTAAGAAAGAAGGGGACTTAAGACCCTGCATTGACTACAGGGCTCTCAATGCAATTACGGTTAAGAACCAGTACCCCCTGCCTTGATCGACGTTCTGTTAGATCAGTTGGGCTCTTCAGTGGTTTTCACTAAATTGGACTTGAGGGGTGCTTACAATCTAGTAAGGATCAGGGCAGGCGATGAGTGGAAGACCGCCTTCAAAACCCGATATGGTTTATATGAGTACCTCGTCATGCCTTTCGGCCTGTGCAACGCCCACGCGACCTTTCAGTTCTTCATGAACGATATATTCAGCGATTACCGGGATCAGTTCGTGGTCATATATCTGGATGACATTTTGATATATTCAGCATCCTTAGAAGAACACATACAGCATGTATCCAAGGTACTGCAAAGACTCAAAGAGAATCACCTCTTTGTCAAAGCAGAAAAATGTGTTTTTCATTCCCGAGAGGTGGAGTTCCTGGGTATGATATTACCAGCCATGGCGTCAGAATGAGTCGATCCAAAGTCAAAGCCATCCTGGACTGGCCAGTTCCTGTCTCTATCAAGTCCTTGCAATCATTTCTGGGATTTGCAAACTTTTATAGGCGTTTTATCCATTCCTTTTCAAGAGTGGTGGTACCGCTGACTACACTGACCAGCCCAAAGAATCCATTCCGTTGGACACCGGAGGCTCAGAGGGCATTCGATCGACTCAAAGAAGCGTTTACCACGGCTCCGGTCCTACAGCATCCGGATCCTGATTCACCATATATCATCGAGGCGGATGCTTCTAATCAGGCTATAGGCGCAATCCTTTCTCAAGGATGCAAGGACTCCGGGGTGGAACATCCGGTGGCATTTTTCTCTCGCAAGCTAGCCCCATACGAAAAGAACTACACGGTGACCGAGAAGGAACTGTTGGCCATCAAAGACGCCTTGCTCACCTGGCGTCACCACCTTCTTGGTGCCAAACACCCGGTGTCTGTCTACTCCGATCACCGGAATCTACAGGCCATCAAAACCATGAAATGCCTTACGGCTCGCCAGGCCCGTTGGCATTCGTTTTTTGCCCAGTTTGACTTCCGCATATCCTACAGACCTGCTAGAGAACACACTAAAGCCGACGCATTATCCCGTCTGCACTCTAGGGTGGACAATGAAGACCGTACCAAACCTCTTCTACTGGCAGAACATGTGATCTGTGGTTGTTCTGTTCAACCTTCATTGAAAAAGGATATCCTAGACTGGGTAACGCATAACCAACGGGAGGTACATGACCTCCGTCTTCAAGTAAAAAATGGTCTTCCGTTCATGAACGGGCTTTTATACCTACCGACAGAGGAGACGCGTACCAAAGCCTTACATTGGGGTCACGATTCCTTGATAGCAGCTCATCCGGGTCAAAGGAAAACGCTAGAGCTTCTACGACGATGGTGCTGGTGGCCCAAAATGTCCAGAGATGTCGTGGATTACGTCTCGTCATGTGCCTTATGTGCACAATGCAAGAATTCACCGAGTAAACCTATGGGATTACTACGCCCATTACCGATTCCTCACAAACCATGGTTTATGGTTTCCATGGACTTCGTAGTCGAACTGCCCTCCGTCCATGGATACGACACAGTCTGGGTAGTAATCGACTATTTTACTAAAATGGCCTTGTTCATACCCTGCCAAGGCATTCCTACGGCTAAGATCCTAGCCGATATGTTCCTAAAAAACATATTTCGGTTCTTTGGTTTGCCCTCAGTTATCATCACTGACAGGGGCTCGCAGTTTGCATCTCGCTTTTGGAAAGCTTTAACGTCGGCTCTGCTTATGGAGGATCGCATGTCCAGCTCTTATCATCCTCAAACCGATGGGCAGACGGAACGGGCTAACGGTACTATGGAACAATACCTACGCTGTCTGTGTCTTCAATACCAGTCTTCTTGGTTTTCGCTGTTACCGGCAGCCGAGTTCGCATACAATAATTCTTGTCATTCCTCCACGGGTATGTCCCCGTTTTATGCTCTTTATGGGCAGCATCCGCGATCCATCCCTGCGGACTTGGAGCTTACCGACACAGTACCTGAGGCAACTGTCAAATTGAAAGCTCTGGCCACCCTTCATACCAGAGTAAGGGGGCATCTATTGAAGGCCCAAACCAGTGCCAAACACTATGCTGACCGACATCGGACGACTGCCCCACAATACATAACTGGTATGTCTGTCTGGTTGTCTACCAAAAACCTGAAGATCCCGGGTAAAAGGAAACTACTGCCTCGTTTCATTGGGCCGTACAAAATAACGCAAGTGATCAACCCCGTTGCTATACGGCTGGACCTACCCGCTCGCTGGCGGGTACATCCGGTGTTCCATGTGTCCTTGGTCAAGCCTTGTTCCTCAAGAACCCGGTTGCCCGTCCGGCCTTTGGCAGTTTCCGTGAGAGGCACTGATGAATATGAGGTTCGTGCCATTCTAGGTATGAAAATGCGGGCCGGGATTCCTCACTATCTCATTGACTGGAAGGGTTATGGTCCGGAAGATCGATCCTGGGAACCTGTGTCAAACATCCATGCTCCTGTTTTGCTACGTCGTTTTCATGCGGCAAGGGGTGTGGGGCGCCCTTTGGGGGATGGCACTGTCATGCCTGCCTCCCCATCCGGGTCCGTTACTAAACCCAGGCATCCCTGTTTCCTTGCTTCCTCAGCCTTGAGAACGGCTAGACCGGTTCTACACCCAATAGAAGCTGTTCGGGAGACGCTAATGCAAAGGTCACATGACCAGCAGACATGTTTCGTCAGCGCGTCGGTCAGACGTAAGTCAGCTGACACTATTTAGCAAGACGGAAGCCTTGCAACAGCGCTTCTGATCGTTATTGTTACCTCGCGTTCCGGAGCTGTTTCTGCTACTTTCTCGCAGACGCTACTTTCATTTCAAGGTGCGGTTGCCTTCCGCGTCCCTACGCAGTTCCCGGCAACAGTGCAGCTCCTCCTTGAGCTAGCTGCTAATTGCGCTCCTACGTGGCTCATTCTCTCCACATTCCCGCAGAGTCCCGCTCTGCCTAAGCCATTCCAGACTTTCAGAGTCCCGCTCTGCCTAAGCCATTCCAGACTTTCAGAATCCTCCTTGCTCCAGTTTCCCACGATCCTGCAGAGTCCCGCTCTACCTCAGCCAATCTGGACTCACAGAGTCCCGCTCTGCCTAAGCCATTCTAGACTCTCAGAGTCCTCCCTGCTCCAGTACCCCACGATCCTGCAGAGACCTCTCTGCTCCAGTTCCACGATCCGCAGAGACCAGCAGAGCCCCCTCTGCCTCAGCCAATCTAGACTCACAGAGTCTCGCTCTGCCCTCTCTTCTACCGCCTAAGGACTTGCTGCTCTTGGACCAGGATTCCTCTTCTCTCCCGCACGTGCACTGTACTCTGGACGCTTTCCTGTGTGCACCAACTCGTCTCTAGTGCGGCCCTCGTTCCGCCCGGGTTAGATTCCTCACTACCCTTTCCTGGTCGTTGTATCCTCGGACCCTTCAGACCATCTAAAGAGACTTCCTTGTCCTTACTTCCAGGTCAGTGTTTACAACTTAGGTTTTTATTGCCCTTCTTATCTACCAGCATTCTAATCAGTTTCCTCTCATCAACAGCCTGGTGGATCTTGGTCCTCAAAAGCCCTTCTCACCAATAGCTCTCTTTGACTGTTTAAACTACTAGTCAGAGAGTGACATTGATTAGAAGGTTCCCTTTGATACACTACGCCCTACCTGTCATCTTACGAAGATAAGAAGACATCGAGTGTATCCTTTGTTTCTACCAACCCGTATCCTTTACGAGGGCCATTGTATCATTCTCCTGTGTCCATTGTGTTTCGTTGTTTCAACCCATATCATAAACAATTCTGTAATAAGAAAACAGCATTATTACTGTTGTATCTCATGAAAGAAACCTTTCAAAGGAAATTTGGTTCAGTGAGTCCTGGCTCTAAAATACTATTTCAATGGGAGTGGCACCAGGCCCCTGCACACTTACATTTTTCTCAAAATATTTAATTACTGCCATTCTAATACTCCCTCTACAGATAATGTCAGTCCTAAATCACTTTGCTATTATATACAACACATACATTATCTCTAGCCCTAATCATTCTTGTATATCATAATCCAAATCTCAACCTATTTTCACATATGCACTATTATGTGCCTCAGATCACACCACTTAAAAGAGATTTGACCTTTTAAATTAACCTACTTTATAGTCCATTTGTCTTCATACATTCACCAAAAACATCCTATACACCGATGCATCTATGCCACTTACTTCCTAACATATAGAAAAGGTCCATTCAAGGCGCTTTACATGAGCTATATTTTTCATACATTAAAACAACTTCTGCATTTGTGTCGGATTACTGCAGCATGTGAGAAACTCAACAATCAATGTTTCCACTCACTAAGCTATTCAACTCAGCTTTTTGTTTGTCTCCTACATTTCTTAAGAATGCAGGCTGTCTGTTTCTGCCACACACCACTGCATATGCCCCTCTTTCAGGTCTGGTCTGTGAACAAGGCAAAGGAATGCCATTTCTTGAGAAAGTTGTATAGGGGTATCAGACCCCTTGCCCCCTCAAAATGAGTACAGAGAACATGATAGGCTGATTAATGGTTCTAGTGGTGCAGAAATTAGAATTATAGTGTTTTTAAAGCTAAAAATGTCCCTATTCGAGTGACACATTTTTTGGGGTCAGAATGACCCAGGAAGTGAAGGGTGCCCCAGGTATTACAAGCACATCATGAATATGTGAAAATATATTCTGGAAACTGGATAGGAAATGAGATATGCCTAAAAGTAAATATTGACTTACTGTTTGTTTCTGAGGCCAAACAACCTGAGATATGTTTTCAAAATGGATGCCAAATACAAAATGGCATCTTTAGAGCAGGTGTCAAAAAGGCCTGAATCATGCTTACATAGTAGAAGGTCTTTGGCAGCATCTCACTGTGAAATAATTGGGTCTGGAGATTACATTTGAATTGCATGGAAGTATTGCATCATTGAAAAAAGGCCTATAAAAGCAAACTGTTTGCAGAAGCTCTGGGTTGCCTTTCAGTGTATCTTATGAACTTGTATTAAAGATGACTGTGAAATTGCACCCTGTCATCTGTTCCTTTATTCTTGTCTCAGTGCCAGAGTCCACAGATGCCAGTGAGCTTGATTAGATGCAGAAGGACCTTCTTTACACAGTCATACATTTTGCACTGCACATAGCAAAACACGGTATGTGCATTTTCTAATGTCTTTTATTAATTGCTTAAAATAACACATTATATTATGTGCACGTGCTTGGGATAAATAAAATTCAATTTGTAAAAATTCCTTTTTTTAGCTCAAAGCTGTCATAAAAGGGTGCTCCGTTTCCCTTTTAAGCAAACCAAGCCATGTTCAAGCGTCTTGTTTTTCTGAAGCTGCCTTCACAGATCAAAAGAATGTAGCTATTATCTCTGCAAACACAGCCCACACCCATGAACAAACTTAAAAAAATAAAAATGAAATCCTGCCTTTGCACTCAACACAAAATGACAATAACACATCACAGAATGCACACCACATTTAACATGAGTTACAACACACAATAAAACACAAACACAAAACATTACAAACATTCAAAAAATATTTCCATTAAAAGCCAACTGCCCAGGCCAGTATTAAAACGCTGCTCATTCTGTAGATCATATCCATTTGACTACAATCTACAGTCCCCTTTCTCCATAATATGCAATACATCTAGCGCTAGCACAAGATATCTTAATGTTTACAAATAAATCCCAAAAGAAAATGTGCACTTTAAACCCTGTACAATCGTCTTCCCCTGTTGTCTGTAGCAGGTGTATCCGCATCTCAAACTTAATTCATTTTTGGAGTGTAATACACGTTCTTCTTAATTGGCACTTTGACTCAGGAGTCCCTATCATATACTCTTTTTTAGCGCTTAATGTGCATTCTTTGGTCTCCTTGGAACCCAGAACTGAGGTATCTTTCTTTCTCTTAACTCAAATCCTGTTGCCCCCACTATACAATGCAATCTTCCCCTTTAGTTTCTGATGTCTGCACAATCTCATACCTTACCCAAAATCTGCTGTACTGCACTGCCAGGCATTGGGGGTGGGGGGTGAGCATCATCAGCCTTCCCTCTTGCCTCTCATCTCGGTTCTGCAAAAGATCTCTGTGCCCTGCAGTGCAGCACATCAGAGCTCATCAGCGAAGACCTTGGACTTGTGTCGCTTTCAATCTGTAAAAGATTTAAAGCATCACTTTGTGGTCAGCCATATGTTGAAGAGGTCTTTTACCAGTCATAACCCAATATAAGCCATTCAGAGACGTAATTGTGCAGAAAACAAAAAGCCTTTATTTTCTTTACAGCCGTCTGGAAGAATTTCTCATACCACAGATGTTCAATGTGCATGGAAAGGCTCAGAGTGTGTCTATCTTGAACACACTTTTATAGAAAGCAAAGTATTGCACACTGGTTCCTTCTGTTTTAATATGAACCTTACAATGTAATAGGATAGGTTTCTTATGAGCAAAATGCATCGCCCTTTTCCATTGGACATAAATGCTTTCTGAAACACATGATTATTTCTTGTCACAATGACTCAGACTATTCCTTATTTCAGTGAACACAAGACATGTTTTACAACTTTAAGAACTGATTTAGAAGCAGTTTTGAAAATGATGCATGCCCCTGACAGCCTGTCAAGAAAACAGATTAGCTGTCTGGTTTCTCATTGGATAATGTCTCTCATTTATCTTTTGTCTGACTTTATGCATTTGTGAGCAGCACCGTTGAAAATAATATATTCAACTATTTGATTCTGCCAAGTCGTGCACCTGGCTTGCCCAGCCTGTTCTCAAATAACCAAGGCTTCGTTTTCTAGCTACTTTGTTTGAGCTCTTCAAAGCTCTGTATTTCTTGGTTTCTCAGCAATTTGAATTTCCATGAGATTTAAGGCCTGTAGCTGTTTGTAATGCAGAATGTGGCATCCATTTTTAGGAAAGATTGCTGCCTTTTGCTGATCTATATTCTACATATAAAATCTGTAATCTGTGTTATGTATGTTGTGCGCGATGTAAGCATTTCTTTGTTTTGTGTTTTCCTAAATAAACGTGTGCAGTGTCACATATTCTTGTTATCTTCAATTTACTGTGTACCTATGTTCTAATGTACCTGCCTAGAATTAGGGCAGCCTGCCTGCCTCAATGGACAAGCTTCTGACGTTTACAATGTTCGACAGGAGGGTGGGGCTCAGGCCCTGAATGACATTGTCACCTGTCTATCACCAGAGGGAGTGAGTTTCTAGGCTCTTAATTTGGTCAACAGCTACATCGTGCTAAGGTAAGAGTCTACACAAGAGTAATTTGCAATTTTTGTTGTATTAACTAGTGCACCCGAAAACTAGACCTGCCTCGGCTGTCACAGGTGCTGAGGCCCTAAATCTCTGTCAGCTTCCTCAATCTAGCATCTTTCCCTGAGATGCGGGCAATGCTCCCCTGGACAGTTGGTCCTTAATGTTTGTTGGTGTTGGCTGCTAAGTTTGCTGGTGCCTTCAGTTAGTGTCCCGTTTGTGTGGGATCCCTCTGTGGTATGCCTGAGGCCTGGGTTGTCAGAGGATCTTGTGAAGAGGCAAATCTTAAGTCATTTCCAGAATGCAAGTTGTTCCAGTAGTGTATTGAGTCCTGTAGGCATTCAGTTCCACATTTTGTTGTCAAGACTGAGTACAGAGTCTCTCAGTATCAGGAGATATGGCTGTTGCAGTGACTTCGCTGGCAGCCATGGGCCATCGCCCTGAAGATGATGGACTCAGGTTCTGTCTAGAATTTAGAAGATAGAAGTAGGCACTGGCCTAAGGCCAGGTTGATGAAGGAGGATGCTACCAGCTTCCAGGAATGTTGGGGAATAGTGCCAGCACAGACAAATGCAACAAGGAACCTGCCATGGTCCTGTAAAGGAGGCAAGCAGATCCTTATTAGATTAACAAGTAAAAGCCCGGACCGCAGGGATGTCAATTGGGGGATCCCAGGGGTCACAATTGTGATGACCGGCAACTCCTGTGCGACCCCTTACTCTGCGACTCTTGGGGTCTGCATAGGCAGACAGAAACCAAAAGTAAAGAGGGCTCTCAAGCGCTTACATTCATTTCTTTTAAGTCAGTGTAACTTCAAAAATTAATGTTTTCCATACATTTGTAATTTATTTTGAAGTTCGAAAGACTTTAAAAAGAACCCTTTCCCTCCGTCCCCACAGGACATGGAAGGCTCTGTCTCCCCTGCTCTGCACATGACAGGAACCCGAGCTGGTTCCTTGCATGCGTGGAGCACAGGATGTAGGCCTGCCCGCTGAGGAGTTCCTCGTAGCAGCAATGGATTTGTAATAAGGTAAGAAAGGGGGGGTTTGTAAATGTGTCTACATGTGTGCATGAAAGGGTGAGTTTGTATGTCTATGTATATTATATAATGTGTGTGAATGAGTGCATGATATATGGGTGGCTGGGTGTGTGGGTGAATGGTGGATGGATGCAATGTAAATGAGGATGTGAATGGTGTGCTTGTGTTCAATGCCTATATTACATACCTGTAATCTTCATTATTCCTAGTCCTACTCTCCCTCATCCCAGTACTTGCCTATGAAGCACCTTGCCTCATACGTAAGTACTGGAAAAAGGAAGGGGGACATGGAGGTAATGCTGGGACAAAGGGCTGAGTTTGGGGTTTGAGGATGAGAGTTGAGGGATACGGGACGTGTTAGGAGGGTGGTGCGCTATCACGAAATGGGCACCAATGATAAAGCAGGCATGATATGTGTTATTAGTGTCTAGACTCACATTTTGGTACAGCGAGTTTAGCAATTTTTTAATGTGGCATGACATTTTTACAAGGCATCCATGATAAAGTAAGCATGATAAGTATTATTATCTGTCTAGACTGACATGTGGGTGCAGTCAGTCTAGCCATTTCTTAGTGCGTCATGGCAAAGTTGTCTGGGCATCTACGATGACGTAAACATCATAAGTGTTTTTGCGTGGCTAGACTAGCATTTTGCCACAGCTAGACTAGCCATTTCTTACTGTGGCTTGACATTTTGTACTGGGCATCTCTGATAAAGCAATCATGATAAGTGCAATTGCCTGGTTAGACTGGCATTTGGGTGCAGTCAGTCCTTACTGTGGCATTGTATATTTTTCTGGGCAGCTATGATAAAGTATACTAAGTGTTATTATGTGGTTAGATTGACATTTTGATGCTGGCAGTTGTAGGTATGTCTGACTGTGGCATGGCTTTTTCTTTACTGTGCATCATCAAGGCTACAGCAAACATGATAAGTGTTATTAGGTTTCGGGCCTACATTGTGCAGGCAGTTTTGACATGCTTTCTTATGGTGGCATTGCATTTTTAACTGCAAAGCAGTAATATAGCTCATCGGTTTGAGCGCTCACTGCTGTGATCTGCAGGTCAGAGGTTCAAATTCTGGCAAGGCCAACTCAGCCTTTCATTCTTCCAAGGTTGATAAATGAGTACCAACTTCGGTTGGGATGATAATTGTATGTAAATATGAGATAAATACATTGCTTCGGTGAAAGCGATATATAAATAACAAATCATTATCATTAAGGCTCCTGGATTTTTGGATAGTCTATTATCGCAGCAACTGGCAATGTAGGTGATCTACTTTTCATATAATGACAATGCCCGACATGCAGCTATAATTGGCATAATATCGAAGTAACTGGCCATACAATGCTGAAGTGGCATTTCTATGGCAGCAACTGGGCCTATTTTCTTTTTTTATAGTTTATGAAAAACGTTAGCAAATTTTTAATCATACTTCACAACCCTTAGTTCATTACACATGGCAATACATTACTTCAGGCACAACATTCTAAAACAAACATTACAGACATGAATTCATTCAACACAATGTAATATAATATCATACACTATATACCTATCAGGGCCTCCCTTTCTAACCCCCAAGATTCCCTTTTTCAGCTATCTGACAAATGGCTCCCTTCCCTACTTGACTTTTTTGTGTACCACTATTAAAATATTCACCAAAGCAATGGCCATTGAGAATATCCATACAAGAATCTAGCCCACATGACTTCACTGTTTAAATCCTCTCATCTCCTTATGAACTTTCCCAACCACATTTTCCTGGGCCCTAGTCTTGCGCTACAGTCAATGTATTCGCGTTTCTGCTTCCCTCAGCTTTTTACAGAGCCGCCAATTTCTTTCTTGCCAGGGGATCCCTCTTATCGGACTCTACCTTTGTAGGGAGCCTAGTAAGTTCAGACAAAAGCTCATAAAAATGTAATGTTATTTCGGCCCTGAGAATCTCATCACGGAGGACTGCATCTCCTTATACGTCCTCAGGTGTGTGGTTAGATCCCTTTGGAATTCATACAATGACATTCTCTGTACAGCTTTCCCCATTTTACAACGTTCTTTTTGCTGTACATCTTCACTGTGCTTTCCATCAATGAAAGCTTGTCTGAGTCCATTTCAGCAAGAATCGGGTCACAGCACTCTCCACAATTACTCAATACTTTGTCATAATGATTACTTTAAGATATTCAAATCTTCAAATGGCGAACCCAATGGTGGAACCAATACTGTCTCATGACCCCATCCATGGCAGATGAAGGTAGCAGCCTTGTTAAACCATGGCTGGTATCTAAAATATTCTTGTCTGCTTCAGTACATATTTGGTATTTTGAAATGTTTACGTATATGTCCTTTTTTTACTCCAGCGAGCCACTTTTGGTAATGTCACCAGGGTTAAAGTGGAACTGATTCCATCCAAGTCAAAGGTCAAGTGACATCCCATCCTGTGATGTCATCAGGTCTGTGATGTCACTTCCGCTACCCCTGGCATTTTGGTGACTCGATGTCCCTGCTGGACGGACTACAGTTGGGAAATACAGCAAGGCTAAACCTAGGCCGCGGATCCATTTTTAGTTTTGCTTTGCCAGAACAGGAGGGTCTATCCAGATGTATCACCCAATCCTGGAGCAAATTGCAGCTTCTATGAACCAATAGGGACACAAGGAAGTAGTCAGCCTTGCTGGATCTTAGCATCCTTTTGGAATTTTGCAGTGTGATTTTGCTTTCGAGGACTTCAGGCCCCTTGGCTTGTGAGGCCCAGTGAGCAATATTCAGTGTATGGAATGGAACAGTCAGCCGGCGTGGAGGTTGCAATGTCGGCGTGATGGGTTCCCACACTTGTCTAGTCGCAGGAGTAGCCTGGTGACTGCATTGTGTATTCTTGGAAGCCTCTACCATAGTCCACTCTCAATACACCCAGGCAGTCAGGTGATGGTCGTTACGTGAAAACGGTATTTCCTGGGCAGTGACTATATGTGTGGCTCCAATGTAGTGGAGTGCCCATGAGGGTTACTGGCTACTTTGCCACCTTGGCAGCCTGGGCCCCTCTCTTCTGACCAGGCAATTGCTGCTGTGCTCCCTGGTGGGAACATCAGAATCTCTACTTTGCTATTTTAGTGTTCAGCCACACTCTATTTTTGGTCATTCGGGAGCTCATTTAGGGCAGACACCTGGTGAGTTCCGGCTCAGCTTTGCGGTTTTCTATTGCAAAGTTGATGGCAGTTTTTGTGTGGTCTGCTGTCACATGGGCAGCACCAGCCTAGGGCTTGGGAGGGCTAAAGCCCTCCCACTTTGAGGTAGAAGGCATCACTCTGCTGTGACTCCCAGCCTGTGGCTCCAAAGAGCCTGATGCATTTCTCACCTGGAAAGCGTTGTATTTAATGCTAAGGGGTCTTGTACTGCACACTCTTGCCACTTGCATGGTCTGTTGGCGCTCTGGCAGATCTGAGTTGGGCGGTATGGGGGTTTGTTAGTGGTGTTTGAGTGGGAGAAGAGCAGGAGAGCTTTGATGTGCTGTTGGGAGTTCTGAGAAACCGGTCACTGAGCTTTGCTGCGTTTTCAGTCGATAGCCATCATGTGGTGTTGAGGTGTGGTTGTGTGCGGTTTGTTTTCATGTCGGGATTTAAACAATCATTAACGCAATGGCGGCAGTAGTCTTATTCTTCTGAGTTTGTGGAAGTTGTTGATCCAGTGGTGGTAGTGTGGCCTTTTCTTTTGTAATTTTGCATTGGAGCGAGGACATTTTGTTGGCAAGGGCGTTTTTTATGTTTGTGCACCAAAACTTTGTTTTTAGGGGCATTGTGTATTGGTTGAATAGGGGATTCCAGTTCGCGGAGGATGGCGAAGAGCACTTTAGTATTAGAGTTGGCTTTTGCGATCCTGTCATTGAATGTGTTCTTCATGGTTTTGATGATTTCTTTTTTGTAAGATTTGGCAAATTCGGTTATGTTGTTTTTGTTGTATTCAGTGGGTGAGTGGCGCCAGATGGATTGGAGCTTTCTTTTTTGTAGTCTTAGAGATTTAAGGTGGGGCGTAAACCAGGTATTTAAGTGGGCTTCCTGTTTAGCTTTATGTAATTTGGCTGGAGCAACTGCATCTAATACTTTGGTCATAGCATCATTGAAAGTATTTACCAAGGTGTCCGGGTTGTTGCTTTCCAATCCCGATATGGCTGGGAGCTTCAGTTCTGAGAAACCGGTCACTGAGCTTTGCTGCGTTTTCAGTCGATAGCCATCATGTGGTGTTGAGGTGTGGTTGTGTGCGGTTTGTTTTCATGTCGGGATTTAAACAATCATTAACGCGATGGCGGCGGCAGCAGCAAACGCTAACGAGGCAGTGGCTGTCCTACTGTGACCTCTGATGCAGCCTTTACGACCCCTGCATTTGTAGCTAGCAGGCAGCAAAAAGAATAACACGAGCTAGAAGATTCTAAAGTCTTAGCAGACGAGTGCATGCAGGCAGCACAGCTTCTGGGCGGCTGTGTTTGCTTTCTTTCTGCTGGTCTCGGAACCAGTGTGGACACTCCCACGAGACAGCAAGCCAGAGTCTTCATTCGTCCTCCTCATCCAGGACATGAACCCTAGTCTAAATGCTCGCTGGTAACAAGTGCTGTCCACACTAGGGCCGTTCCCAGACATGTTATATATTTGAATATCTCTGAGTGGGAGGACCTCTGAAGTAAGGGCCCCCTTAACTCGGATCGTGTTTACATTTTGAAGCTGAAGAGTTATGCAGTTTTCTTGCTTCAAGCATTGTTGTTGCTACTACTGATAAAGAAGTGAACCGTGATACAGCTAACAGCAGCACTAAAAGCGCTTCTGCTTGCACCGGACGTGCTGTAGGTCACGTGCTTGGCGTGCAAGCCATCTGTGCATTGCTGTTTCTTGTCACGTGTTTTGTCACCTGTTGTAAATCGTGCTCATGGCATCTTGCGCCCTATTACAGAGTTCATGAACTAGACAGTGTGAACACACCTCGGCCATCACGTCGTTAAGAGGGCCCTTCACCACTGAATACACGTTCAATTTGAATTTACCATTGGACTAAGGAAAGTGAAATGATGCGCTGCCCCCTGCCCGCAAACACACACACTACAGAGGCCACCCGAAGAACAGACAGCACAAAAAAGCACCCAAGCCTACCAACACAAAAAGAAATACCAGCACTCCCATCACAAGACACAGCAGCCAACCACTCAACCGGCACCTCCGCACTGAGCACCAAAATGCCCCGGACCAGGAAGGGACGCCGAGAAAGGGCACAAGACAAGGCCGCACTGGTCACAGACACACAAATCCAACCTACCACCAAAGCAACAACCACAACTAGAGGAAACACAAAGCCAAAAACCAAAACGACCAGAACAAACTTACAAAGGAAACAATCCTTATATCTCACACCATACCTCGCAACAACCCCAGAACCAGGATACCCCAATGATTCAGAGACATCAAGACACACAAAGAACAGCCCAAGACAACCAGGAAAAAGACGTGAACACCCAAGAAGAATGTGGATAGAGTCCGGCCACATCACCCCATACATCACAAGAACAGTAGGACACCCTCAACACCCGCGCCACACCGGACATAACAACGACGAAGATCTTATAACCAGCAACCCAAGCATCAACCTAACTGACCAATTCAATGAAGAAGAAGCCTTCACAGACCTTCACCTAACCGTCACAAATGGAGAAGCAACATATAACGAAGTGGGTTAATGCATACGGAGGCCTAAGTTTGTTTTAACAGAAGCACTTTTATTGACTTCTAGTGCCAGATGTATTAAGTTTTCAATTTAAGATAAGTCGGAGATGTGAATACCCACCAGCCCCATACTCTGATCTTCCTCTCTCACTCTCACCAACCGTGAGATCACGAATCCTCTGACAAAATCATTCTGGTCCTCTGAACATTCTATCCCATGACATCACACCCAGTCATAACAAAGCGCAGTGTACCAATACAGTAATATCATTAAAGTATATTTGTCTTTCCAAATCCAAACTTCAGATCATTACACAACACCACTGAACAGCCAATCTTTCAATCTAGCAGACTGCTTCAATGAAGAGGCAGCCTTCGCTGATCCTCATCCACCTCCAATCAACGCCAATAACGATGCACCGCAACCAAACAACCACAAACCAAAACAGGGAACAACTAACAAGCAAAACCACACCAAAAAGATCCACTGCAACCTCATCAATGCAAGGTCAATGTCCAAACATGCCACCAAGATATACGATCTGCTCTTCGACAGAGGATCGACATCTGTTTGTAACAGACACTTGGCTAGACGACAACTACAAGATCCCCCTCAACACCTGCCTGCCTGAATACTTCAAATGCGTCCAAGCAAAAAGAAAAACCAAAAGAGGGGGAGGACTGTCAATCATTCACACGGAACATCTGGATATCAAATTGGAAGACCCACTAAACATCGATAAATGCAAATCCCTAATCATACGTCTAGCAGTAATCCCAAAACAAACTAGAAATTCATACTGATATATAGACCACCAACCTACGATGAAACCTTCGTAGACGCCTTCACAGAAGCAATCACCGTCCTAGCCATTGAACACAATCACCTGATAGTCTTCGGAGACTTCAACATCTGGTTCGAAGGAGAAACCAAGACCATACAAAAATCGCTAACCAGCCAACTAGCAGCACTGAACTTACAACAAGTAGTCAAAGGAGCAACCCACTCGGCAGGGCATACACTTGATGCAAACTTCACGAACAAACTACTCCTTACCACAGCACCCACAATTCAAATACCATGGAGCGACCACCTCATCATCCCATTCGTAATCAAAATGACCAGGCTAACAAACAATCAACCGGACGAAACAACAAAAAACATGAGAAAAAATTGGAGAACCATCAAAAACTCCAACCTGCATGAACTTCTGGAGCTAAACCACACCGAACACTCATGGAAGAAGATGACCTAGACAAAAAGGTAACCCTGCTGCATTCCTGGTTTATAACTACAATAGACAACATCGTCAAAGAAAAACCCTTCACTTCTTCTCATAAACGGGCAATGGCAAAATGGTTCTCCCAACTACTTAGCACCATGAAATGAAAAAACGAAGATTAGAACTCGATTAGAGTAAACAAAACGACGCTCCCAACAAACTGAAATTCCTACAACACACCGGGCATACAAAAAGGAAATACAAAAAGCAAAGAGGAAACACTACAACAACCGAATCTTCGAAACACCAAACACCCAAAAAGAACTCTTCAAAATCATAAATGAAATCAAAAACCCTCCGGGGTGTGACAACACACCAACTCCGTCCACAAAACTTTGTAATGACCTTGCAGACCACTTCAAAAACAAAATCACCAACATCCAACCAACCATACAAAGCAGACCGTCTGATCAGACCACGACCCCCACCTACACCCAGGAGGAACACCCAAACAAACTACGAAGCTTTCCAGAAATATCAGTGGGGGGGGCGTGGCTAGCCGCGGGATGAGAAGGACGTAGGTCTCCTCGGCTCCCGCGACCGCAGCAAATATCCTGATAAAATAGCCTGAAATTCGACGACATAAGAGCTGATAACAATCCCGTAGGGTGTCGGATACCCTTGGGCACAAACGAAGCGTAGAGCAGCCGATTCCAAGAAATACGACCACGAGAAGTTTCGAGGCGATCGACATCCAGCTTCCAAAATGGCCACCGGCACGCACGGAGGAACGCCCTAAATTGAGTCCGTGCGACATCGGAACCCAGCCTGTTACTGTTCCGCAGTCGACATCGGAGGAAGAGAGTGGTTCCGGCGGGACGGTGTCCCTCCCAACAGGCGGACTATAGCGAACCAGTGCGGAGGTGAGAACGGAGCGCGTATCCACCCATGTGGAACGCCGTGACCCCCGCTGGCGGCACTCCTGCTCGAGAACGAGGGGCACCCTTCCTGTGTGACCCAGCGTGTGAGGCAGACCAGTGAGCCACAGACGGGGAAGAGGTACCGGAGCAGCGGGACAGCGTGGGCGGGTGTTTCCCCCCGAGCTCCGCTCCAGGAGGCGATGGCGTGCAAGACAGACATACGCATGCTAGTGATATCGGTACCATGGGGAAAGACAAGGCGAGGAAACTTCCCACACAAAGCAGGATGGATCAGTATACCATCCAACCGCCCCTGGCGGCAGACCCCCATCCGCAATCCGCGGACGAGATGGAAACGGACCAGGGAATTTCACTGAAGAACATTATGGCCGCGATAGCCGATTCCCGCTCATCAATGGAGCAGAAAATGGATGGGATAAGCATGGATGTATCCCTCCTCCGTCACGATCTTCAAAAGCTAACAGCACGCGCCGGGGAAGCGGAACATCGCATATCCAACACAGAGGATAGAATGCACATTATGCAACAGCAGCTCCAGAACGTAACATCCAAACTAAAGGTACAGGAGGACAGGATTGAAGATGGAGAGGGCTGATCAAGGCGTAACAACGTGCGTATACTCGGTATACCTGAGAAGGCTGAAGGCTACTGCATGGAACTTTTTCTAGAACAATGGCTGACTGATCTGTGCGAGCCAGACGCCTTCTCCAAGTTCTTCTCCATTGAGAGGGCACACAGAGTGCCCACAGGCACACCCCCACCCGGTGCACCTCCACGCACGATAATTGCAAAAAATTTAAATTACAGGGATCGCGATGCCCTGCTGCCGCATGCGCGCGCAAAAGGCACCGTCACGTTCAACGGCTCTAAAATTGCCTTTTTTCCCGACTACACCAGGGAAGTGCAAAAGGCGAGACACTCCTTCGATCACCTCCAAAAACAACTGCAAACAATGGGGGTGAAGTATGGCCTGCTCTTCCCTGCGCAACTCAAGATTTACCATAAAGGGACAACAGTCCATTTCAATGACTCCAAGGAGGCTTGGTGCTGGGCTGAACAAAACATAGCCGGAGACTGGTCGACCCCCCGCGACAACAGGGGTGGGAACCGAAGGCCTCCACCAGACCAACAGCGGGAGGTCCGCCAACCACCAGCGCAGCACCCACCGGAAGAGCAGGGAGGCTGACCACTGCCCCGAAGCCGGCCGGATGCCCGAGGTCCCGTTGGGTCACCCAGGTTGAGCTACTGCTTTACTCTTTCTACACGCACCTTCGCAACAGTAGGCTACACACATAAATCTGATGCGGTCGCGGTATGCCCCAAGACCGCGACGCAAAGAGAGCCCCCTCCACGGGTATTATCCGTGGCGGTTCACCCCTAGCCACCCCCCCAAGAGAGGGCCTTCTCCTCCTGGGATCCAACCCGAGGGAGGCTACCTATACTTGAAGTTAGGTTAAACGCATGTAAGGTGTCCAGTTGACACCAGTGGTTTTTTGTTTGGGCGACCGATGCTTCTAGTTGGGAGGAGTATGGGGAGGGGGGTTGCGGATTTGTTAGGTTTAGTTACAGACAGGACCCGTCAAACGCATAGGATGATAAGGCTAAATAAGACAGTGTTCGCCTGCGGGCGTATTTGCAGCTGGCATATTACACCGTCGGCGGCAACACAGGCCGTGACCATCACAAGCACCCATGGCATCACATACTGGTAGTAACGACGCTTTCAGAACACTGAGGCTCATTACTTGGAACGTTAATGGGTTGGGCAGCGCAGTCAAGCGTCGGCTGGTGTGGCAATTTCTCAACAGGCGGGGGGCTGACATAGTGTTCCTGTCTGAGACCCATCTTGCAGGCACTGACTGTACCCTATTCAGATGCACAAACTACAAGCTGGCACTTCACTCAGGTTTCGCGATAGGCTCAAGAGGGGTCATGATCCTGGTACACAAAAACCTTCCCTTCCACCTAACGTCGGTGACCCATGATACAGGCGGCAGATATATCTAGGCAGCAGGCAAGCAATGGGATTACTCCATCGCTCTGATAGCGACCTACGCACCCCCCTACCCTGCTTGAGCCGCTGCTTACCGACATTGCCCCGTTAATCGCAAACGACACATCCAACCTCATGATCCTGGGAGGTGACTTTAATGAAGTCATGAACGTAACCCTTGATAGATCACACTTGAGGAATAGAAACCCCAATGTTCCCACCAGACTTGCCACGTTTGCCAACGCACTAGGCCTATGTGACGTGTGGAGAGAACTCTGCCAGGACACGAGAGCATACTCTTTCCACTCAGGGGCACATGCCTCGCTCTCCAGGCTAGATTATTTCTTCATCCCAGCAACTGATTTACATAGGGCGCAAGAAATAGACATTCTCCCCCGGGGCCTCTCTGACCACTCCCCATTAGAACTGACACTCATAACATCGAGGCGGATACCACAGCCGAGCTGGCGCCTAAATAGCTATTACCTGGGTGACCCTGCGCTTGTGGACAAGCTGCAGGAGACGACCAGTACATACTTCGAGCTCAACTCACAGACGGCAATAAACCCAGGAACACTGTGGGAGGCCTACAAGACGGTGTTAAGAGGCAAACTGATATCGTGGACAACCACGAAAAAAAGACAGCACTGGAGCAAGACTCTTGAGGCCGAACAACGGGTCAAGCGAGCAGAGGAGAGGCACATAATTGAGGACACACCGGCCTCAAATCGATCTTTGCTCCTGGGACAGAAAAAGCTGCAAAACATAGCGATGGACAATGCAAAACAAGCGCATACTGCAATGCGGGCGAGAATTTATGAAACGGGGGACAAGGCGGGCAAGATGCTGGCTTGGCTGGAAAGGATGGAACAGGGACGCAGCCACGTTCGAAGGCTTGAGACAGGAGGACCGAATCCAAGAGTGACCGATCAGGAAATAAGTCAAGGCTTCGCGGATTATTATACTGAGCTGTACAGAAAGCCCACGACACAGATGGACAAATTAACATCCCCACCGTAACGGAAACCCAACTGCAGCTGCCGGAGAGGGAGATCACAGAAGAGGAGATACTAAGTGCCATGTCGAGCCTCCAATCCGGTAAATCCCCAGGACCTAACGGCTTCCCGGTTGAGCTATGGCAAAAGGTGGGGACCAATGTGGTGGCCCCCCAACTTCAACCCCCACCTCCAAATGTACCAACACGCGCTAGAAGAGGGCATTCTCCCACCAAATCTGCGAGAAGCAACAATAATAGTGATATCCAAGCCGGACAAGCCCCAGGAAAGATGCAGCTCATATAGGCCCATCTCACTCATCAATAGCGTAAATAAAATTCTGGCGAAACTATTTGCCGACCGCCTGCAACAGGTGATTCCCACCTTGATACATCCGGACCAGTGCGGCTTCATGCCCCAGAGATCAACACGTATGAACCTCCACAGGCCATATTCGGCCCTGGAAAGGGCCAACAGCATACAGGGCCGGCTAGCCCTGCTAGCAATTGACTTTGAGAAGGCCTTCGACTCGGTGAGATGGGAGACCATCTGGACCATAATGCAACGCATGGGTTTCAGTGAGAACTTTATGATGTGGGTGCGCCTGTTGTACGAATCCCGGTGGCCAGGACCTGAGTTAAAGGCTGGCGTTCTGACCTCTTCAATCTGGGGAGGGGCACAAGACAGGGCTGCCCGTTGTCGGCCATGATTTTTGCTATCGCCATCGAACCACTGGCAATCCTCTTGCAAAACACGCCAACCTGGGAAGTCTTCCGTTGGTCCGAGACCTGGGAAGACAGAATATCTCTATATGCAGACGACCTTCTCATATATCTGAAAGACCCAAGCAATGCCTGTGCCAGAGTCACGCACCTGTTAGAGCAATACGAGGCATTCAGCGGATTGCGAGTGAACTGGTTCAAATCCATCCTCTTCCCGCTAGGGGACACCTCGTCGGCAAACTTGACGTCTGGCCCTTACCAGATCAAAAGAGAACAGTTCAAGTATCTGGGGATACGTATCACGAAGCAGTTGACTGAATACACAACCCTGAATCTCTCCCCCCTCATGACAAGATTTGCAGAAGATACTCGCCATTGGATTTCCTTGCCATTAACGCTGATGGGCAGAGCGGCCCTGTTCAAAATGATTGCCCTTCCTAAATTCTTATATATCCTGCAAAATGCGCCATTATACATTCACCAGCGAGAATTCCACAAAATAGAGTGCACCCTTCGGAAGCTGCTATGCGGGGGAGGACACCCACAAATTGCTCTCGCCACGCTCCAAAGGTCTATCTGGGAAGGAGGCATTGGACTGCCCAGGATACAGTCATACTACTGGGACAGCCAGATGGCGGTAGTAAATGATATGCTCCACGGAGACGGAAGCCTCCCACATATCAAAGGTCTTATCTGTAATGCCACGCCTCTAGAGCATCTGAATGGAGGCCTGAACCGCACATCACACACGGATATGGCAACGCATATAGTGAGAATATGGAAAGATACACATCAGTACCTGGGATGGGGCGGGAAGCTAACGCTGGCACAACCCCTATGGAACAACTGCAACGTTCCTGAAATAAGAAAGCTGCCCAGATAGCCTGAGTGGGCCCAGCGAGGAATCGCCAGTATAGGAGATGTAGTTCACAAGGACAACCTGGTACCATTCGAGACATTGCATGAAAAGTTCTCCCTACCAGACACAGAGAGGTACCACTATATGCAGCTGAAACACGCTTGGATGACCCACAGACTCATAACACGAGACATGCCGGAAAGCTCCCCACTGGAGAGAAACATAGTTTTGGACCGGGTGGACTGGAATGTCACCTCTACCATGTACAATGTGATAACATCCTTCGCGACACCGGAACTAACCAGCCTGAAGGCAAAGTGGGAACGGGATGTGGGTCCCCTTCAACCGGAGGACTGGGTGGAGGCCCTGATGTACCCGTGAGAAACGACCATTTTCTCCAGACTTAGACTGGTCCAACTGAAGATCCTTCACCGCACCTATTACCCAAGAGTGCACTCTTCCGCTGGGGCAAATCCTCAGACGCACGATGCCTACGCTGCAAAAGTGAAGAAGGTACCTTTTTCCATATTTTGTGGGAATGTAGTAGGATACAACGGCTCTGGCAGAGATGCTGTGATAAACTGTCTAGCGTCATAGGTAAAGAGATACAGCGATGCCCAAAACTCCTTCTCCTGGGGATCTCCAGTGACACTGACTTTTCCCGCTATGAGAAGTTGCTCTGGTCGACTGTGGTAGCAGTTCTCAGGCGGAACATTGCGCAACTGTGGGGATCGGAACGTACGCCAAGCTTTGAACAGTGGGTCACGGATGTGGACATATGCGCTATAATGGAACATAGAGTGTACGCGGCGAGGGGATGCCCGCAGAAAGCGGACAAAATATGGAGAAGATGGGAAGAGGCTAGCTAAAGGACAAGATTGGCTCCACAGCCTCTGTGACTGAGAGTTGCCCCGGGAGTGGGGGGGAGATGCCTCTCCCGAGAATATCCTATGCCACAAGATCATCTGTTGTCAAGTTGATGGTCTGTCGGACCATGGTCCCGGAAGTTGAGTTTAATTAATTTTTTGGAATGTTTTTTTTTTCTGTTTTTTGATTGATTGCCTTTCTCTCTCTACATTCTATTACATGTACCTGGAATGTAGATTTTGCATATGTTCTTCTCCCCTCCTGTCCCCCCCTTTCTTTCCCTTCCGTTATTACCCCAAACTTTTCCCTCCTTCCCCACGTCCCTACCCAGTACTGCAGAGGGATAAGTGTAATGTTGTTTTATGTTTAAAATCAATAAAATCTTTGATAAAAAAAGAAATATCAGTGGACACATTCATCAAACTGGTCAATGAAAGCAATAACTCAGGGTCCCCCAAAGACCCCTGCCCACCAGATATATACAAATCGATTCTTAAACAAGGAAAGCCCATGGAATATCACAGGAACGTCCTCAACCATTCCATTGCAACTGGGAAAGTGCCACAAGCCTTCAAAACTGCATACATCAGGCCACTACTCAAAGATACAGCGTGGAACGTAGAGGACCTCTCCAACTACAGACCCATCTCCAATATCCTGTATACAGCCAAGCTGCTCAAAACTTACATATACAAAACAACCCAAGAGTTTATAGAAGAGCACCGCCTACTAGACCAGGCACAAGTTGGCTTCAGACCACTGAGAGGAACAGAATCAGCTCTTCTCTCAATATGGGACGACCTAAAAATCAATGCAGACTCGGACAACAGCACTGCCTTGATACGCCTAGGCCTATTGGCAGCATTCGATACAGTCGACCATGACACCCTCATAACGAGATTAGAAGGACTTGCAATAACAGACACAGCCCTACTATGGATCAAATTTTTCCTAACAAACAGAACGGAAACCGTATGGATGAAACCCTTCAAATCCAGCCCGAGAGATTCCACCTGTGGATTACCACAAGGATCATCCTTCTCCCCGCTACTATTCAACATCTACCTGTATCTACTGATCAGAATCATCAAAAGCCACGACCTCACCTGCTACAACTACGCTGATGATAAACAAATAATCTTCAAAATACAAGACAACCCGGAAATAGACTCAACGCTAGAAACCTGCCTCTGCAATGTATTCTTCTGGATGAACTCCAACTCCCTCAAAATCAACCCAGGAAAAACCGAAATAATGATCGTCACAGAAAATGGAGGAGAAAACCAATTCATCCCTTGGCCAAGGGAACTCGGGACAACCCCAGCATCCTCGCTGATTGTAAAAAACCTGGGGGTCCTGATGGACAATAATCTCACGCTAGAGCCACAAGTAAACGCTCTCCTCAAGAAATGCTTCTTCCTCCTGCGAGTGTCAAAGAGGATCTTACCGTTCCTATCGTTCGCCAACAAAACAACCACCATCATCGCCCTCGTCATGTCCAAAGTAGACTACGCCAATAGCCTGTACCTAGGTGTTAAGATGGATTTCTGAACTCTGACCTGGAGGGGCAGAGGTTCAGAAGCCAGCCTAGTTTCTTGGAACAGGGTAACCTCTGGACAAACCAGACCAATCAGGGTAGCAATGGCGGCGGTCAAGACTAAGTCTCAAGAGGGGTGAGAGTGACTGAAAGACCTCAATGAGCACACAAAGCAAGAACACTTACAAATTACTCCAGACAGGTGTTATATTAAAAATATAGACATTTATTACAAGGCCTTTGTAACATCGACCATAGCAAAGAATCACAATAATACTAAAGTAAACCAACACATCACAATCAATACAATACATATACAAGACCGAGGGGTCTAAGGAATTAGGAGCACGTAGTATGTAGACCACCTAGATGGGGGGGAAAACAGGCAGTGCAAGTAATCATTAGTCCCAGTTCGACATCGGAAATACACCTAAGTAGGAGGAAGTCCGAGCCCTACGAAGAGAGGAGCCTTATGCTCAAAAGTACCTGCATGCGCTGGCACCAATGGATAAAGTAGGGTCTCTTCAAGGGTCTCAGGCAGTTCAGGAAGGTGAATGAAGCGATGCAGAACAGGTCCCCACTACTCAAGCAAGGCCTCCACTTGTGGGCAGAGGCAGGTTGAGAGTGTGGGATAAAGTTGCTATTTCGCAACAGCGGTAGAAAAGAAACGGGCTCCTGTGCGAGGGGCCACCGGTTGGGGTATGACCTACTCACCGGTCTCTGACGCAGGCAGACCCAGACTTCTCCAGTTCAGTTCACGTTGCTGGCAGGTTCAGCTGCAATGATCAGGATGTCTCGACACCATGTAGATTCTGTGTAGCAGGATGCAGGGTCGAGGTTGTCCCAAATGCAGCGGACGTGCACAGGTTGTTACCACAGCAGGGCAACACTGAAACAGCGTTTACTCTGGTCCGGGCTCACTCGTCTCACTTCAGACCTGGGAATGCCAAGTGTATGAAATTCGGTGTGAGGGTGCCGCGGACGCAGAGCAAGCAGTAGACCAAGTTTCGAGGGATCCCCGAAACGGCAGCGGTGACAGAGCCAAGCGTCCTGCGTAAGCTGGTCAGCCCACTGGTTGGCCCAGGGACACTTCCGAAGAGGCTTACTTGCAGGGTTTGATGAAGGTGCCGGGAATAGTTGATTCCACTATTCCAATGGGTCGAAGCGCCTTCGCAGACCTTCTAGGACGATCAGTTGCAGAGGGGTCTCGCAGGACGACAGCAGTTCAGGGTGCCAAACCTTCAGCGGGTCACCAGCGGTTCCTCGACTCAGCTCCTTGTTGCAGGATACTTGGCTCCTTATCCCTCATTCGGTGTGAACTCAGGAGATCGACATGGTAGTGGTGTTTTCAGCCTCCTCTTATCCAAAGTTCCCTTCGCGCCAAAACGGAGAGGACCCAATGGAAGATCTGCTCACAAACACACCATACCTGGACCTATCACGGACCACGGTGGTCCCAGGCATTCAGGACACTCCAGACTCTCTGGCACCCAGGATGTGTATTGGGAACAGACATCCCAGCCCACATGCTGGACAATACACACAAGGCATGCACAAGCTCGCAAAAGCTTTGGGTTTCGCGGTAAAGTGCATGGCCAAATAAGGACTTACCCGGGTCGGCTCGCCCTGGAGAAGGTGAAGGGGCAAGACGGTCAGGGGACAGGACAAAGAACCTCGTGGCATGGCCATTTTGGAGCCAGGCCACTCATTTGTGCCAAACGTGGTAAGCGCGGATAACATGGCGAAAAAGGGTTCAAAACACAAGAGAAACAATAGCTGCCACCAGTCCTGTCCATGACACACTTGCACAGTTCATAATAAGTCCAGCGAGAGTTTCTAGGGCCTTTGGAATGACTAGAGACCCAAGAGCGCGGTAAAGTAAGTTACAGTGCACTCTTGTTTCATGTTACACAAAAGCTGCAACATGAGGAAAGGACTAAGGGAAACAAAGTCTCCCAGTACTGACTGTCTTAAGGGCATGTCAGTTTCCCCATAAGAATTGAGTGAAAGCCCAGAGGAGTGCGGCAGAAGGCTGCGCTTTGGTGTAAAACAGCAGCAAAATGTTTGGGGGTTGACACATGGAGGGAAAATTACATACAATTATGAAATCTTTCCTAACAATAGGCTTGCCTGAACAACTCTTAAAAAAACTACAACGCATTCAAAACGTGCAGCCAGACTACTACTGAACCTACCCCAAAGAGAACACACTGCACCAGCGCTGAAAACACTACATTGGCTACCAATAAAACAACAAATAAAATTCAAAACAATGTGCATTACGCACAGAGCAGTACACACCAATGGCGCTGAGTTCCTAAGAGTCAAACTGCGCCTACATCAACCAACAAGAACGCTCAGATCAAGCTTGGACATCCGCCTGGAACCGAAACCCTACAACAAAAGAAAACTTGGAGGATCCTCCTTTTCTCACCCAGCCCCGAAAACCAGGAACGACCTTACAAAGTACATACGTAACACAAGAAACCACCTATTATTCAGGAAATTACTCAAAACCTGGCTCTTCACGTCATAACTAGAAAGACCGGCCACAGGGGCACACACACAACTAAAACATCAATGAACGTAGAGAGACCCTGATACACAGCGATCAATCAATGGGGAAAAACCCAAGGTAAATATCCCATGACATACTAAACGACCGAACAGGAGACAGCCGCAATACGACCAAAGACCGTAAACATAGCAAGACAAAGGGCCTCATTACGACCCAGGCGGTAAGTTACCGCCTGGGTCGTACCTTTACCACCATGGCGTAAACTATGTTTACGCCATGGTGGTTGGCGGACTTACCGCCCCATTCCGAGGTTGGCGGGGCGGTAAGTCCCCAATCCCCATTTACCCTTCCCCATTCCCATTTTTGCCCCATAGGGCATAATGGGAGTGGGGAAGGCGTTAATTACGCCACCGTAAATTACGGTGGCGTAATTAACAACAAGGTCCCTTAGCGCCATGGATTTTAACACCTGCTAAAAGCAGGTGTTAAAACCTCCATGGCGCTAAGGGACCTCGGAAATCAGGCGGTAAGGGTCGGCGCTGTTTACGCCGCCGTAAACCCTTACCGCCTGGGTCGTAATGAGGCCCAAGACAGAACACTAGACGAATCATCAAGAGGACCATGACCTTAAACTATAACCTCCCCAACAGTGGTAAGGACAAAATATAGAGAGGAAAAGGAAGCACTGCACCACAAGCCCCAATCCAGTGGTTGAGAAACAGAATGTTTCATCACTACACACTGTCCACCAATACACAGCAAGAAGCACAATGCCCCACCACACAAAAACTACAACTAAACAATAGCCCCAAGGATGTTCACCCCACGGAAACCAGAGAACCAACGGAAAGACAGTCAGGACAGAAGGAAACGAACAACTGAACACACAGGCTCACCAAGACGAATGCACTAGGAGGCCACATCAACACCACTCCGCCCCTGAACCGTTCAAAGCCTCGACCGACCAGTGTCACACTAGATATCCTGAGAATAGATATTACCTACCCAGTCCCATACCCGAAGATAAGGTTCCGACGCACACTACCAATCGAAACAATACTCACTATGATACAGCTGGACCAGCGCAGCACCTCCAAAGCGAGTCGGCCCATGAGGAACCAGCAACAACCCACCCACAGATATACAACTCTAACGGAACCATAAGTACCTGAATCAGGACACAGACCCAACTAACCCAACCCTCAATCCTCTGCATACTTAACCCACACAAAGCCACACAACCATCTCTCTCCCAGTTATCCGCACGCACTTTACCACACCGCATCAACAACACATAGTCATCACCCACAGCACTCGAGGCCTCGCCCGATCCGATACCAGCACCAAAGCCCAGCACTCGGTCTATGCCGAGCTGAAGCTGCCAACAGCACACCACTTCTCCCACTCTCCTTCTCCCCTCCTCCCGACTAACCCTACCCGTCCTTTCTGTTTACAGATCCGCCAGAGCGCCTGGGGACCAATTCCGTTGGTGACAGTGCGCTATACAAATACCTTTAACATAACATAACATTTAAAACTGCTTCTGTTCTTAGGGCAATGGATTGTTCATTTATATATAGAGCAGTCTGTGCTTTGGGCAATTCCTAGTGCATTTTATATTCTGGGTTGCAGGTTTGTTTGTTTGTTTTATTGATTTATAGAGCGCACTACACCCTGAGGTTTCTAGCCGCACTACAGGTAGTTCATAGGTAGCGGGTGATATAATGCAGTATCATATCCTGCAGAGCAGGGACATTTACATTATGGCGTCAAGACAGGTGTGGTAACATGTTGTACAAGATATCAAATAGTTACGTTACATAGACCTGAGAGGAGGGAAACACAGGAGTTGGATGTCGTTGGTGACCAGCCAGTTTGGGGTATGTTTTCCAAAGCTTTGGCATGTTTGATCAATTCGCAGATGAGGGGGGAGGGCATTCCAGAATAGGGCAGCCTGATCTGGGAAGCTGTGGCCGCCGGCATGTTTCAGGGTGAATCTAGGAGTTATGAAGCAGTAGGAATTGGCGGACCTTGTAGGCCGGGGTGAGGATTCTTTGGTGATTTTTCTCTTGGATACTGTGGCGGGGGCGTTGTTAAGGCATTTATACGTCATGGAGGTAATTGGCTGGGTGCATTATATTACGCGCCACACCACGTATGCTAAATGTTGTACTTAAGGTGAGTATAAAGTAAGAGTTAAAGGAGTCTCTGACTTTCTAATCCCCATAAGGGCCCCCTTCGAGCAATGGGGTATGTCTTTACCAGCTGCCAGCCTAGCACAAGTAAGCGAACCGTGCATTTTTCAAGCCTTGCTAGTGTGGGGTTTTACGCGGGTCCCCGAACCGCGTGGAACAAAGTCACACGGGAGCCGGGGAACAGTGCAACTTCTTTAATCGCACTCCAACAGGAAACTGCCCTTCCCATGTCCCGCCCCTCCCTAGCCCAACGTCACTTCCCTTGTGCCGGGAACTAGAACCGCAACGGCGGTCTGCCCAACCAACGATGTGGCGGGCTGCATGGCCCTGACTAACAATCTGACATCTCCCCCCTTTTTTAACAACCACATGTCTCTCTGTACCTTACTCCATTTCTTCTATGAGTCTGTGAGGCTTGAAGCGACTTCTCTGAGGTCGACCTCTGTGACCCGGTGTGTGCTCAGCCAGGCCCTGTGGTGATGACCTGTCCTCACCTTCTGAGGTCTCGCTCTCCTCCACGTAATACCTGTCGTGGACGTGGTCATCTTCGCTGTCTGCTTCTTGATCCTGTGTATCCTCCCTGTAGCACCTCTTGGGTTTGAAGTACGACACGTTTCTCGTAACGGAGGACTGGTCGGTCCTCTGGGCCGTAATCATCGTCCTTTCTTGTGCGTGACCGTCAGCGGTTCCGGTGCGAACGTGGCGTCCTCCTTGCGCTGTTTGGGTTGCCGCAGCCACACTTGGTTTCCCAGTTCCACGTTCGACTCCTGTGCCTTTCTTTTGTGATCAGCCGTGTCCTTCATTTTGGCTTTGGCGGTGTCGTCCTTGTCTCTTGCCTCTTGTTCCAGAGGCGTGGCCTCGGCTGCGCGTGCGTCTTCTGGCAGTCGTGTCTGTACTGGTCTGCGGAACATCAGGTCTGCGGGGCATACGCCCGTGGTGCTATGGGGAGTGTGGCGATAGTCCCTGAGGAACTGATACAGGGCTTGTTCGAAAGGTTTGTGGAGGATGGTCGCTATTTGCAGTGTTCTTTTGATGTTGGCCATGAACCTCTCGACCATTCCGTTGGCCTGTGGCCATCGCGGAGTTATCTTCCGATGGTGGAAGCCCATATACCTCGCGAAGTTCTCGAAGTCTGTGCTCATGAATGGCGCTCCATTGTCGGATTTTATGATCCTGGGTATTCCATATGTGGACAACATACGGTCCAGTACCGGGATGACGCTGGATGCTGCTGTGCTGTCCACGATCTGTGCGTCTGGGAATCGGAGTGTTCATCTATTAGCACTAACACATATGTGCCATTTCTTAGGGTCCAAAGAAGTCCACCGCCAGTTCTTCCATACATTTTTCGGTAGTGGCGACATTTGGAGTGGGTTTGGGTGCGAGGCGGTGCTACCTGTGCGCACGTTGTGCATTGTCCTATGATTTCCTCAACCATCATGTCCAGTTTGGGAACCACACTTTTCCCTTAGTAGTCTCTTGGTGGCCACCACTCCTCGGTGACTTTCGTGTGCTACCTGGATTGTTCTGGTGCGCAGTGACTTCGGGAGGAGTACTTTGCACCCTTTTAGTATTACGTGTCATCGACGATGGAGAGCTCGTCCCGGACGTGGTCTATTAGTTTGACGTCTTCTCGACCTCTTCCGATTCGTGCTGTGCCTGTTGACGCATGTGCGCCCTTCTGTCTCTTGTATGCAGTGTCGCACGATGCGTAGAGCCGGGTCTTGTTCTGAGTGTGCCATGATGTCTGCCCACCCTACTGGTAACGGTTGTAGGTGATGCACCACGTAATTGAGGTATTCGTCAGCGATGGATGGTTGTGGTGTGGCTGGGCCAGTCGGGTGGCGTGACAGATAGTCCGCTGGATTATCTTCTTTTCCAGGCCGGTGCTTGATGGCGAATTTGTAATCCTGCAGTCGTAGGCCCCATCTGGCTATTCTGGGCGGCATCCTTGACTTGGGGTCTCCATATATTGTGATCAGTGCCTGGTGGTCGGTGATGATGGTGAACTCCTTGCCGTACACAAACAGGTATCTGGAGCAGTAGCTGGCCAGTCCCAGGAACGAGCGAAGCTCCGTCGTGTTCGTTGGGGGTGCGGCTGAGTTGAGTGCCGCCACTTTCTCCGGGTCTGGTTGCATCCCTTTGTCAGAAAATATGTGGCCGAAAAATCATAGGGAGCCTTTCCCGAACTCGCATTTGGTTTTGTTGAGCGTCAGTCCTGCTTCTTGCAGTGCAGCACACACTCTGTGGAGCGCGGTGTCGTGCTCTTCTTTGGTCTTTCCAAATACGAGAACGTCGTACGAGTAATTCAGGCAGTTGGGCACGTGCCTGATGACTCTGTGTATTTCCTCCTGGAAAATTTCTGCTGCGGAGGATATCCCAAAGCTGAGCCTTTTATATTGGAATAGACCCAGGTGTGTGACGAATGTCGTGATGTACCTGGATTCGGGAGCGATCTCAATCTGATGATAGCCTTTGGTGAGGTCCAGTTTCGAGAAGACCTGGGCCCCGTGGAGCAGGTGTATCATGTCGGTGATTCTAGGCGCCTGGTGTCTTTCCCTCTCAATGGCCACATTGGCTCTCCTCATGTCGACACACAGGCGTATCGATCCGTCCGGTGACTTCTTGGAGACGGGAACGATGGGGGACACCCATGGAGTGGGCCCTGAGACTGGTTCAATAACGTTGAGCTTGATTAACTTGTCCAGCTCCTCTTCGACCTGGTGTTGTATATTTATCGGAATGCCCCTGTAGTGCTGGGCGACGGGTGGTATCCTCGGGTTTATGTGCAACTGTACCTTCCGGTGCTTTAGTTTTCCTAGGCCTCTGAATAGGTTGGGGAAAGTTTGCTCGATGGCATCTGGTCTGGCGAAGTATTTATGGGCCATTAGCTGGTACAGGATGTGCACCAGACCCATCTCGACGGCTGTCTTAAAACTGAGGATACACCCGCTGTTGGCTTCCGTCTTCAGGATGTGTAGCGTGATTTTTGCAGCGTGCGATTTATGCACGCACCATGCAGATATAGTTCCTTTGCATGGCAGCGGGGTTGTGGCACCATAGGGGTATATGTCCACTGACGCCTTTCGGATCTTTGGGGGGCTGGAGAGTGAGTTGTACGCCTGTTCGCTTATTATATTAACTGTCGCCCCCGTGTCTATGAGGAATTCTAACGGTGTGTTGTTGACTTGGAGCAGGAGCGTCGGACTGTGCTGGGTGGCTGTGGCGTTGTTGAGAGCCCACACGTACCCTTTTTTCCGTTGATCGTCCTCTGATGACTGGGATTCACTGCCTGATGGGGATCTCATCTCAATGTACCGGACGAACCGTCTTCTTTGCGATCGCCTCGATCCGTCCGAAGGCCTTCTGTCGTCTCTGGCGTAGGCGCTCCTTCGAGGTTTTTCTTCTCTCCTGGGTCCCGGCTGGTCTTCATCTCCTCTGCCCGCTGGTGGGCTATGTCGCGAGCATCTCCTTCTCTCTTGTTGTCTCGTTCTACTGGGTCCCTGTCCCGGCGGATTTTTGCAGACGGCTCTGTAGTGGTCCATTCCGCCACATGCGGCGCACTTTTGTCCTACAGCAGGGCAGTCACCCACGTGCGGATACTCGAATCCGCATCTGTAGCACGTGGCGTCTGTTCCTTTCCCACTCGGTGAGGGTGCGGTGTGCAGTTTGTTAATGGTCTCAGCAGTCAGTGGCGGGTGTTGAATGGTGACTTTGCCAAGACTGTCGAGCTGCGACTCAACAGCTGCTTCCATCCTGGCAAGTGCAAGGATTTCCTCCAGGGACCTTTGTTTTTGGAGGAGCTGCTTCCTGAATGGCTGTGAGATGCAGCCTGCTATGACTTGAGATCTTAGCGCCTCGTCATTAGAGTACCTATGGAACTCACAGTACTTTAGCTTGATGCGTAGGCGCATCACAAAGTTGTCGAGGGACTCTCCTTTCTCCTGTCTCGTAGTGTGAAAAACGTGGCGCTCGTAGTCAATGTTTGTATGGGGCGTGAAATATTCTGATAGCTTCCCATGTAGTTCCGCATAGGTGACCGTGTCTACATTCATCAGTTCGCCTGCGATGTCCCTGACAGCGGGGCCTACTGTCATGAAGAGGGTGTTTTTTAGCATCGCGTTGTCGGTCAGACCTATTGCCCCCGTGTAAAATTTGAAATCCCTGAGCCATATGACCCATCTGGGTCCTAGGTTGGATGTGTCTCTAACATCAAAGGGGCCCGGTAGCGGTAAATTGTGAGCGGCGGTACCTGACGTTGGTGCCTGTTGATGGCCATCATTCGCGGCTCCAGATCCGTCCGACGAGGAGGCTACGGGGCTCGCTGGGGCCGACATGTCCGCTGCGACGGTGGTGGACGCCAGGCACCTCCGTGCAGCTTTGTGTTGGGCTGTGTGGCAGCCCGCAGCACGTGTAGGCGGTGAGCAGCCTCTTCACAGGCTATGGCGTGTCCTTGGGCTCCTCACGGGCTGGTGCATGTACTTGGCCCTGTCTCCTGGGCCTTCAGGTCGTCTCGGGGCCTCCCGGGCTGGTGCATGTACTTGGCCCTGTCTCCTGGGCCTTCCGGCCAACTCGGGGCCTCCCGCGATGGGCTGGTGCATGTACTTGGCCCTGTCTCCTGGGCCTTCCGGCCGACTCGGGCCTCCCGCCGATCGCGGGTTGATGTGCGGGGGGGGCGGGACCACGGCAATTTGCCCGCGGGCCGCGTTCGCCTTTCTGGGCGCAACTGCAGCCGCTCCCCACGGATTCGACCGCTTCGGCGCTCCCCCGCGGAGATAATGGGGGGGGGCCTCCTCCCTCTTCGGCTTTCTCCGGCGGTTTCCTGTGTTTGGGAGGTGCGCCGACGCGCCACGCCGCTCGACCGCGGACCTCCGTGGTACCCCTGGCCTAAGGGGCGGAGTTGCCCCGACGCGGCAGGCACCGCTCGCCTGCGGGTCTCCGGGGTTGCGAGTGGGCACAGCGTACCCCTCATCGCCAAATGTGGTTTTACGTGGTCCCCGAACCGCGTGGAACAAAGTCACACGGGAGCCGGGGAACAGTGCAACTTCTTTAATCGCACTCCAACAGGAAACTGCCCTTCCCATGTCCCGCCCCCTCCCTAGCCCAACGTCACTTCCCTTGTGCCGGGAACTAGAACCGCAACGGCGGTCTGCCCACACAACGATGTGGGCGGGCTGCATGGCCCTGACTAACAATCTGACAGCTAGCTCGTCGTGCACATGGTAGATTGCACGGTGGCACTTTGTTTCTGGTCACAAGTGCGTGTTAAAGTGGGTGCTCACAACTGCTATCCAGCCCCCCAAGATGTTGAGTCTGGTTTCCACCCCACCTGCATACTGTCATGTGGTACGTCCGTGTTCAAAGTGAGGGTCCATAGGCCTGGATTCCTGCGGCAGGTGGTGTTGAAATCAGGATGAAAGGTGGTTTATGACTTGTCACAAGAAAGAACGTCATCCAGCGCCTTCATCCTTTCTATGAAGGTCATGTGGCTGACACTGTCAACTGCTGCGGATGGGACAGGGCAGACTGGCCTGTAGGGAACTCTTGAGATTTCCCAACAAGCCTCTGCACCCTGGGCAGGGGTGGACCGGCCTACAGGGAACTCTGGAGATTTCCCGGAAAGCCTCTGCACCCTGGGCAGGGGCAGACTGGCCTGTAGGGAACTCTGGAGATTTCCCGGCAAGCCTCTGCACCCTGGGCAGGGGCAGACTGGCCTGTAGGGAACTCTGGGGATTTCCCGGCAAGCCTCTGCACCCTGGGCAGGGGCGGACTGGCCTGTAGGGAACTCTGGGGATTTCCCTGAAAGCCTCTGCACCCTGGGCAGGGGCGGACTGGCCTGTAGGGAACTCTGGTGATTTCCCGGTAGGCCTCTGCACCCTGGACAGGGGTGGACCGGCCTACAGGGAACTCTGGTGATTTCCCGGTAGGCCTCTGCACCCTGGATAAGGGGTGGGCCGGCCTATAGGGAACTCTGGTGATTTCCGGGTAGGCCTCTGCACCGCGGACAGGGGTGGACTGGCCTATAGGGAACTCTGGTGATTTCCTTGTAGGCCTCTGCACCCTGTGCAGGGGTGGAGCGGCCTGTAGGGAACTCTGGTGATTTCCAGGTAGGCCTCTGCACCCTGGGCAGGGGTGTGCTGGCCGGTAGGGAACTCTGGAGATTTCCCGGTAGGCCTCTGCACCCTGGGCATGGGTGGGCTGGCCTGTAGGGAACACTGGAGATTTCCTGATAGGGCTCTACACACTGGGCAGGGGTGGACTGGCCTGTAGGGAACACTGGAGATTTCCTGGTAGGGCTCTACACACTGGGCAGGGGTGGACTGGCCTGTAGGGAACTCTGGAGATTTCCCAGTAGGCCTCTGCACCCTGGGCATGGGTGGGCTGGCCTGTAGGGAACACTGGAGATTTCCTGGTAGGCCTCTACACACTGGCCAGGGTGGACTGGCCTGTGGGGAACACTGGAGATTTCCTGGTAGGGCTCTACACACTGGGCAGGGGTGGACTGGCCTGTAGGGAACTCTGGAGATTTCCCAGTAGGCCTCTAGACAGTGGGCAGGGGCGCTCTGGCCTGTAGGGAACTCTGGAGTTTTCCCCATTTGTATGCCCTTAAAGCACTTTGTGGTTGGAACGCCCTTGGGGATCGAAATCCAGGTATGGGAAACTTCTAAGACAGGCTTTTTATGTGTGTGTGATTAGTACTTAGGAGGGGTGGCTAGGCTCCAATAAGCAACCCAAGAAGCTAGGGATGTGGACGGGCGCTGAGAGAGGTCACGACAGTGCGATAGTGCAGGAGACTCATATGTACCCAGCTAGACCGAAATGTTTCGTAGGTTGTCACTGTGCTCTAATGGCAGAGGTGTTGAGGCAAGTCTGGTGTAGCTGCATTCTAGAGTGTGTGGATGGATAGCCGTGCCTGTGGCAGAAGTCCACCCAAGTGTGTCATCCGATCTTCATGTGAGGAACAGAAAGCCAGCTAACTTTGTAGACTTTTCCAGGCACTGTGGACAGGCTACCATTAAGTCTATCAAGTGAAATAGACGGGTTGTCCTAGAACATCGACTGGGTGGGACAGACAGGCTGCCATAGAAACTAGGATAATGTTTTTTTTTTTAGTGCAATCGAAGGGTTTACTTCTGTGCTCTAGTACCTTCAAGCGTCTCTTGTGCTAGATGGAATTGCCAATACAGATCTCAGACCAAATAACCAGACAGGCTCAAAGAATATGGCAACATACTACTTTATTCTCAGATTAAATAAAGCAGGGGGAACTGACAAACATCAGATAAATGCTTGCACACTCACACATAAACTTGATTACACAGAGGTCTTTTACTGCAATATGCGTCATCTATGACGTCATCATACGAGACAACTTATAAAACCTATTGCTGTGAAGGATTGGTTAGGTGAACATATCTACTTATAGAATACATATGGGTTCACTGGCATAACAGAGGCCCCCGCAGCCCCCGCGGTGCAGTGGACACCGTGACCACATGTCCTGGGAGGGGGCCCCACTTGGAGTTAAAAAAAAGAAAAACAAATATTTAAAAAAGAACATTTTAAATGTTTTTGTTTAATTCACTCTGCATTTATAAAGAAATTATTTCTGTAACAGAAATTATTTCTTTATGAAGGCAGAGTGAATACAAAAAGAAACTTTATTTTTGAAGTCTGGGGGCTACCCCCACCCCATGACATGAAGACCCCAGGCAGGAGGCCTCCATTTAATGGCGTGGGGGAGCCCTATGACTTCCAAAATAAATAGTTTATTTTTGAAGTCACTCTGCCTTCATAAAGAAATTATTTCCGCTATGGTTCAGTGCTAAACGGAAATAATTTCTTCATGAAGTCAGAATGACTTCAAAAAGAAACAATTTATTTTTGAAGTTTCATGGCTTCCCTCAACCCCATGACGTGTGCGTGCGTAAGAGTATGGTGAAAGAGTGCACACAAATATATGGGTGGCTGGGTATGCGTGTGTGCCTGTACGGTGAAAGGGTGCACACTTAAATGTATGGGCGACTGCCTGGGTGTGCCTGTATGGTGAAAGGATGCCCGCTTAAATGTATGAGTGGCTGGGTGTGCGTGTACAGTGAAAGGATGCCTACTTAAATTTATGGGTGGCTGGGTGTGCCTGAATGGTGAAAGGGCGCACATTTAAATGTATGGGTGGCTGCCTGGGTGTGCCTGTATGGTGAAAGAGTGCACACTTAAATGTATGGATGACTGGGTGTGCGTGTGTATATATGGTGAATGGTGTGTGCGCTTGTATTCTGGGGTGCAACAAATCCTACATTTCAGGGGGGCTAACCCTTCAAATGTTGGGAGAGGCGCTAACTTCACGTGTGGCGGGGAGGAGCAAACTTATTTGTGTGGGGGCATCTAACTTCTTTACACATTTTAATGAGACTATTCTAGTGCAGCTTCAATGTAACAAGCAGTTAACTCTCTCCTTTAAGTGTGAAAGCACCCACTTATGGACTGCTGTGAGAATGACTGGTCTCCTGTTCCCGCTCTACCCTTCCAATCACTCCCCTGGCATGCAAGTACTAAACCCACATCACAATTTCAATTGCTTAAAAAATGTGGCTTTTGAATGCAGGTACTAACAGTGAAATGCTGTACATTAGTAATTGCTGGGCCTGGGCCCTTGTTAACAGCGAAACCCAGGTGCCGTTTAACATCTGTGTCGGCTGTGAAGGTCAGCCGGGTCAAGTCAACATAGCCCACAATTTCAGGGGGGGGGTGCTGAAGCCCTGTCAGCTCAATGGTTTTGCACCACTACTTTTGTTTAATGCCTTGATTACTTATTGGTAATCTTCATTACTCGTAGCCCTATTCTTCCTCATCCCAGTACTTTTGTATGAGGCAGTACTTGTGTATGAGGCATTATGCCTCATACACAAGTACTGGGATTAGGTAGAGGTGCATGAAGGCAATGCCTGACTTAGCTACCTGTAATCATCATTGCTCCTAGTCCCAATCTTCCTCGTCCCAGTACTTACCTATGTGGCAAGGAGCTTCATACGTAAGCACTGGGACAAGGAAGAGGGATGTGAAGGAAATTCTGGGCCAAATAGCTGATTTTGGAGGTTGGGGTAGGGGATGGGAAGGAGAGGGCATGTGTGGGGATAGGATTGTGCAATAAATCATAATGGTCGTCCATGTCCATGCTAAGCAGGTTTAATATGTGGTATTAGTGGCTAGAGAGACATTTTGGTGCAGCCAGTCTAGTCATTCCTCAGTTTGGTATGACTTTTTTTTAACTAGGACTTTCTGATAAAGCAGTCCTGCTAAGTGTAATTACCTGGCTAGGCTGGCATTTGGGTTCTGCCAGTCTAGCCGTTTCTTACTGCAGCACTGTATATTATTCTGGGAATCTGTGATAAAATGATATGATATGATAAGTCATATATAAGGTGCCTGTACACAAGTGTTTTTAGGCACGACAAGACAAGGGAAGGAAAATAGAGGGAGGACAAGACAAAAGACAAATGATCTTACTAAGCTTTGTGTCATTTAGATCGTGCAAGTCCAAAAACGAGAAGTGCAAGGGGAAAGGGAGGGGGAAGTGCAAGGGAGAGGGGAGGGGAAAACAGGGCAGCAAAGTTCTGAGTAAGTGCAGCCAGGGCAGCGCGGCTCTGGGTAGTGCAAGGAGAACAAGGGACTGTAGGGTTGCAGTTACAGCGTGGTAGGCCCGGAGGCAGTGTAAGGGTGGCTGATCGAAAAAGAGCTTGGTACCCAGTGAGTCTCTGAGGGTAGCCAGGCAACCAGCCGGTGCAGCAGACAGGTAGGTCAGGTAGGTCAGCAGGGGAGGGAGAGAGAGAAAGCAGAGAAGAAGCGGAACATTATGAGCTGCTTCCGGAACTTCCGGTGGTCCAGCTCAAGTTTGGGAGGGGCAGGGAGGACATTCCAGAGGGAGGCCCCTGCAGGGAGAGGGATCTACCACCCACTCTCTGCCTGGAGAAGCATATAACCCTTAGGGCTCGAGAAGGAAGGTATTTTGGAAGAGAGTGATGGATGTAGTGAGGATCCCAGCCTCAGAAAGCCTTGTGGACAATGCAAAGGGTCTTGAACTTGATCCTTGCAGCCACCGTGAGACAGTGGAGAGATTTCATGGCTGGAGAGATGCGATTCCCTGGGCTTGAGGCCAAGGATAAGTCTCGCAGTCCTGTTCTGGATGAGTTGCAGAGGGCGTAGAGTTGAGAAAGGCAGATTGAGAAAGGGGCTGTTGCATGAGTCCAACCTAGAGAGAACCAGGGCTCTGGAGACAGTGAGCTTCTGGGGGAAAGTGAGAAAGGGAAGAGTCCCTTTGAGGAGGTGCAGCTGGTAGTGGGACTTCTTGGCGACGTCCGAGATGTGAGGAGAGAAAGAGAGAGTGGAATTGAAGATGGCACGAGGAATGAGCGAGAGAGGAGAGTAGGCTGAGGGGAGCCTGAAGGAAAGTTGAGTGTAATCCGCATAACACTGAAAGTTAGAGGAGAAGGTAGAGATCAGGTGGGCCAAAGGGGCCAAGTAGAGGTTGAAAAACCAGGGTGAGAGGATAGAGTCCTGGGGAACGCCACAGGTAGAGAGAGGTAGCGGAGTGAAAGGAACCAAGTTGTACCTGGGAGGGGCAGTCCAAGAGGAAGGAGGTCAGCCACTCCAGGGCCTGATCCATGATGCCCAGGTTCTCACGGAGTCGATTGATCAGGATGATGTGGTTGACCGTGTTGAAAGCAGAGGAAAGTTCAAGGCGGATGAGGACAGAAGGAATGCTGGAATCAAGGCTAGAGATCAGATCTTCACAGGTGTTCAGGAGAGCAGTTTCCGTGCCTCTGGCAGCAATTAAGCCAGACTGATAGCCATGAAGACAACCAATAGATTCAGTGTGGAGAATAAGCTGGGAGATGGCCAGCCTTTCCAAGAGTTTGGGAGAGGGGTAAGTTCCAGTGGCAAAGGAATGATTATAGAAATCGGCCAAGGCTGGAGCAAGGGTGTCAATATGGTCCTTGATGGTTCTGGAGGAGCGGGCAAGCACCTGTTTCAATGACACTTCCATAGATGGTACTTGTCTAGAAACCTTGTCAGGTGTTAAAGAGAAAGAGGAGAAAGGAGGAGAAGAGGTAGAGATGGCCAAAGGGGGGGCTGAGAGAGGAGATAGTGGACAGGATGTCCTGAGTTTTAGCAGAGAAGTGAGAGGCCAAAGCTTCACAGAGGGCCTGTTGAGGGAACAGGAGAGGTAGAGACCACAACAGGATTGGCCAGTTCCTTGCAGATTTTCAAGAGTTTGGCCGTGTTGTTAAAGGCTGCAGAGACGCAGGTTTGAATGTGTGCTCTCTTCTTGATGAGTGTTATTGCTTCGACTGGCATTTTGGTGCAACCAGTCTAGGTATGTCCAAATGTGGCCTGACATGCTTTACTGTAACGTTATTACGTGTCTACACTGGTCTACATTGTGCAGCCAGATGCACATGTTTTCATTTTGGCATGGCATTTATAATAGCAAAGCATTCATGTTCCTGTGCACAGTTGTGACTTGCATGTATTGGATTGGTGTTACCCTACAACCCAATTGCAAACAATCTGACTTTTTAGACAATTTTTCTCAGTAAGTGTGCTGTATATTGCATTAAAACACATATGTATATCTTTCTCCTAGTGCGTTGTGCGGCATACCCCTTCAGCAGCACATTTGTGCGTATTGCGCAAGCGTTATAATCTAGGCTGGCACAGAGTGTGGCACGACCCGTGATTTGTTGCCGAGTTGGGGGGGCCCTCAGCATGGCTCACAGGGGGCCCCAGATCGTGTGTTACTTCATTGGCTGCCTCTTATCTGTGGTACACGCCTCAAATTACCTGTATAGCAGGTTGTCCCATAGATTCTCACCCAACCTTGCACTTTCGGCTCGGCTAGCAGCACGTAAGGAAACTGAAACCCAGATGCTTGGATCACGTCAGATTACACCCCAATTTCCCAATTAGTCCTTCATTTCTCATCGGTCTGGCCATGAGCCAGGTTTCCCATCTGTAGATGACCTTGTAGCCTGTTCTCTGTTCTGGGATATTCAAGGGAGTGAAAGCACATCACTGTCTGCATCCGAGGCTTTAAGAATAGCCCTTGTTTTTGACTTCTGAATCACATGTGAAGAGACCATAAATTTGTCAATTTTAGCCTCTTATTTACTTCTATTTGATTTAATTACACGGGGTGTTGTTCCTCTTGGCCTCTAGACACTTGCTCACTCTACCCTGTTTACAATTTACACACTTTTAATTGCCCAATACTTGGCTCTTGCAAATATTTTCTTCTCTTTTAATCTACGAGAAATATCTCTCTTTAATGGCTTATTTGTCTGCCTCCCTTCTTGCTTTGCAGCTATTCTTTTAAAATAGCATCCTTGATCCCAAGCCAACATAGACTCCTCTTTACTTTGCACACAAGGCTGTTCTTCTAGCGTCTCCTGACACTGCAACCCTGATCGACTTGTGAGGTAGTTGAATTAAATATTTACACAAACTGGCATCCATTTTCTAACTATGGCCGTACTTGCCTCATTATATATCCCTCTATAGCAAGCTTCGATGTAGCTCTTCTGCCTTGCGTTACTGCGTATTTACACTTATTGGTCAGCAAGTTACTTTATCGTCTTTACATCCATGATAACTTTATTGTCTTAAACATGTTTCTCTTATCGCTTCAGTTATATAATCACTCTTCCGTATTTTCATATCGTTTCAGCATAGCTTCACACAGCTTCTCCATGACATCACTCTACCCTCGTCAGATTTCACTCAGCGCTCCATGCAGTCCATTGGTGCATGCTGACATCCTTTTATACGGCATCCTTCCACACTTTCAGTGTCAGGGTACATTCGCTACGATTGTCCGAGTACATATTATCTCTCATACACTCAATGAGGTATAGGCACGTGCTCTAACACCTTGAAGCGTCTCTTGTGCTAGATGGAATTACAAATGAAGATCTCAGACCAAATAATCGGACAGACTCAAGGAATATGGCAAAGTACTACTTTATTCTCATTTAATGAAGCAGTGAGAACTGACAGGCATCAGGCTGATGCATGTACACTCACTACTAACCTTGATTATCAAAAGGTCCTAGACCCCAATAAGCGTCATATATGACGTCCTCTTAGGTGGCAAATCATAAAACCTATCGAAGGAAGGGATTGGTTAAGAGGGGTTATCTGCTTATAGAACATATAAGAATTAATACATCACTGGCTGCCCCTTATCTGTAGGACACGCACTGAACTACCTCTAAACACGTATGGTACTGATTACAGCGGACAAAATAGCAGCAGATTGGTCTATGCAACAGTGTATGTTAGGTTGCCCCTTAGATCCACTGATTGGTGGGCATTCTCTCCCAAACTTGGACTTTCGGTTCTTAAGCAGCACATACGTGAAATGAAACATAGGTGCTTTGAACTGTGTCAGATTACTCCCCATTCTCCCAATTAATCCATCACCCCTCATCGGTCGTCCATAAACCATAGTCTTCCGTCTGTAGTTGACCTTGTAGCCTGCTCACTTTCCTGGAACGTTTGAGGGAGTGTGAGCACACAACTATCTTCATCTAATGCTCTAATGAATAGCCCTTGTCTTCGACGCCTGAGTTACATGTGATGAGAGAATGATTTTGTCCATTTCAGCCTCTTATTTACGGCTATTTTAATCAATTATGCAGGGTGCTGTTGCTCCTCTTGGCCTCTAGGGACTTGCTCACGCTATCTTGCATAGACTTCATACACTTTTAATGGTTCAATACTTTGGCCATTGCAGATGTTTCTTCTTCTTTAATCTATGAGGAATGTCCCACATTCAGGGCTTATCCGTGTAACTCCCCTGCGATTATTCCTTAATATATTATCGTTGATCCTAGGACTACCTCGACTCATCGCTGTTTTGCACACAAGCTGTATTTCCAGCACCTCCTGATTCTGCAGCCTTTTCCACCCTCATTTTGAACTGTAATTTATCCTGCCCAGCACCTCACAATGCAAATCACATGATTGTATTCTAGAGACATACAATGTCCATATTCTTTGAACATCCAGGACTTGTTACTTTTAGTGTCGGTGGTCAGAGGGCACCTGGTGCCATGGAATTCTGGGGTCTCAAGGCTCAGTCAGTTATATTCGCTATAACTCGTGGTCACCTGGGGATGGGCTGAGTCATGCTTTGGCCAGTGTGAGATAACATGCACACCATGCGCCGGTCTCTGATCACTCCTTGTAGTGCACATTCCTCTTGAGTAAAAAACACATGTTTGAAGCACTGTTAGAACAATGAATAGGCGTTGTAGCAGTTGGGGGTAGGGGCTGTCCTCATGGGTGCCCAGGCATGGCTTGAGATTTCCCTTGTCCTGCAATTTGCGCCCAATGCATGCAATGCTGCATTTGCCACACAGGCCTTGTCTCTTAACTACGATCACTAACATCTATGGAAAAATAGCAATGTTGCTTGCGCCCTGTGCTACACTATGTGGGTTGATTATATGTTATTATTTTGAGGTGGGGTCCTGTTATGTTGGGTGGTGGTCCTTTCACCGTCCCCCCTACCTTTGACCGAAATAATCTCTTTACAATGCAAACACCAATAGAAAATAACACAACCCACACCCAGGTCTGCTAAAACGGATTTCCGAACTCTGACCTGGTGGGCAGAGGTTTAGAAGGCCTGCCTAATTTCCTGGAACAGGGTAACCTTCTGAAGAAGCCAGACCAATCAAGGTAGCCTGGCGGCGGTGAAGACATGTTCTCAGGAGGGGTATGGGGTGAGGGTGACTGAAAGACCGCAATGAGCACACAGAGTAAAGGACACTTACAAATCACTCCCAGTCAGGTGTATATATATTAAAAATACATATACATTTATTTCAAGGCCTTTCAGATTCAACAGACAATAAGAAAATCACAGTATTACTTCTAAACCAACACACTTCTATCAATATACATATATACAAGACCAATGGGGTCCAAAGGGGTATTGCACGAAATGGGTCCATAACCTAGAAAGGGAAGGAAGCAGATAGTGCAAATAGTCATTAGGCCCTTTTGTATAAAACACAATCCTAACTGAAACGCAATCCAATCCCTAAGAAGAGTGGAGCCTATTGCTCAAATGTACTTGCAATGCTGGCGCATGCGCTAATGCAGATGGGCAAAACGGGTTCTCTTGAAGGGTCTGTAGCAGGTCAGGAAGGTGGATGAGGTGATGCAGAATAAGTTCCCACTATTCGTGGAGGGTCTCCCCAACAGGGCAGAGCAGGTTCCAGAGTTCGGGAATAGTTTGCTAGTTCGCACTAGCAGTGGAAAGGAGAGGGGCCCTCACGGGCTACTCATGCGTAAAAATGGATAGATGCGCTAGGGGCCACCAGCTATGGGGTAATTACTCACCAACCTCCGGTGCACTCTAGACCAAACTTCAGCAGCCAAGTCCACTTCGGTTGCAGGTTCACAGGTTCACAGGTATCACAGACACCATTTGTCTGTGGGTGATAAGCAGAGGAAAACATGTGCTTAATACTTAATAGGAAAACTATTTGTTCAAACATCTAATTTCCAAAATGCGGTCGATTGTCTGAACGCAAAACCTCACACACCCCCCACCTGGGGAACAACTTGCGTACATGGAACTTGGCGGCCCACGAAGCATCAGGATGCGTGCTTGGACCTGCCTCGATCTATATAGAAAAAGGACATACTACGACCAGAATATATCTGTAGCCATTGCAAGTCTGTAACATATCCACATAATCTGTATGCAGATGCTGAAATGGGTCATTAGGTATTAGAATTGCTCTTATTACTGCTTGCAAAGTGTGCCATGCAGTACATTTCTGGCACACAATGCAATTTACAATGAACCGTGCCCCTCATTTTCCAACGTGACACACCTGCGTGTACAGTTGACATCACACATGGGGAGTCGGAGTACACTGCCACTTCCTCATCCTCAAATCTCTGCAGCACTTCAATGAGTGCCACTCATTCTGCAGCCTGTGCTGAATAATTCAAAGACAATCTCATTCTTGTCACTACCTCAAATTCATCTTCTCAATTCAGCTTTTTTTCCTGCTGTTTCAGTATCCATTTCCCCAGTTGTCTGGTCAATTCTTGATGACCCATCAATAAAAGCAACTTCCCCACTCCAAAGGGCATTTTCTCTAGCCTGGAAAATATCATTATAACATTCAGTATACACTGTGCAATCTTGTACATAATTATCCACGCCTCCTGGTTCTGCTATAAACGTTGCTGGATTTACTGTCTTACACCTAACAATTTTAATTGCAGGATTGGAAATAATCACCTCATACCCTGATGCTATTTAGGTAGTCAGTGTACTTTTGGGTTTCTCTAAAATCACAAATATTGCGTGCTCAACAAATAATGTTACTGAACACACCATGGTTATACTTGAAGCTTTTTCAATCATGAATGCAGCAGCAGCTAAAGATTGCTCACAAGGATAATGCCCTTTCATAACGGTATATAAAATCCCCCCATAATAGGCTAATGGTTTGTGTCCATGTCCTAATGTAATGTTCTATGTAAGGACTGCTGTCATGACTTCTCCATTTGAATGGGAAAATAAATAAAATCCTTCATGATAATCTGGAATTGCCAACACAGAGGCTGAACTGATCGCCTTTTTTAAGTCTTCAAATCCTACAATCATTTCATCTGTCCATATTATTTTATTCTTGCATACATGTGCTTCTTTAAGCCCTTTAAAAGTGGTCAAATATATGTACTCTAATCGATAAACCAGGCCCCGCAACAGTTACATAGGCCTAGAAATTATTGCATTTCTCTCACTGTTTTATGTTCTGAGGTCTTCAGAATTGCTTCTGCTCTTTCAGGCATCACTTTCCTCCCCTTACAAGAAATCAACTGTCCTATATACAAGACCTCTTCTTGACAGTATTGCAGCTTCTCTTTGTCCACCTTATATCCTTTCTCTGAGAAGATAGTCATAAGCTTAATTGAATCTTCTCTACATCTTTCCTCTGTCTCACTGCACACCAAAATGTCATCCTCATATTGGACAATTGCACTTTCGAGCTGAACATTGCCTAGGTCCATCTGGAGAACTCTATTAAAGATTGAAGGGGACTCACAGTACCCCTTGGGCAAATGAGTATGTTTCAGGTGGATATTTCAATAGGAAAAGGAAGTCAAATCCTGTGAGTCTTCATGGAGGGGAATTGAAAAGAACGCATTCTTTAAATCTATGACTGTAAATCATTTGTCCTCAGATGGGATGTTGCACAATATTGTTGCAGGATTTGCAACTAAAGGAAATACAGCTTCGACTATATTGTTTAGAGGGCAAAGATCCTGTATAAATCTCCATGACCCCGCCAAGTCAATATTCTCACTGGGTGCACAGCCCATGTTACATGGAGAATCAGATGGTACCAATATTCCTTGCTTCATCAAAGCGGAAAAGGTCTCGAATATACCCTCATCCGTCTCTCTGGGCATGGGGTATTGCTTTGCATGTGGCAAATGTGCTCCTGGTTTAAGCTTGACTTTAACTGCTCATACTCCTTTTAATAGACACGCATCATATGGACTTGTGGTCCATAAAATATTTGGCACTTTCTCTAAATCTTCCTGGAAAAAGAATGGTTTCTTTTTTACCAAAGCCATTCTCTGTGGTATTTCTCTATTCTCTACTCTTATGCAATAAGTAAGACTTTGAAAAATACTAATTCATCATCTGACTACTCATCCTTAAACAACTCCTCATCCGTCAAACCTGTCAGCCTATATCCTTCACTGAGGGCTATCACTGTTCTCCATCCTCTTCCCTCATCACCTGTCCCGTGAAGAACCACCCTTTCCTCTCTAACCACTGCTGCTTTTAACTCCAGGAGGATGGTCTGCCCTTCTTCATCATCCATAGGTATTTGTGGTCTGAACAAAAACTCATCAGGTATTCTTAATTGTTTACTTATCAATCTGGGTAACCACGATAATAAAACAGTCACTGAACACAAAAATACTTCTGGGTCCAAAGGGACCCCTCATAATGCTTTCTGGCCTGTAAAGGCTAATCTAAACCCTCTCACGTTCATATAATGTATCCCTGGAGTGGAATACTCTGTTCCTTCATCAGTAAAAGATATGGGCCTCATTACACGGTAGGCGGTAAAGGATTACCGGCACCGGTAAGGGCACCGGTGCCGGTAATCCCTTACCGCCCAACTACGAGGTCCCTTAGCGGGTCCCGTCCCTAACGCCGGGTTTTACCAGGCGGTTTGGAAGGGAACCGTTGAGGGACTTCGGAGCTTATAACGGGTCCGCTAATAGCGGGCCCATTATTAGCTCCATCCCCATTCCCAATGAGCCCTATAGGGGCTCAAATGGGAATGGGGAATGGTCCCCAGAATGGATTTACCGGGTCCTCCAAGGTCGGAATGACCTGGTAAATCCCTATTCCGGGAACATGGACCCGGAATACGGTAAGGGGGTAGCCATGGTGCTAAAAGCGTCATGGCTACCGCCTACTGTGTAATGAGGCCCATTGTCATGTTAAGTTTTTTCATGAAGTCACTACCCACCACACGATCCTCAAGACCACACACAACAGTACTCTTAATAGTAATGTTCTCTACCAGGCCACCTCCAAAAGACACTTCACTTTCAACCCTAAGAGACTAGACCAAGTACCACCACCCATAAGTACTACCTCACCTGCCTCTCCACTCAAGGCAGCATTAATAAATGCTAGGTCACTTGTGGCACATGCTACGGACATCGCTGACCTAATTCTGACTAAAAACCTCGATTTCTTAGCCATTACAGAGTCCTGGCTGCACGAGGCAGCAGGCCCCTCACTTTCTCTTGCTGTCCCAGGTGGCTATACCATAATCAGACAAGACACAGAAAATGTACGTGGTGGAGGAACTGCCATAATCTCTAAATCGAGCCTCTCCATGAGACTTGCCACTACCCAAAACACTATCTCCGTGAAACCCTCACAGCTAAACTCCCCTTTAACCAACTCCCAAACACTAACCATTCATCTTATCTACAGGCCTCCTGGCCCCATTGGAACATTTGAGGAGGATATCCATACTATTCTATCAAATAACCTTAAAACAACGTCTCAATTACTAGTTCTGGGGGATTTCAACCTAGGTTTCATGGACCCACTCGACAAGCATGCCACTTCCATTGCTAGCACACTATCTGAACTGGGCCTCTCCCAAAAAGTTAGTGAGCCCACCCATATCAAAGGAAGAACACTCAATTGGGTGGCAGAATATAACTGCATGGTAAATATCACCTCCATCTTGCCATACCCCTGGACGGACCACTTCCTCTTATGCTTCTCCCTCCTGACTACCAGACCGCTTGTGCGATACCACACCTATCGCCCCTCCATGCCTAACTAGAAATAAGAAAAACATAACAAGGAATAAAGTGATTCCAGCCATCCTGCCTACCCTTAATTCACTAGAGGACAACCTCGACCCAGGCACTCTTGTCAATGAATATAATAACATTATGTTAACCACACTTGACACCATTGCACCCCTTAAACTTAGACCTAGCAAACCAAAAGCTCACCTGAACAAATGGTTCACACCTGAACTCAAAGACCTCAGACATCTAAAGAGGACTTGTGAAACCACTTGGAGAATTCTCCCATCCACCGCCAACAAAATCAAATTTACCAAAGCCTCCTCCCAATTCAAAAAGGAAATCATTTGCACCAAACGTAACTCCTACAACAACCGTATCTCTGGGGCTAACTCCAATACCAAAGAATTATTCACTATCTTGAAAGAACTTGAATCCCCTATCACCAGCCCTTAAATTTGTAATAAAGACATAAAGTCGTGCTCTGACATACAACAGGCCCTCGCTAACAAAGTGACCACCCTACAAAATAAAATATCTCTCAAAAAACAATCCCTCAACTGCCCTCCTAAACGTCATTACCCTGAAAGTCCTCTCGAAGGAAACTTGGGCTGACCCTACCCCCCCCATTCAATTTCACCAAAATCTCCACCCTTGAGGCTGAGAAAAAGTAATTCTCTCACTTAAGCCCTCCAACTGTCAGGGAGACCTCTGCCCTGCTCAACTCATAAAAGACACTACTAGAGACCTGGCCCCATTCATAGCTAAACTGATCAACGCCTCATTTGCTTCTGGTACTGTCCCCTCCAATCTCAAACAATCTTGTGTGCTCCCACTACCAAAAAAAACAAATTCTAGACCCGCTCATACCCACCAATTACCATCCCATCACTACCATACCATTCCTGCTCAAGATCCTAGACAAGGTCGCCTATCTCCAGATTTAAAAATTTGTGGAATCCCACAAACTCCTAGGTGCACGGCAATCAGGTTTCCGTCCCCAACACGGAACCGAGACTGTCCTAATTGACTTGAAGGCACAGATTGATGAGCTGAGAGACAAAGTGAAAGCGGCCCTCCTCCTTCTTCTCGACCTCTCAGCTGCATTCGACCTGGTGGACCACAGGGTCTTATGTAAACACCTGGACTCTGCCACTAACTTTTCAAAGAGGCTGTAACCTGGATTGAATCTTTCCTGGGCAACAGAACTATGAGGGTTTTTACTCTTTCTGCGGCAGCAGACCCCATTCCTATCACATGTGGTGTCCCCCAGGGGTCTTGTTTCTTCCCCACATTATACAACATATTTACCAAGCCCCTCTTTGATGATCTAGACCTTCTCGGTATCACCTACACCAACTATGCAGATGATACCCAGATTCTCCTCCCTCGTTCCCGGTATTATGGAGCGGATTTGGCCTTGGTGAATAGGGTGTATCTCATCATCCAGGCATGGATGGCCACACACGGTCTATGCCTGAATGATGAAAAAACGGAACTCATCATCCTGGGCACCCCCACTAACCTAATAAACTAGGAAAGGACTACTCCTCCTTCCTCATTGACGGTAATCTCATTAAGGTAGCCAAGGAGGTAAAAACCACAGGTTTTTACCTCGACTCTACCCTATCTCTGACCAAACAAGTCAACACCCTGGCCTCTACCACAGCTTACACCTGTAAACTGATCAGATCAGGCAAACCTTTTCTGTCGGACGATAATTGCATCACCCTGGCTAGAGCCCTGATGCTATCTAGGCTCGATTACTGCAACACACTCTACATTGGTGCTAACAAATCGATCATCCAAAAAATTAAAGTCCTGCAAAATAACGCTCTTAGACCGGCCCTGGGCATCCCAAAAAGATCACATATCTCAGTGATAATGAGCCAAAACAACTGGCTCTCCACACTTGTGATTCACCTAAAAACTGCCTCCCTGACACATGAGGCACTGAATAATGCTGGCCCTAGCTACCACATCAATAGATTTCATAGAAGAACCTCCACCAGACCCACAAGACTTACCAATACCAATTGCATCACCATACCCAGATTTAGGCTATCCAGAGTCGGGGGCAATAGCTTTCAAATCAAAGCCGCCCAACTATGGAACTCCCTACCTCACGACATTAGAGCGGACCAATCCTTCCCAAAGTTAAGACTAAGTTACATCAACTGGCTCAAGCCAAACAACAGCCAATAGCCTACCTGTATACTTAGCTATGCTCTTACTCTGGCACCACTCCTGTATATGTACTGACCTTTCTGCTAAGAACTTTGCTTTATATTTGTCGTATATTTGCTGTACATTTTGTTAATAATAGGCACCACCAATGTGCATTATACCCGCTGAATATTTTATTTTTGTTGCTAAACTGTAATCTTCTGATATGTACATTTTGCATATGCACCACTTATTGCTCACTGCCTTGCCTATGTTGCAATCTGTTATTCAAGCTTCGCATTACCTGTACTGCTGCACCCTGATACCTCTGGGTCTGGTGCACATTATAAATGAATAAACTGAACTAAACTAAACCCCAATGTGTTAACTAGCGTTTTCCTAGCATATAATCATGGCATAGACATGACATGTCAATGTCTCCTATAGGGATTGGTCATTTGTCTGTAAAAGGAACTAAACTCATTGAGCCTCAATCCGACCCAAGCTTTAAGGGGTTAACGGCACCATAAAAGGTTGCGGCGCCATTAACACCTTAATGCCTTACTACAAGGTCCCTTTGTGGCTCCCGACCTTAACGGCTGATCTGTACCAGCCGTTCAGGTAGGGACCCGCAAAGGGACCTTGAAGGTAATTACGGTACCGCAATTTGCGGTACCATAATTACCGTCTTCCCCATTCCCATTGAGCCCTATGGGGCAAAAAAGGGAATGGGGAACGGCCAATGGTAAATGGGGAATTACCGCCCCACCAACCTTGGAATGGGTGGTAATTCCCCATTTCACCATTTATTTATTTATTTATCTGTTTTATATATTTGTTACACGCCCAGACCCTCGGGTGTCACGGCGAGGTTATAAAACAGCTTAGAAATTAGTAAAATTCAAAACATTACATTACATATTCACATTTGGATTCGGTAAATTACCGCCGTTAACCATGGCGCTAATAGCGCCATTGGTTAACGCCAGGGTCGTAATGAGGCCATTGCCCCAGAGAATCCCTACACATCCATTACAATACCTGATATTGGATATTTCCCCTCACTGACACAGGAACGAGTTGCTCCAATGTCTACAAGAAATGAAAATATCTTGCCTCTTATCGTCACCTCGACCCTTAGTTCCTCTTGGGGGTCATGGTGTCACTGATCCTACTGAACACATCAGGTCACTCTGTGGCCTGTCCTATTGTGGATATAAATTCATCCCTGTACCTGTGAAAGTATTTCCTCCTACCAAAGTCATACTCCTTAATTTGGGTGCAGGTGCTTGCTGGACTCCTGTAGTCATATTCCATTGTGGCAACATAGCCTGCTGTGCCTGTGCTTGCTGCATGTGTAACTGCTGTGCTTGCATGGGTACTTGCAGTGATTGCCCTTGCGGTTATTGCATTTGTAATGGTGCTTGCTGCATTTGCTGTGGTTGCATCGCATATGTCTGAACCTGTGTGCAATCTTGGGCATAATATTCCTGTGGTTCTGTATTATATTGCAGAGCATAGCCCATCCCCCCTCTTGGAGCTTGCCAATTTTGCTGCATGTCTCCTCTGCTTCTACATGTTCTAGCTATGTGTCCTATTCTTCAGCAATTCCAGCATTGTTGCGGCTGTCCGCCATTAAACCCTCCTGTTCCCTGAGGGTTTTGAAATCCACCTCATCCTCCTCCTCTAGGCCTGTTTCGTCTTCCGCTTGGCCACAAATTGGATCCACTCTGATCTGTGGGATACACCATGTTGTTTTGCTGCACTGATTACACCTCCTACGTCACCCCATCTTCATTACTCGTCAATACCGCTCCCTCTATAGCTTTTTTTGAAAACTTTTTATGGATTAACTTTGCTTGCTCCTGCTTTCTACTCTTGTCTTTCATCTTATTCATCTCCTGCATCAATCGGCAGTGATGCACGATCGTCAATTGTATTTCTGGCCATGGCTTTGCTTCCATTCCCATCTGTTTCTTCATTTGCTGTTGCACTGGCTTGGGCAGTCCGTGGCATAAAATGTGGTAGAATAATGCTACTGCCCCATATCTCTTCATCCTCATCCATTTTCCTAGTCATAATCGCACCCATGTCTGATGTATCGTGATATTGTACCCTGAGCGCCCGCCATACATCTGCATTGTAATTATTAAATGGCGCTCCATCGAATGCCGTGTTTTGTGCAGTATAGCCTGCATATCCTGCTCGCTTCCAAATGTCGTCAGCCCCCTCCCCTACAATAGCTGCTAGCAAGCCTTTTATGTCACCTATAGCTAACGTCATTCCTTATGTAATTCTCTCTAATTCATGAATCAATTTTCCTGCAACGCAAGTTGAACTCAGTAAATTACACCTTAAATTGTCTTTATCCATTTGTGGCCACAGTATATTTTGTGTTCATCTTCCCCCTTTCTGTAATAATGGGAATTGTGAAAATCCTGCTCTGTAATCATACCTGCCTAAACTTCTTGTTTTCCAGGCGGGGCTAGTCTCGTCCGTTTATCTCTGTCATGGTAATGTCATTAATCTGCTTACATAAGGTGGGGATATACCCCCTGCACTGTGCAATCGTGCTTGTGGTCACACAATATATGGTGTTGGTTCTTGGTTTCTGTCTTTGGGGTATTCTAAATTTGACCATTTCCCCTTTTTCTACACTCAATTCTTTTGGAAATCTGCATGCGCTCTCCCCTCACGCTCTTTCATTTTGTTCCCTTTCTTCGTTTGACATTGTTGTGCGCCGGCTTGTATGTCTCTTATCCTTTTGCATGTCATCAAGCTCTCATCTGCTTAAATAGAGCGTTCTATGCTTGTCTGTTATGACGTCATCCGACCTACCTCCCGTTTCCCTCAATAGAGATCCTTCTACGTTCTCTTGGGTTTTATACCCTTCTTTATCCCTCATTTGCCTATATAAATCCCCAATTCTTTTCCCTATGTCTTCTGTATCTTGCTCAACAGCCCATGATGGTGTTCTTGGTACCCATTGCAGCTACCTGCGGGGGCTGTTTTGACCCCCTTTCTTCCCCAATTTGGTCTTATGCTTTGATCGACACTATGCTTCTATGACATAGCTAATCTATCTCATCATCTTTTAGCCCCCTACTTCTATTAATTTCTTCTTCCCTTCTCGTCGTCTCCCTTTATTCATCTTCCTTTCACCTTCTTTGCAACCTACGTTCTTGCATTCTTTGCACCTGTACCTCATCTCTTCTCTTCGAGTCTCTCCTTTTATTTTCTTGCCTCATGCCTTCTTTGTTCTTCCCTTCACCTGCATTCTCTTTCTATCTCTTCTTTATATGCTCTCTCTTCTTCCTTTTCTTTCCCGCTCTTTTCTTTCTTAAACCCCATCCATGCCCTTATCATCCAGTTTGAGTGATATCTGTCCTCCCATCCATTTGTTCTGTGGTATTGTTATTCCCTTAGCTGTGTCCTTTATTTCTTTCAGCTTCTTCCTCTTTCTCAGACCACGGTGATTAGTCCACGTCTGGTGTGCCTGTATGTGAGCAGATCTCTGATTGGTTTCTCTTCATTTTGGCACAAAGAAGATTCTGGATAAGAGAAGGCACCTTACACCCATTCCAGGTCAATCTTCTGAGTTCACACCGAACTTAGTAAAGGAGCCAAGTATCCTGAACTAATGAGCAGATCCGTGGAACCGCTGATGACCCGCTGGAAGGTTTGGCACCCTACCGCCTCTGTTGTCCCGTGTGAGCTCCTGTTTCTCATCGATCACAGAAGGCCTGTAAGGGCACTTCGACCTGTTGGAGTAATGGGATTAACCACTCTTGGCACCTACTGCTCAACCTGCAAACAAGCCTGCCTTGAAGTGTTCCTGGACCGGCCAGTGAACTGACCAGCTCGTACGGGACCTTTGCCCAGGAACCGCTGCATTCTCAAGTTTCGACTTGAGCCTTTGGAGACTGTAAGCTCTTGGTAGAAGGCACTCTCCCACCGAGTTTCGTACACCTAGAATTCCTAGGTCTGGAATTAGGAGGGTCTGCCTGAACCCGAGCATTCGCGGTTACCGTATCACCCAGCTGTGGTGACAAACTTTGTGGATACCTTGCTACTGTGCCTCCCTGTGCCCTAAAACGAGCTTCAGTGGTACTGGCCTGATCACTTCATCAGAAGCAGAAAAAACGCCATTGCTCCACCATAGACTGAGGTCCAGGAATGCAGCACCTGAAAGCCGCAGATATGCGCAACTGCAGGATTCCAACCTGCGAATGAACTGGGCTTAACTGTTGAAGCTTGATCCGGAGTGCGTCGAGGGTCTGTGAGTACTTGCATCACTTTCCAGTAGCCCCTGGCGCATCCATAGACTTTTACGCACAATTGTCCACTGAGGGACACTCTCCCTTTGTTCAGGTAGCCTGTGCTATCATCCTCTTCCCGATTGCTGGAAACCTCCCAGCCTTCTTTTAGAGACCCTCCTTGAATAGTGAGAACTTATTCTTCATCTCTTCACCCACCTTCCTGAACCAGTGCAGCCCTCTGAAGAAGACCGTTTTGAACTCAGCCGCATGATCGTGTGCTCTGGCACTGAATGTACTTTTGAGTGCAAGGCTCCACACTTCTTAGGGACTGGCTTGCCTATTAGTTAAAGTTTGATTTGTTGAAGGACTGCCTGAAATATATTCGCACCATGTGACCCCTTTCTTTGCAGGTTGTGGATCTCTACTTGTGTAATATTCCTTTAGGCCAATAGTTACTGTATATATGTTTCATAGTTAAATTGGTTGGGGTGTGCTTACACCTTCTTATGCGCCAGTTTATATCAACATCCTTTTTGTGACATGATAATTTCTCACAATAAAAATTCAAGTTCAAATTTGTGCGAAAATTATTTATTTGTGCTTTGTAGCCCTTGGTAGATGACACGTGTTTCGGCAACCGAGCTTTGGCTTTTTCTAATCCGGGCTATTTGTAGTTACCAACAAAGAAAACAACATAAAATATAAAACATGGTTGTTTTTTTACATTTCTGCAGATCAAAAAACAAAAGAAATCATTGGTTGTCTACATGGAGCAACATGTGTGTTTCAGTGACTCTTTCGTGGTTCCAGAAGAAAAAATAGAAGAGTGTGAGGTAAACAATAGGCATGTATTGATTCAATATACTATTTCTATATCCCTGCATCATGAAGTCTGGGGAGGTGAGGGTGAAGGAATAGTGATGGAATAGGTGGCTTTCAGGGAACCCGGACCCGGACCATCCCCATTCCCATTCGAGACACCTATAGGGCTCAATGGGAATAACGTCAATAACGGGCCCGTTGTTAGCTCCCTGGTCCCCTTGCGGGACCCGCTAAGGAAGTCTGGTAAAACCAGACATCCAGAGCGGGTCCCGCAAGGGGACCTCCTAATAGGGCAGTATGGGTTTAACGGCGCCAGCACCTTTACTGGCGCTGTTAAACACATACTGCCCGAGTCGTAATGAGGCCCTTAGTCTTGACCGCCACCAATGCTACCTTGATTGGTCTGGCTTGTCCTGAAGGCTTCCCTGTTCCAAGAAACTAGGCTGCCCTTCTGAACCACTGCCCACCAGGTCAGAGTTCAGAAATGCATCTTAACATGATGTCATATGTGATGTCATCAGTGTTCCCAGGGGTTGTACATTGGGGACCTCATAGTTAAGGTGGCGAGCTTCCAACACCGGCAACATTTCAGGTGTTTTATTGCATTAAATCGGCTCCGTAAAATCACTTCAACTATTGTCACTGAATTGCAGGTGTTCCTGTGGGAAAAGGAATGGAGAAGTGAAAGAACACCCTTTTCTGACCCTTTCCATCTTTTCAACCGTAACATGGATTTTCATGCATGAAAGTTACCAATTCTCTGGGGCCCTGGCCTCAAATTAAGAATATTAGATGTCGGGCTGATCCGACCTACGGCTCAAAAGTTATTAGATATAGATGTTTTGCATTTCCTATGGGTGTTAGGTTTCACCTTCATTATGGGGCTATATATTACTTCTCCTGCTGTCTTTCCCCTATCTCACTTTCAAGCCGCTCACCCTGTCTCACCCTGTGTCGCCAGCTCCCTTCGTTTCCCCCTATCTTCCGTCTTTCCCTGCATCTCCCTTTCGTCCCCTCTCTCTGTTCTCTTTCTCCCTACCTCTCTTTCACTCTTATTTCTCTCACTGACTCTCTCTCCCACTCCCTCTTCTTTCTCCCGCTCTCTCCTTTATTTGTCTCCCTTTCTCTTCATCTCCCTCTCTGTCTCTCTTCTTTTTCTCTCCTCTATTCTATCATGCAGCCTCTGTCTCGCCCTACCACTCACTTTCTTCTTTTCATCCTACCCTCTGTCTCTATTCTTTCTCTCTCTCTCTTCCTTCTTTCTCTCTCTCTGCCTCCCTCCTACTCTCTCTCCTCTTTCTCTCTCTGCCTCACTTTCATTTTTCTTTCTTTAGCTCTCTCTCTGCCCCTTTCTCTTTCTCTTCTTTGTCTCTCTCTGTCTTTCTCACTCTCTCTCCCTCTTCTTTCTTTCTCTGCCGCACTTTCTTTTTTCTTTCTTTTTCTCTGCCCCTCCCTCTTTATCTCCTTTATCTCTCTGCCTTTCTCCATCTCATTCTCTTCTTTCTATCCCCCTCTCCATTCTTTCTCTCAGCCTGTCTCTCCCTACCCCTCTCACTCTTCTTTCTCACACCTCCCTTCTCTCGTCATTCTTGCTATCTTTCTCTCTCTGACTCTCTCTTTCTTCTTTACCTCTTCCTCTCTTTGCATTTCTCTCTGTCTTTCTCTGTCTCTTTCCCTCTCCCTCTCTTTCTCTCGCTCTCCCCCTTCTTTTTTTTCTTTCTTTCTTTCTTTCTTTCTTTCTTTCTTTCTTTCTTTCTTTCTTTCTTTCTTTCCTTCCTTCCTTCCTTCCTTTCTTTCTTTCTTTCTTTCTTTCTTTCTTTCTTTCTTTCTTTCTTTCGTTCTTTCTTTCTTTTCTCTTCTCTCTTTCTTCTTCCTCCCCTCTTCTTTCTCTTCTTTCTCCTTCCTCTCCCTCTCTTCTTTCTCTCCTTTCTCTTTCTCTTTCTTCTCTCTTTCTTTCTCACTCTCTCTCCCTCTTCTTTCTTTCTCTGCCGCCTTCTTCTTTTCTTCTTGTTTCTCTGCCCCTTCTTCTTTATCTCCTTTCTCTCTGCTCTCTCCTCTCTTCTCTTCTTTCTTCCCCCTCTCTTTCTTTCTCTCTCCTGTCTTCTCCCTCTCCTTTCCCCCTATCTTGTTTTCTCTCCTCCTCTCACCCCCTCTTTCTTTCTCTTTCTTTCTCTCCTCTCTCTGCCGCTTCTCCCTATCTTGTTTCTCTCTTCCTCTCACCCCCTCTTTCTTTCCTTTCTTCTCTTCCTCTCTCTGCTCTTCCTCCCTATCTTGTTTCTCTCTGCCTCTCACCCCCTCTTTTTCTCTTCTCTTTCCTCCTCTCTTGCCGCTTCCTCCCTATCGTTGTTGTCTCTCTGCTCTCACCCCCTCTTCTTTTCTTTCTCCTCCTCTCTCTGCCGCTTCTTTCTTTCTTTCTTTTCTCTTCTTCTCTTTCTTCATCCCTCCCAATCTTCTTTCTCTTCTTTCTCCCTTCCTCTCCCTCTCTTCTTTCTCTCACTATCTTCTTTCTTTATCTTCTTTCTTCCTTCTCTCCCCTCTTCTTTCTCTCTTCTTTCCTTTCTTCCTCTCTCTGCCTCTTACTTCCTATTCTTGTTTCTCTCTCCTCTACCCCCTCTTCTTCTTCTTTCTTTCTCTTTCTCTCTCTGCTCTTCCTCCTATCTTTGTTTCTCCCTGTCTCTCACCCTCTCTTTCTTCTCTTCTTTTGTCTCTCTGACGCTTCCCCCTATCGTTGTTGTCTCTCTCGCCTCTCACCCCCTCTCTTCTTTCTCCTTTCTTTCTCCTCCTCTCTCTGCCGCTTCCTCCCTATCGTTGTTGTCTCTCTGCCTCTCACCCCCTCTTCTTTCTTTCTCCTCCTCTCTCTGCCGCTTCCTCCCTATCGTTGTTGTCTCTCTGCCTCTCACCCCCTCTTCTTTCTTTCTCCTCCTCTCTCTGCCGCTTCCTCCCTATCGTTGTTGTCTCTCTGCCTCTCACCCCCTCTTCTTTCTTTCTCCTCCTCTCTCTGCCGCTTCCTCCCTATCGTTGCTGTCTCTCTGCCTCGCTTCTTCCTCTCTCTACCCCCATCCTCCCAACCCCCTCCCTCTCCCTCTGCCAGGAACTGAGTGCTCTGCACATGCCCTCCACCACAGACGATGACTCACGCGCCAGCCTCCGGTGCTGGACACGTCATGATCCGCGTCAGCCACTCTTATTCCATCAGTCCTGTCCTTCCAGCCGCAGCTTCCAGCTCCGGGCTCCCCCGGGCGCCAAGACCGATCCGTCAGCCCTGGGCCTTGAAAAGCGGCCTTTTACAGAACCGCCTGTTCCAGCTTCTCTGAACGGTGCATGTGTCCGTCCACAGCCGTCTGCAGCTGGGGGCCTGTCTCCCTGGGTACAAAGCAGCTTTACTCCACCTGTGTATAAAGTACCCCAGACCCCTGGGGTTCAGTCCTGGTTACACCCAGCTTTACTCTACCTGTGTATAAAGCACCCCAGACCCCTGGGGTTCAGTCCTGGTTACAATCCAGCTTTACTCTACCTGTGTATAAACCACCCCCAGACCCCTGGGGTTCAGTCCTGGTTACAACCCAGCTTTACTCTACCTGTGTATACACCACCCCCAGACCCCTGGGGTTCAGTCCTGGTTACAACCCAGCTTTACTCTACCTGTGTATACACCACCCCCAGACTCCTGGGGTTCAGTCCTGGTTACAACCCAGCTTTACTCTACCTGTGTATACACCACCCCCAGACTCCTGGGGTTCAGTCCTGGTTACACTCCAGCTTTACTCTACCTGTGTATACACCACCCCAGACTCCTGGGGTTCAGTCCTGGTTACAATCCAGCTTTACTCTGCCTGTGTATAAAGTACCCCAGACCCCTGGGGTTCAGTCCTAGTTACACCCCAGCTTTACTCTACCTGTGTATAAAGCGCCCAGAATCCTGGGGTTCAGTCCTAGTTACACCCCAGCTTTACTCTACCTGTGTATAAAGCACCCCAGAATCCTGGGGTTCAGTCCTAGTTACACTCCAGCTTTACTCTACCTGTGTATAAAGCAGCCCAGAATCCTGGGGTTCAGTCCTGGTTACACTCCAGCTTTACTCTACCTGTGTATAAGCACCCCAGACTCCTGGGGTTCAGTCCTAGTTACACCCAGCTTTACTCTACCTGTGTATAAAGCACCCCAGATCCTGGGGTTCAGTCCTAGTTACACTCCAGCTTTACTCTACCTGTGTATAAAGCGCCCAGACTCCTGGGGTTCAGTCCTGGTTACATCCAGCTTTACTCTACCTGTGTATACACCACCCCCAGACTCCTGGGGTTCAGTCCTGGTTACAATCCAGCTTTACTCTACCTGTGTATAAAGTACCCCAGACCCCTGGGGTTCAGTCCTAGTTACACTCCAGCTTTACTCTACCTGTGTATAAAGCACCCCAGAATCCTGGGGTTCAGTCCTAGTTACACCCCAGCTTTACTCTACCTGTGTATAAAGCACCCCAGACTCCTGGGGTTCAGTCCTAGTTACACTCCAGCTTTACTCTACCTGTGTATAAAGCGCCCAGAATCCTGGGGTTCAGTCCTAGTTACACCCCAGCTTTACTCTACCTGTGTATAAAGTACCCCAGACTCCTGGGGTTCAGTCCTAGTTACACTCCAGCTTTACTCTACCTGTGTATAAAGCACCCCAGAATCCTGGGGTTCAGTCCTGGTTACAACCCAGCTTTACCTCTTTATAAACCACCCCCAGACTCCTGGGGTTCAGTCCTGGTTACAATCCAGCTTTACTCTACCTGTGTATAAAGTACCCCAGACTCCTGGGGTTCAGTCCTGGTTACACTCCAGCTTTACTCTACCTGTGTATAAAGCACCCCAGACTCCTGGGGTTCAGTCCTGGTTACAACCCAGCTTTACCTGTGTATAAACCACCCCCAGACTCCTGGGGTTCAGTCCTGGTTACAATCCAGCTTTACTCTACCTGTGTATAAAGTACCCCAGACCCCTGGGGTTCAGTCCTAGTTACACTCCAGCTTTACTCTACCTGTGTATAAAGCGCCCAGAATCCTGGGGTTCAGTCCTAGTTACACTCCAGCTTTACTCTACCTGTGTATAAAGCGCCCAGAATCCTGGGGTTCAGTCCTAGTTACACTCCAGCTTTACTCTACCTGTGTATAAAGCACCCCAGACTCCTGGGGTTCAGTCCTGGTTACACTCCAGCTTTACTCTACCTGTGTATAAAGCACCCCAGAATCCTGGGGTTCAGTCCTAGTTACACTCCAGCTTTACTCTACCTGTGTATAAAGCGCCCAGAATCCTGGGGTTCAGTCCTGGTTACAACCCAGCTTTACTCTACCTGTGTATACACCACCCCCAGACTCCTGGGGTTCAGTCCTAGTTACACCCCAGCTTTACTCTACCTGTGTATAAAGCACCCCAGAATCCTGGGGTTCAGTCCTAGTTACACTCCAGCTTTACTCTACCTGTGTATATAGCGCCCAGAATCCTGGGGTTCAGTCCTGGTTACAACTCAGCTTTACTCTACCTGTGTATAAAGCGCCCAGAATCCTGGGGTTCAGTCCTAGTTACACCCCAGCTTTACTCTACCTGTGTATAAAGTACCCCAGACCCCTGGGGTTCAGTCCTAGTTACACCCCAGCTTTACTCTACCTGTGTATAAAGCCCCAGACTCCTGGGGTTCAGTCCTAGTTACACTCCAGCTTTACTCTACCTGTGTATAAAGCACCCCAGACTCCTGGGGTTCAGTCCTAGTTACACTCCAGCTTTACTCTACCTGTGTATAAAGCCCCAGAATCCTGGGGTTCAGTCCTAGTTACACCCCAGCTTTACTCTACCTGTGTATAAAGTACCCCAGACTCCTGGGGTTCAGTCCTAGTTACACTCCAGCTTTACTCTACCTGTGTATAAAGCACCCCAGAATCCTGGGGTTCAGTCCTAGTTACAACCCAGCTTTTTACCTGTGTTATAAAGCACCCCAGACTCCTGGGGTTCAGTCCTGGTTACACTCCAGCTTTACTCTACCTGTGTATAAAGCACCCCAGACTCCTGGGGTTCAGTCCTGGTTACACTCCAGCTTTACTCTACCTGTGTATAAAGCACCCCAGAATCCTGGGGTTCAGTCCTGGTTACAACCCAGCTTTACCTGTGTATAAACCACCCCCAGACTCCTGGGGTTCAGTCCTGGTTACAATCCAGCTTTACTCTACCTGTGTATAAAGTACCCCAGACCCCTGGGGTTCAGTCCTGGTTACAATCCAGCTTTACTCTACCTGTGTATAAAGCGCCCAGAATCCTGGGGTTCAGTCCTAGTTACACTCCAGCTTTACTCTACCTGTGTATAAAGCGCCCAGAATCCTGGGGTTCAGTCCTAGTTACACTCCAGCTTTACTCTACCTGTGTATAAAGCACCCCAGACTCCTGGGGTTCAGTCCTGGTTACAATCCAGCTTTACTCTACCTGTGTATAAAGCGCCCAGAATCCTGGGGTTCAGTCCTAGTTACACTCCAGCTTTACTCTACCTGTGTATAAAGCACCCCAGACTCCTGGGGTTCAGTCCTAGTTACACTCCAGCTTTACTCTACCTGTGTATAAAGCACCCCAGACTCCTGGGTTCAGTCCTGGTACACCCAGCTTTACTCTACCGTGTATAAACCACCCCAGACTCCTGGGGTTCAGTCCTGGTTACAATCCAGCTTTACTCTACCTGTGTATAAAGCACCCCAGAACCTGGGTTCAGTCCTGGTTACAACCAGCTTTACTCTACCTGTGTATAAAGCACCCCAGACTCCTGGGGTTCAGTCCTAGTTACACTCCAGCTTTACTCTACCTGTGTATAAAGTACCCCAGACTCCTGGGGTTCAGTCCTAGTTACACTCCAGCTTTACTCCATTTGTGTATAAAGCACCCCCAGACTCCTGGGGTTCAGTCCTGATTCACTCCTGCTTCACTCTACCTGTGTATCAAGCACCCCAGACTCCTGGGGTTCAGTCCTAGTTACACTCCAGCTTTACTCTACCTGTGTATAAAGCACCCCAGAATCCTGTGGTTTAGTCCTGGTTACACTCCAGCTTTACTCTACCTGTGTATAAAGCACCCCAGACTCCTGGGGTTCAGTCCTAGTTACACTCCAGCTTTACTCTACCTGTGTATAAAGCACCCCAGAATCCTGGGGTTCAGTCCTAGTTACACTCCAGCTTTACTCTACCTGTGTATAAAGTACCCCAGACTCCTGGGGTTCAGTCCTAGTTACACTCCAGCTTTACTCCATGTGTGTATAAAGCACCCCCAGACTCCTGGGGTTCAGTCCTGATTCACTCCTGCTTCACTCTACCTGTGTATCAAGCACCCCAGACTCCTGGGGTTCAGTCCTAGTTACACTCCAGCTTTACTCTACCTGTGTATAAAGCACCCCAGAATCCTGTGGTTTAGTCCTGGTTACAATCCAGCTTTACTCTACCTGTGTATAAAGCACCCCAGACTCCTGGGGTTCAGTCCTAGTTACACTCCAGCTTTACTCTACCTGTGTATAAAGCGCCCAGAATCCTGGGGTTAAGTCCTATTTCTCTCCAGCTTTACTCTACCTGTGTATAAAGCACCCCAGACTCCTGGGGTTTAGTCCTATTTCTCTCCAGCTTTACTCTACCTGTGTATCAAGCACCCCAGACTCCTGGGGTTTAGTCCTATTTCTCTCCAGCTTTACTCTACCTGTGTATCAAGCACCCCAGACTCCTGGGGTTTAGTCCTATTTCTCTCCAGCTTTACTCTACCTGTGTATCAAGCACCCCAGACTCCTGGGGTTTAGTCCTATTTCTCTCCAGCTTTACTCTACCTGTGTATCAAGCACCCAGACTCCTGGGGTTCAGTCTGTTACACTCCAGCTTTACTCTACCTGTGTATCAAGCACCCCAGACTCCTGGGTTCAGTCCTATTTCTCTCCAGCTTTACTCTACCTGTGTATCAAGCACCCCAGACTCCTGGGGTTTAGTCCTATTTCTCTCCAGCTTTACTCTACCTGTGTATCAAGCACCCAGACTCCTGGGGTTTAGTCCTATTTCTCTCCAGCTTTACTCTACCTGTGTATCAAACACCCCAGACTCCTGGGGTTCAGTCCTGATTACACTCCAGCTTTACTCCACCTGTGTATAAAGCACCCCAGACTCCTGGGGTTCAGTCCTATTTCACTCCAGCTTTACTCTACCTGTGTATCAAGCACCCCAGACTCCTGGGGTTCAGTCCTGATTACACTCCAGCTTTACTCCACCTGTGTATGAAGCACCCCAGACTCCTGGGGTTCAGTCCTGATTACACTCCAGCTTTACTCCACCTGTGTATAAAGCACCCCAGACTCCTGGGGTTTAGTCCTATTTCTCTCCAGCTTTACTCTACCTGTGTATCAAGCACCCCAGACTCCTGGGGTTCAGTCCTGATACACTCCAGCTTTACTCCACCTGTGTATAAAGCACCCCAGACTCCTGGGGTTCAGTCCTGATTACACTCCAGCTTTACTCCACCTGTGTATAAAGCACCCCAGACTCCTGGGGTTCAGTCCTAGTTACACTCCAGCTTTACTCTACCTGTGTTAAAGCACCCCAGACTCCTGGGGTTTAGTCCTATTTCACTCCAGCTTTACTCTACCTGTGTATCAAGCCACCCAGATTAGTCCCATTTCTCTCTCAGATGTGCGCCAGTGAACTTGCCCCGGGATGTTGCGTGCTGTTCATGCTCCAGTTCGCTTTCTACTGTGCCCGACACTGGCACTTCCGTGAGGTCTCAGCGCTTTGGCGGGACCGAAAGGTGTGCCGCGTGGGGCTCCTGAGTTACAATAGTCGGTAAAGGAGGGAAAATGCAAGATGGCGCCGCTGCAGTGACGCAGCGCCCGGAAGCACCCGTGCTCTGCCCATTTCTCAGGTCTGTTTCTAGGTGTCCTGTGTCAAGCGCACTTGACATGCCAATGTCCTGAGGAGAGCCTTGTGCGCGTGCGATGTGAGAATGTGTTGGCTGGGTATTTGGTTTGTAAGTTGTTTGTAGAGCCGTAGAGTTCTGCATAATTTTAAACCCCTCTTTCTGGGCGTTGCGTGCCTTTTTGCATGAACTAGTTTCCTTGCCATTATGATTGCTGCTGTGTAGTGTCAGCTCTGTTGCTTGTCTGCTGCTTTGTCTTGCTACTTTGTAGTGTCAGTTCTCTCACTGTTCTGCTGCTTTGTCTTGTTACTTTGTAGTGTCAGCTCTGTCGCTGTTCTGCTGCTTCATCTTGCTGCCTTGTAGTGTCAGCTCGGTCGCTGTTCTACTGCTTTCTCTTGCTGCTTTGTAGTGTCAGTTTTGTTGCTGTTCTACTGCTTTTCTCTTGCTGCTTTGTAGTGTCAGTTCTGTTGCTGTCTTTTTTTATTTTTTTATTTTTTAAAACTTTGGTTTTATTGGCAATTTTTCAGAAAAAGAAACAATGACATCACCGGGAGCAATATGAATATCACATTTAACATCATCATCAAACCCCGGGGTCTCCTTCCCCTCCCACCCCACTCTCCCCCTTCCCCAAATCGGCCCCTCCCCCCAGATCAGTGTCCCATCGAAAAACCAATCGCAGGAGTCGTCATCAGTACTCGTAGTTCGGTGCCTTGGAGCTGTGCTATGCGTTCATGTAAAAGCTGGCTTAGACGGATCCGCTGTCTCCTGGGCCATGGGTTACACCATTGTCCTTGAGTGGTACTTTCTGGGCTCCATCGCCCTCATGCCCCATTTTGTCCACATAATGTCAGTGAGCATCCCACCCCCATGCCTGGTAAACCCCATACCAATTTGCCTGGAAGGTGCTCGATTCATTGTTTACCATGGCCGTCAGTTTGTCCATGAGGAACATGTTCTTCAGTTTTTTTAGCCAGTCTTCCTTAGAGGGGGTCTCTGGGCTTTTCCACCTTTGCGCTAGGGCTACCCTTCCTGCTCGCAACATGGTCTCCACATTTTCTGGGTACCTGTATATTTCCGCCTCCTCCAGCGGGAGGCCCAACAACATCGTCAAAGGATTGAGTGGGAGTAGTTCCTCGGTGACCTCCGCCATCCATCCCCGTACCTTCTCTCAGAACCCCTGTACCTTAGGGGAGAACCACCACATGTGACCCCTCGTCCCCACTTGGCCACATCCTCTTGGGCATCTGGGGGACACCCCCGAGAACATCTTGGATAACTTCAATGGGTCTCTATGCCATCCCTGGAAGATCTTAAAGTTGTGCTCCATGTCCGACGTAAACAGGTTCCCATGGAATGCTATTTTTAAATACCCTGGACCATGCGTCCTCGAGAGAGCCTCTCCTGCCAAGTCATTCCAGAACCCCGAAACCCTCTCCTCCCTTCCAAGTTAACAGTGTTCAATATCTGGTACATTTTGGATACTACCCCCTTCCTTGTTGTGGCCGTGTCTAGTAACTTTTCAAAGGGGGTCAGCTGTCTCCGCAGATTCAGGCCCCAAGTCTGGTCACATAGGATGCCTTCAGGCGCAAATATTCAAAGACTGAAAGAGACCCCGCCCAAGCGCATCTCGCAGCTCCTCGTATTCGAGGAACTCGCCCTCCTTGAACAGTTGCCCCGCCCATTCCAACCCCCATCCGACCAGGACATGGGCATTCCTGAATCCCCTGCTACCTAGTTTGAGCGGGTTGCCCCAGAGCGAAGACATCGGGGAGGGCCATGAAGTGAGGTGTGCGGTTGTGGGTCCTTCTTTCCAGATCGACCAAAGTATTCCCAGGGTTGGGTGGGTCTGCAGTCTATTTGGCATGTGTTTACGTGGCAACCACAGAAGGTTGCATACTTTCAGAGGGTGGGCATCCATGTCCTCCAGATAAGACCAATAGGTGCCCATCCCCTCCCTCATATGCTCCAACAGGACCATTAGCTGGGCGGCCCGGTGGTAGAGAAGGAAGTCCGGCAGCCCGAAACCACCCTCCTCCCTAGGTAACGTTAGAATGGCCTTCCCTATCCTCAGGTTCCGCCCTTGCCATACAAACTCTCGGACTGCCCTCTGTAGGTCTCGAAACATCTGGTCGGGGACCCCCGTTGGGAGTGCTGTGAAAAGATACAGCAGTCTCGGGAGGATGTTCATCTTCACCGCTGTCGTGCGCCCATACCAAGATAGGATCATACCTCCCCACCTCTTCAGATCTGATTTAATCACCGCCATAATGGGCCCATAATTCGCCAAAGCCAATTTTGAGAGATCTCTCGTGAGGAGCACACCCAAATACCTAATGGAGTCCCTTCCCACCACAATCCCCTCACACCTATCCCGGTGGTCCAGCCCCGGGTCCTGAGCCCTCATAGGGAGTAACACTGATTTTGATGCATTTATCTTTAGCCCCGAGAATTGCCCAAAGGTCGTCATCAGGGACAGGAGGGGGGGGAAGCGAGGAGCTGGGCTCCACCAGGTATGCTAGAATATCGTCAGCAAACAGGGAGATCTTGAACTCCACCTCTCCTCTTTTAATCCCTTTAATGTTGGGGTGGGCTCGGACCGCGATGGCCAGGGGCTCCATCGTCAGGACATATATTAAAGGGGAGAGTGGGCATCCCTGCCGCGTCCCCCACGTGAGAGGGAATGAGTCGGAAAGTTCTCCATTCACCTGTACTCTTGCCATTGGGGCCCCATATAGGGCGGAAACCCAGTTCCTGATGTGAGCCCCGAAGCCCATTCGACGGAGGAGGAGTTGCATGTACCTCAACTTTACCCTGTCAAAAGCTTTCTCGGAGTCCAGGGAAAGCAGACTTGCTTCGAGATCTGATTCTTGGGCATGGTGGATTAGGTCTATCATCTTCCTGATGTTATCAGAGCCTTGCCTACCCCCTATGAACCCCACTTGATCCCCGTGAACCAGCTTGGGCATTATCCCCTCCATCCGTTTACCTATCACCTTGGCCAGAATCTTAACATCTATATGGAGGAGGTAAATCGGGCGATATGAGGAGCATTCAGTGGGGTCTTTGCCCTCTTTGGACAGGACCACGATTATGGCCCTCATCATGGTATCCGGCAGAGAGCCCCCCTCTAGCACCCCGTTAAACACCCTCACCAGGTGTGGGGCTAGGTGTGGGGCTAGGATAGCCCGAAACCTCTTGTAGAAGTATACGGAGAAGCCGTCTTCCCCCGGGGACGTTCCCACCTTCATCCCACTGATCACGTGCTCCACCTCCTCTTCCGTCACCCGGCCCTCTAAACACTCCGCCATTTCACCTGTCAAGGACGGGATCTGGATGGAGTCCAGGAAACCCTCAATCTGATTGTCATCCACGTCATATTTTAACGAGTATAACTTTTCATAATAACGGCGAAAGGCTGCTCCAATGTTTGGGGTGTCGTGATCTAATGATCCCCGATCATTCTTCACTGCCTTCACCGTTCTGTTCCTCTGAATCTCTCTGAGTTTCCAGGCCAGTATTTTGTCAGCTCCGCCCCCCTTCTCATAATATTTTTGTTTCACTAGTTGGCGGCTCCGCTCAGTCTTATGTAACAGAAGGTCTTTCAACTGGAGTTTATAGTTTTCTAGGGAGGCGATCTGATCCCTTTCCAGGGGTGCCTCCAGGAGGTCACCCGGCTGAAGTTGGGCTATCTTTTCCCTCAGGGACTTTTCCTGGGCCTCCCTCTCCCTCTTTTTCTTGGCTCCCATTCTAATGAGGACGCCCCGTAAGGTCGCCTTAAAGGCGTCCCACAGCACATGTGTGTGCCCACCTCGCCGTTGTCGTTCAACTCGAAGTACTCCGAGATGGCGTCCTGCACTTCCTGTGCCAGAACTTCGTCCTTCAGCAGGGAGTCATTACATTTCCATCGCCCTCTACTGCCACTCCGCCATCCCCCTACTATGGTGGTACGGACCAAGTCGTGGTCGGACCAAGGGACCGGGTCAACCCTGTGGCCAGAAACATGTGGAAGAAGGGGTTCGTCTACCAGGATGTAGTCTATACAGGAGTATGATGTGTGGATTGCTGAGTAGTATGTGAAGGAGGGGAGCCCTGTCCGGGGCGTCGGAATGGTGTCCACCAGGCCCAGCTCCGCGTTGACCCTCTGGAAGGTACGGGCCATGGTTTCATCTGCAGCCCTAGTGGGCTGGGGCCCCAAGCGTTTTCTATCCGCGGTTGGGTCTAGGACCATATTGAAATTCCCTCCCACCACCAACATCCCGTGAACAAACAATTTCAATCTGTCCTTCACTCCCTCTCAGAATTGCGCCTGGCCTTCATTGGGGCCGTACACAACTGCCAGAGTCAGAGGGGAGCCCCGCAAAGAGCCCCTTGCCAGCAGATATCGGCCCTCTGGGTCCTTCACCGTGGCTTCCACTTCAAAGCCAACATCCCTTGCTAGCAGTATGGCTACCCCCCTTTTCTTGGTTCTGTGGGATGCGCTGAGGACCTCCCCGATCCCTCCTCCTCGCAGTTTCGGTTCCTTCCCCCGAGCCCAATGTGTTTCCTGAAGAAAGAGCAGGTCAAGCTTTGCCCTCCTGAATTCCCTGCAGACTAAGGATCTCTTGGTTGGGGTGTTCAACCCCCACCATTAAGGGAACCCACGCCCAGGGCAGGCAGATCCTCAGCATTGTCTAGGATCAACATCTTACTGGATAGCTGACTCATGGCACTTTTCCTTTCCTAGCTCCTTTTGTGTTATAACCTGATCTCCTTGCCCCCTCCCCCCGCCCCCAGGTGGGCCTTAAACCTGTCCCCAACTGCCCCCTGGTCCCCCTCCGAACTGAACAACCCCAACTATTCCTTCAACCCCACCCCCCACCCCGGCGTCCAGCCAAATAGTTCCACCATTGCTGGTAATTGGCCGGACCACCAGCCTACCGCCTCCGGCTGGGCTAATGTCGGAAATCACTCCTCCTTGAGCCCCCCTTTTCCCCCCACCCCCTCCCAAGCCCCTTCCCCCAGGTAGCCGACATACTTGCTGTTCTGGGAGGCCCCTTATGTCCTTGGACCCCATGGTCCTGGAAGTCAACTCGTCTTTGAGCCAGGCCGGACGTTGTGATCGTGAACTAGTTCTTTGCCCGGTTTCCCCGTACCCTTTTTCACTTCCGGATTTATGTTTCAGCTACCAGACTACCCCAGGCCCGACCGGCCCGCTCCTCCGTGTCCGGGGTCGGCGTCCTCCCTGTCCGTCGTCGGGGACGGCGGGTTCAGTTTCTTAAATTTCCGTGGACCCGTCTTCTTTCTCCTCTCTCCTTGTGGCCTGCATTCTCTGGCTCCTTCCGCTGCGAATCCCGTGGGTTCTGGATGGCTCCCCTTATGTCCTCTTCTGTAATCATGGTCGACAGTTGAGCCTCGTACTCGAACGTGAGGGAGAAGGGGTACCCCCATCTATAGCGCACCCCCTTCTCTTTTAGCATTTGTGTTAGAGGGCGGCACATCCTGCGTTTGGCCAGCGTGTATGAAGAGAGGTCCTGGAAAAAGGACACTTGTGCATTGTTATAGGTTATCTCCCGTGTCTTTCTGGCCTCCTCCAGAACCTTCGCTTTCTCGGTGTAGTAATGAAAGCGGACCAGAATTGACCGGGGGCCCACAGCTCAGCCCCCCGCTCTGTGGACCCGATCAAACGTTGGTTCGGTCGTCATCTCATCCGAGAAAAGGAAGGTGATGATGTCCCTCACCACCCGATTCAGTTCTCTTTCCGTTTCTCCCTCCGACTCCGGCACCCCAAGGATTCTGAGGTTGTTCCTTCGTTCCCTATTTTCGTAATCGTCCATTTGCCTGGCCCTCTCTTCATCTCTTTTTTCTAGAGCAGCTATTCTCAGGGACATGTCCATCTCTTGGGTCGTTGCTGAGGACTGGTTGGTCTCCAGCTGTAACAGTCTGTCCTCGACCTTGTCCACCCTACGGTCCATGTTCTCCATTTTCTGGGCAATGTCCGCCCGCATGTCTTTGATCTCCTGCAGGACCGAGGCAAAGCCCTTTTCCATAGTAAGGGTGAGCGGGGGTGAGGTCTCGGGCTCGGACATTCTGGAGGTCCGTTCCGGGCCGCTATTCTCCCTTCTGGCATCCTGGTAACGGTACTCCTGGAGGATGTGGAGCCAGCTCATCTGATCTCCCTTCCTCTCCCTCCGGCCGGCGGTCCTCGGGGGCAAGAGCGATGACCCTGCTGGGAGACTGCCCTCTCTCCTTCAGGCAAAACCGCTCCGTGGGGAGCTATCTTTGAGCGGGCACACGCCCACCGGCCTCTGGGGGGGCCTCACACTCTTTACATGCCCTTTTCCCGCTGCTTGTGGTCGTCTGTCCCTGTGGTGGGGAGGTGGCGACGATGTGTGTCAAATTGTGATCGGATGGAGGTCCAGGCTAGGCCCCCGGGGAAGGGGGGTGCAGCGCCCATGGCGTGCTGATTAGATACTATCGGCCATGTTTTCTTCAGAGTTCGTCTCCAGGCGGGCACCACCTGTGTAAGTCTCCTCCCGCCTGGGCCTCTCACCTGTTGTTCGACTCCGTGTTCGGGAGCTCGGGTCAAGCGGGTTGCCTCTCCTTTGGTGGGTCCGGGTCCGCGGCTCGAATCGCCGCCGCCTGGGGCTTCCACTCCGCGCTGGTACCGTCCTCCTGTGCCGCGGGGCCCTGACGGTGGAGTCCCCGCCGGAGTGCTGGCGTGCTTTGTGACTGGGGTGGGGTGGAGAGGTCAGGCGCGCTTGTAGGCCTCAATGGCTACCGCGCACCACGACTCCCCACGCTGCTCTGGAGGTGGGCGGGGCCTTTCGTAGATCCTCTCGTTGGGCCGCAAGGCCTCGTTCTCGGGCACCCGAGGGTCTTTCAGCATCGCTCTTTCGCCCGGGGGGGTCCCCCGGGGTTCACCGCCACTGACAACCACAGATGTTCCGTGGGGGGTTCCGGGGGGGGCTCAATCCCTCAACACGGCCCAGTTTCGGCGGGACCAGCGTCTTTAGGCAGCCATCGCCTGTGCGCCCCCTCTCTGTTGCTGTTCTGCTGCTTTCTCTTGCTGCCTTGAAGTGTCAGCTCTGTAGCTGTTCTGCTGCTTTCTTGTGCTGCTTCGTAGTGTCAGCTCTGTCACTGTGCTGCTGCTTTCTCTTGCTGCTTTGCAGTGTCAGCTCTGTCGCTGATCTGCTGCTTTCTCTTCTGCTTATAGTGTCAGCTCTGTCACTGTTCTGCTGCTTTCTCTTGCTGTTTTGTAGTGTCAGATCTGTCGCTGTTCTGCTCCTTTCTCTTGCGGCATTGTAGTGTCAGATCTGGCGGTGTTCTGCTGCTTTCTCTTGCTGATGTGTAGTGTCAGCTACGTCGCTGTTCTGGTGCTTTCTCTTGCTGCCTTGTAGAGTCAGCTATGTCGCTGTTCTGCTGCTTCCTCTTGCTGCGTTGTAGTGTCAGCAGTGTTGCTGTTCTTCTTTCTCATGCTGCTTTGTAGTGTCAGATCTGTCGCTTTTCTGCTGCTTTCTCTTGCTGCTTTGTAATGTCAGATCTGTTGCTGTTCTGCTGCTTTCTCTTGCTGCGCTGTAGGGTCAGATCTGTCACTGTTCTGCTGCTTTCTCTTGCTGCTTGTAGTGTCAGCTCTGTCGCTGTTCTGCTGCTTTCTCTTGCTGCATGTAGTGTCAGCTCTATTGCTGCTCTGCTGCTTTCACTTGCTGCGTTGTAGGGTCAGATCTGTCACTGTTCTGCTTTCTCTTGCTGCTTGTAGTATCAGCTCTGTCGCTGATCTGCTACTTTCTCTTGCTGCTTTGTAGTGTCAGATCTGTTGCTCTACTGCTGCTTTCTCTTGCTGCTTGCAGTGTCAGCTCTGTTGCTGTTCTGCTGCTTTCTCTTGCTGCGTTGTAGGGTCAGATCTGTCACTGTTCTGCTTTCTCTTTCTGCTTAATAGTGTCAGCTCTGTTGTTGTTCTGCTGCTTTCCCTTGCTGCTTTATAGTGTCAGATCTGTTGTTGTTCTGCTGCTTTCTCTTGCTGCTTTGTTGTGTCAGATCTGTTGCTCTACTGCTGCTTGTTCTTGCTGCTTGCAGTGTCAGCTTTGTTGCTGTTCTGCTGCTTTCTCTTGCTGCATTGTAGGGTCGGATCTATCACTGTTCTGCTTTCTCTTGCTGCTTGTGGTGTCAGATCTGTTGTTCTTCTGCTGCTTTCTCTTGCTACTTCCAGTGTCAGCTTTGTTGCTGTTCTGCTGCTTTCTCTTGCTGCGTTGTAGGGTCAGATCTGTCACTGTTCTGCTTTCTCTTGCTGCTTGTAGTGTCAGTTCTGTTGGTGTTCTGCTGCTTTCTCTTGCTGCTTTGTAGTGTCAGATCTGTTGCTGTTCGCTGCTTTCTCTTGCTGCTTGTAGTGTCAGCTCTGTTGCTGTTCTGCTGCTTTCTCTTTCTGCTTTATAGTGTCAGATCTGTCGTTGTTCTGCTGCTTTCTCTTGCTGCCTTGCAGTGTCAGCTCTGTCGCTGTACTGCTGCTTTGTCTTGCTACTTTGTAGTGTCAGCTCTGTCGCTGTTCTGCTGCTTTGTCTTGCTGCCTTGTAGTGTCAGCTCTGTAACTGTTCTACTGCTTTCTTGTGCTGCTTCGTAGTGTTAGCTCTGTCACTGTGCTGCTGCTTTCTCTTGCTGCTTTGTAGTGTCAGCTCTGTCACTGATCTGCTGCTTTCTCTTCTGCTTATAGTGTCAGCTCTGTCACTGTTCTGCGCTTTCTCTTGCTGTTTTGTAGTGTCAGATCTGTCGCTGTTCTGCTCCTTTCTCTTGCGGCATTGTAGTGTCAGATCTGGCGGTGTTCTGCTGCTTTCTCTTGCTGCCGTGTAGTGTCAGATACGTCGCTGTTCTGGTGCTTTCTCTTGCTGCCTTGTAGTGTCAGCTATGTCGCTGTTCTGCTGCTTCCTCTTGCTGCCTTGTAGTGTCAGCAGTGTTGCTGTTCTTCTTTCTCATGCTGCTTTGTAGTGTCAGATCTGTCGCTTTTCTGCTGCTTTCTCTTGCTGCTTTGTAATGTCAGATCTGTTGCTGTTCTGCTGCTGTCTCTTGCTGCGCTGTAGGGTCAGATCTGTCACTGTTCTGCTGCTTTCTCTTGCTGCTTGTAGTGTCAGCTCTGTCGCTGTTCTGCTGCTTTCTCTTGCTGCATGTAGTGTCAGCTCTGTTGCTGCTCTCCTGCTTTCACTTGCTGCGTTGTAGGGTCAGATCTGTCACTGTTCTGCTTTCTCTTGCTGCTTGTAGTATCAGCTCTGTCGCTGATCTGCTACTTTCTCTTGCTGCTTTGTAGTGTCAGATCTGTTGCTCTACTGCTGCTTTCTCTTGCTGCTTGCAGTGTCAGCTCTGTTGCTGTTCTGCTGCTTTCTCTTGCTGCGTTGTAGGGTCAGATCTGTCACTGTTCTGCTTTCTCTTTCTGCTTAATAGTGTCAGCTCTGTCGTTGTTCTGCTGCTTTCTCTTGCTGCTTTATAGTGTCAGATCTGTTGTTGTTCTGCTGCTTTCTCTTGCTGCTTTGTTGTGTCAGATCTGTTGCTGTACTGCTGCTTGCTCTTGCTGCTTGCAGTGTCAGCTTTGTTGCTGTTCTGCTGCTTTCCCTTGCTGCATTGTAGGGTCAGATCTATCACTGTTCTGCTTTCTCTTGCTGCTTGTAGTGTCAGATCTGTTGTTCTTCTGCTGCTTTCTCTTGCTGCTTCCAGTTTCAGCTTTGTTGCTGTTCTGCTGCTTTCTCTTGCTGCGTTGTAGGGTCAGATCTGTCACTGTTCTGCTTTCTCTTGCTGCTTGTAGTGTCAGTTCTGTTGGTGTTCTGCTGCTTTCTCTTGCTGCTTTGTAGTGTCAGATCTGTTGCTGTTTGCTGCTTTCTCTTGCTGCTTGCAGTGTCAGCTCTGTTGCTGTTCTGCTGCTTTCTCTTTCTGCTTTATAGTGTCAGATCTGTTGTTGTTCTGCTGCTTTCTCTTGCTGCTTTGTAGTGTCAGATCTGTTGCTGTTCTGCTGCTTTATCTTGCTGCTTGCAGTGTCAGCTCTGTCGGTGCTCTGCTGCTTTCTCTTGCTGCCTTGTATTGTCAGCTCTGTCGCTGTTCTGGTGCTTTCTCTTGCTGCTTTATAGTGTCAGATCTGTTGTTGTTCTGCTGCTTTCTCTTGCTGCTTTGTACTATCAGATCTGTTGCTGTTCTGCTGCTTTCTCTTGCTGCTTGCAGTGTCAGCTCTGTCGGTGTTCTGCTGTTTTCTCTTGCTGCTTGTTGTGCCAGCTCTGTCTCTGTTCTGTTGCTTTCTCTTGCTGCTTGTTCTTGTTTCCGGTTTGTTTTCTACAGGGATCAGAGTTTGTGGTTAACCACCATGCAGTTTCTTTCTCTGGTGGGTTAATTGTTTCATAGGTGCTAGGATGTCCAGGGGCTCTGGGGACCTACCACAGAGCATCTCTGCTCACTCCGCTGGGAGCCAGTGATCCGGTTCTGACATGTTTGCTGCCCGGCATTAGTTTCCCAATTTCCTCTTGGTTGAGGGTGTTCCAGCTGCTCCTTGTGATGATTCCTTGTCCTTGATGAGTAGGAAGTGTGCCGGCTGGTGCCTGGGTCACAAAAGGTAGGTACTGTGAGGTGGCCACTCCACAGAACATACATGCAGATTGTGTCCGACTGAGTGTGTTGCTCCTTTAACCATGTGTCCACTGCAATGGTTGGCCATGGAGAAGGTCAGGGATTGGGTTGAAGTTTCACTTTGGCCATGGAGAAGGTCAGGGATTGGGTTGAGGTTTCATTTTCTTTTAGCCATGTGTCCACTGCAATGGCTGGCCATGGAGAAGGTCAGGGATTGGGTTGAAGTTTCATTTTCCTTTAGCCATATGTCCAATGGAATGGTTGGCCATGGAGAAGGTCAGGGATTGGTTTGAAGTTTCACTTTGGCCATGGAGAAGGTCAGGGATTGGGTTGAGGTTTCATTTTCTTTTAGCCATGTGTCCACTGCAATGGCTGGCCATGGAGAAGGTCAGGGATTGGGTTGAAGTTTCATTTTCCTTTAGCCATATGTCCACTGCAATGGGTGGCCATGGAGAAGGTCAGGGATTGGGTTGAAGTTTCACTTTGGCCATGGAGAAGGTCAGGGATTGGGTTGAGGTTTCCTTTTCTTTTAGCCACGTGTCCACTGCAATGGCTGGCCATGGAGAAGGTCAGGGATTGGGTTGAAGTTTCACTTTTGACATGGAGAAGGTCAGGGATTGGGTTGATGTTTCATTTTTCTTTAGCCATGTGTCCACTGCAATGGCTGGCCATGGAGAAGGACAGGGATTGGGTTGAAGTTAATTTTCCTTTAACCATTGATCCACTGCAATGGCTGGCCATAGAGAAGGTCAGGGATTGGATAGAAGTTTAATTTCTCTTTAGCCATGTGTCCACTGCAATGGCTGGCCATGGAGAAGGTCAGGGATTGGGTTGAAGTTTCATTTTCCTTTAGCCATGTGTCCACTGCAATGGCTGGCCATGGAGAAGGTCAGGGATTGGGTTGAAGTTTCATTTTCCTTTAGCCATGTGTCCACTGCAATGGCTGGCCATGGAGAAGGTCAGGGATTGGGTTGAAGTTTCATTTTTCTTTAGCCATGTGTCCACTGCAATGGCTGGCCATGGAGAAGGTCAGGGATTGGGTTGAAGTTCCATTTTCCTTTAACCATTGATCCACTGTAATGGCTGGCCATAGAGAAGGTCAGGGATTGGATAGAAGTTTCATTTTCCTTTAGCCATGTGTCCACTGCAATGGCTGGCCATGGAGAAGGTCAGGGATTGGGTTGAAGTTTCATTTTCCTTTAGCCATGTGTCCACTGCAATGGCTGGCCATGGAGAAGGTCAGGGATTGGGTTGAAGTTTCATTTTCCTTTAGCCATGATGTCCACTGCAATGGGTGGCCATGGAGAAGGTCAGGGATTGGGTTGATGTTTCACTCCAGCAATGGCTGGCCATGGAGAAGGTCAGGGATTGGGTTGAAGTTTCATTTTCCTTTAGCCATGTGTCCGCTGCAATGGCTGGCCATGGAGAAGGTCAGGGATTGGGTTGAAGTTTCATTTTCCTTTAGCCATGTGTCCGCTGCAATGGCTGGCCATGGAGAAGGTCAGGGATTGGGTTGAAGTTTCATTTTCCTTTAGCCATGTGTCCACTGCAATGGCTGGCCATGGAGAAGGTCAGGGATTGGGTTGAAGTTTCATTTTCCTTTAGCCATGTGTCCACTGCAATGGCTGGCCATGGAGAAGGTCAGGGATTGGGTTGAAGTTCACTCCAGCAATGGCTGGCCATGGAGAAGGTCAGGGATTGTGTGAAGTTCCAGTTTCCTTTAACCAATGATCCACTGCAATGGTTGGCCATGGAGAAGGTCAGGGATTGTGTGAAGTTCCAGTTTCCTTTAACCATGTGTCCACTGCAATGGCTGGCCATGGAGAAGGTCAGGGATTGGGTTGAAGTTTCATTTTCCTTTAGCCATGTGTCCGCTGCAATGGCTGGCCATGGAGAAGGTCAGGGATTGGGTTGAAGTTTCATTTTCCTTTAGCCATGTTCCACGGCATGGCGCCATGGAGAAGGTCAGGGATTGGGTTGAAGTTTCATTTTCCTTTAGCCATGTGTCCACTGCAATGGCTGGCCATGGAGAAGGTCAGGGATTGGGTTGAAGTTTCATTTTCCTTTAGCCATATGTCCACTGCAATGGGTGGCCATGGAGAAGGTCAGGGATTGGGTTGAAGTTTCGCTTTGGCCATGGAGAAGGTCAGGGATTGGGTTGAGGTTTCATTTTCCTTTAGCCATGTGTCCACTGCAATGGCTGGCCATGGAGAAGGTCAGGGATTGGGTTGAAGTTTCACTCCAGCAATGGCTGGCCATGGAGAAGGTCAGGGATTGGGTTGAGGTTTCATTTTCCTTTAGCCATGTGTCCACTGCAATGGCTGGCCATGGAGAAGGTCAGGGATTGGGTTGAAGTTTCATTTTCCTTTAGCCATGTGTCCACTGCAATGGCTGGCCATGGAGAAGGTCAGGGATTGGGTTGAAGTTTCATTTTCCTTTAGCCATGTGTCCACTGCAATGGCTGGCCATGGAGAAGGTCAGGGATTGGGTTGAAGTTTAATTATCCTTTAGCCATGTGTCCACTGCAATGTCTGGCCACGCAGAAGGTCAGGGATTGGGTGAAGTTTCATTTTCCTTTAGCCATGTGTCCACTGCAATGGGTGGCCATGGAGAAGGTCAGGGAAGTTTAATTTCATTTTCCTTTAGCCATATGTCCACTGCAATGGGTGGTCAGGGATTGGGTTGAAGTTTTGCTTTGGACATGGAGAAGGTCAGGGATTGGGTTGAGGTTTCATTTTCCTTTAGCCATGTGTCCACTGCAATGGCTGGCCATGGAGAAGGACAGGGATTGGGTTGAAGTTTAATTTTCCTTTAGCCATGTGTCCACTGCAATGGCTGGCCATGGAGAAGGTCAGGGATTGGGTTGAAGTTCAATTTTCCTTTAACCATTGATCCACTGCAATGGCTGGCCATAGAGAAGGTCAGGGATTGGATAGAAGTTTAATTTCTCTTTAGCCATGTGTCCACTGCAATGGCTGGCCATGGAGAAGGTCAGGGATTGGGTTGAAGTTTCATTTTCCTTAAACCATGTGTCCAAAGCAATGACTGGCCATGGAGAAGGTCAGGGATTGGGTTGAAGTTTAATTTCCTTTAGCCATGTGTCCGCTGCAATGGGTGGCCATGGAGAAGGTCAGGGATTGGGTTGAAGTTTCACATTGGCCATGGAGAAGGTCAGGGATTGGGTTGAGGTTTCATTTTCCTTTAGCCATGTGTCCACTGCAATGGCTGGCCACGGAGAAGGTCAGGGATTGGGTTGAAGTTTCATTTTCCTTTAGCCATGTGTCCACTGCAATGGCTGGCCATGGAGAAGGTCAGGGATTGGGTTGAAGTTTCATTTTCCTTTAGCCATATGTCCACTGCAATGGGTGGCCATGGAGAAGGTCAGGGATTGGGTTGAAGTTTCACTTTCCTTTAGCCATGGACGCAATGGTGCCATGGATTGAGGTTTGAGGTTTCATTTTCTTTTAGCCATGTGTCCACTGCAATGGCTGGCCATGGAGAAGGTCAGGGATTGGGTTGAAGTTTCATTTTCCTTTAGCCATATGTCCACTGCAATGGGCTGGCCATGGAGAAGGTCAGGGATTGGGTGAAGTTTAAGTTCTCACTTTTCGACATGGCAAGAAAGGTCAGGGATTGGGTTGATGTTTTCATTTTCCTTTAGCCATGTGTCCACTGCAATGGCTGGCCATGGAGAAGGACAGGGATTGGGTTGAAGGTTAATTTTCCTTTAGCCATGTGTCCACTACAATGGCTGGCCATGGAGAAGGTCAGGGATTGGGTTGAAGTTCCATTTTCCTTTAACCAATGATCCACTGCAATGGCTGGCCATAGAGAAGGTCAGGGATTGGATAGAAGTTTCATTTTCCTTTAGCCATGTGTCCACTGCAATGGCGGGCCATGGAGAAGGTCAGGGATTGTGTGAAGTTCCAGTTTCCTTTAACCATGTGTCCACTGCAATGGTTGGCCATGGAGAAGGTCAGGGATTGGGTTGAAGTTTCATTTTCCTTTAGCCATATGTCCACTGCAAATGGCTGGCCATGGAGAAGGTCAGGGATTGGGTTGAAGTTTCAATTTCCATGCCATGTGCTGCGCAATGGAGAAGGTCAGGGATTGGGTTGGGGTTTCATTTTCCTTTAGCCATGTGTCCACTGCAATGGCCGGCCATGGAGAAGGTCAGGATTGGGTTGAAGTATCATTTTCCTTTAAGCCATGTGTCCACTGCAATGGCTGGCCATAGAGAAGGTCAGGGATTGGGTTGAAGTTTAATTTCTCCTTTAGCCATGTGTCCACTG
>CM030318.1:29834297-29867632 GCA_002915635.3 Ambystoma mexicanum | reverse complement strand
TAGTTTTGGTCCACCTTCTGTCCCCTTTGAGGTAATTCATTTTGACTTCATTGAATGGAGCGTTGCAACAATTTCAAGTATGTATTAGTTGTCATCTGTGCTTTTAGCAAATGGGTTGAAGCTTTCCCGTCAAAGATGCCACTGCTATGACCACGGCAAAGACCATGCTGAAGGAATATTTTCCTAGATTTGGTCTGCCAAAAGTCATCTGGTCGGACAATGGTCCACATTTTATCGCTGCTGTAATTCTGCAGATATGCGCGAGATTACAGATCGATAAACGGTTCCATTCGGCCAGACACGCACAGAGTGCTGGATTAGTAGAAAGACACAACGGCATCATCAAGAACAAGCTCGCTAAGACGTGTGCCGGCACCAAACTGAAATGGCCGGACGCCTTACCGATCGTGTTATTGTCCATGAGGACAACCCCTCAAACTAAGACTGGGCTCTCTCCTTTTGAGGTGGTCATGGGTAGGCCAGCTAACATTTGGAACATACTGAAGCCCCATTCTTTACGTGAGGTCAAAAATGTACTTCTTTCTGATTACTGTGGCCAGTTAACTAAAAATCTGTATTTGATTTATCAACAGGTGCGAGAGGCTTTACCTGTAATATACGAGGGCCCCGGTCACAGCATACGGCCAGGAGACTGGGTCCTCACCAAGTCATTTGAGCAATCTTCTTGCCTCACACCTCATTGGCGGGGCCATCATCAGGTCCTCCTGGTCACACAGACCGCCGTGCGAGTAGAGGGAAGGCAGCATTGGATCCACGTGCCTCACATCAAGAGGATTCCTTACCCTTTGCCACACGCTGCAGAAGATACAGAACCCCTCACCAATGCTGTAACCAACGATCACGAACCAGCAACCAGCATCGAGAGTGCATCAGAGACACTCCCTGAGCCTGTGGGGCCTGGGGAAACAGCCACTTCATCTCCACACTCTCCAACAGTTCCATTTTCAAAAAATGCTCCGAATCTTGTGTCCGATCTCACTTTGAATTCGCCGCTTTCATCGGGAAGTGACGACACGTTGTTCACAGATCATTCAGTACCAGGAGATCACAAGGTACGATCTGCATCAAGGAAGTAGACTTACTGCACGGTTCGGCTGTGCTATCAAGGAAAATCATCGAAGGGCTTGCCTTTTTGGCCTAAATGTTGGGTCTGTTTGCATTACCGCAACACTGGATAAGGCGCTGGGTTGGTATATTCATCCTTTATCTTTGACACTGCCTGGCTATGGCTTCTCTAAAGAGCACTATTCTTTGGCGATGGAACGATAGCATCTCAGGGAACATCGATGGAAACTAACTGAATGATTTTGAAAAACGTGTTCTAACGCCCCTGGGATGCTCACTCTTTGCGAATAGGAGCAAGCCTAATGCTGCTTCTATTAGGCTGTCTGATAGACTGGCCCGTCCTTTTCAATCTTTGATCTCTTTCAAGATTGCTCCCATAGGCAATAGGGATGACACGCCACCTTCCTATAGTGTCAACCACAGCCCTGATTCAGTTTCTTTCTGCATACAGAGGAATGGTACTCAGTCAATGGGTGATCTCAAGGGTTGCGCCAACGTTGCGAATTTGACTAGTGAGGACAGACCTTTGTATGTAGGCGAACCTGTCTACTTTGTTTGCAGTAATGTAGCATTTCCATGGTTACCCAGGTATTGGCAGGGAACCTGTTATTTAGGGATTCTGTTACCCAGATTATTCATTACTAGCACTGTAGAAATTTCACAGGCTCGTCCACGGCGGGACGAAAATGGCGATACTTCAGCACAAGTTCTGGGCGATGTAGCTCAATCCTTTGTGACATTTTGGGGACAAATACTGAACTCAGAAGATATCAGGAGACTAGCGAGAGTACTGGAGAGGACCATCAACCGGACCACTGACATACTCTATAATATGATGTTAGAACAGAAAGAAATAAGGTTAGTGGCACTTCAGAACCGGATGGCATTAGATGTCATCCTGGCTGAACGTGGTGGGTTATGTAAATTAGTGCGGTCCACTTGCTGTGTTTTCATGCCACATTCCTCCCCAGCTATCTTTAGGGCGATTCAAAATCTGTATGTTCTCATTTCAGAAGTGCATGTTCCCAAGGGAAACTGGGATCTTAGTGCTTGGTTCTGGGACTTCCTACAATCTTGGGGATGGAAGCTACTTTCGGTCTTGCTGATTGTTTTAGGTATTCTGGTGTTTTTCTGCTGTTGTATACAATGTCTTCCTAGTATGTGTTCGGTGCTAGGGGGATGTTGTGCACAAGCAATGCGAACATTAGGGCACAAGGTATACGCCCCAGAGAAAATATCCAATGAATTTGTGCTGAAGGAAATCTCAGTATCTGACCTCATGGCAATTGATATCTCCGATAGTAATTCAGGATGTATGGACATTGAGACGTGGAGTTACTCGTAAAGTGACTGGAAGTAGTTTAGCACTTGGCTTAGGCCGAAAGGAGGGTTTGTTAAACAGAATATGATATTGTGCCTCCTTTATTGTATGTATTGGCCTAAGCCCAGTCGCTCTGCGAAGAAATCCGCATTGCAAAGTTCCGATCTTAGATCGATTTAGCCACCATTTTAGGTCCATCCGCCATTTTGATTTCCACTCCAAAGTAATTCTGTGTTCTAAAATGAATGGTGGACAGTGTTTCCCGCTTGTAACTGAGCCGTCCTGACCTTTGAACATAAGTTAATGTCTAAACTGTCCGTTGGCCGAATGTTTGGGTCAAGTAAAGAGACCTTGTCCCATGTCTGACTTGTGGACAGAGGATTATGTGCGCCAACAAGTCCGATCTGCGGACATACATCAACTACAATGTTGTCTAAATACTGCATGTAGACACTTGCTGAACTACATTGTATAGGACATTTGTTAAGGCTTAATGTTAGATCCGAGAATACACTGTTGCCATTGTGACTTGTTGACTTGTAAACTGAAAATGATCCATATGCATATAGTTGGACAAACTAGAAGTGAACTCGGCACGAACCCTAGACCGAGTATCATTAACCTATAGGGGGGCTAGACATTATGATTGGAAATGTATTAAATGTGTAACTGTCCAGACGTCCAGTACCTCTCACTTCTCACACCGAAAGGGCTGGTATTCGCTGTGATGTACTGAGGGCCAGATAGCTATCTGATACTTGGTTTCTTTGTAAACTGTTCAGTTATAGAATAAAGATCTGTGAATCTTTATAAACCCGTGTTTGGTGTATTTCCTTTTGGGGTACTCAGCCTCGATATTTCCTTTTGCTTTTACAGGCTGGCCATGGAGAAGGTCAGGGATTGGGTTGAAGTTTCATTTTCCTTTAGCCATGTGTCCGCTGCAATGGCTGGCCATGGAGAAGGTCAGGGATTGGGTTGAAGTTTCATTTTCCTTTAGCCATGTGTCCACTGCAATGGGTGCCATGGAGAAGGTCAGTGATTGGGTTGAGGTTTCATTCCTTAAACCATGTGTCCAAAGCAATGACTGGCCATGGAGAAGGTCAGGGATTGGGTTGAAGTTTAATTTCCCTTAAGCCATGTGTCCGCTGCAATGGGTGGCATGGAGAAGGTCTGGGATTGGGTTGAAGTTTCACATTGGCCATGGAGAAGGTCAGGGATTGGGTTGAGGTTTCAATTTCTCTTTAGCCATGTGTCCACTGCAATGGCTGGCCATGGAGAAGGTCAGGGATTGGGTTGAAGTTTAATTTTCCTTTAGCCATGTGTCCACTGCAATGGCTGGCCATGGAGAAGGTCAGGGATTGGGTTGAGGTTTCATTTTCCTTTAGCCATGTGTCCACTGCAATGGCTGGCCACGGAGAAGGTCAGCGATTGGGTTGAGGTTTCATTTTCCTTAAACCATGTGTCCAAAGCAATGACTGGCCATGGAGAAGGTCAGGGATTGGGTTGAAGTTTAATTTCCCTTAAGCCATGTGTCCGCTGCAATGGGTGGCATGGAGAAGGTCAGGAATTGGGTTGAAGTTTCATTTTCCTTAAGCCATGTGTCCAAAGCAATGACTGGCCATGGAGAAGGTCAGGGCTTGGGTTGAAGTTTAATTTCCCTTTAGCCATGTGTCCACTGCAATGGCTGGCCATGGAGAAGGTCTGGGATTGGGTTGAAGTTTCACTTTGGCCATGGAGAAGGTCAGGGATTGGGTTGAGGTTTCATTTTCCTTTAGCCATGTGTCCACTGCAATGGCTGGCCATGGAGAAGGTCAGGGATTGGGTTGAAGTTTCATTTTCCTTTAGCCATGTGTCCGCTGCAATGGCTGGCCATGGAGAAGGTCAGGGATTGGGTTGAAGTTTCATTTTCCTTTAGCCATGTGTCCGCTGCAATGGCTGGCCATGGAGAAGGTCAGGGATTGGGTTGAAGTTTCATTTTCCTTTAGCCATGTGTCCGCTGCAATGGCTGGCCATGGAGAAGGTCAGGGATTGGGTTGAAGTTTCATTTTCCTTTAGCCATGTGTCCACTGCAATGGCTGGCCATGGAGAAGGTCAGGGATTGGGTTGAAGTTTAATTTTCCTTAAGCCATGTGTCCGCTGCAATGGCTGGCCATGGAGAAGGTCAGGGATTGGTTGAAGTTCCATTTTCGTTTAGCTATGTGTCCGCTTCAATGGCTGGCCACGGAGAAGGTCAGGGATTGGGTTGAAATTTCATCTCTCATAAGTATGCTTATGGTTGATACAAGAAGGAGATCGAGATATCTGCTGTGTAAATCTTCCAAAAGATGGCTTATTAGCAATGGAGGTCAGCCGACACGTGTTTCGACCTTGGTTGTCCTCAAGGCTGACAAGACAATACCAAATCATGTATTGTGATCATAAATCAAAACAATGATAGACCATGACCAAACAAATAGACCAAAAAAATCAATGACATCCGACAAACCATACAAAAGAGACCAACCAACCACAACATACAACCTAACGAACCTAACACGGAACCAGAGCACAAACTCCAAAGCTTTCCTGAAATATCAGCAGAGGCATTTGCAATGCTTGTAAAACAAAGCAAGAAAGCTGGATCACCCATGGACCCATGTCCCCCAGACATCTACAAATCCATCCTCGCGCAAGGAACGCCAGCAGAACACATCAGAAACCTTCTAAATCTATCACTAGCAACAGGGACTGTACCAAGGATCTTCAAATCAGCATATATCAAGCCACTCTTGAAAAACACAAGTGGCGACGTAGAAGACCTCTCCAACTACAGGACAATCTCTAACATCCCTACCTGGCAAAACTTCTAGAAACCTACATTTATAAACTAACCCAAGAACACGTAGAAAAACACCACCTGCTAGACCAAGCTCAAGTCGGGTTCATACCGGCAAGAGGAACGGAAACAGCATTACTATCCATCTCGGACGACCTAAAAACCAACGCAGACTCACACAACCTCAGCCCTTATTCTGCTTGACCTCTCTGCAGCCTTTGATACAGTTAGTCATGACACCCTAACCAAAAGACTAGAAGACATAAGCATAACAGACACAGCCCTACTCTGGACCAAATCATTCCTAGCAGAAAGAACAGAAACCGTATGGATTAAACCTTTCAAATCCACTCCACGAGTTAACGACTGTGGAGTGCTACAAGGATCATCACTATCTCCACTATATTTCAACATCTATCAGACTGCGGTCATCAGAATCTTCAAAAAATACAATATTACATGCTACAACTACGCAGATGATACTCAAATCATCTACAAAATCATCGATCAAAGACACCGATCCGATCATTCAACCCTAATCGACTGTCTAAAAGAAGTCTTCAACTGGATGAATGCCAACAACCTGAAAATCAACCCAGGAAAGACAGAAATCATGATCGTATCCAAAAACCAAGAGAACGAAACCACCATCCCATGGCCTACGGAAATGGGAAATGCACCAACACCATCGAAGGTAGTAAAAAATCTGGGAGTCCTATTGGACAACATCCTAACCTTAGAACCACAAATAAATGCAACAGTGAAGAAATGTTTTTTCCTCCTCCACACGGCAAGAAGAATTCTACCTTTCCTCTCCTTCACACACAAAACACTCACCATCGTTGCACTAATCATGTCAATAATCGACTATGCAAACAGCCTCTACCTCGGAATACCAGAACACCCCCTGAAGAAACTGCAACGGATGCAAAATGCAGCAGCAAGACTAGTCCTCAAACTATCCAGAAGAGACCACATCACCCCAGCCCTAAAAACACTACATTGGCTCCCAGTTAAACATCGCATCACCTTCAAAACAATGTGCATAACGCACAGGGCAATCAGTGGACAAGGAGCAGAATTCCTACAAAAGAAAATAACAATCTACAAACCAACAAGAATCCTCCAATCAAGCAACGAAGTCCGCCTGGAAATCAAACCATACCTTAAGAAAAAACTTGGAGGCATCTCCTTCTACAACTTAGCCGCAACAATTTGGAACAACATCCCAAAAGAAATAAGAAACACTGAAGATCACCTAAAATTCAGGAAATCACTAAAAACCTGGCTTTCAACACCACTGATTCATACTGAAAACCGAAACAGAGAAAAGGACGACTAAAAGGAAGGACACAGACAGCCCCAGAAATGACGGGGAAGCTCCCACGGCACCTGGACGGGTGACACCGGATAGATCGGAACTCAGACGACACGCACAGAGACCGAGTCAACTACCCCACCCGCCCCTTAGTTATCACCAGGTACCACAGTGTTGTGGAATTACTGAGATATTAGCAATTAGCACACAACCTGACTAGTTGACATCGGCAGGTGCACTGGCCACAGGAGCATGAAGGGAGATCAGGTGGGCTATGAGAGAGCCTGATAGAGGCGGGGCCAGAGGAGTAAGGAACCCTGAATTTTAGAGGGACCCAAATCAGGACAGGCGCATCAGGGAAGACTACACAAGCCCAGCGCCTCAACTCAGGATAGAGATGCCAACTAACCAACTCCACTAACAATTACCCCTCTGCATACACCTCTCACATTCCAAACCAACACAACCAAAACCTACAGCACAACAAACCGCACAAACTTCACTACACTGCAACAACAAAACAAAAGAAGACACAAAAACTCGCACAACAGCACACAACGACTGCCGGCCGCAAACACCCCAGGCCCAGCCAACGGACCCACTGGGCTGAGGCCGCCAACAGCACATCACTGCTCTCCGGCACTTTTCCTGCTTCCTCCCACTAACTCAACCTCCCTCCTCTTTCAGAGCCGCCAGAGCACCAGTGGACCACTCCGGTGGTGATAGTGCGCGGTACAAATGTCCTTTAACATTAACATTAACATGAGCAAGCCAAACATGGTTCAAATTGTTTGTAATAAGAGGATACATCATATTAGTAAATGATCATTGCAAAGCATATAGTATTGTGGCTTATCCTAACAGTTCTGTCACCAGACAGTATCTGTTATTAAAATTCAATTTAAATGAAGCATTGATTTCCAAAGGGGCTCGCTTTGTCATAGAGTGTGATTCACGCTATTGTCGTCTATGTGGCACCCAAGCCATTGAAATCATTGAGCATCTCTTAACTGTTTGTGAGAGTCTGCAACATATACAAATTAGCTCTCTCAAATCCTATAAACAGTGGTTTCAATTCTGCTGATCTCTCATCGCCATGGCCATTGTTTTAAATGGATGTGACCATAATATGATTCACTAGCTAGTCAAATTTTATTGAAATGCGTTGGCATTTTTAAATCTCTATCTGCTTGAGTTCTATTTTAGTATATGATATGTCCATGATATCTTGTGTCAGGTTGTAACCAGGTAACACCCGTGACTGTGAGCATTTAGATATCACTTTCATGTTTGAATGGTTTAAAATCATGTATATTTAGTGGTGTATTCAAGTCTATCAGCACTTTTTAGAAGAACAATTGTACTAATTTGTCCATTGTGTATGTAACCTATGTGTTAATGGTTACTTGTAACTTGTCCAATGTTGCATATACAAAGCCATTCGGCTGAAAGTATATTAATAATAAATACATTATTACCATTCCCTTCCTTATTCCTGTTCTCCTACCTTGGGCCTCACCAACTTCCTTTTTCCTTTTCACTGTTGCTTTGGAGGTTATATCACAACTGCACTTCCTTAGAAGTGCAATTATATTATTGCAGAGCCCTCAACTGCAATCAGTTGCTCGAGAGTTCGATAGTCACGCTTATGCACATTGCTCACCACATTTTTTAGTGCAGCATACCCATATCAGCTGCATGACTCCCATGCCAAATTCAGTCCATGCCAGCAATCACCTATTTAATGACACAGTAAATCACACAGCACCCCATACCCAACACATAGATCGGCTAAATTGAATGTTACTGTACTACATATGTGCCTCTTCCCTCCCAGGCCCTCTGCAATGCATTGGCCACACTCTTCACTGCAAAACCTCATGACATCCTGAGCACTCTCCTTTCCTTTTCCCCGCTCCCCCCAGCCCCCTGCCACCTATCTCCTCCCATCCTCCCTCTGTCTTTCTCCCCTCCTTCTCTCCTATCTCACCCGATGAGGTCACTAGAGTTGTCTGCGAAACAGGTCACCCCCTGTCCTTCTAGAAGCATTAAAGACAACATCGGCTCCCTTGCCCCTTTCTGCAATCACTCTTTTGCTACTGGGTCTTTCCCCTCTTCCCTCAGGCACTCTTTTGTGCACCCCCTCCTGAAAAAAACATCAGCCAACCCCTTGTGTCCATCTAACTACCGCCCCATCTCTATCAGCCCCTTCCTTGGGAAACTCTTGGGAAACTCTTGGAGAGGCTTGTCTTCCCGAATCTGACCCAGCACACTGAACGTATCGATTGCCTACACGACCATCAAGCTGGATTCCGAGGATCCAGAGGGATGGAAACTGATCTCCTGAACACCCGTGAAGAACTGCTTCCATCTCTTGGCTCCAACTCTCCCACTGTTCTCATTCTACTTGATCTCTCCTCTGCATGTGATATGGTCAAAAGCGCGAAGCTCGCATCTTGCAGTAAAAACAGCTTCGCGGATACCGCGTTGGGTATCGTTGTATCGTGCGGGAGGAGACAGCATGGGACTGGCGTGACGCTTCTTCCGTGCGAGCTGGGAGCGGCATGGCCTCCATGGTGTATCGTGGTCTCTCTCCTCTCCCACCTCTATCTCCACACGTGGGGTTCCCCAGGGCTCCAACCTTTCTCCCTGGCTCTTTAACATCTATCTTGCTCTGCTTGCACACCTAATATCCACGTACTCCCCTTACTTCCAGTGTTACGCAGATGAAACACAACTCTTCCTCAAACTTCGCTCTGATCCTTACCCACTTTACTTCCTCCATCATTCCTGGCTGCCTATCGTGTGCCTCCAATGATCTCTGCCTCAACACCAGCAAGAATGAGATCCTTCCCGTTGGTACTCCTGCTCCCTCTTTCTTCCCTTCACTCTGGCCTCCTTCATCTGAAGCTAGAATCCTTGGAGTCATCTTGGACTCTTCTCTTTCCTTCCTCCCTCACATCCAGGAACTTGCTAAGGAGGCCCACTTTCAACTCCACCTCCTCAAAGGAATCCTTCCTTTCCTCAATTTCCCCCACAGGTCCTCAATTTTTCCCAGAAGCTCGATGTCTCTAGAGCCCTGGTACTCTCTAGGTTGGCCTACTGCAACAGCCTCTTCCTTAATCTACCCTCTTCCTCTCTACATCTCCTCAGCTTACACGGAATAGGGCTGCAAGACTTATCCTTGGCCCAAGCCCAGGGACTGCATCTCTTCAGCCCTAAAATCTCTCTACTGGTGTCTGCATCATCCATAAGGCTGTATGGGGCCAGGGACCAAGTCATCCCCAACTGCTCTCACCAAATACTCTCCCTCCAGATCTTTACGCTCCTCCACCGCCAACGCTCTGCTTGTCAAGGCTTCTCTAAACAGCAAGCTGGTGGCCGATCACTTCCTCGGCTGGCTCCTCCTCTGGAACATCATCCCCTTTCCTCTTCGTCTTGAGCTGGATCTCCTCCAATTCCAAATGCTCCCCAAGACTTTCCTTTTCACCTCTTTCCCCCTTTCCCTCCCTTGCTAAACCCCACAGTCGCTGAGATTGGTGACAAGGGCCCTTATGTGTCCTTCTCGTTCCTGGTCTTCCCCCAATCGCCTTCAGCCCCCGCCCCCTCCCCACACTTGCCTTTGGGTGCCCACTGGCCTGTGCTGTCTCACAGGCCTGCTCTTATTGTATTGGCATTTGAGCACTCTTACCAAGTGATCTCTGCCAGGCACTTAACAGCTGCTTGCAGCCTACTCCCTAGCACTTCCCTCCATGGAACTCCTAGCACTTACCCCCCTCCCTCATCCCTTTTCTCTCTCTCTCTCTGCACGTGCACTTTCTGAATGCTCACAGGGCCTAGTAGGACCGCCTCTTTCTTTGTCTTCGTTGTTATTATATTTGCCTTTCATTCCCACGTTCCCTCCCCCCGTTGCCCTGTGGGGGCTTTCAAACACAATTTACTTGATGTATAAGAGCCTTAAAAATGCACAATAAAATAAAATAAATATGTCTGCCAAAAACTGTCATTTCAATGAAATAGCAGTTGTATTTTGCAATGGCCATCTCATGTAATGCCATGTACTATTCATCATGTATGTTCAGCGGGCCCATTAGACCGGCAGGGCAAGTTCCATAGTTTTCATACTTGACCTAAGAGAAATGTGCTCACCGCATGGTGACGGGTAACAACATATTTACCAGAGCTTCCTGTAAAATGTTGAATGTCACCATAAGAACAATTCACATTTGGTCACATCAATCAATTCATTTCATTAGAGGAGATCACCAACAAAAGCAGAAGAAGAAGAGGAGAAGAACGCAAACAAGAACACTCATCTAAAACCCTAAAATACTGCAAAAAGTTAGACTATCCTTAGATTCATAATTTAATTCATCAACATATCTTAAAATCTAATAATTATCTCTCATTCATTCTTTTTCCCACCTCTCCCTTTCTTCTCCCTTCCTTAATCAAAAGAACAGTAATACCTTCCAAAAATCTTATTAAAGCAAATGTCATCTTAAAATGAGTGCCACCACATAATAGTTGCCACCAATTTCTTCACCCATCAATCGGTATTCCCATATAAAATTACCCAAACATATATTTCTGCACTCCTTTAACCCTGTACAGTTCATAACCAAATATTTCAATGATTGCACTTGGTTACTTACTTCACAGCCTCGGCACCCTCGTCTTTATCATCCGTTCCCATGTTTTAGCTCTCATTATTTCCTTGGTAGGTAATAAATTCATGGAAAACGTATAAATTGACCGCAATGATATCTACTCGGGATATGGCCATTTATTTAGGCAGCCTATTTACATGTTTAATGTCCTCTCTCAAGTGTATGAACATCTTGTACTTATTCTTTTTCTCCCACGTTTCTCTCCAGTCGTCTGCCCACAAAATTCTTTTCACCGAATCTGGATTTGTTTTTAATTGAACTTCTGACACTCCCAATTTTATTACCATCTTATCACATGCATTATGCCATAATCTTAACGTTCCGTCAGTTTCCCTACCCGCCTTCAAAATATCAAATTCAATTTTGCTGTCCTCACAGATTATTTTAATGCACTGTGATAACGTTGACCACACCCCTCTCGCATACATAGACACTAGCCGTAGCTCGTATCTAATAACAGCTATTGGCACACAATTTGGGAGTCTTAAGGCTCTCCACCAAAATATTCTCTTTAGTGTATCCCACGTCTCCCGAGGAACACCCAACGATGTCTCCGCACCATAGAGAATTATTGGACCAGCTTTCTGCTTATAAAACGATTTTAAAGGTGTCATGGCAAAATTACCAAATTTCCAATGAATGTTCCTGGCTTGGGCTGCTAAGCTTTCTGTTTTAGTTTAAACTCCCTAATTCTAGTTAATTAATTTCCATAGCTGTTAATATTCATCCCCAGGTAGTTTACGGCGCTGGACAGTGAGCTAAAGACTTGGTAGAGTCTCTCCCAGGGGTTATTCACCCAAGAACAGGTCATTGGGCTGTGTTCGTGCTGGTAGAGAGATTCCCAGACCCCTCCTTTGTTTGCATACATTAACTTTGGGTTTCACCCTAAGTTAACAGGGCAATCCAGACGTGGACCCCTTGCTCACTGTTCTTAGAGAGGCAACAGTTTCACGTCACTGATGATGCCCAACAAGGCTGAAACACGTGTATGGGGTTACTGATGGTACTCTTGTTCAGAGGAGAATTTGCCTAGCATTTCGGCGCTGGACTGCCCCTGGGCCAGGACAAAGGCTGATATGCGGGGACATTTTCTTCTCTGTGAAAAGGACAGTGAGCTAAAGACTGGTAGGGTCTCTCCCAGGGGTTATTCACCCAAAGAACAGGTCATTGGGCTGTGTTCGTGCTGGTAGAGAGATTCCCAGACCCCCCCTTGTTGTCACTACATTAACTTTGGTTTCACCCTAAGTTAACAGGCGCAATCCAAACGTGGACCCTTGCTCACGTGTTCTTAGAAGAGGCAACAGTTTTCACGTCACTGATGATGCCCAACAAGGCTGAAACACAGTGTATGGGGTTACTGATGGTACTCTTGTTCAGAGGGAGAAATTGCCTAGCATTTCGGCGCTGCACTGCCCCTGGACAGGACAAAGGCTGATATGCGGGGAACATTTCTTCTCTGTGAAAAGGAAAGTGAGCTAAAGACTTGGCAGAGTCTCTCCCAGGGATTATTCACACCCAAGAAACAGGTCATTGGGCTTGTGTTCTTGCTTGTTAGAGAGATTCTCCAGACCCCCCCTTTGTTTGCATACATTAACTTGGGTTTCACCCTAAGTTAACAGGGCAATCCAGACGTGGACCCCTTGCTCACTGTTCTTAGAGAGGCAACAGTTTCACCTCACTGATAATGCCCAACAAGGCTGAAACACGTGTATGGGGTTACTGATGGTACTCTTGTTCAGAGGAGAATTGCCTAGCATTTCGGCGCTGGACTGCCCCTGGGCAGGACAAAGGCTGATATGCGGGGAAATTTCTTGCTCTGTGAAAAAGACAGTGAGCTAAAGACTTGGTAGAGTCTCTCCAAGGGTTATTCACCAAGGAACAGGTCATTGGGCTGTGTTCGGAGCTGGTAGACGAGATTACCCAGACCCCCTTTGTTTGCCTATAATACCAGTGCCGGTAATACAGGTAAATCCCCCATGCAAGTACTCCCATTGGAATGGGGATTTATCGCATTCTCGCCACTTGGAATCTGCCGGTAATTTCGCCAGACCAAGTGGCTGAAACTGTAGGCGTTTGTTGGTAACCAGTTGCTAATACCAACAGAGATTCCCGCGGAAAACATTCCATAAAGGCCCATAAGTTTCTTGACCGGGTAGCCAATGAAGGTTCGCAGTGACTGGTGTTGTGTGTTCTTCTCTTACCGAGTCTGAGGAGTAGTCTGCTTGCTGCTGAGTTCTGCATCGCATTGTGCTCTTTGATAAGGTATTCTGGCATTCCGAGATAGATGCTCTTGTCGAGTAGTCTATTCCTGAATTGCCTGTATGTTAGTATATGTATACGGGTTGCTTCATTCGATCTCAAGCCTGCGGATGGCTGATCCTTTTCTAGGCTATTTGTGGTCTGTTTTGCGGGTCTCCAGGCCCTATCGGACCTGCAGCTTGTGGTGGCTTCCCTTGTACTTGCTCATCCATGTTCTGTGTTTGGGGTCTGGTTGGGGTAGATGCACAGAGGCATGGACGAGCAGCCAAGGCCAAGGCTCATAGGGAGGCGAAGCAGGCTGTTTCTTAGGTGCAGTGAATCTCCAAGCCCCCACAAAGGAATGACTACACACTATGTCATGTGCCAACACAGTTCTTTTATTAATAAAGATTAGGTTTAGATGAATATATACACAAGTACAACTCTACTTCAACAGTTAACACAATGTATACAGTACTATGTGATACCACAGTTATTCTTAGCTTCAGCAATAATGCACCAACTTGTAATTGTAATAAAATGCACCAAATTACTAAGCATTGTTTAACTTCAATACCACCGTTGTAGAAATGTAGGCAACTACTTTAGATTAGAATACTGGCAGAATGTGTTTAAAGTCAAAGGCAACACTGTGTGGAGGTCCCCACATGGGCAAGCTGCAATAGAGGTAACTTATACTTTGCTTTTATATTAATGCCCAGTCCTTATGTGTTCATTAATCGTTTGTTCTTGATTCGTCAGGTCCCCAAGTACTTGGGAAGCAGCAAGGGAGCTTGGCTGGTGTACCCCTGCAGGAGGAAGCCCTTCTTACCCGTCATAGTAACTTGGGTGCCTGAGAAGGCGAAGTGGTGTCTCTCAGCTTAACTCAGAGTAGCCCCTCGAGGATGGATGGACTCTCCCCTCCCCCAGAAGAAGAAGTCGCTGGGTCATTACTGTCGAGCAGGAGAAGGAAGCCAAGCAGTGTCGGAAAGGCAGCAGTGATGGACTGTTGCAGTGGTCTCCTTGGTCGGGTTGCTACCCCAGCTGTGGATGTCCCATGAAGATGAACCTCACTGTGGACCTTGCCATGGCTTGGGTGGTGAGGATGAGTCCTTTGGTTTCCATCAATAACCTTTGGTGGTGGCAGGCGCAGTGACACAAGTAGGTGTGTGTTTTTGTTGGTTCTTGGTTTGCCACCGTTTGATTCTTCTTTTCTGCAGCCATAGCACAGGTGACAGGATGGCTTCTGATGACTTGGACTCGAGCACTGGACTTCTTTGCAGGCCACCAGCAATTTGGATATTCTGGATTTGTTCCTCGATGCAGAGTGGCAGGAAACCCACTGGCGGGCACTTTGCTGCAGGCAGCGACACTGGACTTCCTCAGCCATGGAAAAGTGCACAGATGTCGTGGATGCAGTGCCACTTGAAGATTTCTTAAGTCTCTTGGAACTTGGCAAGCTCCAGGTGTTGAGCAGCACTATGCCAGGGTATCCCCTCTTCCAGGCGATACACAGCATTCTGGCTTTCCAATGATAACAGACAGCCTCTGGACCCTGGACAATGCTGGTGGACTTCTTGGCCACAACGTTCAGTCACTCTTCATCAGGATACATGAAGATACCTCTGCAGGACAGCAGGCACACAGGACTGGCTTCCAGGACACTTTGGGTGAAGAGTAACAGTTGCACGATGACCCCCTCGTAGCTACAGGAAGAGTTTGCCTGTCCAGGTCCTCTCTTGATCAGTCCTTGAATCAGCGCAGCAGCCTTTGGATTTGGTGCAGCAGACATCTTCCTCCAGCTGGATTCAGGATACGCCTCCAGCTCTAAGCTTCTCACACAGAGGTAAGTGAGGGGTCTTCTGATACATACAAATCCCCCCATTCACTCAGGCTGAGCTACGCTCAGTCAGCCAATAACACACTAGAGCATTCATCATGCAGCACCCAATCAGGCTCACAGGACTTCAGGCCAATCACTCAAAGCCAGGCACCGAAAACAGTGGATGTGTAGTGGGGACAACTCCCAGCCTTTCAGAGCACACACTGCATTCATTCAGTTTCAGACAGGGCCGGCTCAGGCAGGACCACAGGTATTGTGACACACAACCAAAACCAGACACCCACAACACAAAATGTGAGTTGACTCCTCTTTCCATTCATTCAGGTCCCACCCCTACAGTGTACCCAAAACAAGCATTTAGGCAGAGGGCAGCATGAGAGCCATACATGGTCCTTCGCCCCAATATCCGATGAGGGAAAGGGAACAGAGTCAGGGTTGCTTAGTACTTTGAGAAACAGGAAGGAAAAGGCAGTGGCAGTAGCCATCTTACCTGTTCAGGACTCCATTGATTCCTATGGCAGGGCCTGAGTGTCCCAAAATGAGGGAGACCCAGAGCCCCTGCAAAATCAGGATGTAGCTGCCATAAGCCCATACCCTGCCCTGTGGGGCAACACAACGGTGCCAAAAGCACACACTGAGGGTACCAAGGTGTACCCCTGCCACCAATGCCATAGGGTATCCCATGGGTCTTGTTCACCAACAATCAGAAATGAAGAGCTGCAATGCCAGAGGGCCAGACTGGACTCCTGTGCAGAACAAAAATGGAAACACAGACTAGGGGTGAAGAGGGACAAGGATGAGACCCTGCCCCCCCCCCCAAACACCTCCCAAAGCATTTCTGGCATCACAAAGAGCTGCAATACCAGAGGTCCACACTGGAATCATGTGCAGAAAACAAATGGGAGAAACAGACTAGGGGTGAAGAGGGACAAGGATGAGACCCTGCCCCCCCCCACCCAAATCACCCCCCCCCCCAAAGCATTTCTGGCATCACAAAGAGCTGCAATGCCAGAGGTCCACACTGGAATCCTGTGCAGAAAACAAATGGGAAACACAGACTAGGGGAGAAGAGGGACAAGGATGAGACCCTGTTCCTCCACAGCATTTCTGGCATCACAACTTGATTGTCAATTGCCTGTATTTGGGGGTTTCCAGATCCGCCTATGCCGGAATCTTTTGATCTCCAGCCTCTGCTCACTGACTGTGTACTTGGCTGTCAGTTGCCTGTGTTTGGGGGTTTCCAGACCCGCCTATGCAGGAATCTTTTGTTCTCCAGCCTCTGCTCACTGACTGTGTACTTGGCTGTCAGTTGCCTGTGTTGGGGGTTTCCAGACCCACCTATGCAGGAATCTTTTGATCTCCAGCCTCTGCTCACTGACTGTGTACTTGGCTGTCAGTTGCCTGTGTTTGGGGGTTTCCAGACCCGCCTATGCAGGAATCTTTTGTTCTCCAGCCTCTGCTCACTGACTGTGTACTTGGCTGTCAGTTGCCTGTGTTTGGGGTTTCCAGACCCGCCTATGCAGGAATCTTTTGATCTCCAGCCTCCTCACTGACTGTGTACTTGGCTGTCAGTTGCCTGTGTTTGGGGGTTTCCAGATCCGCCTATGCGGGAATCTTTTGATCTCCAGCCTCCGCTCACTGACTGTGTACTTGGTTGTCATTTGCCTGTGTTTGGGGTTTCCAGACCCGCTATGCAGGAATCTTTTGTTCTCCAGCCTCTGCTCACTGACTGTGAACTTGGCTGTCAGTTGCCTGTGTTTGGGGGTTTCCAGATCCACTTATGCGGGAATCTTTTGATCTCCAGCCTCTGCTCACTGACTGTGTACTTGGCTGGCAGTTGCCTGTGTTTTGGTTATCAGTTCTATTTGTGCCAGCCTCTTTTGGTCTCCATCCTATGGTTGCTGAAGGTGTACTTGGCTGTCAGTTGCCTGTGTTTTGGTTATCAGTTCTATTTGTGCCAGCCTCTTTTGGTCTCCATCCTATGGTTGCTGAAGGTGTACTTGCTTGTGAGTTGTCTTTGATTCAGGATCTCTCTCTGTGGTGGCCACTTCGAAACTTCAGCCTGCAGTTGCTGACACTGACCTTGGTTGGTAGTTGCCTGTTTTCATGGTTGTGCTCATTGTCAAACCCTTTCGATTTCAAGCCTGTGCTAGGGTGTGTCTCTTGTCTAGTGGTCTGTAGCTCTTTACGTTGTACTATGCTTGCTAAAACGATTCCCAGTGAGTGTGTCACTACTCTTTTGAAGGCAGCTTCTGGTTATGTGTTTCTGAGTTTCACTTGGTCCTCTGGATAGTGGGGGATACCACCGCCTCGGGTGTGTGATGATCTTTTCAGCTATTTGGGATTTGTGGTCTCTTTTTGTTGAGTTTGTGTCGCTTGGAGCTGAAAAACGTACCTGGAGTCTGAGGTCTTAAAGTAGCCAGCCAACTTCTTGCACCGCGTGGAAACCTGGCAAGTAAAGCCCGAATCCCCACAGGCAAGGTTTTTCCACTGAATAAGAAACCAAAAGTTATTTTAACGTCATTGTTGACTTGTCATTGCCCACCCGCATGTGACCTCAAGGAGGAAATATGTCACACTCCTCTGTGGTGCCAAAGAAAGCACTGAGGATGCCAGGGGTGTTGCGAGGTGAGTTCACCCTCCCAATTCCCCCAAAACATCTGGCCCCGTTATGGTTTTGCTGCTCTTTACATGGTGCAGTGGAGGGTAGGTAGCACATAATGTTAGCCCAAGGACAGCCTGCGCCCATGCTGGCGGTCCAAACTGTTGTGTTCTCTCTGGTACGCAATGAAACAAAACACTGGTACAAGCAGGGGTGGAGGGGGGGGTGGAGAGGGAAAAAGAGATGAGCCCAGAAAATGAAATTGAGAATTACAAAAACCAAGTGACCCTGTCTTCTGGAAAGTTCCAGAAAGTTTATTTGCAGGGGTTGGTGGGAAAGTTGAAAGTCGGCTAGTTTCGCACGCTGCGAGGCATATATGCGCCAACCATCTCAGGATGTTAGGAATTCATGAACTCTGGAGCTGTGGCCGACCCACGCGAAAGCCAAAAGCCGGGGAGGCGGAAATAAGCCCCCTTGCTCCTCCGCCAGAGCCGCCGGCGCACTTCCCGCTGCAGCGCAGCCCGCTCTGTAAAGCGCCGCAACTGCCGCGCAGAGACGGCGCAGAGCCTATTAGCGAAGAAGGGCCAAAAAACCCAGGCAGAGACCAAACAAAAGCAGAACTCACCCAGGGAAAAGGAAAACTGGCGCATAATTAGGATCCTTTTTTTATTTTAAAAGTAAGGTCTAAAAATGAGAAAAAAATAGAAATAAAGTGAAAGGGCTGTAATTGATTGGAAGGAAGCAGTCCAAGCGCAGCGGCTGCTGCATGGGGCCCGGCTCAGAAAGCTGCCTCCAGCTCCGAGCTGCTAATGGCGACCTCTCTTGTCCTCAATGGAGGCCTGGCCCACTTACAGCAGCCGGTTGCCTGGCAACCGAGCTCTGACTAATCATTTGCGCAATGACCCTTTCTCCCCCAGAGAGAGAGGGAGGGGGGGCAGGAAGGAGAGAGAGGGGAGGAGAGGCAGCAGCAGCACTGGAGGATAAAAACAGGGCCTCCCGTACAAGGGAATGAAGGCATGAGACACCCCCAACAGGGAGGGGCGCAGCGGGGTACAGGAGGGCGAGGGGAACAGGGCATGCGGGTGAGATGCACGAGACACCCCCAACAGGAAGGGGTGCAGGCAGCAGGCTACTAGAGGGGGCAGGAGATACGGGTGAAAGGGGGGCAGCTGCTGCTCCTGGGTGAGATGCATGAGGCACCCCAACAGGAAGGGTGCAGGCAGTAGGCTACTAGAGGGGGGCGGCAGGGATACGGGTGAAAGGGGGGCAGCTGCTGCTCTGGGTGAGATGCATGAGGCACCCCCAACAGGAAGGGGTGCAGGCAGTAGGCTACTAGAGGGGGGGAAACTGGTTGAAAAGGGGGGCAGCTGCTGCTCTGGGTGAGATGCATGAGCACCCCAACAGGAAGGGGTGCAGGCAGCAGGCTACTAGAGGGGGGGCAGGGATACGGGTGAAAGGGGGCAGCTGCTGCTCTGGGTGAGATGCATGAGGCACCCCAACAGGAAGGGGTGCAGGCAGTAGGCTACTAGAGGGGGGGATACTGGTGAAAGGGCGGCAGCTGCAGCTCTGGATGAGCTACACAGGGGTTCCTAGAAGGACTAGAGGCACCCCGATAGGAAGGCAGTGCAGGCGCAGGCACTGGGGGGGCAGGGGATACATACGGGTCAAAGGGGAGCAGCTGCAGCTCTGGATGAGCTAGGCAGGGGCCCTAGAAGGACTAGAAGCACCCCCAATAAGAAGGGGGTGCTGCAAGAAAGGGTGAAGGGAACAGGAAATACGGGGCAGCTGATAGGCGCAGGGGCCCTCTAAGACTAACGAAGCACCCCAAATTAAGAGGGGGGTGTAAGAGCAAGAATAGGGCGTGAAGGGAACAGAAATCGGAGGCAGCTGATAGGCCCAACTGTCACTCTAGACCATGAATGTGATATCGCACTCCTTACCAATAGGGGCCCCACCAGGAATGGGGGTGGGGGTGAGGAAGCAGGCCTTTGCCAGCCCAGGAGGTTTGGGAACAAGATGATGCCGGGCAGCAAGGGTGCTTAGAAGCTGGGGGGAATCTGGCATACGCGTGATAGAAGTCAGCATGACATACTCTGCACCACGCAGGCTCCTGCAGAAAGGTTGGGCAAAATAGCACCCCAAAAGCGAAGACTAACATGGGAGAGGGGAACCAGGCTGGAAGTGGGCAGAGAGCAGAGGCAGCAACGAAACAGGACACCCCAAGAGCGAAGAAGCAGCATCTATTGCAGTGAACTACCGACAGGGCCCCCCTGCATGAGGGCTGGGGGCATGAGACCCCCCCCCAACACAAACACAACGAAGAGCAACATGGATGGGCGTGGTGGGGAGACACTGAACACCCCAGCAGTGAAAAGTGGGGATAGAAATGAGGGTACTGATGAGCCGCATGGAGGGTCTGTGAGTATTAGAGACCCTTACAGGGACGGGGCTCGGAGGACGCAGGAAGAGGCTCCTGGAGAGGGTCCTGGAGAGCACTGGTCTGGGGGCAAGAGAGTATCTCAATACAACTGCAGACTCGGGGGGGGGGGTGCAAGTGCAGTGCATGGAGAAAGGCGCTGCTATGAAGTTTACACCCCTACAGTGAATGCAAAAGGTATTAGTACCGCCCACGTCACCAACGGAACTGGTTCCCTATTGGTGAAGGCTGGAGATAGACACGGGGGCGGATGATGGGGGGGTAGGGCAGCGTCTAGACACGGCACCCCAACAGTGACTGGGAGACAGAAGTAAAAGGCGGCGAGAGAGCAGCATCTAGACAGAGACTCCCAGAGCAGGGATGTCATTTCACTAAAATGCCAGTGGTAGCGGAAGTGACATCACATAACCCATGGCCTCTGATGACATCCCAGGAAGTGATGTCATTTGACCCCCACCCGGAAGTGACACCATGGGAAGCAATGTAACACGACCTTACACCCCCTGACAAAACAGGCTGTGGTATCACATAGCATTGTTCCTAAGTACACTACGAAACATATGGTTACGATAATGTGATATACATTTCATACAAGACTGGATCACCATATGTATCAGTTCATATCAGTGCGTATAGGCCCATATTACCAAATGACTGTGATATCATATGATATGGCATTTATAACGCGCCTATACACAAGTGTTTCAAGCAGACGTCCAAGGCAAATGATAAATGATGTGTTATTATATAGCACTTACGCTTAAGCACTTTATATAGAACAAATATACATATATCACCAACCTGTGCTGTACTCATTTATTGACCTTAGAAGGATGTAAGGCTGAGCTGAGGTGTTTAAAGAACAGACTAAATCAGCGAGTCACCCCCTGAAGTGTGCCTGAAATAAACCTTTAATGAGTCTTGCAATTATTGTACAGAATTCCAGAAAGACACATTATTTGTTATTCCTATTCTTTCTTATTTAGGTCACTGCTCAAAGTGTTACACTTGTGGAGGCTTGAACAAGAAAGCCAGTCACTCCTGAAACAAAGAGCCACATGGCTCTGGCCACAGCCAGCCCAGGAGCTAGCATTAAAAAAAAAAGAAACTTTTTTTTTAGGGGTAGCAAGGGAGACCACAGCAAAGGAGAACCTCAGGGTTGCAGCTGGAACCCCTGGTGATCCCAGAATGATGTCCCTGCCCTGGAGGCACTAGACCCCCCCCCCCAAAAAAAAGCTGATAGGAAGAACAGGCGAGGGGGAGCACTGGAAGACATAAACAGAAGCTTCCTGTGACACCCCGGCAGTGTAGGGGCACTCGCTAATGTAGAGAGGTGTCTTCGTAGAGACATAGGGGTCATGAGAGACCCCCACCAATGATAGGGGCGAAAGAGAGAGGGGGAAAAGGGAAAGGGCATGAAAGGCAGCAGTAATGGGTTTATATACAGGGGGAAGTGGGTAAGCAGGACTGGGGGAAATGCACATAGCTTGCACATGGGAAGGCCTGGTAGCCAGGCCTGAGACCCCTCAGAAGCAAAGGAGGAGTGGTAAGTGGGGCAGGAGAAGGAGACAATAGAGGCAGCAGTGGGCTGTGAAAAGGAGCTCCAGTGTGGCTGGAACAGGCTGAGACATCCACCAGTGAAGGATGTGTAGAGGAGAAGCTAAGTACCCTACCGGAAGTCCCGCCCCATTCTACCTATATGCTGGCAGCCAGAAATTGCGACATGCACAAGGCCAGTAATGGTACCTATACGCGAAGAGTCCTTGAAAACACGGTATCCATTGAGAAAAACCCTATATGTATCCGCGAGAAATGACAATCTTCTGGAGGAAGTTCCGGAAGAAGTGTGAAAGTGAATGAAAGAGAAGATTGGTGACGTCACATGAAGCAGAAATGACACACCCAGAAGAGGTGCCAAGACCTTATAGAATCTGATGAGGAAGTAGCGAATTAAGCAACATTTCGGGAGCAAAATGTAGATTGCACGTGCCAAGAAGCACTGGAGAAAATGCCAAAACTATTTTAAAATTCTACAGACACAGTAACGCAAGTAGATGAAGTAATCATGAGGCTGGCTACGTAGTGAATAGACTGCAAATGATGTGCCAATATATATGTATAGGCATGTATAGAATCTGGATGTTCCACGACACACTTTAGCAAACTTGGACCCAGTGAATGAAAGGGCTGGAAGTGTAGCGCAGCAGAATAGAATAGCTGACGGCGAAGGAAGATTCGAGAAGGCTTGCCTGGCCCAGTGTCTAGAGTCAGGCCACAGAGAGCCTGGTTATCTACTCGAGAAGATACAATAACCTGAGAGGTGAGCTGAGCTCCTGTTTGAGGTGTAATGGAAATACACTAGAAGCGCCAGGGTTTCTTCATTTAATAGTATTAAAAGCAATGAAGGAGCTCAAAATATGGTCTTGAGTCACATGGTCAGATGAAAATAAACTTTGGGGCGAGCTACACCGAGACCAGAAGATAAGGCCATGCCTTCACTCTCTTTTATTCTTAAGCACACTGAGCCTTCACAAGGCCGAGTTTAAACATATTAATTGAATGACAGACCGCAGGAGTGATGATGGATGTTGGCTAATTGGTGGGGAGGCATGAACAGGCAACCCCACAGCACCTGTTGTTCCTGCTTGCGTGCTGCTACCGAGTGGAATATTCCAGAAGTGTACAAGCGTGGCAACCAATTGTAGAGGGTCACGAAGCAAGGAGCCCTATAGTTTGAGAAGCCAATAGAATACTCTGTATTAGTCTAACATGGAAGATGACTTGCACTTGGGATGGGCTTAGCTGTCCACCTGACTTTAGAGACCCAATTACAACCCCATAGAAAGTATATGTAGATGTTCTTTTAAGCCTATCCATCCCCTAGTAGGTTTTCTTATTTTGCCACGTAGTATGACATCACTTATGATGAATTTTAGTATAAAGTTGGTTTTTATGAAATGTTTTCGAGAACTCGTGAGCGAGCTGTGCGGCGTCCGTAGATGTCCGTGTACTCCCTATTTTAAAGAATTGTTATAAAACATAATGTTTGCCAACTTCCTGATCGAGTCTGATTATTGATGTATGAGTAAGATCTGCATCCCCATCCATCTCAGATACTGTTACCTTCTTAAAGGACCCACAACGGTTCACTTGGTAGCAGAGAGAGGATGGTTTCAGATCGTTCGATTAGTAGGCTTTAAAATTTCAGAAATCAGGCGTCCTCCGCCATTTAGCTGGAGGATCGAGAGGCTTCCTGTGGAGAGCGGCCTACATAGAACTCTTGCAAGAAGACTGATACAGGTGGACAGGTCCTCTTTCACAAATCCTCCTGTTTCCACAGGCGCTGAGCGGACCGAAGGCAACGGTGGCCGGTTGGAGGAGGAGACAATCCCGAGTGTCAGGAGCCGAAAGGCAAATGGTGAGTAGATTGAGGGTACTGGCAAAATATGGGAATGGGGATTGCGGTAAAAGTATAAGGTAAATGGGATAGTTGTTAATATATGACGAGGAGTGTCTAGACGAGGAGCGTCTATATAGAGCCCAGAGTCCTAAGCTCAAGGAGCTTTTAGAAGAAGTCATTTCAAAATCAAAGGCTGCTTAGGCGGCACATAGATAGATCTATGAGAGGAATGATTTAAACTCCTATCAGGTATTTTAGGGCAAGAGAAAGCAGGAAGAGCGCTGAGGAGATATGTGTTGAAGTCGATTAGTTTGTCTGTTTGTGTATTGAAAAATTAAGTGTCGAAAGAGCGACAAAGATAGACTCTGTTGAGTAGAGATCAAAAGCTTAATATCTATCTTTTTAGTCATTGTCGCGCTGACTGAAATAGGTAGATTGGAGTAAACTAAGAAGTAAGAGCTTTGAGCGGTGACTGTTGGTGAGTGCTCATATTTGTTATTTTTCTGAAACGTATTTTGTGTAAATCAACGGTAAGTATCGACAGTCAATTGAGACTCATCAAATGGGAGATGTTACTCCACTGATGCATCTGTGCAAGCAACGGCCAAAACACGCACCCAAGCTCAAACAGTATAGTGCGAATGGGTTAAGGGTACCGCAGATAAATGTTCATGCCATGGCCGCAAGGGGATCGCCGTCAAAGCGGTTTTGCAACACATGACCACATACTTGCACGTGCCGTACACAGGAAAGAAATTGGAAAAGAGGTTAGCTAGTTTAGAGCTCTGGAAAATGTACCAGGAGGAACGAGAAGATCCACCTCCTGAAGATTGGATGCTTAATCATGTAGGGAGGAAGGTGTTGAGCCTTCTGCTCCCCCTACCGCACCTGATATAAATGGCGATAGTACAAATGATGAAGGATTGTATCCATTAAGGGAACTAAAAGCAGTGACAGGATTTAGTCATCCGATACAGGAACCGCCTGCTTATAGCAGTGACGAGAGCCAAGAAAGGATTAAAGGAAAGGAAAGGAGATCTTTAAGGTCATCCAAGACACAGAGGGAAAAGGCAAACGACTGAACGTATCCTTAGATATAGAATGAGAGATTAAGAGAAGGAAAGGAGAAAAGGAGAAAGCTGACAAGGTTACGCTCGTACAGAATGAATGGATGGTGTGGACAGATATTGCTCAACTCGATGGGAAAGTATCGAGGAAGTAAGGCAAAGGAAAATCAAGATGAACAAGATAGAAAAGACAGGAACGAGAGAAACGATTGAAAGAGGATGAACATAAGGAAGGATAGACAAAGGAGAACAAATATATCAGGAAGAGCACTAAGAAGGAAAAAGGGCAGAGGAGCAAAGGAAGTATGACAACAGGCAGAGAGCAATCGAAGAACAAGACAGGCGAAAAGAAGAGAAGAGGAAGGGACAGAAATTACGAGATAAAAGAATGCAAAGAGAAGAAGACGAGGAGTGCATAGAGCAAACGAAAGAAGGGAAGAGAAAAACAAGAAGAGAAAGAGTTAGATGGGAAGCAAGAAAGCAAGGGAATTAGAGAAGAAATGGAGCGAAAAAGGAGACAGAGGGCACGCGATATTGATCGCATTGAGAATGAGCTGATGGAATATCATGGGGCAACATAGAGAAGTTTCTCCTGTCGCAAGGAGTAATGTCATGACCATCTAGGGGAAACCTCGATGAGAATTGTGAGATAGGAAGCATCGGAGATAAGATCGATAAAGCTTATCAGGAGATGAGGACAAAAGGTGAATCGGGAAGCAGAGGAAAAGGAGATCGACTCTAAGTTGCCCGGTCACGAGGCAAAGAAGGAAGCCTGTTTAGTCTCGAGCATAGAGCCTTGTCTTTAGACAGGCTGACTTTAAATAAGGATGAAAAGGATTAAATCCATACTAGTTGGGGACTAGATATGTCAGACGAAAACAGAGAAACCTTCTGGTGGGAAGAGAGAGAAAGTGCATGTGGTCCTGAGGGATGTTTGCAGACAGACAAGGAAGTGAGATGGTCGGATTTAGACCAACTTAAAGATAGGATGCCAGACCCCATCGCATACCCAGAGCGACCTAAATGAAGATTGCATAGTGAGAGGGGGGGAATCACCACCATATGAGAACAGGCTGAGGTCATTGCCAGTTAGAAGGCAATCAGGAACCATTGTCCCCACTATGGATAGGCAGATGATGGGAGACGATTGAGGATTTGGGTTCACGCAGTTCCTCTTATTGGAGAAAGGATGGGCCAGACCGCAGTATATCCCTTGGCCTTAGACGGACAATGACAATTTAAGATGTAAACACCCTAGTTTAGCGGTGGATGCGGGAAAATGGATATATGAGCTAGAAAAGATGACAGGAGGAAATACTCTAGCCATAGGGGACATCACGGATCTCTTAGCAGCCATTCTTGGGGAAAGGGCTGATGACATTTGGACGAAAGCAGGTTATTCAAGTGTCACGGCACAGAACACAGCGCATGATGGAGCGCCATTTAATAATTGTAGGGCAGCTGTTTGGAAAGCGCTCAGGGTGCAGTATCCTGATACGTCAGATATGGGTGCGATTATGGCACGTAAGATGAAAGATGACGAAGATCTGCTTGCTTACCTTCAAAGTATTCAGGAACGGTGGACCTTGGAAACGAAGGAGCCATGGCGGAATTCAGTGCCAGTATTTTACCACATTCTGTGTCAGGGATTGCCAGAACAAGTTCAGAGACAGCTGAAGAAACTAGTGGGAATGGAATCAAAGCCATGGGCAGAGATACAGTTGACTATAGCGCATCATTGTAGGCTGCTGCAAGAGAAAAATAAGAAGAAGGAGGATGCTAGGAAACTTGAGGAGGCTATGTTAGTACAGAAACACATTTCAAAGTATGCCATAGAAGGAGCAGAACTGACAAGCAGAGAAGGGTTGGGAATGCAGCAAGCAGTGGGTATGTCACAGAAGAATAATCAAAGCCAAGCAGATGAAGGAGGGAATGGGTTTTCGCTGCCAGGCAGAGGAATGGGTTTCAGAGAAAGAGGCGGTTTTCAGAATAATCTGGGTGGGTTTCAAAATAACCAAGGCAGGTTTCAGAATATGCAGAATGACAATCAAAATATGCAAGGAGGGCACATTAGAAGACTTCCTCCTGTATGTTGGACATGTGGAATGACAGGGCACATTGCACAGACATGTGGAAGCCAAGGGTATGTACAGAATGGGCAATTCTCAAGAAGGGGTCAGCTTATCCTCCAGCATATAGACCACAAAATAGGGATGGGTTTGCCCAAGATCAGATAGTGTATCAAGCATATGCACCGCAAATGCAACAGGCTTTGCAACCACAGCAAGCATCATTGATTCTGCTGCAAGGGCAGTCACAGCATGCACCCATGCAGACACAGCAGAGTGCAAACACAGGGCAGTTATTGACACTAAGAGTAGGGGGGTCACTGTCATGGGAGGGAATCCTTTTACAGGCACTGGAACAAGCATGTACACACAATAGGACAGCTCACAGTTTGACTTGATGTGTTCAGTACTATCGGTGTCACCGAATCCTCAAGAGGAACCAAGGGTTGTTGTTACCATAGGAGGCAAATCTTTTTCCTTTTTAGAAGATACTGGGGTAACTCACTCATGTATACGAGAAGGAAAATATTCGTTATCGGGAAATGCCATGAATGCTCAGGGCTTCTCTTGAGCTACAACTTTTGCTCATGAATTACCAGTCTCAATTGGAGAGTGTGACATGTCTGTTCCATTACTGTATTCAAGTCAGACACTGGTCAATATTCTGGGCCAAGATTTAATGATGGAGCTTAATATGACGATTTCCTCTACTGATGAAGGTATAGTGTGTTCTACTCCAGGGATACATCATTTAACCGTGGGCGAATTTATCATGGCGTTTACAGGGAAATAGCTCTGCGAGGAATGCCATTAGAGCCAGAAGACTTTCTTTATGGGGTACGCATTCTTTTGACTTGACTACATGGTTCAGTGGGAAAGATTATAAGGATACCTGATGAGTTTTTGGAACTGGCCATGCTTGAAGGATTTGATGACGAGGGCAGGCCATGGAGAACAGTGATTGCCATTGGGGAAGGGTATAGATTGACTGACGTCACAGACGAAGATATGTTTAAAGATGATATGTCAGACGATTAAGTAGTATTCAATATGAATATTAAATATTGGATCAGAATAGAGGAAAGGGAGATCCTACTGCAAATGGCGATAGTGCGGCAATGCCCAGTATTTATTGATGAGGGCATGGAGAAAGGACCAACCTCCTTATGGACTACAAGCCCCTATGACGTGGGCCTATTGAGGGGGGTGGGAAAAGTTAAGATTAAGCTTAAGCCAAGATGAATTTTACCTCGAGTAAGGCAGTATCCAATGTCTCAAGATGGAGATGAGGGCATTTTTAAGGCTATATCAGTTATGATGGAACAGGGTATCTTGGTGACGTCAATACTGTAATAAGTCAATACCGTGTAATACTGCTGTGTCGAAAGGGGGGTTGTGGAGATTAATTCAGAACATGAGACCAATTAACCAGATTGTAGAGGCAGAGTTTCTTCTAGTTCCAAATCCTGTGATGATTTGATGTAGTACCCCCACAAAGGCACGATATTTCACAGTGATTGACTTCAAAAATGTGTTTCTCTCAATCCCGTTGCATAAGGACTCTCAAGACCTTACGTCATTTATGTTTCATCAGACTAAACTGAACAGTACCCGTTTGCCCCAGGGGTACTGTGAGTCTCCATCTATCTTTAATATGGTCCTGCAGAATGACCTAGGCAATATTAAATTGGAAAATAGTGTTGTGTTGCAATACGTAGATGACATTTTAGTTTGTAGTATGACAGAAGATGAGTGTAGACAAGATTCGATTCAGTTAATGACTATCCTAGCAGGCAAAGGGATACAAAGTAGACAAGGAGAAATTGCAATATTGTCAGGAGGAAGTGTTGTACATAGGCCAGTTAATCTTGCATGAAGGAAAGAAAATCACACCTGAAAGAGCTGAGGCAATTATGAAAACCCCAAAACCGCACAAGCTAACGCAAATGCAGCAGTACCAGGGATTGTGCAACTATGTTAGAGCATGGGTATTTGATAATAGTTCATACACAAGACCCCTTCTGCAGGCTTTGAAAAAAGCCCAAGTGAACAAGGAGAAAATAGAATGGACTGAGGAAACGGAGGGATGGTTTAAGGAATTAAAAAAAGCAATTTGTACAGCTCCAGTTTTAGGAATTCCCAATTATTCTGAGGAGTTCTTCCTCTTTTTGCACACAAATGGAACAGTTATGACAGCAGTGCTTACACAGAGGACTACATTAGGGTACCAACCCCTGGGATTCTATACTATAGTGGGATCCTAGATCCAGCTATGAGAGGACACTTTTCCTTGCAAACAATCGCTGGCAGCTGCCGCTTTCACCGTTGAGAACTCTACAAGCATTGTGATGGGGTGTTCCATGACTTTATTTGTCGAGCATGCTTTGTTTTCTGTTTTGAACCTAAGGGTACAATGACATCTCAGAGGGCTTCTGCATATAAGGTAGTTATATCGAATCCAGCGATTAAAATAGTCAGGTGCAGAATAGTGAACCCTGCCACGCTTGTAGCTGAACCTGTGACAGCGGATGCGCAAGTGCGTGATTGCTCCATTTACGAGGAGTTCAATGACGAGATCCCAATGGTGAAGGAGAATGCTCTGGAAGGCGGAGGGTCTCTTTATTGACGAGTCGGCAAAAATGTATCAAACAGATGAGGAAAGGCGTTCAGCTGTGGTAAGGCACAAAGCTAATGGGGAATTCAAAATTGTGGCGAGCATAAGTCTGCCGTCTAATTTTTCAGCACTGGCGGCGGAATTGGTGGCTCTTTTTATTGTGATTGAAAAATACGAAAGAGAGGAAGTGACGGTGTACAGTGGCTCCACCTATGTGACATCAACCGTACATGCAGAGTTAGCACGTTGGAAAAGGAGGGGCTACCTCCGAGCGGACGGCACTCCTGTGCAACACGCTGAATTATTGGACAGGTTTATTAAGGCACTATAGCTCACAGCAGCCATTGCAATAGTTAAATGCACAGCAAATACAAAGAGAACTGACTTTATCTCAAGCGGGAACAAAGCCGCAGACAAAGAAGCCAAAATGGTTGCAACTTCTTCAGATATCTCGAGTTTTGATACTCCTAACATAAGAGAGGGAGTGACCATGGTTACAATAATGGAAGAAAGGTTTAATCATTTACCGAAAACAGAGTTAATGGAAATTCAAGGCAGTGCTCTTCAAGAAGAGCAAGAACTAAGGAAATTAAGGGGGTGGTCTATATCCCCCTCTGAAGCATTGTGGCAACAGGACAGCACTAGAAAGCCAGTGATGCCTGTAGCCTTATTAAGGGTAGCGCTTGAACAGCTGTACTACCCTGCGCATGTAACTAGAGAAAGCCTCGGAGCAACTATTGCGGAGGACTGGTTCATACCAAATTTGTTAGAACACGTTGCATTTCATATAGTAAATTGCATCGTATGTCAATAGTTTACTGCTGGGCACACACTACAAACAATCCTAGGAGTAATTCCTCGATCGAATGGTCCTTTTCAGCATTTACATATTGACTATGTCAATATGTGGCAAGTATGTAGTGGATATAGGTGTATGATAGTGGTGTGCCCCTTTTCGAGATGGATTGAAGCTGGTCCATGTAAACACCCTGATGTGACTCGCGCTGCAAAGTTTTTGTCTGAGAAGACTTTCTCAGATGGGGAGGATGTGAGGTGCTGAGATCCGACAATGTTAGCATATTGCTTAGCATAAAACTTAAGTTTTCTTCAGCTTATCACCCTAAGCAAATGAGATATGTGAGAGACTCAATGGCCTTCTCAAAGAGAGAATTGCTAAACTTAAATTGTCTCTGAAGAAGGGATGGCTGTACTGCCTGCCCCTTGCATTATATGCATTAAGAAATCAGTCTGGGTCAGACCACCACCTCAAACCCCATGAGGTAATAACAGGGAGGTGGATGAGAACGCCTCTGACTCCTCCATCGAGGATTGGAAGTGATGCCCTAAGGCAGCAGAATTGTTAGTAACTGAGCTACGTGTGTATTTAACATGTATGACCGCTAGCATCTCTGTCATTTCAGAGAAACTCAAGCGTAAGGGGTGTCGGTCTCAGGACACAGCTGAAGACCATTCAGCAACCAGATCTAAAGAATTACCTGTACCTAAATTATTTGCCGGAGATCCCATTTTAATCCACAACTTCACTAGGAAGTGGCATGAGCCCCGTTTCAGTGGACCATATATTGTCGAGAATGTCACTCCATCAGCAGTAAAAGTTCAAGAAAGGCACACCTGAATACACTTGGGTGACCTGAAGCTGTATGCTGGTGAGACTGGAACACCCCCACCCGATTTGGAAGCAAGACAAGAAAAAGCAGTTCAGCATGTGCAACCTCAATCAATGATGAGGAAGAAGGACGCTAAGATTTCTGATTAAATAAATGCAAGTGTGGCTTACCTCAGAAACTCTTTATAGATAGTTTAGCATGAGTGCGATAACCAACATTCGTAAGCCACAGGAATCTCTTTTATGGGACTGTAGAAAGTGCTGGTGTGCAAGAAAATGTCAGACATTGAATTCACATTCAATGATTAGAAGAGGGAGCAGTTCCCCAACTCTTTCCTCACTGAGTTTCTCTTTGGCTAGATTCATGGTCCTATCTGATGTTGATATTCATAGTCTCCTTCTTGCTGTCTTCATTTTTATACTCTGAGCTTACTGTAGAGGTGGAGTCAAGTACCACCGCCAAAAGCTCCGCCCCCATGCTGCCTATATGTTCGGATCTGGAAAGTGAAACACATGCAGTACCAGTAAGGATGCCTGTACTGCAGAAAATCATGGAAACAAGGTATCCATTAAGAAAACCTTATATGCATTCACAAATAAATAATGGCCTTTTGGACAAAGTCCCAGAAGAAGTGTGAAAATGAGTAAAAGAGGAGACTGGTGATGTCATGCGGAGCAGATGATGACACACCTGGAAAAGATGCACGAGGCAGATGAACATAGACGTTCTATAAGCTCTGAAGAGGAGGTGGTAAAGATGAACAATATTTCGAGCGCGAGATGAAGATGCTCATGCTACGGAAACGCAGAAGAATATGTAAATCAGTTTACACGTGTACAGAAGCAGTAACACAAGTAGACAAAGTAATCTTAAGGCTGGGTACCTAGTGAATAGTTATGCGGCAATGCACCCATGTATAATACATAGGAATGTTTAGAACCTGGATATTCCACAGCGCACTTTAAGCAAGGCTGAAACCCAGTAATTGGAAAGATTATTCAGTGTGGCGCACTTGGAAAATTACTGATGGTGAGAGAGAAATTCAAGAAAGGCTTGGCTGGCCCAGCACCAAGACGACGAGGCCAACCGTGAGCCTAGGTGTCCATTCAGTAGTTACATGAACATGAGAAAGAAACAAACCTCTGTTTGAAATGGAATGGAAAAACACTGAAGGCATTAAGTGTTCACTATTTAATACAATTAAATGCTGCAAAAGGCTAGAAAATGCAGTCTCCCAGTCACGTGGTCAGATCAAAATAGACATTGGGTCGAGCTACAAAGAAACCAAGAAGATACTCCCTTTATTTCTCAGGCACAGAGAGCCTGTACAAGGCCAAGTTCAAAGCTTAATTGACTGGCAGACCGCAAGAGTGATGATAGATTTGGGGCTAATTGGAGGGGGAGGCATGATCACGCTGACATTCCATGCACCTAGTATGGTAGCCTGCGTGCTGCTAGCATGTGGAATATTCAAGAAGGGTGCAAAGGTGCCAAACCAATGTTAGAGGGCCATGTATCAAAGAGCCCTATAGTTTGTACAACCAATGAAGTGTCAAGTATTAGAGTGACATGAAAGATGATTTGCACTAGGCATGGGCTTAGTTGCCCACCAGACAGTAGAAACCCAATCACTTCCCCCATCAGTATGGAACGTATACTTAGATGTTCCCTGTAATCCTATCACATCCCCAAGTAGGTTTTTGGAGTTTGCCATGTAGTGTGACATCACTTATGCTGAAATTTCATTATTAAAGTTGTGTTTTTTATGAGATGCGCTGAGAGAAATCGAGCAAACGTCCGTTGATGTTCGTTGTAACTCCCTGTTTTCGACAACTGCAAATACAACAGCATCAAGTTTTGACAACTTCCCAAGTCGGTTTAATTATTGATGTTTGAGTAACTTCTGCATCCCCATTCATCTCAAAGTATTGCTACCTTGTTTTAAAGAGCCCTAAGTCTATGGGTTCACGTGGTAGCAGAGGATAGTTTTGATCCATCGACCCAGTAGATTTTTAAGGGTCACGAAAATATCGAATGTCCTACATCATTTCGCTGGAGGACTGCAAGGCTTCCTGTGGATAGCGGCCACAACAAAATCTTGCAAGAAAACGAAGCAGGTGGGATGGGTCCCTCTTTCACGGAATTCCCCTCCCGGTTTCTACAGGCAGCTGAGCGGACCGAAGGCTAAGGTGGTATGTTGAGTAGGAGAAGATCCCGAGGGTCAGGA